>CM060190.1:73316117-74516117 GCA_030549335.1 Pontederia crassipes
AAATATCATCCTACACATTTTTTTTACTTTTTAATTTAAAATGCAAAATTGGAATGATAGGATCAAATAGAAAAGAAAGGGAAACAAATAATTGGGAAAAGGGGAAAATGAAGATAATGAAGTGAAATTTAAGAAGAAGAATGAGTGAAAATTAAGGAGAAAAAAAGAAAGTGAGAGAACAAGTAGAATGAAAAGAAAAATAAAAGATATCAATAGAAAAAGAATAGAGGTACATTTTCTCATTAAGTTTTTTAAAACTTATTTCTTAAGTAATTTATTCAATTTTTTATAGTATTTACATTATAATAATAAATTTAAATAAAATTATATGGTTCAACTTTAAACTCTTTTAAATATAATAGATATAGAGCTCAAAATTGACATGTTTTTAATAATGCAAATATTTTCATATTATTTTAATATATGAGTCTATCCAAACATAATGAACTTATATAAAATTGGAATAGATTTTGGATAAATTTATTATTCGAAATATCTTCAAGGCCATGAGTTGCTTCATTCATAGTTTCCATTGAATGGATAAACAAGTACAGAATGTATCATCTAACATACAATTGACGAGTAATCTTAGTATACAAGATTGTCTCTATCTCTATATAAATAAGTTGTTTCTTGCATAGGTTCTATTTAAGATCAAAATGAAACTGGACCCTGATAAATAAAAAAGAATCCACCTCGGTTGTCTCATGACGCATTTCGATTTAAAACAAGAGCATCCTTCTTCCTTTTCATATTTCCATAAAAAAAAATTATTATAAAACTTAAAGTCAAGAGACTAAATAAAAAAATAAAAGAGTAAGAAAGGAGTATGCAGAACTAAATTTCATTATTTTTAAGAAAGAAGTTTGCGAAACTAAATTTCATTATTTTACTAAATTTTATTACTTTGATTGGGCATCTTAAGGTTCTTAAAGAAATGTTGTAAATAAAATAGGAAAACCAAATTATAGGATGGATATCCAATTTTTTTTATATTTTAGTATCTTGTATTTGGTCCAAATTTGTATCTTTTTATTTTAGTATCTTATATCAATATCCCATCGAAGTTTTCAAGGACTACTTTTATCGATTTTTACTTCAGCTTACAGTCTATGCAACGCATTTTACTTGCAAATGCTAATAAAGAAAAGTAAAATAAGTTCACTAAACTGGATTCAGGAGAAAGTTTTACACAGTAGCCAGGCCACATTAACTTGTACATTGCCAAATGATTGGACAATAGTAGCAACTCTCTAATTGTGGCAATTGCCTCTACCTTGTACAAATGGACCAACCATGTTAGAGGCACCAAAACCGGGGCTTTTACTGCGAATCATCATGAAGAGCAGAAAACTTGCCTTTGGCTTCATACAAAGGCTCTCCCCATAAATCATTTGTCGCAAGAGAATAGATTACAAATAATCCTTCGGTCTTCACGAGAGTAAATGATCCGGTACTGCTGCAGTATCCAGCTCCCAATATCCCTCTAGCTCCTCCTCTCCACTCTCATACATTATCCTAGATCCGGGTACCTGATGTGAGAATCTAATATATTCATCCGCTTCTATCTCGAGGGTGCCAAGAGCATTCCCAGCTCTTTCGGGCTTGAAAACAGCCCTATATCCAGACACTCTTGTCAAAAGCAAAACTTTTATGCCGGAATCGGTAACTTTACAAATCTCTACGACTTCATATTCACAGTTTTGTAGATCTGAGCGTCCCCATCCAACCTTCCAATTCTTGTATACGGCCCAAACTTCGCCACAATTTGGAATGATATCCCACCGGCCTGTCGTACTGTGTTTTGTATGCACGATATGCGAAAAGAATTCACTTCTCCCAAACACCATACTCTGCTCAGTAAATCTAAATGTTCCACAACCGATGGGCATCTCTTCTGCTATCCAACGTATTTCCTCTTCTCGCAGTGGACACGCCTCGAGCCAGGCTACATGCAATCTTTGGTTTTCCAGTTCAACTTTCTTGATCCACCCATAGTACTTGGGATACTTATCTATGTCACTGTAAAGTGCCCAAATTTGGCCTCGGGAGAAATTTCCAAAGGATCTCGATTTGTCAAAATTGTGGAATTCGGGATCTGGATAATCAAACATTAAGGGACTTGAAGGCGAGGCCTTTTCATTATCCATGTCAACACCAAAGTCTGCTTTTCGGTTATTGCGCCTCTTTTGCTGCACTCTAACAATGTCTTCACATTCCTTGTCAGTAACTGTGGCACTGAAATGTGAACTGCTGTGTCTGCCCAACTTGTCAACATTACTTGTTTTGCAGGCAAGACTAGTAGATGGAAACAGCTTAAAGTTTGCAGGAAGGGAAGCACAATCAAGCTCCATAGAATTTGCAGGAATGCCCTCTCTTTCATTTCCAGACAATCTATATGCAGGAATTTGATGCGAAAATCTAAGAATTTCACTGGGTGGAATCAAACCAGGAGTTCCTTTCTTTTCTTCTGCACGCATGAACAAACTCACAAAACCTTCTATCTTAACCAGGGGGATGACTCTAATTCCAATATTCGTTGCAAACTCTGAGACAACTTCAACAACTTCATACTTGTAATTCTTATGCTTGCCAGCATCAGAACGCCAACCAATACTCCAGTCCTTAAAGAGAGCCCAAACTTCACCGAGTTTAGGATAAATATCATAGGAGAATCTTTTCTTCCCTTTTTGCCAAGTCACCAAATGAGAGAACATTAGCTGATCTTCAACAACATCTGATTTCCCGAGGGAGTAGTTTCCACAAGCAACCGGCAGATCCTTATCAGTCCATGCTATCTCAGATTTGTTTCCAGGGTTACGTTCCAACCAAGTGAAACGCACCTTAAAGCCTGGGACATATACTTCCCTGATTCGAGCATAAAACCGAGGCATCCCATCCTTATTATCATAAGTTGCCCAAATCTGGTTAACTGCAAATTGACTAGCACTCCTGGATTTGTCAAAATCCCAAAATTCTGGATCAGGATAGCACAAGTTGCGCACATCTGCTAAGTCATTAGAGCTACATTGGGATGTCCTTGGTTTCTTCTTTTTCATCCTAGTCCATCTTTTGCTGCGTTTCGTTCGTTTCCTTCCATCTTGTAATATATCTTGTAGCCACGCAAGTTTCTTCCGTTTACTAAATGCATTAGTACTGCTGTCAACCACCTCTTCCCTATTTGGAACCTCCTCTTCCATATTTGCAACCTCATGAGGCAATTCTTTGTTGTGACAGTCGGTATTAGCTGACGAATCAGAGAGTTTTTTAGTACAAGGGGATTCAATGAAGTCATTGTTGCCATCTTGACATAAAACTTCATTGGAGACAGTGTTCTTCTTTAGCCTTCTTGTTCTTCGTGGTGTGGATGAGAGAACCAACAACTTAGTAGTACTATAACTATCTTCACTTCCAATTTCATCATAGGTGTCTTTCTTGTTTAGCCTTGTCGATCTTCGGGGCGTAGATACAGGAGTAAATATTTTTGTAGGAGTATCATCACCCTTGGAAGCTAAGTCTTCGGTGCCAATGTCATCTGACTCACTAGACTCCAAGATAAATCTTCTCACTCTTTTCTGACCAGCAATCGAGTTTGCATGTTTAGAAGAATTCTGCTCTTGCTGCACTTCCGAAAGAGTACTTTCCATGAGCTCTGCACCTTTAGAAGTTTCATTTCTACTGTCCACCTTAGCATCTAGGATAACATTAGTAGAGCCAACTTTTTGTTCAGTGTTCATGGATTGCGTCCTACACATATTAGAAGTATTCACATATTGATTCTGCAGGTTTGTATCTTTAACTCGGCTCAACGGAAATTGCTCTTGGTCTTTTCCAAAGTAATTCCTTATGTTGCCTGGATTCGTACTCCTCGGCAAAGGTTTTGGATCTAAGTCAGATTCAACAAAAGGGGCTGCACAATGATAGAAACGAGAGTGGTACGACATGTTTGGAAAATCCTGATATTTCATGTGACAATCGGGACATGTATTCCAGGAAGCCTGTGAGGGAGGGAAAGCTTTTGGTGGGTGCTGCTTTTGCAGTTTTGAACCGTTAAAGGCTGTTCCGCTGCAACTATCTTTCTTTTTTTTGAGGGGACCTCTGCAACTATCTTTAGCCTGTGAGGGAGGGAAAGCTTTTGGTGGGTGCTCCTTTTGCAGTTTTGGACCGTTAAAGGCTGTTCCGCTGAAACTATCTTTCCTCTTTTTTAGGGGACCGCTGCACCTATCTTTAGCCTTCACAGTGTCCCCTTCCTGATGAGATTGCCCTCCTTGTGTTGTGGTTTTGACATCAGCATTCATCTTCGTGTCATATCTGTGCAGTTTTGCTTGGTCTGAGAGAACATTATACGCTTCCACAATAAGCTTGAAGGCTTCTTCAGCCCCAGTAAGCTGGTTTTTATCAGAATGAAGCAAAACTGCAAGTTTCTGGTATTGCTTCTTGATAGACGAGTCATCTGCTGTTGGTTCTACTTGGAGAATTGTATGCCAATTCATTTCTTCCTTGGCTTGAACCCCAGCAGAGCAATGAACTTCACAAATCGTCAACATCTGAGAGATATTCTCGATGTCAGGAAAAAGTTGTTGGGCCTTGAGAGCCATTCTCCTTGCTCCGAAGAAGTCTCTATCTTTCATTTTCTTTTCAGCAAGATCCTTAGCTCTAATAGCTTCATCTTTGTTGCACTCCATCGTGAGCAGTATTTGAAAGAATCTACTCAATCCCTTCTACATATCACTTTTCAGTCTCAATTGAATGAATTTTTCTTCCTCTTCACCATTTTTAAGACTGGAATCTTATGATAAAGAGGGAGCTTTAAGATTGACGCCTGGAAGAAACAATGCAGAATATATTACCATAAAAATTAACAATAATTTTCCTGCAACTGTTTCACAAAATAAAGTAGAACAAATTGATAAAGAATATGAATTTGAAGTAATCACCTCAATATTAATAAAATAAGCTTTCCATAGAAGTAGAAACTTATCTTAAAAAATGCGAAATAACATCAATAAAGGTTTTGGATGTTTAACATTCTGGTTAATCATCCTTTTTCCCCCTAAAAAAAAAGTGAAATAACCAATGATAAAATACAATTGACGACACTAAAGCAGTACTAGGGATATAAAATGTCCTTCAGGACATTTGATGACGACTAACACAACAATAGTGTGATAATGGCATGAAATTTATCAACTTCATAGACACAGCAATCGCAAAATGTGTGGTTGCAAGAATCATATTTTTTGGTCGCAAATTGAAATTTATGCCTTGCCAAGAAAAAAATCGAAGAAATATCATGACCACATGTTTCTGAGTTGAAACCTACAGCATACACAACCAAATTCCACTCAAGAATCATCCAAGGCCCTAAAATATGTTTTCTAATCCAATCTCGTGCGGAAACAAAGTAACACACCCATGCAATGTCAAACACGTAAAGGAGGACAGGAAAAACATGTAAACCGTGACACGGACTTTGCCAGAAATATTTTATATATTAATTAGCATGAACCTAAACATAATATTGTAATTTCTTCGTAATAAAGTAAAAATTTAATCAGGTTATCAAATATTTAAATGCAATAAAAAAAATATGTTAAAGGACCAATATCCAAATTCCAAAATACCGAAAGTAAAATAAGTTTTAACATACAAATCGTCAAAATAACAAAATGTCACATGATGCACCATCCAAGTTCTATCAGAATAACCAATTGAATTGATATATGCCTAGAAGACTAATGCAACTAGAGCAAATCATGCAAATCAGCTCCATCATGAATGGCAACATCTTCATCTTCCAAATTATCTTCATTTCTATCCTTCTCCATTACATCATCTACATCAACTTCATCATATGGAAGAGTCAAATCTTCTATAAATGAGCATCCAACATCCCCACAACTTTGGTTATCTTCACCAACTTGGATTTCATTGTCATCACTTTCAACATTACTTATATAATCCTAACTTAAACAGTTAAACCTAATTAAACAGGCTCGCCGCTTGAACTCCACCCTATTCACGAGGCGCGACCTGCTTGGTCAGGTCTCCGAGTAGGGATCCCTGAGACCTCGGCGCAGGCCACCCTGCCCGCGAATTGAGGGAGGGAGGAAAAGAACGGCGCGTGCAACAGAAAACAACGGCGACCGCAGAAAGAGAATGAGGAAGGGGGGGAGGAGGAAGGGAGTACCGGCAACACGTGACAGCAGGCGGCAACTCACGGCGAGCGACGACAACAGCAACGCCTGGCGGCAGCAGGCGGATGCAACACACGACGGCAGGCGACACAAAAGAACGGCGACCCTTGCAGAGCGAGAGGGAAAGATCGAGGGAGGGAGGAGGAAGGGAATGCCGGTGAGAGATGATAGAAGTAACGCGTGACGGTAGGCGGCAACTCACGGCGATCGGCGGCAGCGCTCAGCGGCAGGCGGCAGCAACGAACGACGGACGTCGGCTGCTGGGGAAGAACGACCAGCGGAGGTAACAAGGGTTTGTTTGTTTTGTTAATGGATTTGCGCTGTTGGTTCACGAGTTAACCACTTTCTTGGGTCCATATAAAGTGCACGCAGCCGTGGGCCGAAAACGTTTCGGACACGGGAGTACCAAACTTTGATCCCTCCGACGTTCCTACTCCTACGAGGAACAAGCGGGACAGCGAGGAGACGATAGGCGGCCGGAAATGCCGAAGAGAGATGGGAGGGAGAGCCGGAGTTGGAGAAGAATATTTATAGCTATAGCAGAAAATAAAAGATGAAACGGCTGAAAAATAAGATTGATATTATAACACCTTGAAATTTTGAAATTTAAAATTAATTTTCGTTATTAAAATAAAACTAAAATTTAGAATTTGTTAAAAACTAAAGTTTGAAAAGAAACTCTAGTATAGTTAAATAAAGGAATGATAAGCGAAGAAGAAAAAGATAAGATGAGAAATTTTTGAATTAGAATAAAAATATTATTAAATAAGAGATAGGAAAAGACGATTTATAATTAGATTAGGAGTTGGGTTTATAGTGAAATTAGGGATTTAAAATTGAATTTGAATCTAACTATAAATTTAGGGTATAAAAGACTTCGAGAGTTAAGAGAAGAATTTTATGTTTAAAAATATTTAAAAAATAAAATAATATTATTTTATTTTAGAAATTAAAAGATAAAAATAATATTTACTTCTTTAATTTCGAAATTCAGAAATAATTATATTTAGGAGAGATAAAATCAAGAAAAGATAATTAGAAGTGCATTAAGGATAAAGTTTGTTGAAGAATTGAATTAGCACTCCTAATGAAATTGAAATTAGAAGTTTTAAAGATAAAAATATTCAAAAAATAAAATAATAATATTATTATTATTTTAATTTTGAAAATTAAGGAATAGCATTATTAATTAATTTTAAAATTCAAAAGTTACAAAAAATAAATAATAAATTATAGATGGAAAGTATGGATGGATCATAGGAGTTCTAATTAGATTAACACTTGGGAGACTTTTTCATATAAATAGGATATCAAAGTGTCTTTTTCAACACATTTTTCTCGTCTTCCCTACTTAAATTTTTCCTCCATCATTGGGCTATGTTTTTCTTCTCTTTCGGTGCGCTTGAGTGAGAGTTCTGACCAATCATCCGATCTTGGATCTACTTTTTGTCCAAGAACGTCAGCATCGTGGTTAGTCATGCCAAATCTCACCAAAAAAGCGCACTCAAAGTCTCGAGTTTCACGTAGTATGAAACAGTGAAGGTACACAAGATTTTAGATTCACTTTTGGATACGATTTCTTATGAGATAGTTAAAATGATATATGAGTTATGATTGGTATGGATTCTTCTATGTTTCATGAATAGTTTCATCTAGTTTTTATGTTAAAAAAGTACTACATTTCGAGCCAAAGTTTCGAGAAAATCCTATGGAAGTTCTAGTAGTTAGAATCTGGCTTGCGTATAGATAAACTCGGCCCAAGTTCATCTGTATAGTTGAGACCAGATGTGACGTCGCTTTGAATTTGGCTCGGATTCGGAGTGAACCTAGCCCTGATGTAATGCAGCCCAACCCGGGCTCTGCCAAGATCATTTTTGGGCGTTCGAATCCTTTTTCGACGACCCGGCCTAGGTAAGTAGACCTTCCCCTATGAGACGATGAGGTCAACAAACTCAGCCCAAGTCTCGGTGAACGTGATCCGAGTCTGGTCATAATCTGGCCCAAGTTTGATGGCACTCGACCCAAATTCATAAATCAAATAAGTTATTTTTTTATGATGTGCAATGATTATTCTACTCTGGTATAATAATGTTTATCAGAGAACAATAAGGATGTTAACCAGGTTAACATATAAAAGCTAAAAAGATGTAAAATGGAACTTCTTGGCATTGATTGTCATGTTAACCAGGTCAACATATAAAAAGATGTAAAATGGAACTTCTTGGCATTGATTGTCACATAAACGAATCGTATAGAAAAAGTGAATATGGGTATTAATAGCCCCACCCTAATCGTTATCGTGCATAAAAGCCTCACATCTTTTAATCAGGCCCGTCATTACCTACTTTTGGTTATGATTTGATCCACCCATTAATGCCTATAATAAAATAAGTCGAGCTCGCATTATGACAACACATATATATGTCCTATAAATTGTTTAAAGTAAAAAAGGTAGAGAAAGAACATAAAGAATCAAATATAAAAGTATCAAATGGAACCAAATTAAACTGAAAAGAGGAAAGAACAAAAAAGAATAGAAAGAAATTAGAGTATAGTTAAATAAAGGAATGATAAGAGAAAAAGAAAAGATAAGAGAAGAAAAGCTTGGATTAGAATAAAAGTATTATTAAATAATAGACGGGAAAAGACGATTCATAATTATATTAGGAGTTGAATTTATATTGAGATTAGGGATTTAAAATTGAATTTGAATCTAATTATAAGTTTAGGGTGTAAAAGACTTTAAGATAAGAACTTGAAGATAAAGTAATATTGTTTTATTTCAGAAATTAAAAGTTAAAAATAATATTTATTTATTTAATTTCTAAATTCAGAAATAATTGTATTTAGGAAAGAAAAAATCAAGAAAAGATAATTAGAAGTGCATTAGGGATAAAGTTTACTGAATGATTGAATTAGGACTCCTAATGATATTGAAATTAGGAGTTTTAAAGATAAAAATATTCATAAAATAAAATAATAAATTATTATTTAAATCCTAAAATTAAGGAATAATAATATTAATTATTTTTTAAAATTTGAAAACTTATGGAAAATAAAAAATGAATTATAGATGGAAAATATGGATAGGTCATAGGAGTTCCAACTAGATTAATATTTGGGAGACTTTTCCCTATAAATAGGATCTCATAATGTCTCCAACACATTTTTCTCCTCTTCCCTATTTGAATTTTTCCTTCATTTTTGGGCTACGTTTTCTTCTTTTTCAGTACGTTTGCGTGAGAGTTCTGACCGGTCATCCAACCTCGGATCTACCCTCTGTCCAAGAACGTTGGTCTAAGGGTTAGTCATCGCTGAATCTCATAAAAAAAATGCACCCAAAGTCTCGAGTTTAACGTAGTCTAAAATAGTGAAGGTACGCAAGATTTTAGATTCATTTTTTGATACGATTTCTTAATGAAATAGTTAAGATGATGGATGAGTTAGGATTGATATGTGTTCTCCTATGTTTCATGAATAGTTTCATCTAGTTTTTATGTCGAACAAAGTACTGTATTTCGGGCCAAAGTTTCGAGAAAATCCCACCGGAGTTTCGACAGTTAGAACCCGGCCCGCGAAGAGATAAACTCGGCCTGAGTTCATTTGTATAGTTGAGACCCGACATGGTGTCTGCTTTGAATCTAACTCAGATTCGGAGTGAACATGATCCGGATTTAAGGTAGCCCAACTCGAGCTCTGCTAAGATCATTTTTGGGCGTTCGAATCCTTTTTCGACGATCCGGCCCAGGTAAGTAGACCTCCCCCTACGTGACAATGGGGTCAGCAAACCTGGGCATGTTGGGTCAAAAAGTTTTAATGACATATAAAATTATATTTTGATGAAACAAACGTCGAAATATTAAAGTTGAAATGCCTAAAAAGTTTAAAGAAAAATGGATAATTTTATGCACTATACTTTGATTAAATAATTATCACTGATCTAATTAGTTTTGGAGAAAAGTGGAACGTCAGAGAAAGTTGTAGAGAATTCTGTTAGTTTTTCATAAAGATCATCTAATTTGGATAACCGTGCAGAAAGTTATGATCAAAAGAGTGCAGGTCGGTCAACCTGCCGGTCGACGCAAAGAAGACCGGTCGAGACGTACCGGTCGACCGAATAGAAGATGTCGGTCGACCGATAACTACTGAGTCTGCTCCGGACGATGTCGAGACTACACCGGTCGACAGTCCGGCCGAAGCACCGGTCGACCGATCAGCTCAACGGCTACAAATCAAAACTGCGAGACTGTACCGGTCGAGAAACCGGTCGACGGACCGGTCGATCGATCAAGCGTAGAAGTTGAAGAAAATGCGCAACGATCACATAGACCGGTCGACTGGTCCAGAAATGCGGCCGACCGACCTCCGAGTCAAATGAACAGTAACGGTCAAATTTGAATGAGGAATTTGTAGAACAATTTCTGAACGAATTTTTCACACATTGAAGGTTATAAAAGGAGTGTCAAAGCCAGAAGCAAAGGCATCCATCCAAGCATTGAAGAAAAACTTCAAGTTGCCAAAGAGATATCATTTCTTGAAGTTTTCATTTTATAGCTTTCTCATTCTTTCTCTCTTCTCTTCTTGTAAGCATAGAATTAAAAAAGAGAGAAATACTTTTATTCAGAAAAATTAGAGAGAGCTCCTGTGTAAAAGAGGTTCAAAATCTTACCTCTTGAGCAAGGAAATAGATTAACTTCCTATGAGGAGAGGTTGCCTTGCCTCTCAAAGTTGAGAAAATGGCGGTGGTGTAAAGGACTTTCTTCCTTGCCCCATTCGAAACAAAGAAAGTGTTAGTGAAATATCCGGCGGTCTCGAGGTCGAGAAGTCGGAGCGGGGACGTAGGCCAAAGTGTGGCCAAACCTCGTCAACAATCACTGTGTCTTTTGTGTTTGATTTTCTCTTTCTCTCTCTCTCCCCGTTCATATTGAATTTATGATCTGAATTGTAAACGATTTAAGAATCGATTTTAAGCTTTCGTAACGGTTTTTGTGAAATCGATATTTTTGGTTAAACACCAATTCACCCTCCCTTCTTGATGCTCTTTGGGATCCTACAATTGGTATCAGAGCGGGTTGCTCTTGTTTTGATCTTTTGAATCATCTCAATTTTTAGATCGAATCATTTTGGATCTAATCATTTTTAAGATTCAATCGTTTGTTTTGAGATTTAACAATCTTAAGAGCTATGGCATCAAGTGCATTCGTTTTCGCCGTAGGACAATCAATTAGTTGTCATCCCCTTTTTAATGCATAAAATTTTCAATCTTGGAAAATTCGGATTCAAGCCTACATATGTTCTATCGATTTAAACATGTGGGATATTGTTGAGAAAGGCTATTATTTACATCAAAAATTACTTTCCGAACATGACGAAAAACAAAAATTTCTTTCGAAATTGGATTGAAAAGCAAAGAATATTTTTCATTGTGCTTTGGATTCAACGGAGTTTAATCGAATTTCAAGTTGTGAAACCGCAACCGAGATTTGGAAAAAATTCATCACCACTTATGAATGAACCGACAAAGTTAAAGAATCTATATTGAATATTTTAAATCATCAATATGATTCTTTCAAGATGCATGAAAATGAATATATAAATGATATGGTTGCTCGATTTAATGATATTTTGAATGGCTTAGTCTCTTTGGGCGAGTCAAGATCTAACTTCCAAAAAGTGAAAAAGATTCTCAGGTCTCTTTCCTTAAGATGGCATACAAAGAGGACCGTGATCGAAGAAAAAGATTTGGACAAATTGGACCTCGCTGATCTAATTGGTTCACTTCTAACCTATGAGATCTCAATCCAAGAAGATCAAGAAGAAAAAGCCCCCAAGAAGAAAACATTGGCATTAAAGGCAAATGCAAATGAAGAAGACTCAAGTAAAGAAGAAGTTGATAAAAAGAGACTCGCCCGCTACACAAGAAAATTAGATAAGTATCTCAAGTTGGTTAAGAAAAAAGAAAAGAATGAGAAGTCTACCCGAAAATCAAATAAAAATCACAAAAAAACATCTCAAAAAGGTAAGAAGAAAAAGTATGAAGAGACAAGTGAAACAAGTGACTCATCAAGTTCTTCAAGTGATGAAGCATACTTATGCTTAATGACACATGACGATGAGGTAATCTCTAATCTTTCAAATAATGACTCATCAAGCTCTTCCGAAGAAAATTTTTCTTTAGATATAAATAAATAACTCTCCTCTCTTATAAAATGATATTTTTCAATTAAAGAGGAAAATGAAAAATTAATATGTGAAATTGAAAAATTAAAAGAAGAAAAGGATATATGTTTTATGGAAAATGAAAATCTTAAAAATGAAATTGAAACTTTGGAAATTACACATGCATGTGAAATTGTCAAACTAGCATGTTCATTAGAAAAATAAAATAAGAAAATGCCCTTTTGAAAAATACGCAAAATAAGACTATTTTTCAACTAACAAAAAATAATCTTATGAGTAATTTTGGACATAAAATTTTTTATTGAAAATCCAATCATTCCTATGATAGAAAATCACATATTACATATTTTACATGCGGATTTCATGGCCATTATTCTTATCAATGCAAAATAAGAAAATTATCACCACATGCACATAGCATGATTTGGGTTCCGAAAGGAACATTATCTAACAAAATCAGATCCAAAGAAGTTTGGGTACCAAAAGTTACTTGATTACTTTTTCAGGTGTGCCTCACATGCAAAAAACATATGGAATTGAAAATGTGAAGGCACAAAGGTTATGGTAAAAGTATCATCTATTTTTTATGTTACTCAAAAATTCAAAACTACAATTTTTTTTAAAGATGAACGTTGTTGAATCAAAGTTTTATGCCATATTTTAATTCTTAATATATTTTTATTTTGACTTTCATAAATTGATTTTTATTATAAAATAGCCATAAACTTAGGGGGAGTTATCCTTCAAAATCTTATGTTGCAAACTCTACATATCTATTATATGACACAAGGGGGAAGAATAGATTTTTTGAAAAATTGATTAAGGGGGAGTCACATATGGTTTCTTATATATTTCATTTACAAACGACTTTTTGATGAAACAAAAGGGGGAGAAGTATAGGTGAAATATGATCTGAATATATTTTATAAGAAAAGTTAAGTGTTAGGGAGAGTAAAATTATTTTTAACAAGATTTTACAATTTTTTCGTCAATTTATATCGTTTTCATATTTCTCGGTTTGTCTTCATCAAAAAGGGAGAGATTGTTGGGTCAAAAGTTTTAATGACATATAAAATTATATTTTGATGAAATAAACCTCGAAAGATTAAAGTTGAAATGCCTAAAAAGTTTAAAGAAAAATTGATAACTTTATGCACTACGCTTTGATTAAATAATTATCACTGATCTAATTAGTTTTGGAGAAAAGTGGAACGCCAGAGTTGTAGAGAATTCTGTTAGCTTTCTATAGATTCCACATATTGAAGGCTATAAAAGGAGTGCCAAAGTCAGAAGCAAAGACACCTATCCAAACATTGAAGAAAAACTTCAAGTTGCCAAAGAAATATCATTTCTTGAAGTTTTCATTTTATAACTTTCTCATTCTTTCTCTCTGCTCTTCTTGTGAGCATAGAATTGTAAAAGAGAGAAATACTTTTGTTCAAAAAAATTAGAGAGAACTCTTGTGTAAAAGAAGTTCAAAATCTTACCTCTTGAGCGAGAGAAATAGATTAGCTTCCTAAGAAGAGAGGTTGCCTTACCTCTCGAAGCAGAGAAAAAGACGGTGGTGTAAATGACTTTTTTTCTTGCCCCATTCGGAACAAAGGAAATGCTAGTGGAATCTCCGGCAGACTCGAGGTCGAGAAATCGGAGCGGGAACGTAGGCCAAGGTGTGGCCGAACCTCGTCAACAACCATCGTGTCTTTTGTGTTTGATTTTTTCTCTCTCTCTCTCTCCGTTCATATTGAATTTATGATCTGAATTGTAAATGATTTAAGAATCGATTTTAAGTTTTCGCGATGGTTTTTGTGAAGTCTACATTTTTGGTTAAACACCAATTCAACCTCCCCCCTTCTTGGTGCCTTTTGGGATCCTACAGTGCCGAGTCTTGGTGAACGTGAATCGGGTCCAGCCACAACTCAGTCCGGGTTTGATGACACCCGGCTCGGATTCATAAATTAGAGAAGAAGTTATTTTATTATTATTATGATGTGCAATGATTATTCTACTCCTGTATAATAATGCTTATCAGATAACAATAAGAATGTTAATCAGGTCAATAGATAAAAAGATGTAAAATGGAGATTCTTCACACTGATTGTCACTAAATCGAACGTGTTATTAATAGTCCCATCACCCTAATCATTATCATGCATAAAAGCCCCACATCTTTTTATTGGGCCCGTCCCCCACCCATGAATGTCTATAATAAAATAAGTCGAGCTCGCATTATGACAACACATATAGATGTCCTAAGAATTATTTGAAGTAAAAGAGGTAGAGAAAAACATAAAAAAATCAAACATAAAAGTATCGAACGGAACCAAGCTAAACCAAAAAGTGGAAAGAACCAAAAGTAATAGAAAGAACTGACCCGAATGGAAAGCATGATTTTCTCATACTGAAAGCTTGCATGTTTGCATGAAGTCTTCTTATCCATTTGTATTGTCTTATATATTGAGTATTTTATGCTTATGAAAATTATATTTTCCTGTGTTTGAATCTCATAGATAACTGATCAAGAAATGATGGAGACATGCGCAGTTAGAAATGTTCGTGATGATACAGTTACACATGAAATAGATGTTTAGCATATGTTATTTCATTTTCTTTTAATTGCTATTCTAATGTGATGAAATGGATAGCACTTGGAAACAATAGATATGTTAGATTCCACACTCTAATGTTATTAGTTATTGATAGTTAATCATTAGTTATTTCTTTATGGATCTATGATGCGAATTCAGAAACACTAGCAAGTGTACTAATCGTTCAAGTAATAATATGATGAGTATAAAGTATCATTCCTACGAGGACAATAAATAAATAATAACTTCTCTTACTTATAAACTGAGAAAAGATAAATATTGTGTGTTTTGTGAAAATAAGATGAATAAATAATATAAATATAAAGCTATGATCAATGGGGTTTAAAAGTATAGAATTGATGAATAGACTTTATCTTCATTAATACCACTACTCATGTATGAATTCTTAGAGAAAAGATGATGAATAAATAAAGTAAAATTTTCAAGTTGATTTAACCAATATTTCAAGCTTTAAATCTTATTTTGAAATCAACAAAAGAGATTAATCCTTTCACTTTTTAATCTAATTTATTAAATCTCAAAACACATTCAACTGGAATATAAAGGCAAGGATTTTTTTCAAGTCACCTTAATAACTACACAATTGGATCTCTTGCGATTTTCTCAAAAGTGACATGCAAAAGAAAAATCAGAGAAAAACTCTAGAGAATCTTAAAACTTCTTCTCAGATAATAAAAAAATTCAAAGGAATAAATATCAGACAACAATTAATAAAATCATCAAACATACTATTGATCCATTAACTAATTGTACAAAAAATTCATAAAGAATATGATTCAATCAAGAAAATCCTAAAGAACTACTAAAAAAACTAGAGTACATCAATCTAAATAATGTTTCAGGAAAAGGATAGAGAACAAGAGAAACTATTCCTAATTCTACCTCTCTCGAGTTTCCAGCAAAATTTCATTGTAGTCTCTAGTTCACCTTCACCAAGGCTTCAACCTCTTATTTCTGCCCTCCAGAGATGTTCTTCTAATTGATTTGAGGTCTTCTTATATAATTTTTCCCGTAGCATGGTTCAACAACTCAAAATCTTATAAAAAATATGAATAAAAAAGGCCAGAATTATCATCGTCACGATCGTGATTCTTAAGTGGCACGGCCATGACAGAAGGAAATTTCTAGCCATCAACCTGCACGGCCGTGAACATTCTCCGTACGAGCATGGCAGAACATGATTCTTCATCAGAGGATGGCACGGCCGTGATTCTTCATCGCACGACTGTGACATAACGATATGCTTCCAACCTTCTGCGCACGAGCATGAAGTTGTAAAGCATGACCGTGTCAGAATGCTCTTCCAGGTCTTCATGTAGAACAGTTGTGACAGAGCATGGCACCACCGTGATAGTTGCTGGAAGAAGTTTTCCTCAGCTTTTTCGTCCAAATTCCAACGCATTTTAATTCTCTATCATAAATTTAACTAAACTTAGGTAGTAATAAATCTCAAAAGAACTTCTTTGTATTTAAAATAATTTTCCCACTTTGAGACACAAAAGACTCCTAAAATTCGAATAAATTGGCCTAATAATTATACATGAATTTCATGCATCAATCTCTGAAGGTCCAATGGATAGACATGAATAGTAGATAACGTCGACCCAAATATTGCCACGTGATAGGTGGATGAAATCTGGGGGCACTACGAATATAATAGAAAAGAATTTAATGGATTTCATCCAATTAAAATGGGGTGGACGCTCTTCCTATTGTGCTCACCAACGGATGCGATGAACGAGGTGTGGCTCATGTAGCAATTTAATGAATAAATAAGGCCGGTTTAACAAAAAAAGTCACCCCTCTTCGCTTGCCTACCCGCTTGCTCATGATATTAAATTTGATCGTCTGGACCTCTACATCAACCGCCTTGGACATCTTCATCTGCCTGCCCGCGTGCCCAGCTTGGACATCTACGCCGCCGATGTCATCTCTCTACGTCACCGACCTCCTCGCTATATGGTGTCGTCGACCATCATTTTGTGCCCTAGACGAGAACGGGCTCATCGTCGACGAGAATCGCATAAGCCGCCAATATCCTCCCTCGCCACCGCTAACAATTAGACGGTTGCATTAGGGTGAAGTGACATGGCTGCATGCGACGTTGGTTTTTTCAACTTGAAAATGTATTGGTTTGATAGGAATGCCCTTCGAATCGGATCATCCCATTGACGTCGAATCTATGGCAATGAAAAAATAATGATTCACGAGCACTAAATTACACGTGATTCACCCCAGTTCGAGTTGCCCCCCAATAGAAGTTTTCTTCTTTCCTATCCAAAGGTCATCATGCCTCCTCCTGTCAAACCCGTCTCGTCTCCCCGTCGCTCTGCCCTGGCGAATCTGTCTCCTCGTTCGTGTCGGTGAACTCGTATCACTGTCATCGTAGGAATGAACTTGCCTCCTCGTCATCATTGGTTGAGATGGTAGGACCATTGTGAGGTTGTCTTCCCATTGTTCTTCCCTAGCAAACCCATCTCCTCACATGCGCCTGAACGAACTCATCTCTCTGTCGTCTTTGCCAAAATGTCGGTAAGAAGTCCTCTCTTTTTTCCTTATCATTGTACCTTATCTTGGTGTTAGCAATCTTACCTTACCATCATAGCTGCCGCCCTCTTCCCTATGGGTCGATTTTTTTCATTCCACTCGAACCGCTCGAGCCGAACCATGCATATCAACGATGCAATCTCCTCCATGGATGAGCACAAATTCAAATTTGACGGTTTTGAATCCATGAGCACAAAGCGTTATCATAAGTTGTGGTAACATATATATATGTATATATATATACATATATATATAATATTGGGTTCACGAAGAGCATTTAAGAGCGCGAATACGAAAATGTGATTACTTTAAGATTGTGTTTGAGGCAACTCCAACTTTTTTAGGGGTGTTCACCGAGTTGGTCAACACATGAACCCGATTACTCGACCCGAACCGGTTTGTCAAGTCGGGTCGGACCCGATCCAACCCAAGCTTGACATGGGTCGGGTCGAGTACGAGTTAGATTTTTCCAACCTGAGTCGACCTAACCCGATAAACTCGATTTTTTTAAAATTTTTTAATTTAAACTTAAACTTATTTTTGTTTTAGTTCTTTTTAAAAATGAAATAAAATATTTTAAGTCCAAAAATAACACTAATTAGTTAGGAAATTTATTTTATGATTTAAAATAAATATTAAATAATATTTTTATATTAAATAATTATAAAAATAGTAAGAAAAAATAAAAAAAGAAAATTGGGTCGGTTGGGTCAGATTCGGCACCCCAAATCTTTTTGACCCAACCCGGCCATCGGGTTTGTTCACGGGTCGAACACTCCTAATTGTTTGCTTTTGCTTTTGTTCATTGAATCTTCTGCTCATCTTTCTACATGGATGATAGAATCTTGTTAAAAAATATAGATGAAAAAAATCACCAAACATTACATATAAAAAAATAAGTCATCTTTTTTCTCGCAACATTCCTCAAGAGCTCTTCCAAACGGAAGCGCACACAGTTGGGCTCTTTAGTTTCGTGGGCTCAGAAGGTCTTGGGTTTGCTCTTTTGTTTCGTGAGCTCGGAAGGTCCTGAGTCTTTACATGTATAGAAAATTACTGCGGGCCTTCATTTTCACACACAAATTATCGTGGCCTTTTAAGCCTTCCATAAAGCAATTAATCTATCGGGCTTTCTTTTGTCACGATTGTTTCTAAAGGCTATTTTTTCTTCTTATTATTCTTTTGGTGCAGTTTGGATCCAAATAGGTTAGCGTGAATACTATTATATATTCCAACAATTAAACTTTATTAAAAAATATGCAATCGATTACGTCCTATTCTATTCGACCACCAGTTTGGATGATCAAGGAATACAAATGTGTGAAATGACTGCAAAAGATAAGATTTTGATCCATTTCAAAAATTGTTCACCTCAATCGAACAATAAAATAGCGACTCTAACCTTTCTGCAATAGTGGATTACTATACATTCCATCGTTTTTGACAAAAACTGTAATCCAAGAAACAACGAACCGATAGGAGTACACACGTCTTGATTCATGTGCGGACCCTGTCGACTAATATTCTTATTCCGTGAGATGTTTGACAAATTTCAGTCGAATAACTATTTATTCACTCGTTTATTCGTCATCCAAACACCGCCTTAGGTTAGATGGGTTCTAAACCTAGATTGTAACGACCTGAATTTTCAAAAAATAAATAAAAATTATTTATTTTAATTTAAGGGATCTAAAAATCCCTATCATATTATGGAATTAATTAATTTTGAAATTGATGGAAATTATGGGATAAGTTAGAAAGATAAGACGGAATTTGAGTAGAGATGAAATTGTTATGGAGATATTAATGGGATTGTTAAGTAAATTCATATTTAAATAAATTTGAGAAATTATGGATTGATTAATCATTATGGATTAGGGGTGGCAATATTCTCCACCCCCGCGGGGCCCCGCGGGGATTCCCCATTCGCGGCCCCGCATTCGGGGATTTTTTTCCTCGCGGAGGCTGGGATGGGGGCCAAACTGTCCCCGCCCCCCCCCCCCCCTTTCGGGGATCGGGGCGGGGTAGTTCCCCCCGCCCCGTCGGGGTCCCGAATCTTCGATAAATTATTTATCATTAATAATTATTATAATTATATTTATTAGATTCAATCTGAACCGTCCATTTTACATATATATATAACATTAAACCCTATCAACCCTCTTCTTTCTCCCTTTTCTCTCAAGTCTCTCCCTTTTCTCTCAAGTCTCAAACCCTACAGGACCCGGTCGGACGCCGAAAGGCCCGAAACCACACGCCTAGCCGCCAGTCCACCGACCGTCAACTTCCCTTCGTCGGTGATCAATGTCATCTTCGGCGATGATTCCATCTTCACAAGGTATTCATTTTCAACATCTCATCGTCGTCGAGGGCGGGTCATCGTCGAGGGGATCGTCGTGGTCATTGTCGTGTGGTCGTCGTGGGCGGCGGCGTCATCGTGGTCGAGGGCGGGTCGTCGTCATCGAGGGCGGGTCATCGTCGAGGGGATCGGATCGTCATGGTCATTGTCGTGTGGTCGTCGTCATGTGGTCATCATGGGCGATGGCCGAAAGGGGCGGTGGCATCATCGTCGAGGGCAGGGCGTCGTCGTCGAGGGCGGGTTGTCATCGAGGGGATCGCCGTGGTCATCGTCGTGTGGTCATCGTGGGCGGCGGCGTCATCGTGGTCGAGGGCGTCATCGTCGAGGGCGGGTCGTCATCGTCAAGGGCGGGTCATCGTCGAGGGGATCGCCGTGGTCGTCATCGTGTGGTCGTCGTGGGCGGCGGCGTCATAGTGGTCGAGGGCGTCGTCATCGAGGGTGAGTCGTCATCGTCGAGGGTGGGGATCATCGAGGAGATCGAAAGGGGCGGCGGCCGAAATCATCTGCGCAGAGGCAATTTCGCCGTCGCCCCTTTCGACCGTGGACGGCAGCGAAATCGCCTCTGCACAGACAATTTTGGCCGCCGCCCATTTCGCCTCTGCGCAGACAATTTCGCCGCCGCCGCCGCTTTCGCCGTCCCTTCCACCGCCCCTTTCGCCGTCGCCGCTGCGAAATCGCCTCTGCGCACAGTGCGCAGAGGCGAAATCGGTCGAGTGGCGGCAGTGATTTCGTCGCCGTCGCCGCGAAGTGTCGCCTTTGTGCGCAGAGGCGATTTCGCCTCTGCGCGCAGTGCGTGAGACTCACCTCTGCGCACTCACAGAGGTGACTCACCTCTACACTGTGCGCAGAGGTGAGTCACCTCTGCGCATTGTGCAGACCATTTTTTATTTGTGATTTTTTGTAATTTTTTTAATTACTCATATTTTAATTAATTTAAATTTTTATGCAGAAATAGATGGAGCGGATAATCAATCTATCACTTCAGTTGAAAGCAATGCAATTCAATCCGAGAATACTCGGCAAGTTCCGAAAATGAAAATCATAAGGAAGAAGGAAGCCCAAACAAAAATGGTTTAACTTCTCAAGCATTGAGCCATTATCATAGAGAATTAATTGATGGAAAATTTCGTGCAATATGCAAGTATTGTCATAAGAATATTTGTGGTGATACAAAAAATGGAACTAAGCATTTGCATGATCATCTAAAAATTTGTAAGTTTCGTACAACAAGAGGACCAAAGCAAGCAACTCTAAAAAATTTACCAACTTTAGACAATAAAGGTGATACATTTGCTGTTGGTAATTATTCATTTAGTCAAGATGTTGCAAGGAAGGAACTTGCAAATATGATTGTCCTTCATGAATATCCTCTTTCTATAGTTGATCATGTTGGGTTTAAACGATTTTATGGTGTTATGCAACATTTATTCAAGGTGGTTTCTCGTAATACTATAAAATGTGATATTATGAAACTATTTGGAATTGAGAAGGATAAGACATCAAATATTCTTGAAAGGAATTCAAGTCGTATTGCAATAACTACTGATATGTGGACTTCTAGTAATCAAAATAAATGTTATATGGTCATTACAGCTCATTTTATCGATTACAATTGGACTTTGCAACACCGACTTGTGAGGTAATTAATTGATTACTATTGATATTATGTTTATTATATACTTTTGAAACTATAAATTTTAACATGCATCATTTTTATTCTTATAGGTTTCTTTATGTTCCGACGCCGCATAATGCCAAGGGCTTTTGAAGGTTCTTTTGAATTGTTTATATGATTGAAATTTGGATAGAAAGGTATCAACTCTAACTGTTGATAATTGCTCCACTAATGATGGCATGATTCCCGTGATTTTTGATAAAATTTCTTCAACTTCTTTTATTTTGGGTGGAATAATATTTCATATGCGATGTAGATGATTGAATGATAAATTGTGGTAACTTTTTATCATTTTTTAATTTTATTCAATTTAGTTTTATTGTACTAATCAATTTTTTATCAACTTGTAGGAAACTTTGCAAATGAGTAAAAGAGAAATGAAGAAAATTGATGAATGTCCTCTTGTTGAACATTTATAAATGTTGTTAAAATATTTGATGTTGTAATTTAAACTTTATCTTAAGAAACTTGTGGTGGAAACTTTATGTTAAAATATTTGGTGTTGTAATTTAAACTTTATGTTAAGGTAGAATTTGAAAATTATGTTGTGGTGGAAAGTGTGTTCAACAAAGATGAAGATGTGGATGATTGAATGATGAAGTTATGGTAATTTTTTATCATTTTTTAATTTTATTCAATTTAGATTTATTTTACTAATCATTTTCTTATTAACTTGTAGGAAACTTTGTAAATGGGTGAAGGACGAAATGAAGAAAAATGATGAATGTCCTCTTATTTATGTTAAAATATTTGGTATTGTAGTTTAAACTTTATGCTATGAAACTTGTATCAAATTTAAAATTTGTGCTGTGGTAGAATTTGAAAATTATGTTGTGATAGACTTTGTGTCAAAATTTGAATTTTATGTTGTAGAATTTATAATAGTCATATATTTATAATTGTGTGCATGAATACTTTCTAATAGTTGGTTATTTTTTAATTTTTTCACATTATTTAATAAAAAAATTCGAGGAATCCGGATCCCCACGAGGATTCGGGGCCCCGTGGGGATCGGGGTGAGGAATAAAATTTCCCCCAGACCGAGAATTCGGGACGGGATCGGGGGCGGGGGCGGGGGCGGGGTCGGGGTTGGGGCGGCGGTGGTGTCCCCCGCCCCGAACAGGGTCGGGTGCCACCCCTATTATGGATGGTCAAGATTAACTCTAAAAGAGTCCAACGACCAATAGAATTAGAAATCCTAACCTGCACCATAAATAATTAAACATCAAAAGGTGACTGGAAACCCCTTTGATCAAATAGAAATTTTGCACCACGAGCTTCTCTTTTCTTCTCGTTTGCACGCGAATCGAGGTGTCCTCGAGAGCACACGATGGCTAATTTTGAAGCTGGCATATAGGAGAAGAACTTTCAAGTGGTGGCCGTGAGTTTCGGGATGTGGACAGAGAAAAATCGCCGTCCAAAGATCGGCGTTCGTGCAGTTTTTCAGAGAAAGGATTACAGTTGATTTTTCAGCCAACTTTAAGTACATAAGAAAATCCCTATGTCATCAGTTTTCCACCCTTTTGTACTGAGAATTCATTGATATATGATATACATAGTTTGTACATCGTATTACATAATTATGATGGTCAAAAAGTCACATCGAAATGCACTTCTCCATCGGTGACAGAACCTAGCTAGGATTTCATAGAATCCGGACCAAGTTGGACTCGGAACCGGATCGGATTGTCAAACACGGCCCAGGTTGTGCTTCAGCGCGACACGGGTGCAGCGCGATCGTGATTGAAGGTGAACCGATCGATCCGGCCCGGGTTCACCATACACTCGGCTCGGGTTTGCCCTGGCTGAGGGAAATTTGATCGTCACCGAACACGGCCTGATTTTCACCCGACGCGGGCGGGGTTCGAGAGATAGAAAACATAATTTTGGATATTTTATTCTATATAATTGAATAATTACTATGGTTAATTGTTTCCTAATGATCCTATTGTTAATATATTTGACCTCATTATATATACTAGATTTGATTTGATATTATTGTAACTATTATTCCATCAGATCCTATTATCCCTTATAGTATTTGATTTAGGTTTTTCCTTGATTGGGGTCTTTGTTTAACCTAAATTAAATTATTAAAGATAGATCAATTAGGTAAATAAGATAAAACATGAAAACTACTGGGTCTTCAGTTTTCTAATTGTCTCTAAGCCTCCTGGGCCACATTGTTATTGATATATATATTGTATGAGGCAGATAGCATACCTAAAGGTTTGAGACGTCATCTTCTAGAGAAGTTATGATTGTTATTTAGCGCTACTATTGGAGGACGGCTCACCGACTTGATCCTTCACCGGCCTACATGAAAGAGACGTGGAGTTTTTCCTAATTGGCTGAGTGCTCCCTATTGAATTTGATAACTACAAAGATTGAATTGAAATTGAATTAAATCTAATCGAATGGAAATCGAATTGAATCAAGGTCATTTGGATTTTGGCGTTGACTTTCATTGCCTCCGCCCATTGAGTCGTATAGAAAATTGTTATTTGCCGATGGTTGAATTGAATTTAAATTGTTAAATTGAATAGTGTCATAATGATAAGGCATAATGAATAATTGATTATTGTTAATTGATATTGATCGGTCGACCTCTTTCCTGATAATTTATGGCTATATTGTTTATTGATTATTGAACTATCCTCGTATTGTCCTATCCGGTGCTCCATATTATTATTGATTTATCGAACACCATTGATTATTATTGATCGTTCTGGTTAAACTCTACGTATTGAGTATTTTTATACTCATGAATTTTCTCCTGCATCTGAATTCATATAGATGAAGTGATGATTGAAGATGGTGACGGTGATGCAGGTGATCAGACTCGGTGACAAAGATGTTGCACATGGTGTAGAATCGTGTCATACTAAATTATTAGATTAGTTATTATTCTTCGCATTTTTATATTGAAAAGTCATGAACGTTTTCAGCTCCTTATCATTATGGATATCTAGATGTTTCAATTATTATTTCCGCGCTTTATAAAATTTATTTTTCATAAAATTATTTTATATAGAATTATATAACGTCTCTGGGATGACTCTGAGCACATGAAAGTTACATGAGTATCGAGGCATTACATAGATGCTTTTTATTTCTTAGTTAAGGTTACAACTTAAAAATGTCTCGTTAACTTACCAAAACCACTCTCTCAGTTTTTACATATTGTCTCGACTAATTTGGTTCGACTTTTAGATTGAATCAAATGATAAAAAAAAGATATATTTTTAAATAAAATTAACGAGAAAGTTATTAAAAACATCAACACTTGTGTGAGATAAAAAAGGAAAATAAAATGAGTGTCTAGACACAATGGAAAAACTAAGTTAATAAAATATTGAACTAATATAAAAATTAAAGAAACTATTCTCTCCCACGTTAAGTTACAAGCTTATAAAATTTACTCATTAAATTTATTTGATTTATCAAATATTTTTAATAATTAAAGAGCTTAATGGGCATGTCTTTTTTCTTGACGATACGTCTCCTCTTTTCTTATTCATCAATTTATGAATAAAATTTAAAATCTCCAAATAACAATGAATGAAATATAATCTATAAATTTCTCATTCAACGAATAAAAAGATAAGACAACGGTATCAATCCTTTAAAGGAGGGACCCTTCCTTTTTCCATAATAAAAATATCAATATTACCTTACCTATTTAATACAAGATGATACTGATAAAAATAAAAATAATAATGCGAAAACAATAATTTATTATTAAAAATATTATTGCTAAATAATTATTTTACAGCAGTAACTACTTTTTTTCCTTTTTTTTTGTTATAATATTGAAGTGAGAACAAAATAGAGATCTCAGTATCATCATTTTTTTTGTATGAAACTTAACGAAATGATTTAAAAATCCAATTATAATTAATTTAGCATTTATTATAAAATTTTATGAGAATATAATTTAAAATATTTTTTTATAATTCACAAATTTGTCCGATTTTGATCGGTCGGGTTGGATCAGGTCAACCCTATTTGAAGCGTTCAAATTGAATTCGGAATGATCGAATTATCCGACCATTAATTTTTTTTCTTACTTTTTTATTATTTAATATAGAAAATTATATAATATTTATTTAAAAACATAAAATAATGTTTTAAATATTTAAATATTATTTTACATATTTAAAGTATTTTATCTTAATATTTTATATAATATTTTTAAAATAAAAAAAATTAAATCTTCAAATTAGGTCAAATCAATTTGGATCGAAAATTTTCGATCCGTATTCGACCCCACTAAACTAATTTGGATCCGATCCTATCACATCCCTTATTGACACCTTAGGGTCTGTTTGGATTGAGGGTTATAAAGGGGTGGGGTGAAATATGGGGGAATGAAATTAGTTAAACTATATTTGGTTACATTTTTTATTTGAGTTGAGGGGTGGGGTGAAATAGCTAAGCCCTTTAAACATTATATTTTTCATTCCACCAAATTGGTGGAACGAGGAAGGATAAATTATTTTAGACCAAATTAATATCTTTTTCTTTTTTTATTGCCAAATTAAATTATTTCTCTTCTTATCAAATTAAACCACATCTTTCTCTTTCTCTCTCTCACTCTCGCACACTCTCTCTCATTCATTGATATATATTATCATATATTATCTTTTTTCTAATATGAATATATATTTTATTTATAATTTTTATTAAATAATTTTTTTAGTAAATATAAAATTTTATTCAAAATAAATATAAATATACTATTTAAAAATAATTTAATATTAATATAATATATTCAATCGGAATGGGACGTAAAATCTATATTCGATCCCGACCCGATCTAATTGGGTGTCAAAAAAAATGAGACTCGATTCTGACTCAATTATTTATTGGGTCGAAAAAAATTTGAAAAATTCTAATCGATACGAACGAAGGCAACCAGATCATCTCAGTTCATGCTCACCTCTAATTAAAGATTAAAGGATAAAAATGACTTTTATACAAATAAAACTTTCCCTATTCCACTCCACATCTTATATAATTTATTATTCAAATATAAACTTTCTAATAACACACTACCCCATCATTCATCACACCATATCACCCCCGTCCCATTGCCAAACAAACCCTTCCAAAAACTCACCCTCAACGGCCAAGGCCAACCCAACAAAGCAACCTCGGTGCCTTTTGTGATTCCTCTTACTTCAGGCGTCGCCGAGTCGTCCTCTCTCATCTGCGAGCACACGAAAGGTATCGAAGCGAAGCAGTAAAGCGAGCTTTGTGTCAAGGAAGAACCACAGAGACGGGAGAGGATCGCGCGACTGGGCGTGGAAAACGAAGACGAGCTCGATACCGCATCCATGGAAGTCGGCGTAGGAAGACGACTCGGGCGGAAGGTATCGCGAGGGGTGCTGCCGCTGCTGGCGCTTCACGTCGCCACCGAGTTCCACCGCTCGGGGCGGAGGCCTCCCGTCACGGCGGGACTCATCCTCGCCAACTCCCTCGTCTACCTGCGCCCAGGTGCTCTCGATCGCCTCCTCCCCTCCCTCGCGGAGGTCGGATTCAATCCCCACCTCATCCTCAAGGTCCCGTCTCTTCTCCGAACTTTACTTCTTTAATTCGTTGTGATCAGTAGTAACTGCTCTCGTTCACTTGCGCGAGCGTCCGTTCCTGGCAATGATACCTCTCTTGTTCGCAAAAGGTCCTCTCTTTTTTTTTCGTTGCAATGCAGGATAGGCATTTCTTTGGTTCGATTAAATAGTTCTTGTTTTCTTTGCAATTAATTTGAATCTGGAATTTATTCCTTCTTTAGTAACTCCTTAAAATATGTCCATTCGCTCTCCATGCTCAATCTCTACTTGTGATTAGTCTTGTATTAACCAGATCGCCAAAACTGATATATGTCTCAGAGTCCATTGTTGCTGGTCGTACCACGAAAGAAGAATCAAAATTAAACAAATGTATTATGTTTTTCTTCTGAATCGAAATTCCATTCTAATAGTGGTATGAATAGCTAGTCTATCTGAACTATGGGAAAATTGTATTTTTCTCAGTGGATGTGGATCATTCAATAGAAGAGGAGGATTAGATGTACGCAGCCTTCCCTCTGCTTTTGTACTGAAAATTTTTTGGGTGGCTTGAATTCATAGATCTCCTGGCTTGCAAAGAATCAACTAATCACTGTGACGAGCCTCGCCCTCTTATAATAATTTAGTTATTTATTTTGACATATTGTGCTGCCTGCCTATGATCTGGTTCATCTTTCTAATATCAAGGGATGTCTAAGATTATTGGCTATTCAGCCTTTTCTTTAAAAATACTATGATTTGTTTGTGAGAAATTTCTTTTTTTCGCTATGTTAAGATATTTTTTCCTCTAGTGAAGTAAAAACAAAAAGGAGAATAGCTGAGGAAAATCAGTGTAATTACCTCAGATGATAGGTGAGCAAATTTAGGATGAGAAACATAGGAAAAATAAGATATTGCATCTACACATTTTTTAAATATTTAACATCGCCTAGTAATTGAGGATGCACTTATGCATTTGCTTAACTTAGTTGCATGGTATCATATTGTCATAGCATATAATTTAAACTGAAAGTTCTTTGTAAGATTTTAACTTTATGTAGTGTATATTAGGTACTTTTTGCAATTCCTTAGAGGAAAATATTTACTACTTTTAAGAAACAAGTTCCTGTTACTTTTTTAAAGTTTTAGAAATTGGGTTTGAAGTTCCTGTTAAAAATTTGTACAGTAGTGCATAATCAGAAAGAAGTAAGGTAGAAAAACAATGTCAAACAACAACAACAACAACAACAAAGCCTTATCCCACTAGGTGGGGTCGGCTACATGGATCATACGACGCCATTCCGCTCTATTAGTAACCAAACCTTTCGGTATATTATTCACCAATAGATCTTGCTCTATTAGTTCGCCAAATGTCCGCCTTTGCCTCCCTCTCCCTCTTTTAATCGGACTTCAGATTATTTGATCTACTCTTCTTACTGGCGCATCTAATGGTCTTCTCTGAACATGACCAAACCATCTCAAACGATTCTCTACCATTTTCTCACTAATAGGAGCCACTCCGACTCGTTCACGTATATGGTCATTCCTAATCTTATCTAATCTTGTATGACCACACATACATCTCAACATCCTCATTTCGGCTACCCCCACTTTACGTTCATGTTGTCCCTTCATAGCCCAACATTCACTACCATATAACACTGCCGGTCTTATAGCAGTACGATAGAATTTTTCTTTAATTTTATTGGGTACTTTTCTATCACAGAGAACTCTAGTGGCTTTCCTCCACTTACACCAACCAGCTTGAATTCTATGATAACATCGTCATCAATCTCACCATCTTGTCTTACAATTGATCCTAAATATTTAAACTTTGTCACTTGAGGAATTATATCCTCCCCTAGCCTAACTTCCAAATCGTCTCTAAGTTGTTTATTTGTGAAATTGTTATGCATATATTCTATTTTATTCCTATTTAAACGAAAACCCTTTGACTCCAACGTATTTCTCCATATTTTCAATTTTGTATTAATCTCTTCTCTTGAATCCGCTAAAAGTACTATATCATCCGCAAATAGCATGCACTTAGGTACCTTCTCTGTGATACTCTCAGTTATAGAATCGATAACTAAGTTAAATAGATACGGGCTTAAAGTTGATCCTTGATGTAGGCCAATTTCTATAGGAAATTCATTTGTCTTGCCTCCGGGTGTCCTAATCCTAGTCAATGCCCCATCGTACATATCTTGTATTACCTTAATGTAGGCAACACTCACCCTCTTCTTTTGCAAGGCTTTCCATAACACAATATATTCGTTGATCCATGTTCATGAGATTCGACAGGATTTTACGCTGGCTGTCGGGGCCTAACACAACCCTTCTCCTTTATCCGGGCTTGGGACCGGCTATAAAACATAGGCGGAGTTAGAAAAGCAATGTCAAACATACAACAAAAATGTCCTAGTAAAATATGCTATAATATTGCATAATGGTATTGTTATGTGTTTCATTGCAATCACATTGAACATTTACAAGAGCAGAGGCCCATCACTTAAGTAATATCCGTGTATCTAGGGGAATAAAATATGTCATTCGTATCTTATTTGGCTTCTGTGATGCATTCTCCAATGTTAGTGCACAAAACACTAACATATTGTATTTTACAATGATATGCCTATAACATGCACAAAACATGTATGTATAGTAAGTAACATGATAACTACTTAATGCACATAAGTGCCTACCACAGATTATATATTTTGGTTACCACCTCAGTGTCCGAGACCTTTGCGAGTGAGGCTCCCAATGGGACAAGTATCTATCATAGAGTACATTTTTAGTTTATTGTGTTGCATAGCATTTTATACTAAAAATTCTATCATGTTCTAGTGGCATTAACAGAATGTGGGATATAACTTTATGCATTTTTGTTCACTGATGCATCACAATACATTTCTGATGTGCCACACTAGTATCACTTGATTATATTAACCAGGTATCATGTATTATGAAGGAAATCTAGCACATTAGGGACGGGGGAGGGAGAAATCAAGCAATCCCTAATGGTTTGTGCTATAATGTAAGTGTCCAAACATAATGTAATAATAACATTAGAGTAAATTTATGATAAGGTCATCCAACTATATCAGTTTTCTCAATTTGGTCACTGAGGGAGGGAGGGAGGGAGAGAGAGGCCAAGTCATTATTTTCAAGCAATGGAATAGGCCCAGGAGTGCACCGCTCCCCTGTCGATGTTTGGATTCCAGTGATGAGGACTCTGGTGATGATGACAAAGCTATGGCTCCTCCTACTGGTACATCTATTGTTGGAGACCATTCTATGATTCAAGTGGGTGCTCCAACTAATGAGGATTTGGTTCTTGCATTTCACATGTCATTGACCTCCATATAAAGAAGGAAGAAAAAAAATTACATGTAGCAAAAAGAAAATATTCCTTTCACAATATATAATGATGCCGCAAAGAGTGAAAAGGTGGTGCATGGCAGCCAAATAAACGCACCAACTAGGAAACCAGCAATAACCGATCAAGATGACCACCCTTGAAGTAGTTTAGTAGTTGGATGAACATTGAGTTACACAATAAAGTTTAGTGGCCTTGTTGGAAAAAGGAGTAGAGTGATCGTACCCGAAGTTCACTCAATAACAGTATCATTTATGTTGGGCTATAAGATTTATCAACTTGTTCTATGGAATTGCAAGCGTCCAGTGATCGGTTGGATTGCTCTACATGCTATTATTTTTTTTTTTGAGAGGGAAAAGGATGACTGCAAACATGCTAATTAAAGTATGTGTGATGCATCATTAATATTATCAAATGTTTCATTCTATACAATAGCATAATAATGCAGTTTGTGTTGGTTCAGTTTAGGTTAGTAATTGACTTTCTTGTTTTAGGTTTAGTGTTTAATACTGCATACTCTTCTATGATTATATGCCATATTAGATGTCTTATATTCTTATGTTAGTAGAGAAGATCGTATAACATAAAGTAGTTTTTTTTTATACAATAACATAAAGTAGTTAAGCTACATGTGTAGGAAACATGTGAGGCATGGGATGGTGGTCATGGGACATGGTACATATTTGGTGATTGACATGCTTGCTGCACATGCAGGCACTACATACTCATTATCATCATATTAGAAAAAAATGTATGTAACAAGTCACATGTGTAGCAAACATGTGGGACAAAATCAATTTTTACTCTGAAATAGCTCACATATTTATTTTCGTTATTTACTGATTGCTCTTGTAACTACTGTTATTTGTTGTATAAGTAGTAAGACCTTAATATTGTATTTCCATATAACAAATTATGTCTAGCAAGTGTAATATACATGAACATTCAAACTCCACCCTTATGATAATTTAGGAAATATCGGCTTCTCTAATTCCACAGTTTACCTCCCATAACTTTCCGACTTTGATGTAATGTCTATTTTTCTGATTTCACTATGAAAAATTACATACATCCAGTTTTCAGTTGAATCTTTTCTCAAGTCCCAGATGCATCATTTCATTCTGGCATCTCTGTCAGAACTTTGTAGTCATTTACTTTCTCAAGTGCTAGCTAATTTCATTTTTATATGGAGGTGTTGAGCAATGTTGTAGGAGTACAATACTTGTTCTAATAGGGAGGTTCCATAAAAGCTGATCAAATGTGGTCATTGGTGGTCTGATGGATGCAAAATGTTTTTGTACAGTCTTGGTTGGGATGCTAGTGTGCATAAAAAGTTGAGTTTTAAAAAGTTTCTAGATTTGCTAATTTGTCACTTAGCAAAAGGTCGTGTGGTGGGTCTGTCATTAACATAACTTGAAGATGCACCAAGTGATTTCATTATACAGAGCATTCAATTGCAACTTGCTTAAATATATGATGTAAAACAATCATGTGTTATTGTTCTCGTCTTTCTCTGGTGTTCTCTGTGTATTCTGCTTTCCCTTACTTTCATTGTTCACTTATAGAAATGAGTACACTAAAATGTGCATTTCCATTATTTTGATCAGTATGCAGATCTGAAGCGCTTCTTTTTATCAGCTTTTTACCATACGGATGAGTCACACTTGTTCTACAATATGACATCTCTGTTGTGGAAGGGGATGCAACTTGAAACCTCCATGGGTAGTTTTCAATTTGCTACCATGGTTGCAACTCTACTTGGATTATCTCAGGGCATCACATTACTTCTGGCGAGAGGGCTTCTCCTTTTCTTTGATTATGAGTCAGCATTTTATAATGAGCTTGCTGTTGGGTTTTCTGGCGTTCTGTTTGGCATGAAAGTGGTGTTGAATGCTGAATCCAATGATTATGCCTTCGTACATGGAATGATCGTACCAGCGAAGTATGCTGCTTGGGCGGAATTGATTCTTATTCAGTTATTTGTTCCTGGTGCGTCTTTCCTTGGTCACCTGGGGGGAATATTAGCTGGACTCATTTATCTCCGATGGAGAGGCTCGTTCTCTAGGCCTGATCCATTGAGCATGTTTTTGAGGGAAGTTGCGGGAGTCATACGTTGGCCTATGAGATTCTTCCGACGTATTTTCAGACCTCGACATCTTCGTGTCTTGGGGCGAGGAAGGACCATTACTCACCAAAATCAAAGGAGGAGAAGTTTGTCTGGTGCGTGGAGATGCCCCACCTGCACTTATGGTAATACAATATGGGCAGAGGCATGTGAAATGTGTAGTACGCCAAGAAGTTGGTCATTCTCACAGACCCATCAACCTGCTGAGACTGCTGAATTGTCCTTAGCAGAGATCCGTCGTCGCAGAATTGTAAGATTTGACATATGATTTGTTTACGCCTGTTTTGTCAGAGGCTTGCTTTGGTGAAATCAACATTGGGTCCTGCCCAACAAATGCAAGATATGGTCTTCCAAACAGATTTGGCAGTTGAGCATCACTCGTCTGTGAAATAATGTGCTAAGAGGTCGCTTGATTGAACTCACGAAGGTAAATATGCTTTGGCCTGATCAGAACACCACCTCACATTCTCGCCTAGGAATAATGAGATTTAAGATTCATTACTTGCTCTGCGTTCCTATCGCTCATCCATGGTAACATCCAAATGTGTAACCAGAACATTGTTGAATACATGTCTTTTAAAATTATTCATATTGATGAAGAACGGTTCATAAAAAGAAGAGAAATGCTATATCCTCCTGAAACATCAGCCTAATAATTCTCCTAAGCATGTGAGGATGCCAACCGGCAATACTAAAGTACTTAATATTTAAAATCTGTTCTATTTTATTTTCAAATGTACTCCTTTCTCTTCTTTTACACATGAATTATATCACTTTTTATTTCTTGAACGTTGCATCAATTTGTCCATTGTATCTTTTTTAAATATTTTTCTTACACTTTTATTATATTATGTTCTTTTACATTACTTGAATTTGTTACTTTTCTCTTTTCCATTCTTGTCTCCGTCTCATAATTTTTTTACAAATAGAAAAAAATGACTAAATATTACAAAAAAAATAACATTAAAGATACAAAATAATAATTAGCTGTATATATATTGTTAGATCCAATCCTAAATACATTCTCACCAAAAGCATATTTACATTTCCACCAAAATTAAAAGGCTATTCTGAAATTCGTCAGATTTCTAATTCATACATAACTTATGTTAAAACTTTCAAAAACTTCTCGTATCTTGGACTTGTCCATTTTGATTATACCTCATTAACCAGCACATAATAACATAACAATAATAAAAATAAGAAAATTTTATTGTCAACAAAACATGATATAATAAAGAATTTTAACATTATATCTAAGAAAGAATAACAAAACTCACACTTGCCATCATCTTCATATGGAAAAGTTCTATTATCATTAGGCTAATAAAAAATAAAATCATTGTCATTAGCCAGAGAAATTTTTTTTTTACAGCAGACACTCCAAAACCTTAATGTTCCTATTGAATGACAAACAAAATAAGTGGTAAAATTTTACAAAAAATGTTAGTATTTCTTATGCAAATAAAACATATGGATGACAAAATTTTCACATCAAGTGAACTTCTATGTGTGTAGTCTTACCATATAGCTTGAAAAAAGGAAAAAAAAAATATGAACATCATTTTTTTCATGATTAAGTCATCAATATAAACCACCTTCAAACCAGATGAACTTGTCTCTCCAGCACGAGCCATATTGTGATAAAAAAACCTATGGTAAAATTTCATATTTGATGAATCAAATATAAAAAAAAGAGTAAGTAGGATATTAGAAGAAATTTGATTTCCTAAAATCATTTTATGTCACCTTTTCACACTCCACATTCATAGAGTATATTTGTTTGGCCTTATTTAGTGCTTTTTTCCCCTCTTCATGGCTAAAGAAAGTAATAAAATAATAAGAGAAATATCATATTCAAAGAGAAATAAAAGTTTCATTCCAAAAAATTTGCGCCATCAATAACAATTTCACAAAAAATTTAAAAGACATAATATAAAATTTTAATTTTTTTTACATCTAATACCTTTTTCTTTTTCTTCATAATTTTTTTCTACACTAGATTCCTTCCTCTTGGTTGGTGGACGACCTTTGCTACGGACTTGTAATGGAGGTAGCAATGTTTTATTAGAATATGATGTGTGGTGGGTCTCATAATTTTCTAGACTTGTGTGCCTATTGTCATCCCAAATCAAATCATCCTTAAGTTTTTCCTTTACCTTGTCTATCCATTCCATCAAGAATTCATATTTTGATTGAGACTTGACAATATGTGCCACTTAAAAAAAGTTAGCACACAAATTATTGAATTGCACATTTTTTACCTCCTGCTAAATCATTGTAAGATTTCATCATAAGAGAATAACGATGCTTCACATCTTTTCTCCATTGAGTTAAAATATAATGGGAGGGAATTTCTTTCACATCCTTTTCAATCAAAATTTTTATTGTGTGCCTACAAATGATTCCTCAAAATTCAAATAAATAATATGAACACTGACACAATCAACCTCATTATAAGACACTTTGTACACAACTCTCTTTTTATACCCATGCTTCCCCTCCATATCGATGTATGTAGCACCATCCGTTTTGATAATCATGAAGTTACAAAATAGTAATCCACACAACTCATCTTGAAACAACTTAAAAATTGCATTTGTATATGCTTGCTAAAATTGCTTTCAAAAGAATGACATGTCATCAATTGATATGAAGAATTTAGATAATCAAAATCAACTTTATTTTTTCTCTCCACTTTGCTTCTTAAGGCATTATCATATTGTTCAACGAATTGACGTAAAGATGTTTTAGAATTTATATAATCATAAAAAAAACATTCATACTCTCACTTCTTTGTATTGTAGACATCTCAGCCCAAAACATTGTTCTAACATATATGGGCACCCAATGAGAACGATCAAGAAACAAGGAGCTTAACCATTCATTTCTTTCAAGGACGTAACAAGCAACCATCCTACACCAATCTTCGTCAAACTCTTGACGTTCCGTAGACTCATATACTATGCCTTTAAGAGTTTTTTTATTGCTTTATAATCAACCAAAGCACCTAATTTCTCAAGCACCTTCTTCATGATATGCCATAAAAAAAGGCGATGGTAAGATTGGGGAAATACCTCTGCCACTACTTGGATAGACTTACATTGATATGTGATTATAAATTTTGGACTACACCCATTCATGCATTTCAACCAAGATCTGAATAACCACACATATGTCTTAGTGTCCTCTCGAGATAATAAATCACATTCAAATAAAATAGATTGCCCATGATGGTTTGCTCCAACAAATGGAGCGAATGACATATTGTACCTATTAGTCAAACACGTACTATAAAAATTACAACATCTCCAAATGACTCATAAGCTGCTCTGGACCTTGCATCTGACCAAAAAAACATTACGCAAAACGACCATCATCATCTATATCAATCACATAAAAGAAATTTGATTATCTTGTCTGCATACGAATGAAGTAATCACAAAGTGCTTCAGCATCACCAACAGCAAGTCTTAATTGCCTCACCTTAGCAATATAATTCTTACAATCTTTTTCACCAAATGACAAATTTTCATATCCATTTGCTTCAACGACTAGTGAATGAAAATTTTTGTTCGGCGGAATCCCTGCACAATCATTTAGAATAAAAATCCATTTTCTTGTGAGACCTTTGGTATGGTGATTTCTTTGGACTCAAAGAATGGTTATGCTGTAGAGAAACACTAGTGATGGTACAACTTCCATTGATGTGAACAATGACTTCGCCTTATAATCAACTTTAGTAGACAACCTTGCCTTAAAAGTGTTTGCCTTCGAGATGTATTTACCCCCTCTTGAACATCCGAGTAATATTTAGCATCACCTTCCTTTTTGGTGCTAACTTTTCCAACTCCAAAACCAACTTGGTAGGCATATCTATTATAATAACGGAAAAGTTCCTCCTCAGAACTAAATTTCATACCAATATATGGAGCTTGCTCAGTATCATCATCATTGGTCTCACGATTTTCTTCATCAATAATAAGTATTGTTTCCATAATTTGAATTTGTGTATAATTAAATATACAAATAGTATTTAATTGTAGACTTTCAATTGCATTTGGATTATAATATAATAAGCAAATAAAAAAACTTTAATTGTTGCATAAATTTTAAAGGCTTTCTTATGAGGAGCAAAATATGAAAAAAGACTTATTATTGGAAATAACAATTCTTATACAGACTACGCATAAGAAAATATGGAGGAAAAAAACCAAACTGAATATGAGAATATACATTCTTGAGTATGAGTACTAAAAAAAATTATGATAATTGATTTAAAGAATGCTATACAAATCAAATTGTCTTAATAACATAACTAAGTAAATAACAAATAAATATGAGAACAAAAAATGTGGAATTTATTTATCTAAAAAAAATATAGGAACTAGGTTTTAACCTCTTTCCGCATAATAAAAACCTAGAAAATAGTTTTATTTCTGCAAAATCAATTTTGTGAGTCCCTAGAGAGTATTAATAGAATATAAGAAGGAAAAAATCAACAATTACATCTGAAAAGGCAATGAACATTGAACAAAAATCAAATCACAATGAAAAAAGTAAAAACAGTAAAAAAGATTGAATCAATCTACAAAAACTTACCTGAGAACTTTAATACTATGCGACCTTGCTTCTACTGTGCCAATACAACTTGCTTTTGCTATGCCAATAAAAAAAATTATCCAAAACACATTCGACCAGTAAATGATGTGAACATCCAAGAGAGAAAAGGGGGAAGAAATGGCATCGGGTGAGAGAAGATGGAAAAAGAATGGGAAAGTTGAGTAGGGGTGTTCAGCGGGTTGTGTCGACCCGCGAATCCGACGACCCGACTCGACCCGGGTCGGATTCGTGATCGGGAATCCGTGATCGGGGATCCGACCCCGACCATCAGTTTCGGGTCAGTTTGGGTCGGATCGGGTCCATGATCGGGGACCCGACCCCGACCATCGGGTTCGGGTCACAATTTTCCAACCCGAAGACCTGGTTTTTTATTTTATTATTTTAATTTTTTTAGTTTTCAACTTTATTATATGTAAAAAATAAAAAAAAATATTAAAATAAACTTTTAAAATGTGTAAAATAATTAAATGTTGAATAAGTTATTTTATGCTTTTTAAATAACTATTATATAATATTTTTATATTAAATAATAGATAAAGTAAGAAAAAAATTAAAAAAAAACTGGTGATCGTGGATCAGATCCAATCTTTAAAAGTGGGGTGATCCGAAATTGAGTCGGATTGGGAATCGGGTTGGGTCAAATCCGACCCGTGAATACTCCTAAAGGTGAGAACTTCACATGGGTGGGAGAGAGAAAATAATATAATGAGAAGTAAAATAAATATATAATTTAATATTTTAAAAATAAGTTTTCAATGCTATGTCTTTAGGAGGATATAACATTTACAACAACAACAAAGCCTTATCCCACTAGGTGGGATCGGCTACATGGACCATACGACGTCATTTCGTTCTATTAGTAACCATATATTCATTGATCCATGTTCATAAGATTCGACAGAATTTTATGCTAGCTGTCGGGGCCTAACACAACCCTCCTCCTTTATCCGGGCTTGGGATCGGTTATAAAATATAGGCGGAGTTTAGGAGGATATAACATTTCTTTAAAAAAATTCAATTAATAAATCTACCATTCATGTTTGATGGACCTCTTAAAAATGACTGCACAAAAATTGAACCCATTTATGAATGGAAAAAAAAATGTTGTACTTTTTTTAATGGGCTGCAATATCAGACGCTCATTCATCAGCGTTTGAACATGAACAAATCGATAAAAGAGTTTTCAATTAATAGATGTACCATCGTTTAATTTTTTTAATATAATAATAATGATGGATGTTTGGTGCTACCTCTTAAAAAAATAGTACAAACATTAAACCCTTACATTCGAAATTAGGTGAATACTTGCATGCATTTAATAATAATTTATTACCATTAACACATGCTTTCACTTTGTCCCACCACTTTGAACGTTGAGCTCTGACGGAACAATATGACAAAAGCATGGTCAACACCGAGTCGTCCTGGCATTGCAATTTGCAGGAGAAAAAAAAGTAAATAGTTTCATCAACAGATCATATTGTATAAACAGAAGCTTCCTCTTAGGACTGTTGGCGTCAACTTTTGTTTTCTCATCACCCTTCATACGTTTTTTTTTTCTAATTATATTTTCATATTCATACACACATATGACATACAATATGTATGCCCTTGGGCATATTTGGATTGAAACTTTCGGCCATAATTAGCGAAAGTTTTCTCAAAAATATCCAACAAAGTTCTTATTATTATACTTTTATTAATTAAACTATTCAATTATTTTTTAAAAAATATATTATATTTGGATCTTAAAAAAATATATTAAATGTATGTAAATTATAATATGAATAATATTTAAAAGATTTAATCAAAATAAATAAAAATAATATTAATAATATAACAATTTACGTAAAATATAATATTAATAACATATTCTTATTATTATACTTTTATACCTCATAAAATAATAAATTATATTCTTAATTCTTTTTTTCATCCAAACACACACTAATCACATCAACTTTTTAAATCATCATCATTACATTTTTTTCATCCAAACACCGACCTAAATTTTTTTATCAAATTAATTAATTCTCAAGAACTAATATTTTTTCAATATTCCTATACAAAACGCAGTCATGATGTCTAGCCTATCACGTCCGTCTTCTTCTCAAGTTCAATCTTCTACGCGAAGTTCTTTCAAACCCAGATAAAAAATTAACCTATCACGTCCACGAGTTGTCAACAACCCTTATAATTTTCTCATCTCCGTGATTAACAAGTACCATTTGCATGTGACATCCGAATTAATATTAATCTCGAAGAATTAGATTAAATACCTTTTTATGCTTTTTTCATTAATGTTAATCTCGAAGCCTACTTCGTCCGAATTAATTTAGTCTAATTAGTCCTAAATCCCGTGTGATGCGCAGACGACGAATATTATAAATATTATATGATATATAATTATAATGTTATAATATATAATTATTACCAAAAGATGATCAATATTATAAAAATATAATACATAATTATAACATTATAATTTTAAATAATTAGCAAAATTAATTTATTATCACTTAAATGTGACAAATATGTAAAGATGAAATTTTGCCTGGTCCCGCACGTGACCTTCATGAAATTCTACCAAGCCAGCCTTGCCCAACACGAACTCTGTCTGAGTACAATAATTAGGTTAGGCTCGGGCTAGATTGAGCTAGGCTAGGGCTAGATCGAGCTAGTTGGGCTAGGCATGACCCGACACTGGGCCAAGAAATTGGACCTAATCCGGTGAATATATTATTTATTATTATTTTATTTTTTACATATTTAAATATTTAATAATATGTTATAACTATATTATATAAAAAAAGTTTTTTTATTATATCTAATAATCATAATACCATATACTATATAATCTTTTAATACCATATAGTATAATACTTTAATTAATTTTTTATTAATACAAATTTACTTTGGAAAAAAAAATCAGTCATTCGACTCGGCATGATTTAACTTGGCTAACTCGGTTGGATTGTGCACCAATCATGTCGGATTGGCATAATGTCAATTCAACGTGACACGACTTATTTTTGAAATGGGTCACGTCACAATCAAATACGATTTGACCGAATCGAATACGGTACAACATAATCCATTTGTCCATCTCTACAAATAGGTTAGTCTATTTTAAAAAGTTTAAAATTCAATTTAAATATAGCAAAACTCCAACATCTAATTAAATTATTTATCTTCTTAATAATTAATTGTTTTCAATAAATAGACTTATTTTATAATTTATAATATTTTAATTATTTTTTGAAAGGGAAATATTATTTATTTAAATTATAACCAAATTGATTAAAAAATAAAAAAATAATTTTAATTTGACACAAATTGAGATATTCATTTTAATTTTTTTTAATTACGAAATTAACAGATTATCTTTTAAAAAAGAAATATTATTTACCTACACTTTATCTTTTAGAAATAAAATATTATTAATCATACTCAATTTGATAAAATGAAATATTGATATTAATTTGACTCAAATTTAAATCCTTGTTATAATTGTTTTTAATTTCGAAAATGACAAATTATATTTTTAAAATTAATTATTATTTACCTGTACATTTTTTTAAAAATAAAACTATGATTTATTTTAATCATACTCAAATTAATAAAAAGAAAAGATTAATCTTAATTTGACTCAAATTAAATTATTTATTTTAAATTATTTTTAAGAAAAAGTGTACTTTTAATTCAATTATTTTTTATGCTTATAATTATTTTAATCAAACAATCTTTCTTCTAACAAAATTAGAATATTTAAATATTAATAGAGTTTTAGAATATTTAAAAAATTCCATGCAGCCACCGCCAAATTACCTAACTAATTAAAATCCTTATTTTAAATGTTTTTTTAATTTCGAAAATAACAAAGTTCGTAATATATTAATTTATCTTATTTAACTAATTTTGTAGGATTAGTTTTAAAACTCCTACTCTTATTCAAATTAAATATTAATTATATTTCTCTTTCTCTCTTCCTCCCCCGGTGCAGTCATATATTAATGACAAATTATCTTTTAAAAATTAATTATTATTTACCTGTACATTATTTTTAAAAGGAAAGTTTTGATTTATTTTAATCATACTCAAATTAATAAAAAGGAAATATTAATCTTAATTTGACTCAAATTAAATTATTTATAAGCAAAAAAAGTGTACTTTTAATTCAATTATTTTTTTGGATGCTTATAATTATTTTAATCAAACAATTTTTCTTCTAAACAAATTAGAATATCTAAATATTAATAGGTTTTTATTATTTTTAAGCAAAAAATTATACTTTTAATTCAATTATTTTTTGGATGCTTATAATTATTTTAATCAAACAATCTTTCTTCTAAACAAATTAGAATATTTAAATATTAATAGAGTTTTAGAATATTTAAAAAATTCCATTCATGCAGCCACCGCCAAAATACCTAACTAATTAAAATCCTTATTTTAATTGTTTTTAATTTCAAAAATAAAAAAGTCGTAATATATTAATTTATCTTTTTCCACCATGCAACCAGATATTAATGACAAATTATCTTTTAAAAAATTAATTATTATTTTCCTGTACATTATTTTTAAAAGGAAAACTATAATCTATTTTAATCATACTCAAATTAATGAAAAGAAAATATTAATATTAATTTGACTCAAATTAAATTATTTATTTTAAATTTTTTTAAGCAAAAAATTGTACTTTTAATTCAATTATTGTTTTGGATGCTTATAATTATTTTAATCAAACAATCTTTCTTCCAAACAAATTAGAATATTTAAATATTAATAGAGTTTTAGAATATTTAAAAAATTCTATGCATGTAGCCACCGCCAAATTACCTAACTAATTAAAATCCTTATTTTAATTGTTTTTAATTTAGAAAATAGCAAAAGTCGTAATATATTAAGTTATTTTATTTAACTAATTTTGTAGAGTTAGTTTTAAAACTTCTACTCTTACTCAAATTAAATATTAATTATATTTCTCTCTCTCCCCCCTCCCCCTCCCCTCCTCTGTCCCCACCGTGCAGAAAAAAAAAAGTGTACTTCTAATTCTATTATTATTATTTTGGATGCTTATAATTATTTTAATTAAACAATATTTCTTCTAAACAAATTAAAATATTAAAATATTAATATAGTTTTAGAATATTTAAAAAATTCCATGCATGCAGCCACCGCCAAATTACCTAACTAATTAAAGTCCTTATTTTAATTGTTTTTAATTTCGAAAATAACAAAAGTCATAATATATTAATTTATCTTATTTAACTAATTTTGTAGGGTTAGTTTTAAAACTCCTACTCTTTTATAAATTTAATATTAATTATATTTCTCTCGCTCTCCACCATGCAGCCAGATAACTTAATTTGTAGGCTTAATTTTATGTTTTTTTAAACTCATCATATATTATCACCTTATTTAACAAATCTGGTAAGATTAGTTTTATATTATTATCTTATTTAAGAATACTTGTGAGATTAGTTTTACCTTTTAGATTTAAAATTTCTTAAATTAGTTAAATTTTATTAATTGAATTTTTAGTAGAAAGCACGTGTCATTTATTATAAATTATAATTATGATTAATTATTATTAATAGATGACACATGTCATCACCATGATAAGCCACTTATCATGCTCTCATGCCTCATATTTTTACCTCTACTTTTATATATATATATATATATATATATATATATATATAGATTTGGGGGTTAAAATATTTTTTTATTTAATTTAAGATTTTGAGTTGTTTAAAATAAAAAAATGATGAAAATTCCACCATATTCCAACGGATTGGATGTTAACCCTACTATGAGCACACTTGGTTATTATATGTTTTGACGTGGAAATTAAGATCAATGTAGAATGAGTATACTGATACATATTCCAACATGCATATTATTATTATTATTATTATTATTATTATTATTATTATTATTATTATTATTATTATTAAAGTACCGGGGAGAATCTTGAGTCGTGTGTGTTTACTCTTGTAAATACTAAATAATAGTCGTTTTGTTTCTAGATAGAGGAAGGATGCATTGGCCGAGTAAAAAAAAAGTGGATAAGGTCCTTCGTCTCAATCCTCATGTGACTAGGGAACTTTATGCGCTTTGCGCGATTATAAATATGTTATTATAAATTAAAACTAACTGAATGCATATCATAAATAAATCTGTGTGCACTTCCTTGGATGTTTAAAAAATGAATAACAAAAGAAGTTGCATGATGGTGTGGTAATAATCAAGAATTTGCATTAAATAAAAGTTTAAGTCTTTGGATATCAGGGTTTATATTTCATATTAAAAAAGTTAAGGTCATATCATTTTAACAAATTTTTTTTTCAATGTTATGTTTTAGATATTCGATGCAGGAATACAATTATTTTCCAAAATTCTAAAAACTTTCTTTTGATAATTTATTTGTGTTATCAAATAGGCTGTTGGTGAAAATAGTATGGTTTCCTTAAATGGGAAACTCCACTAAAAGTTATATATATGCATATGGAAAAAAATTTAAATGTTTCCTACCTCATCTTATTCTCTATCATCTCCATTCTTAGATCTTTATTCAATCGTGATAAATTATGTATGTACGTGTGTGTGAGATTTTAGGTTACAATATAAGAATTTAATAAAGGAATCACTAAATAACATAATTACACTAAACATCGATAGTAGAAAAGCAAGACGAATCCCATTTCATCCTAATTAAAAGACTTAAATTAACTTAGCATGTTGTAATTATCATGAGAAAAGTTATACATAAACCTAATCTTTTAGCATAATAGTCCTCCATATACTGACTTTTTTAAAATATCCTAATAAATTGATACATTAATATATGCCGTTAGGAGAAAGTTAGGAGGCTCTATCTTCTGAGTTAAAAGGATATAACATTACTCTTAGCATAATTATAAAATAAATCATGATATATCTCCTCCAAAAATTTTTGTTAATGTACAAAATGAAAAGCAAGAGTTTTTGGGGCTCTAACATGACCTAGAATAAATAGACATATTGACCAGAAAAAATACCTTTAAAATTATGTTAACAATCATGAATGCATAATATGACTCAAGATGGTAGATGGAATTTAGTTCACCTCATAGCAGCACATCTTTTAAAATATAAAAAAATTATGTTAATGCACAAAGACAGTGTTTGGATGGGAATATTTCGCGAGAACATCGCGAAATATTCCCAAACGTTATACGTGACGGAAACAATGTCACGTGACTTCCGCGGGAACATTTGGCAACATTAGCTTTTTTTTTTCCAGCCGCAATCTTTGACCTTTTCTTTTTTAATTTCATCTATTTTTTAATTATTTTATAATGTATGTATATATAATATATTAATATATTATTAGGGATATTATAAAATAATTTATTAAATGTTATTAATTAAAAATTATAAAATAATTAGTTCTAATAATTAATAAATATTTTATTAATTAAATTATTCAATTATTAATAATATTTAAAATATTTAATCAATATAAATAAAAATATTATTAATAATATAATGATTTACGTAAATTATAATATTAGTAATATATTCTTATTTACTATAATTTTATACCTCATAAAATAATAAATTATATTTTTAGTTCTTACTTTTTATCCAAACACCCACTAAAACTTATCTATCACATCAACTTTTTAAATCTCCATCATTACACTTTTTCATCCAAATACCAATCCAAACTTTTTTATCACATCAATTAGTTCTCGAGAACAAAAGTTCTCTCAATATTCCCGTACCAAACGCATCCGTAAGGCTGTGTTTGGGTTGGCAGATTCCGATTGTTTTGCCAAACATTTCGATTGCTCGAAAATATTCCCGTCACGTGATGTTGGACGAGAACATTTTTCGAAATATTCTCGTCCAATGGGCGAGAACATTTGCCCTTTTTTTTCGAGCTGCAATTCTTTTTTTTTAATTTCATCTATTCATTTAATTATTTTGGTTTATATGTATATATAATTTATACTATATTAATACATTATTTAGGATATTATAAAATAATTTATTAAATGTTATTATTTAAAAACTACAAAATAATTAGTTCTAATAATTAATAAATATTTTATTAATTAAACTATTCAATGATATTTTTTAAAAAATAAATTATATTTGGATTTTAAAATGTACGTAAATTATAATATTAATCATATTTAAATGTTTAATCAAAATAAATAAAAATAATATTAACAATATAACAATTTACGTAATTATAATATTAATAATATATTCTTATTTACTATAATTTTATACCTCATAAAATAATAAATTATATTCTTAGTTCTTACTTTTTATCCAAACATCCACTAAAACTTTTCCATCACATCAACTTTTTAAATCCCATCATTACACTTTTTCATCCAAACGCCAACCCAAACTTTTCTATCACATCAATTAGTTCTCGAGAACAAATGTTCCAAAATGTACCGATGCCAAACGCAGCCTAAGAGATTTTGGAGCTATGAAATATCATCATACATACAAGGGGAGGAATATAACAGAAAGAAAAGTAACAAAAAAGGAGGAAAATATATATGATAAAAGATCAACTAAGGAAGGCGATAAATAATCCGAATAAATAGACATAATGATCAGAAAAAAATCATAGTACCTCTAAAATATAATAAAAAAACCATAACAGCATGGATTACCTTTGTTTGGCTGAAACACTTCCATCCTCAACATTTATTAACATCGGTGCATGCATGGGCTCCCGTATTACAATCTAATTAAGTTAGACAATATGAGTAGGTTATAAGATAAATAATGGCTAGATAAAATATTCATTTTAAAATATACTTCTGGTTGATCTCTTATTGCCTGTTATTTTCACTCTTAGATAAATTGCATGGATCAGTAAAAGGAAAAATGATAAATCATCACATTTTTAATGAAAATCTTAAGCGATGTTTCCAATGGCTGAATCGTTGAAGGCTGCCGACCTTTCTCATTGCAAAAAGATGTTGATTTGGTGAAGTGCGAAACGAATCTAGTAAGACCAAATGCCTTTAACAGAAATCAATTAATTAACTTGCATATTCACACAAAAATAATGCAAGCAATGTTTAAAAACTTCATATAGAGTTGATATATACCAGATATCGCCTCTCCTCGTTGATTGCTCATGCCGAAGGGAACTCTTTGGACGAAGTCGACAACGATCTTGGGGAATGTAGACCGTGGATATATCATGTGGGAGAAAAAAAAAACAAAATAAATAACATTTCTAAATAACAATGATGAAAAGAGAGCATTTAATTGCCATTATCACCAAATAGTACATATCAGGTTATTTTAAGCATAAGGACGTTAAAAGAGAATGAAGAGACCAACAAATGAAACTGAGCATTTATTCATCATTAAATGAGAGATATGAACCTAATCGGCTTAACTAATTAATATGCAAGTTATGAGAGTTTCCATACAAATAATGTAAAGGGAACTTCAAACTGTGGACGATCTTTGACTCTTCATCTTTCATTTATTTAAACATTGTAGCAACTTAATTAAATGCATTAGTAATAAATTTTGATTATGGACTTATTTAAACACGACATGTAGGTCACCACACAAATGAGAGGATAAAGGTGAATAACAATTAGAAAAAAAATGCCTGAGTACAATAATGATAGAGCTTCTTTATATATAGTAAGTTAAAAACGAATGATAGAGATAAAGGATTAGAAATAATACATTATGTACTTGGAAGATTAAATAGCTGAAGAGAAATGAATTTTATTTAATTTTTTCCAATGTTTGAAGATAAAGGATTTTAGATATTCAAATGGCATGCAAGAAGAATATCATTCTAATTAATTAATTAGAACAAAAAAAAAAGCTAAAATACCAGTGATTCATACCGTCCATATATGCTACTTCACATGTCTTCCACTTGTCAAATTTGATGTATTATCTCAAAAAAGAATTTAACCGTTCAACTTTATAATTGCATAATCTCGATGTATTTTTTTGAACCGTTCCACTTTAGAAACTGATTGACGATGACTATTGAAATGAAACTGTTGTTGTAACAATCGACAGACAACAAAAAAATAATAATAATAAAGATAAAGCAGGATTTAAATGGCCAGCGGGAGATATGGCCTTGAACAATTAACCATGATTGGAGATGAGATCAAGTGAAACAAGGAGAGTAAAATACAATCCGTTAAGTAGAGGATTAAAACATTAAAAACTCTCTCTCACCACCGGTATCAAAAAAAAAAACGACCCACCTCAAGCAAGTCTTAGAAGAAGAGAAAAAATTCGTGAATGTTCTTGTTGTAATTTGATTTAAGGAGAGGAACGACTCGTAGAGGAGCCACGTGCATACGAGCAGGGGGCGGGTACACGACATCGCTAATCCGGACTAATCTGCATGTACAAACGCAAAAATTAGGTGGGTGAATCGAAATCACCTTGCATGACTTCTGAATTATTCTAATCCATGCCGTAATTAATTACGAAACGAAAAGGATCAAGAAAAAGTTTTCCTAGGATTCTTGTTTGATTATTAAATTCTTGTTTGAATTGTTTGATTCCTGATTTACTTATTGTTTGAATTAATTCTGTTTGTTCTATTTCTATCTTATTGATTGCTAGGATGTAGGATTTAGAGTAGAATGAAAGTCTGTTAAGGATCCATGTGATTTTCGGATTGAAACCGGCTGGAATCCGCCGCCATCACGGCCGTGCCACCTTCTGGCACGCCCGTGCCATTATTGTTACGTCCGTTTCACGCCATGTGCACACCCGTACTATGACCCGATGAGACGAAGTAAAAAGCCGGTCGAGGTCGGTCGACCGAGTGCTCAATCGGTCATGGCCGTGTCACCCTTCCGACATAGCCGTGCCATGATTAGCCTAGCCACACGTAGGAAAATCGATTGTCTGATTCTTGAATCGGTCGATCAATCGATCTCACCCTCTATCACGGTCGTGCCCTCTTATGGCACGCCCGTGCCACCTCACAGATTCAAATCAGCACAGCCGTGCCACCCTGTTGTCACGGCCGTGCCGGGTCACAAAATAGCCCTTGATTTTTTACCCATCAGTCTTCTCTTATTTTGATATAAACGTTATCGATCGCCTTATGATTCCAACATGAACTCTTTTTCTTGATTTACCTCATACCGATTTTCAGGAACCTTTTTTATTAGATTTATTAATTAATTATCTTTTAAATATGAATATTGCCTATGTACAATTGATCCTATTTTTCTGATCCTACAAGGATCCCTCACTGATTTCCAAGATCTATTCTCTTATTGATTTATTTTCTTATTGATCTCATCGTATTCATTGAACAAAGAACAAAGAGCTACAAGTTATTCAAAGCGATTAATAAGATCAGATGAAAGATTAACAATGGGTTGTCAGTCCAAGCCATGTGCATCAAGATAACGGTCGCTCCCTTGGTCATGGTTTGATCACCCACTGACCCGCACGATGTCGTATCGTTTGCTGGGCATACCCTAAGAACTAAAGGCACCTAAAGTCATCCTGATTGCTAATAAATAATCAAGATCAAGAAGCATGTTCAAGTCAAGTCAAGCTACTCTCATGATTTCCAAGTATGCTATAAGTTCATGTTTATTAATCATCATGTTACTCTCATGATTCATGATATCCTTTGATCTTATCCTTATCATGATCTATGATGCTGCTATATTATTCTTTTAAGTTCAAGTCAAGCATGATTATTTATCTCTGATTATTTTATTCATGTTATGCATTGTATATCATGTGATTCTCCACTAGACTATAAAGCTTACGGGAGATTCTCCTCCCCTGTGTCTGATTTTCACAGGACCATATTAGTGACGAGGTGGAGTAGGTGTGTGGTGACGAAGCTCTGGCGATACGACAACACATGAACCACATGACTTATTAGTTTCTTTTTTCCTTTCGCATTTATAGCTTCATGATGTAGCCATTTTTTAGACTTCCGCATATTCATGTTATCTTCTTTTATTTTATTATTTTCCGCTGATATGTCTCAGTTCTTGACTGAGATATGATCAATATTATGGTTAAGTCATAGCATGCCATAGCGTCTTCAAGTTGATCTTCGCCACGTGGCGTGGGTCGATTTGGGGCGTTACAGTTGTATTAATTAAGTAGTGGGTTTAGGAGTTTATCCCATTTATTATTTGGTTAATGATGATAGATAAGATAATGGCTCAAATGAATTAGAAAACTCAAAAAAAATATGAAAAAAAGAAAGAGGGGAAAGATATGTCGAGGATTGTTCAAATTAATGTACCCGATTTATTAGTTTGCATCGATCGAACTGTCGGATGCAGCTTCCTGTCATACTCTCACGCGTATGTCATATTTATTGCGCAACAGGTGCATATTTTGTAGTACGTGGATACTTTGCAACTTTTACTGATTACAATATATATTCATAGTTTTGATTAAGCAAATATATATATATATATATATATATATAGTTATATTAGGGATATATATATCCCACCGTGCAATTTCATATTTTGATGATTTAAAGTATAATAAATAATTTGGATCATTAAATTAAAATGATGCCAGTCAATAATTTAGAAGTATGAGATTGCACGGTGCAATCACATATTGTGATTGGACTCTAATACCGAACTTACTGGAGGGGTGCCTCTGTCGACTGGCGTCATCGTGCAGAGAGGGGAGGAGATGTGCAGATCGTCGCCAACCCTCCCTCTTCAATCTCCCATCCCCAACCCTCCCTCGCTGATGTCCCCTTGCCGGAGCTCTATCGCTCGCCGCCATCACGCGGAGAGGGATCGTCGTGCTCGTCGCCATTGGGCAGAGAGGGAGGAGGTCTCGCGCAGCTCGTCGCCAACTCTCGTGAATCTTCTCTCGTCAGATCTTCGTCGCCCACATCTGTCGAGCAAAGAGGGGCCACCGCCATCCGAACGCCCTCGCCAATCTCCTCTCACCGGAGCTCCGTCGCCCGCATCCGTGGAGCAGAGCGCATTATCATACCCTTCACGTATATGCGGAGAAAGAAAGAGACTCGCACAAGAATGACATTTCCGTATCAATCTACAAAGCCGTCCATAATTAATTGTAACAAAAGCATTGACCATTCTTTTCTTCTTCTTCTTCTTTTTTCAAACAATCAATTAAGGACCACTTGCTCGATATTTTTCCATAGATAACACAAAATTATCTCATGACTGCATGGAATTCCTTTGGTCTTATATTTCTTGGACATTTACAATTAATCTTCACATAAGGTTAAAGGACCTTATTTTGGATATGAATTGTACTGGATTGCTTTTAATCGATTAATCATCACTCTATCTTATCTTCCAATTTGATTGCGTTTTTAACACGTACGTCCCAAAAAAATACAATAATAATACTATTCAACTGCAGTGGAAGTTGCATGAACGTCCAAGCCACCTCTTTTTTTTTTCCAAGTTTGGACTGCAAAGTGGACGCTCCATTCATTCAAACGACATGATCCGTTCAGACTTCATAATCTCCTAATTAACTTCTATATATATTAAATCCAAACCTCCTCGCATCTTGGGAACCTTTGCAAGTTCTAACGTACCACTCACTGTAATTGTTCAAGCAGCTTTAATGGCTAGCGCCGAGGTGACCACCTCCACCGCGACGGAGTCCGTCTACCGACACGCGGCGGCGCCGTCGCCGGCCCCGAAGAACTTCTCCGGTCTCGATTTCGTCCTTAGGCTCTTCCTGCTCGCGTGCTGCGTCGTTTCGGTCGTGGTGCTGGTCACCAGCAAGGAGACCGAGCGCGTCCCCACCGGCCTTGCCCTGCTGCCGTACATCTCTCGTACCGCCAAGTTCCAGCACTCCCCGGCCTTCATGTAATTAAGACCAATTCTTGATACACAGTTTTGCATAATCTATATAATTTTTTACTTATTTCCGGTGATCGATCTCTGCATGCATGCAGCTATCTGTTGGCCGCTCTGTCAGTTGCTGGGCTCTACAGCATCATCACGATGCTCGTCTCCATCTCCGCCATCTCCAAGCCTTCTCCCTCGGCGAAGACCCTCTTCTTCCTAATCGTCTTCGACGTGGTACGCAATTATTAATCAAGTTTAACCATGATCATGTACTGTTTAAACTTGTATGCACGCATGTAAACTTATTATAATTAGTAACTATAGAATAAAAGCTGGTTGCTTCAATTTGATACACAGCTGATGGCGGGAGTGATGGCTTCGGCCACAGGCACTGCAAGCTCGGTGGCGTACGTCGGCCTCAAGGGAAACTCTCACGTTAACTGGGACAAGATCTGCAACGTCTACGGCAAGTTCTGCAGGCACATCGGCAGCTCGGTGGCCGTCTCCCTGGTCGGCTCCATCGCCCTCGTCCTTCTCGTCATCCTCTCCTCCCACTCGCTTTACCGTCGTGTCCATTGACAACATATTAATATATTTGAAGCTCTTAGATATGATCAGGGGTGCTGCTTCTGTACGTAGATTAATTAATTAAGATTCATTAATTAGGGCCATAGTCAGTCATATGATGTAGGTCGGTCGGTCGAGTGAAGTGTTGCAGATTAAATCGTTGCATATATACTGTTCATGTACCTTGTTGTCTTTGTTTTCAATTCATAAATTAATGATGATAATTTGTTTTACTTTGCGTGTTGTACTTGTAACTTTGAATTAAAGGTTGACTGGTTTCGCCTTTATCCAGTGCTCACATGCTGCTGACTAAGTCTCTCATGACATCCAGCCGGGCATCGTTTAGATAATTAGATCTTATAATTTTTGTGAATGTAAAAAAAAAAGTTGCATTAATAGCTTCACCTGGCTTATGACCAAGTCCAGCTTAATAATAATGAATCAGTTAAAATTATATGTCGCAGGGGTTCAGTCATCATCTCTCCGTTTTTTCTAGTTTTGTGATGAAAAAAGAAAAAAGGACAAGTTGCTACACTTAAGATGCAACTCTGAAAGAAAATTTAGAATTGTAAGGTGGTGTACACCGATTACAGTATTATTTCTTGCAGACTTGAATTAATTAATTACCAGCTCGATCTGCTGGAGTTGTCAGAGGCTTGACATCTAGGTGAACACAGTTTAAACTAAAGTTTACATCATGCAGTTGAGGTTATCTTAATTTGAATTTGCTACATTAACTTATTCTACTCTGCTTGCGTTGGAGATAACTTTGATCAGATGGTTATAAGAAACACAATGGTTGTTCAAATTTTAGAAACATCGTCATCTGTCAATGGATTAATATCGAGTGGTGAGTAAGTTAAAAAATTAGTATGATAGAGTTTATACTCCAATTTATGACGAGTATCTATAACTTTTAGACGTCGCATGGATTGAACGAATTGAATGCTGCTACTTTTCGAATAATGGGTGACAACAACAACAACAAAGCCTTATCCCACTAGATGGGGTCGGCTACATGGATCATACGACGCCAATTCGTTGATCCATGTTCATAAGATTTGACAGGGTTTTACGCTGGCTGTCGGAGTCTAACACAACTCTCCTCCTTTATCCGAGCTTGGGACCGACTATAAAACATAGGCGGAGTATCATCTTCTATATCCTTATAAGCTGCTTGTATTTGAAAATTTTGGAAAGAACTGAACTCTTTGGGCTGATCACTCTGTTCAGGTAAAAAAAAGGTCTACCAGACCACCACTAACATGAATACCTCTCAGCAGATGTTCAAGTTTATGGTTGAACAGATGAAGAGTGATTCTTGGACAGACCTTTTTTTTGTTTAAAGATTCCACCATATCATCTATTGATGTAATAACCAGCAGTGTCTTGATACAAAAATTGTAGGAGGTCGTGAGGAGGCTCATCCTGCCAAAATACATCAACAGAAATGACTAATCGACTACTATTAATATTATAATCAGCATCTTGATTTGCTTCCCTATAGATATGTCTAATTTCAAGGGATTCAAAATTGTCTATAATGTTCCAAATGTCAGACATAACATTTCTGATCTTTCAAGGACAAACTGCCTTTTTGTTAACAATGCCGACAAAGTTAGAGGAGTCAGTTTGTACTATGATCTTCCGGTAGCCAAGTTCTGAGCATTTGATGATGCTTGTCACAGTGCTCAAGCTTCCGCATCTAGGACGGTGTGGAAGAAAATCTCCTCTAAAAATTTTGAGCAGGAAGTCTGCTCCTCTCACCTCCTAGGATCCTGTAAAATAACCATGAGAGTTGAGTGTCACCCAATCAAGAGATTGAGGGTTCCCATCGCATTCAAAGTGGATCGGATAGTGGATCAGACCGGTGTGTGGTATGTATTCTTGGACAGAACTACTGAGCACTTCATCTATTACTAGTTCAGTTGACCAAGGTATATATCATTCAATCAACTTTGGAAGAGGAAGAACTTGGAACAACCACCTAAAACAACATATTTTTTATTCTTTTAAACTGAAATTATACTTGTCTGTGACTCCTAAATTGGCAGAATCCTTCTACAATTGGTGAGATTCCCAAACTCATGTTTAGTAACAGCACATATTCCCTCTATCTTCCAGCAGACTGACAGGGAAGACGTGTGGCACTCTACTGTGCGTTACCTTTCATGTTCAGATTCTTGCATGATATAGATCTTTCTGAAAGAAGACGGCGATGTCCGGCTAGCAGTTCGCCATCAGAGTCCACATTATGAAATTACTGTTCCTCCTCTATATGTGCGGCTGTACTTGTCCAGAGCGGGCATATGATTCCATCTCGCTTTGCCATAATTGCAGAAGGAATCAAAACCAGGGAGGAAATGGCCTGTGTCTCCCCCTCCTTATAAATAGGAGTATTGTGCTACCTCCAGTGCTCGTCCAAGCAAATCATATACTTCTGTGGTGCTAACTCCGGGGCTCGGCCATGGCGGATTACCATCACAAAGGTGCTTTCAGCAGGGGTGGCAGGGGCCGGCTGCTCTCCAGGTTCCATTGCTGGGCCACGCCCAGCGATGGAGTTGACGCCATGGATCGCAACAAACGGACTAATTCGTCGAGCTTTTTGGCCAAAGCCGATCAGGGCTCAGCCTCAGTGCGTGATCACGTCTGCAAGCCCGTCCTGTTCGGCCATCACAAGGACGACGGCGCCAACGGGTCCAACTCATGGAATGCCTACAGAGTCGAGACAAGTTACATGCCCACCGATCAGTTCGCTGATCACGGCAGGAGCTCAGGTACGGGGTTCCATGGGAGCATGACGGCAGCCACCGCGGAGCCTACCGTGATCACGGCTGGCGGATGGACGCGGCCGAGCAGAGCCGGCTGGGCGTTGCCACCCCACGTACCGCTAGAGAAGGCGACGTATGTGAACAGTGCTGCTGCTCTGGAGTTCTCTGGCGGCACGGGGCCCCGATCATATGCTTCTAAGCCGAACAAGACGAGCGGCGCCGTCGCCGTGATCGACAGCAGGGAGGCCGCAAAAAAGTACGGTGGCCAATTCACATGGTGATCATAATGTACTTGTGCAGGACGAGAATGATGTAGATGGATGACCATAATTAAACGAAATAAAAGAATGCATTGCACGGAGTACTACAAAGAATATGTAAAAATGGAACTTTCTTCAAAATGCTAATAATAAATGAAAATTATTCCTATAAATTATATTTATTTACAATATTAATAATAAAAAATGAAAAATTCAACCTCGATTTAAAAAAATTAATGATGATTTTTTGCTTGAATTTTGAAAAGAGAATTCAATTTTGTTAAGCTTTTAGATGAGCCATACAGGAAAGAGGGGCACCCCTTTATATTCGCCGTCCATTCAACATTGGAAGGCCCAGATCTCGTATTAACGTTATGTAGGATTCGCCGCTCTTTTTTTTTCCCCCTCTCGCTTCGTTCTGTAATTTATTCGTTTTGGATCGGGCCAAAGAAAGGCCATGAAGCAACGAGCACCAGATGGCAGCGGCCGCTGCCGCAGCGGCGAGGGCGGTGGTTCAGGGAATAGGAGGAAGCCGTGGATCCAGAGGAAGAGGAATGCGCAGCGGGTTGGGTGGCAAAGGAGGTCTCTCCCTCGAAGCTTTTGCCAATGCCAAGTCCAAGCCCTCGGGTTATAACCCCGCCATCATAAGTAAGAATCGTTCTACGTCCTCTAGGGTTCTAAAGTATTTGCATTCGATGGTGGCGCTATATTTCATGAGCAAAATGCAGTTTTTCACGTCAAACTCTGATGACGATATGTGATCAAACCTTTTTAATGGAAAGAAACCAGAAAAAAACAAAGAATGAATTTTTTATTGTGATGCGTGCTTTGTTTCGCTTTGGACGATACAAGGGAATACGTGTTAGAATTGGAAGAAATACGTCAAAAAAAAACTGTAAAGAGAAGATTACGACTTCATGAGAAAACTCTGCGGGTAAAAAGGGGATTTGCGTACCCGTAGTTGCTTTGGTACTTTTGCGGTGCAGAATGCTAATGACAATGCCACTGTGACATTAGGCAGGCATAATAATCTTCCTAATTTAAAGTGTCTACCTTGTTCGGAGTAACGGATTAGGTTTGTGATTAGCTTCTGGCTTCTCTCATTCGTGTAGTGTATTAACAAGATCAACAAATAAACCCCGTTAAGTTGTATTAAAGTTGGTGTTAAAAAATCAATTCCAGGTTTCTTGTCTTTTCATACTGTATCAACAAGATGCATTAGATGTACGGAGAGGCCTTGATTTGTTGCCTTCTTAAGTTGGCTAATTTACTAGGTTTTGGTGCATTTGTTCTGGTGAATAAAGATCAAATGTGCGAATAGGACCTTACTATTAATGACTATTGTGTTTCTCGTTGCTTTCTGAAGGGTAGAGGTCTAGGGGATAAGGTACATGGTAGTGACAAATTTCATGGATTTAATGAAATAATGATTACAGATGACATTCAAGGAGCTCCTATGGCAAGGAATTGCGCACGCCTAAGTGAAGCTTCCGTGCTGTCCATATCAAATTTGCAAAGAATTTTATTTCTTAACTAGGTTAGCATGTAATAAAGATGATGATGGGTAGCATTATAGCATGATACTCACATTATGGTCTCATTATCAAAAGTTTGCATTAGTAGCATCTGATTTCCGAGTTTCTCATTTGTGCAAGGATCTTGACAACTAACGTTTGAGCCTTTGCAGACACTGCCTTGTTAGCAGCTAATTCTTTCAAACACTTGTTTGGTTATTCCTAAATGGGTAGACATAAGTCGCAGAACCATGGGAGCATATAGTTATTGAAACCATTTCTTCATATGTGATGATTGGGAGGATGACTTAAAATTTCATTGAGGTATATTGAGAAACTTTTTTCTTGCTTGTTGGAGAAAAAAAGTCATTTCAAATAGATGAATGTGAGATTCAAATATTCTTAACTATTGCATAACCGTTCCTTGTTTGAAGTGTGTTTCCTCTCAAAAACAACTACAAGTGCATTTGAAACAACAGAGATCAGTTTCTAATTACTAGTGTGTTTCCTCTCAAAAACAACAAGTGCATTTGAAAACAACAGAGATCAGTTTCTAATTACTAGTGCGTTTCCTCTCAAAAACAACTACAAGTGCATTTGAAGAGAAAGAAATTATCGTAGTAGTTAGATTGTATGACAAGACATGTTTTTATGGGTCATCCTGTGCTACAAGATATTTTATAGTACTGAGTATTGTATCTAATATTTCTCAAACAAAGTATTGGTCAAGTATAACACAGCTAAGTCCCAATTTCTGACGCCTTACAATAAAAGATGAGCCATCATAAAACGTTTGAACAGTTCATCCAGTTTTTTATCTTTCGTTTTTCCTGTATGATAACTCTCAGTATTTCTCCTACCTATGCCTCATTATCTTTGGATTACTGTGGCATAGGCTTTACAAAAATCAAATCACGTCTGTGGATTTCTTTACATCTTCATTCTTCTTAACATCTCAAACACTTGCTCGATGTTGCAGAAAAGCAAAAAGTGTTCTACAGAAATGCCAAATTTTTTAGCAAGTACAAGAAAACTGTAAAACAACAAAGCCAACCAGGGAAGGATACAACAATGATTTCAGATGACAAGGTTTGGTTTTGGCTAACATATATTACAACTTTGAATATCCTAGAGTAACTGAGAGTAAGCTAGATTACTGTGACTTAGAGCTGCTTGCCCAAATATGCCAGAGACTTTTTTGTTTTGGCTTAACTTCTCATTCCAGATCTTTACCCCTTATGTAGAACTGACTGCCCGTCACTGATGAAGCCTGAAAATTACAGTTAATCTTGTCATAGTTAATGAGAGAATTATCGAAGAATAACCATAAACTTGAATTATGCTTTTCTAGTGCTTTCATTGATAGCATAAGAGTACGCTAGCTAGCAAGCATTTTTTCCCTTGCAAAGTAGGATAATATTATTATCGATGGTCTTCAATGCATTAGCAACCCCTTTTAAAATGCCCAAGAACATGTATTTCAGCATCAGCTTACCAGCAATAGAATTTGTACAACATTTGTTAATTCCAGCTTTGGTGCCTTTCGTAGGACTTTGATAGTGCTGAAGACTTGCCTAAGCCAGGCAACAACAGAAGCAGGAAATAAAAGCTAGCAAGTGAAGCCTAAAGGAAGAGTATGAGAGGAAGCATGCAGAAGATGTGAAGGCAAAGATGGAAAGATAGGCAATGGTGCAAGCAAAAAGGGAACGGATAGAACAGGCTGAATCTAAGAGGAAAGCCCCGAAGAAGAAAATGTTTAAGACGACTAGATAAGGCCAGCATCGCATGAACTTTAGAATTGAACAAATGTTAGAAAGTTTAGGTGAAAAGTTCTGGAAAGTGATGAACCTTTGTAGGTAGCTCCTGTTAGATTGAGTTGCTTAAATTTTTTTTGTCCCAGCTACTGGTTGAAAATTGAGGGGCTCGTTCGTCCGTAGGATGAAGTAAGCTGCTCACTACTGTCAGCATTTGTGCCCTTCACTGGAGTCTAAAGTAGAAATTAAAGCGAGATTGTACACATTGTGATTCGATTCAACCTTTCCCATTTTGACAACCAGTAAGTTCTCTGAATGATGAGCGATTATTAATAGTGTCCATTATCGATCTCCAGTTTGCAGTCATATAAATCAAGCTTAATTAACATAAAAACTTCTCAGTCTTCTATGTTGGCATCAATTAGTATATCTGAATATGATGATGATTTTTTTTTCATAGTTTAACCATATTCAGATTTAAACATAGGACTTTAGGGACAGTCTTTCACTCACCTTGAATTATTATATCTTTTTTTGTTATTAATAGAGTAATTTATTATATGATATAATGATCCATCCTCCGTACAAATGACAATAAAGTTTATATGCGCTTTAGTTAAATTTGAGATATTAAAAAAAATAAAAAAATTAAAATAAAATAAAATAAATTTGAGATATTAAATGTGATATTTTAGTTAATATACTAATATAATTCAAGCAACTTTATTGTATATAATATTTTCGATTATTTAATTTATAAATAATATTACTGTAGTAGAGGTCTTGAAAAAATCAAGCTCGCTACAGGGCCGTTTTTTCTTTTCATTATTTTTTATTTTTATTTTTAAAAAATCAACCACAAAACAATGAAACATCAAGTTTTTTTTTCACTTTTTATGTTCCAACAACCATATGATACATCACCTCTTTCACCCCCCTTCCTGCATTTACCGTGAATTAAAAACGACATGTAAAACTCCGAAAACTTTTTGTTTAAAGTGTATTTATTAGCACATTTAAAGTCGAAAAATAAAGTACTAATGATTTATTCTTTATCAATAATTTTAAAATTTAAACTTAAGATTACTAGAGCTAACCAAGGTTTGGAAAAACTTTTTTTACCCACATTATATATGTAGCCGCATTTTTTTTCTCATTAATTTTTCATCCAACCCTTCTATTTATTTGTTCGAAAACAAATATCCAAAATCACATTCCACAGCATTATTGTATTCTCTCTTTTTTTCATATATTTGAGTGTCAATTAAATAAGTTAGTAATATAACTTCAAAGAATTAAACTTGTACTTTTGTTTCGAGAGTGAATCCAAATTTTGTTGGATCTTATATTTCTTTCTCTTTATTTTCTTTCCCATTATAAAGTAAGCCCAAAGGTTTCTTCCTTGCAATGAAAACTGAAAAAAATAGCAATTAAAAAATAAAAAAATTTAATATTTATTTTTCCGAAAATAAACATCACCTTAAACTGTTTAAAAAGAAAAATTGGAAGGTAAACTGGAGGGGGGGAGAGAGAGAGAGAAAGAGTACTGTGGAGGAAGAGGTAAATTAAAAGGCAAAGAGGGTCCGGCAACCATTCACTGCTGTGTTTTTTTTTTTATCATCATCACCATCATTGCGCATTTAAGTTGGTATAGTCAGCATGCCCAGCGGTCAGTGGCAAACATGAAAATTTTCCGGCACGACCAACGAAGCCATTAAACTCCAACACCAAACAACTCATATCATGACAGTGCCCATTTATAACAGCAAGCAAGCAAGAAGAAGCAATAAAGGAGAGATTTTTATGAGGAACGAGAGAGAGGTAAACAATTCGTTTTATCCTTCTCATTTCTTCCCCCGCCGGAGGTGATTCCCCAGGCCTTAAGCTCGCAGGTCAGCAATTTACTTCCTCCTCCTCCTCTTCTCTCTCTCTCTCTCTTTCTTGCAAATTTTTATTTTTTTTTGGAGTGGTTTTAGTCGGTTGATGTCTCTTGCTTTGAGATTCATGTGTGTAGTGATCAACGTGAGAGGTTTTTGGCGATTTTTAGATACGGAAAGGCGATTCCTTTGTCCTTTTTGATAGAAGGTTCTTGCAAAAATTTCATTGCTTTTTGTTTCTCATTTACTCGCTGTTTCCATTATGAATCTTTGGAGAAAATGGTAGTTTGGGAGGTCGCCTTTCAGAAAAGTACGATTTTTGTGTGTTAGCATCGTCTTTTTCCCTCTCAAAATTCCTTTTTTTTTTTGGCTTCATATACCGTGTCTTTAAATCCCATTTTCCTTTCATCTTTTTGAGGACTCTACTGATTTTATCGTGCTTTGATACAGAAATGTGTCTTATTCTGAATGGTTGCTGAGGTATGCATCAATCAAAAGTGACAAACAGGATCTTCTTACAGGGAGTGAGCTAGATGTCGACAGTTAGATCGTCCGCATTATGGTCAGCCAGTAGCTTTGTGTGCTAGCTTCAGACATGTACAAAAACCAGCTGCAAGAACTCGCCCAGAGAAGCTGTTTCAATTTGCCATCCTACACATGTATCAGGGAAGGTCCTGACCATGCCCCACGTTTCAAGGCGACTGTCACTTTTAATGGGGAGATCTTCGAGAGCCCGACGTTCTGTTCCACGCTCAGACAGGCGGAACATGCCGCCGCCGAGGTGGCACTGAATGCTCTCTCAAGGAGAGGCCCTTCCCGATCACTTACCGCAAAAGTTCTGGTATGGATTGGATGATCCCATTCCTTTGAGCAACTCATATTGCACATTATCTCGTTATGATCCTGTTGTTTACTGGTTTGCAACTCATAATCTAGATTTCAGATACAAGCACAGATCAATCAAGGTGTGAGCAAAAATAGAGACATCATATTTTGTTGGTTTGTGATACAAAATTTGGAAAAGCATATCTAAAGTTGGGTTCCTCCCAAACACTACTTTAAGTAACATTTGATTTTATCCACAAAGTGACTGTCTTGGCTTGATACACCTATGGACTATTAAGAAATTTGAGATCTCCTCCGTTAGCATGTAATTACCAATGTTGATTTCCATGTTGCAGGATGAGACTGGGGTCTACAAGAACTTGCTTCAAGAGACAGCTCATAGAGCTGGATTGGAGTTGCCTGTTTATACAACCATTAGATCTGGACCCGGGCATACTCCTATTTTCACAAGCATAGTTGAGCTTGCAGGCCTGAGTTTCACAGGAGATCCTGCCAAAACCAAGAAGCAGGCTCAGAAGAATGCTGCTATGGCTGCTTGGTCGGCTTTAAAGCAGTGTAAAGAAGCTTTTTTCTTTTTCTTAATCCCCCGTCAGTTCTTTCTGGTCTGGAACTTACAATTTCAGTTGCATTTCTGCGTGTTGTTTTTATATTTGTCTTAAAGTGGCTATTTGACTGTCATATGGAATTAAACTTTGTTGGATGGTAAACTCGGATGTTTAAGTTGGCCAATTAGTATTAATATTAACTTAGATCTTGTAACCTGAGCTAGTAACCTAGTAGGTGATGTTCTTAGTTTAATGCAATATTTTTCTGTTGGTGTTAACTGTTTGCCTGAACATATATTCCGGTACTAGATCGACAATAGAAGTTTGAACTATTATTCTTTTTCGCCATGCTATCCTTTCTTGCGATAAAGTTATTTCACAATCCTTTGTCTAAAGAAAAATGAAAAAGAATGTTGTATTCCTTTTATGAGTAATTTCATTCAAATGATGCAATGCAGTGCCACATTTGACACCTTTCTCATCATCTTCACTTCTGGAGCATGAAGGTCACGAAGAGCAAGAACAGGCGGTTGTTGCTCGCGCCCTTGCAAATTTTTGGCAGCCAGAAGTAAGCGAACAATCTTCTCGAAATAATCGACTGAATGGTCGATGTAGTCTGTCCTCTTTGCGGAGAGACACACACCCAGCATCCAATGTGTCTTTCCACTCAAGACCTATGCAAAGTTGGACAAACCCAAGTTTCTCATCTAAAGCAGCAAGATACCAGATATGGCGGCAAACACAAGCATCTCAACAGCAGTCTCACATGTCCATATGGCCCACTTCCTCAAATCCTAAGGATCCTATATCTCTACCAGCTAATCAGCCTGTAAACCAGTCAGTTCAAGAGTATTTCTTTCATACAGTTGATGAAAATCCTACTCATGTGAATGAGAATGAGCGGCGAAAATTTTCATTTAATGCTGAGGTGTACTCGAAGAATGAGATGTCTGAGACCTCTCTGTTGGACAGTGACCATCCTGTTGCAAAGATTCAGGAGCTAGCTGAAGTTCAGGAAAAGAAATGTTTCTCAGGTGGTATGACTGCATCGTTACAGCAGGAAGCCAATATCAATATTACAAGAAGTACCTCTGACTCACATCCATCAGCAGTTCAAAATTTAGCTGATGCTGCAACGGGCAATGGAAGTCAAGCAGCGCAACGAATTCAAACAAGATCATTTGAATGGACATCTGGAGCATCAATGGAGCTTGCATCTGCAACAACTAAGCATCATCGATCTTCAAAACAAAAATTAAGTTCCTTGAACATTAACCTGTCAAACCTTGAACTCCATGAACTTCCACCTTCAAGTTCTTTGGGTCCAAGCCGGGTTCTTGGCCATCAGGTTATGCAAATTCCATTGATGGATACATCAGTGTCTTCTTTAGATCATTCAGTTTCTAGAGTTCAAGCACTAAGACCTTGGACGATGTCATTAGCTGCTCCGGTTACTATTAGAACTGCTATCCCTGTATGCTCAGGAAGACCTGCTTCGATGAATCCAAATACTAGTGTGTCAGAGTCGAGCTTCGTGACTCCTCCAGTTGGATCTGTTTGTTCAGCAGCACCAGTTCGTCAACCTGAATTGAACAGACGGCGTAGTCAAGAGAAATAAACCACACTGGAGGTAAAGTTCTTTCGCAGGTGCCTTTTTCCTTTTGAGAAAGATATTTCCTTATTTATGGTCTGATTGGATATCATTGTGAGCTTAACTAATAGCTAGGGTCATCTTTATGGGTAATGCTTTGTGCTATCAGTTTGAGAGCTTAATGAATTGAGCTTTGAGGCATGGACAAAACATCATTCCAAATTGTCAAAAAATTAAGATTTTTGAGCAGCTTGCAACATGGGTTCAAATATATCCATTCATCCAACAACAACAACAACAACACCTTATCCCACTAGGTGGGGTTGGCTACATGGATCATACGACTTCGTTGATCCATGTTCATGAAATTCGACAGGGTTTTACGCTGGCTGTCGAGGCCTAACACAACCTTCCTTCTTTATCCGGGCTTGAGACCGGCTATATCCATTCATCCAAATATGCACTAATTCTTTTTCCTTTGAAAGCCTAAGAATTTTTTACCTGAACTTGTATTTGGTTCACTAAACTTGGCTGTATATTAAGCTGGTCCAAAGGGCAAAACAGCAAGAGCCCCTTAAGCCTGCAGTTAATTAATAAAACTATCAAGTTCGGTGGGAGTGCAGTCTGTCATAATAATCAAGATTCTTTTTTTTCACACCCCTATAAATTGTGTGTATCTATATTTAACTGTCGTGCATTTGTTTGGCCAAATGATACAGGACCTTGCAGCTTGATGCATCTTTGCACGCTCATGAAGGACCACAAAGTGTTTATGACCTCCATCCAAACGAGATTTTCAGAACTCGTTATTGAAGAGACAAGCCTGCAACTACTATCGTAGGGATGGAAGAGAGAAGTCCCTGATATCACTCTAAGCTGGAAGGCTGAAGGCTCTGATATCACCTGATGCGCGATGATAAACGAAAGGCCGCAAGGGATGGGCGAGAGAATTCTCTGTACCTACACCCGACAGGGGCGACAGCAGCAGCGAAGAAGAGTCGAAGGACACGAGTTGTGATAGAACAACCACAATGTGAGTGTGTGTAAAAGGAGCAGGTGGTCCTAAAATACATCTGAAAGTTTGAACGTCAAATTTGAATATTATGCATCCATGCTCTTGGTCTTGCGAGGTATCAGGAAAGTTTTCATCTTGAGACCTTGTTACATCAAATTTTGCCGATCATCTCAATTAGATTCCCTCGTACCACCTTATTTCTTAAAAAATATATATGGCGAGGTGGCGACAATGATGCGAGAAAGCATGGAGAGAACAAGTAGGCCGCATTATTAAATCTGTAAATATGCAAAAGCCGAGGAGCTGTCTAAACTTGCAAGTCAACTGTTGGAGGAGTTGGGGAATAGGTAAATAGCGATAGCTATGTCTTAACTAACTTTGGAATCTACACACGCGAAAAGGAAAGAGATTTGATTCCTTTTCAAAGTAGATTGATTCCTCTTCAACTGATGGAACCCTAGATTCTTGGATCTGAATTGCGAATGGAGTTTACCAAAAGCCTATCAGTGGCAGCAGTTATCATGATGAACAATATTTTAGCGCCATCTTTGTCCAAATCTCTATCTTTGTCGGCGAGGAGAAGAGAAGCATTTTGTGACATGTACGTTGCTATAATAATAATAATAATAATAATAATAATAATAATAATAACAATAATAATAATAATAAAGCATATTCTTATTAATTTAAGTTAAATTACATCAAAACATACAACAAAAAATATTCAATTTCATTATTATTATCATAAGTATTATCTAATTATTTAAATAATTATATTAGTCATATAAGACCAAATTGGATTAGATAAAATTATGAGATCGTACTATTAAGATTCTATTAAAATCCTCAATATAAGATCAAACTAGGTGAAAAATAATAAGATATCTTAAAATTTGTAATCGCATTACTCGAATAGGCATAGGAGAAAAAGAGAACTTAATCAATTTCACCATACAATGTCAATGTTGTACGTTTTATGGTGGATGTTAATCGATATAAATTCCAATGCGATGTGATGAACATCATCGAGCCCTATGATCTAAATCAAATAATTTGATGTTGATGATCAAATTACTTTCATGATCAACAATTTTCACATATTGCATATTACATATATAGAAAAGAACATTAATGCCTATAATGTTAACTTCACATATCAATGTCAATATTATATCTTAATATCAACTGTTGTTGCTTCTCGAACCACTACGATGAGCGCGGCTATGTCACTACCACTATCATGGTGCAGCCATGGAGTTTGCAATGGGATGGCCATGACCATGGTGATCGGGAGCTCGTGAGGGTAATGATTGCACATTGGACATTATCACGCTCTGTGACATGTACTTGTTGTGCCAAGGACCTTCGGACATAGCACCATCATACCATGATTTGTTGTGATAAATGAGAAAGTCACAACATTGTTGCACCAAGCCTGATCACGACTAGTAGTGTCATGCCTTGTAATGGCGCGACCAACACTATTGCACCATGTATGGTTGCGAAGTGTGTTGCCATGTCACTTCAAGCCACTTTGTATTGTCTATGTTGTAGCCGAGTCATGTCAAAACTTGGATGTACAAAAGTGCATTCCATAGTCTCCATATGGATCCCAAGCTCCATAGTCCATACTCCATCTATCTATTTTATATTGATGCTTTTACCTGTATCTTAAGGCATGGTGTCAACTTTTTCAATATGTTTTTCTAGTTATTGAACTTACAAATTGATTAACAACATATGATACTCTAATCTGTTATCATCCCATTCACATGAACTGTGCACATAGTGCTTGCTGATAATTGAAACTAAAGATATATAATGAACTAAAAATAACATAAAAGTTGATAATAATAAAAGAAGAGTTCTAATCAAGCAAGGAGCTGAAAGATATTTCATTAGTCAAAAGAGAGTCGAAGTTATATTTCTTTGAGTTAAAATACACTCCGCCATGACATTAAAATTTTGTATCATAATTAAAAAAAGTCGAAAGATACTCCATCATCTCTTAAGAGAATTGAAAGATACTTCACTCATAAGTGTAACATAATTAAAAGAACTAGAAATGACAGATATCTTTAGTGACTATGACAGACAATATGCAATTGATCTTTCTTATGATGATTTGTGATTATATGATGATTATTCTTATATCGGATTTTATGGTGCATATGATCATGATGATTCATGTTGTTACATTTCTCACATTATGATTTTCTCACATATATTGATTATGACGCTCTGTCCTTCATGATATTATTTTTAATAATATATTACTATTATGCAATGCCAAAGATCATGAAAAATTGATTTTATCTTTCATATTCCATATTGTACGATAACAATCTTGCACAAAACAAATGATGATAGTATAGATGATAGATTAATCTTAGGATGATATATGCACACGACTTTGGGTCTTATTATGTTTCCTATCCTTTAAATTGCATTTATATATAACAAACTCATTTGAGATTATGTAATGTAAAATTGAGTTATTTGATATTAATTTGTATTTATTTTCTCAATACTTCCTTTTTTATTGTAGTATATTTTTTCATTATTATTTAATAATAATTATTTTTTTCCAAATTGTGTCCTCTTCCGTTGATTGGTCACATTTTTTTTACTAATCAAGATATTACTCATATGAATAAGTTCTGGAAACATTAAAATGTTGGCCAACCCAAGCTCTCGCAGAGTTATTACGTGTAGGTTTTTTTCTCGAAATTTATCGAATATCGTCACACACAAATTTGATGTTCATAAAGCAGAAAATATCATTATCTCATAAAAAATTATGGGAGTGAGATAATTTTTTGACTCATGATTAAATGATTTCGAATCTAATTTTCATAGTCAAAATTATTTATCACTTATTTTTAAGTTTATATATATTTTCCAATATTAGACGTTGGGTTTTTCTTTGTAATAGAAAAAAGAGAAAGGAAAAGGAAAAAAAATAGAACTAGCTATTTGTTTCTTAGAATTCATATCATAAGAATATTATTCACATATAAAACAAAGGCATGATAAGATTGAATTGGATTAGATAAGATAATGAGATCCTTCGTTCAAAACTAAGATCATGTTAAGATTTTATATATTAGATCCTTAATATAAGATCAAGGTAGGTGAGAAATAATAAGATATCTAAAATCTGGATCGTGGTCTTGAAAACTTTGATCGCAATCACATTATCTGAAGGGCAAGGCTGAATTAGAGACAGTCTATATGTATTCATTGAAGAAGAATAAAACTCAATCCATTGCACCATACAATTGTACATTTATGGTGGGCGTTAATTGATGTGTATTCCCACGCCATGTGATGAACATCATCAAGCCCTATGATCTAAATCGAATAATTTGACGTGGATGATCAAATTATTTTCATTGGCCAATGTACTTTTTCCACCTAAGTCATGATTAATAATTTTCACATATTGCAACTTACATATATAGAAAAGAAAAGAACAATAATACCTATAAGTTATCTTCACATATCAATGTCATTATTACATCTTAATATTAATTGTTGTTGCTTCTCAAACCACTACGATGAGAGTGGCTATGTCATTACCACCATGGTGCAACCATGGTTCGCAATGGGATGATCACAACCATGGTGATCGGGAGGTCGTGAGGGTGATGATTACCAAGCCTGATCATGATTAGCAGTATCATGACATGTAATGACGCGACCAACACTATTGCACAATGTATGATTGCGACATGTGTTGTCACGTCGCATCAAGCCCCTTTTGTACTATATATGTCACAACTTAATCATGTCATAACTTGACGTACATATATAAATGCAGTTCATATCACTCTCCCCCAACTTTTTGAGTTGATACTAATATTTATATGCATTATACTTAAAGTGTTACCTAGTGAAAATTGTTATCTGCCAATTCTTAAGAGGTTTAGTAGTCAATCCCACCCCATGAACTTTTTTCACATTTTTTAGTGTTGCATTTCATTTATTATTAAATTTTTATAATGATTTATTTTATCATTCTCTTATTTTGTCTTTTTTAGTGATCTTTTTATTTATCAAACTAAAATTATTCACTTTTAGATTTATTATTTTTAATTATATATTTTATTATACACACACATATATAGAAAAGAAAAGAACAATAATGCCTATAAGTTATCTTCACATATCAATGTCATTATTACATCTTAATATTAATTGTTGTTGCTTCTCAAACCACTACGATGAGAGTGGCTATGTCATTACCACCATGGTGCAACCATGGTTCGCAATGGGATGATCACAACCATGGTGATCGGGAGGTCGTGAGGGTGATGATTACCAAACCTGACCATGACTAGCAGTGTCATGACATGTAATGACGCGACCAGCACTATTGCACAATGTATGGTTGCGACATGTGTTGTCACGTCACATCATGTGTAACGGCCGGCTTTTTCATCTTTAAAATTCAAAAATGAAATAAAAAAAAAAGAAGGGACGTCACACCCGATTCTCTCTCCCCCACTCCCCACCCCCATGACTCTCTCTTCCCCTCCCCCAATTCTCTCACCACTACTCCTTCCCAAGAGAGAGGGATGACAGAGGCTATAAGGGGGAGCGAAGAAGACTCCCGCACCCCGTTTTTGGACTCCTCGCACACCGCCGCACCCCTCCTCTTCTTCTCTTCTGGCGACCGGCGAACCACGCGTACAGAGGATGAGACGATCAATGATCCAGCACGCAGCGGTCCTTCCTCAACGCGAACAAGGATCAGCTTGCACTCCCCGTCAGCTGAGAACGTCCGGCAGCTTCGGCGAATGGAAAAAGTTCGGGAAAGATACCATAGACGTAAAATCCCCTAAATGATAAAATGTATATCATTAGTTGCGCATTTTGATTCCATTATGACCTGGATACCCTTAGCGACATCTTTTTGAAATCGTCGGATTCCGACGACCGAAGGTCGGCCGGAAATAAGGAAGAAGACCGGCAACCCTGTTTTAACCAGGGAATCGGTCGACCGTTAGAGTAACGTCAGTCGTATTATCGGTCGACCAATTCGACACGATCGGTTGACCAAACCGGCAAGAGGCCACCGAGGCCATTCGTGCAAGGTCAGTCGACCGATCCCGCGACCTCCCGACACGCAGCGACCGGCCGACCGATTCACAATGAATGGTCGACCGGCTCGGCGTGAAGGAGTAATCGGCCGAGCATATGATCGGTCGACCGGTCCACCTGGAGCGGTCGATCGGTCCGACAATAACGGTCGACTGGAGCGGTCGACCGGTCCGACAATAACGATCGACCGGTCCACTAGGAACGATCGACTGGTCCAGAGAAGAAGGATCGTGAATCCTGACTTAAAATAATGGAAATGACCTTGAGTGATCAAAACCTCTATAATCAGGCCCAAGTCTCTATTGGCTCACCTAAAGTCATATCCAATATGGTAAGACATGTAATGGGCATTTTTTCACCGAAAGGGGATCCGACCTTACCCATTTTCTGAACTATGATTCCAAGCCCCACAGATGATAAAGAAGTTATGTAAAGTAAAGATAAAATAACGTGATAGCTATGTGCCACTCAGAGTACAGAGCAGAGATTAAGGTATGATGTAGAGAGGGTCAGGTAGTTGTATTGAGGAAACAGTGTACCTACTAGTATTAACTACACTACTCCTGGACCACAAGCCCTCTTTCACCTGTGCTCCAAATACGAGTGACGTATTGACGCACTCTTCCCCCACAGGGGCAACATATGGATTATAAAGTATAGTGCTAGAGGGACAGGTAGCTCAGCTGAGGAGACAGTGAACCTACATATCCGCAACGATCACTGCTCCTAAGGTGCAAGTCATCTCCTACTTGTATTTCGAAAAGGGTATGTCTTAGCATACACCTTCCCTTTCATGGGCATCCTGGCAACATAATGTATAGAGACACATCTAGCTTCCCACTTAATTAAGTCGAGCTCTCATAGGATAACGAACCTCAAGGACCTCATATTAATGTAAAAGACGTAGTACCACACAGAGCATAACAAAGCATGGTAACGTGTAACAGAGTAAAGTATAGAACAAAGCAAGGTATATTACAATAAGGTATGGTACAAGGTATTGTCAAAGTAAAGAATAAAGTATAGATATGAATATGTATTGTTCATAGCTTACCGAGATCAAAGTATTGAAACCAATGATTAAAGCAAGTGTTCTATTGATTCTCTTTTATCAGTATTGACCTTAATCAGATTATCATTTTATCGTCTATGTATCTATATGTACTGGGCATTAGCTCACGGACATTTCATGCCCTTGTATGGGGATTTTGCAAATGAGAACCCTGCTTAGGGAAGAGATGGATGCCATAGAACTCAAGGATAACAGCACACGACTCGACCAACACTACAGCTTTCCGCTCTTTTATTTCTTTATTTGCATTATTAGATCTTGTATTCAAAATATATTTGAATTTCCTCTTTTAACCTTGCACATGTGAATATTTACTTGAACTATTTGAATCATCTGAATTTCCCTTTTCCTTGAACAGTTTCATTAAATATGACATCCTTTGATTTTTCAATGATATTTCTTCCGTAAACTCCTTTCATTCATTGTTTCTCTATTATTTCTATTGCCACATGTGTCATATGTTGACTGGTCAAAGTCAAAGAAGTAGTAGTAGTGTAGCGCTCCCTTGATCAATCTGATTGCCAGCGTAGCAGGAGGACTGATTTTGAGAGTGTTACATCAAGCCCCTTTTGTACTATTTATGTCGCAACTTAATCATGTCATAACTTGATGTACGTATATAATTGCAATCCATATCACTCTCCCCCAACTTTTTGAGACCCCCATCCCCCCATCCCTTTAAAGTTTCAAATAAATATAATTGGGCTAGTGAAAATTATTATCTACGAATTCTTAAGAGGTTTAGTAGTCAATCCCACCCCCATGAACTTTTTTTCACATTTTTTAATATTGCAATTCATTTCTTGTTAAATTTTTATAATGATTTATTTTATCATTCTCTTATTTTGTTTTTTAGTGATCTTTTTATTTATCAAACTAAAATTAATCACTTTTAAATTTACTATTTTTAATTATATATTTTGTTATATGTATCCCCCCCACGCGCGCACACACAAAATGGTTTCATCCCTGTTTACCTATCTTAATTCATGGCGTCAACTTGTTCAATATGTTTCTTGCAAATTGATTAAGAACATGTGATACTCTAATCTATTATCATCCTATTCACATGAACTATGCATATAGTGCTTCCTGATAAATTGAAACTAAGATAGATAATATACTAAATAAGATAAAAGTTGATAATTATACAAGAAGAGTTCTAATACAAGAAGATACTCCATTAGTCAAAAGATAGTCAAAGTTATATTTTTTGGAGTTAAAATACACTTCACCATGAGTATCATAATTAAGAGAGTTGAAATTAAAAGAACAAAAGTGATAGAAATTTTTAGTGAATGTGACAACAATATCCAATTGATCTTTCTCATTGAAACTTCTATATGATTGACTATTCTTATATTGTATTTTATGATGCATATGATCTTGTTACATTTCTTTTCTCACATCTATTGATTATGATGCTCTTCCCTTCATGATGTTACGTTTAGTAATATATTACTATTATGGAATGTCAAAGCTCATGAAAAATTTATTTATCCTTATATTCAATATTGTACGATAACAATCTTGCACAAAACATATGATGAAAGTATAGACAATAGATTAATCTTAAGATGATGTATGCACATGATTTTGGATCTTATTTTGTTTCCTTCATCCTTTAAACTCATTTGATATTATGTAATAGTCACTTGAGTTATTTGATATTCATTTGTATTTATTTCCTCAACACTTCCTCTCCTTTATTGTTATTATATTATTTTCATTATTATTTTTCTTTGAAATTATGTCCTCTTCCGTTGTTTGGTCACATTTTTTTACTAATCAAAATACTACTCATGTAAACATGTTCCGGAAACATTAAACTACTGGCCAACCCAAAGCTCTCGTGTAGTTATTACATGTAGATTTGTTTCTCAAAATTTATCCCTGTTTGGATTAAGAATATTGGTGAATGGAATAAGCAGATGTATTCTAAGTAATATATATTCTATGTAGTTAATCTTATTTGTGTTTGGTTGTTAAAATCTTATTCTAGGTAATGAATAATATTATTATTACGACAGCTTTTGATTTGACAGAAAGAAATAAAAAATAAATTTAATAAAATGACCTGCACACCCTTGTCTTATAAACAATGTCTTAGAGCAATCAATTTTTAAATCAAAGTATGCGTACAGTAAATTTACTTCACTAACCTTTAAAATGGAGATGGAATATCTTATATTCCACCATTTTGATGGAATATATTGACCAGCAGACAAGACTGTGACAATGGCCGACAAGATTAAACATCCATCGTATTTTGTGCTATTCTTTTTTGCTTTATCCTTAATCATCCTCCTGTTTGACGTTATTCCGATGAATAACTACATATTCCATTCTCTATTCTATAACCAAACGGATGTTCAAAAAGTAGAAAATATCAATATCTCATAGAAAAATATGGAAGAGAGATATTTTTTTGAGTCGTAGGTTAAGTGATTTTGAATTTAAATTTCGTCGCCAGAATTATCTGTCACTTATTTTCAAGTTTATATATATTTTTATATTAGACGTTGGGGTGGGTTTTTCTTTGTAATAGAAAAAAGAAGAAAGCAAAAGAAAAAAAAACAGAACTATTTGTTTATGGGAACGCATATCATAAGAATATTATTCACATACAGAACAAAGGCATTATAAAAGGGGGGTTCAAAACTAGACAAACGAAGTGAGACTTCCCAAATGTCACACCGGCGGAGCGATCGACCATCAGCAGTAGTGCGTTCTGTGGAAGCGCACTTGCCGCTGCTGGGGTTCACGGCAGAGGGCCACGATTAACAACACCATCGCAAGAACCATGATGAGCCCCAAAGGACTCATGTCATTCTGGCACGATTGCATGCAGCAGCAACCCATGAAACACATTTTCGCCCAGAGAGAGAGAGAGAGAGAGAGAGAGAGAGAGAGAGAGATGCAAGAACTTCATTGATGCTTGCTTATATAAAGTCTTCTTCCCCGGAGGAAAGTGCTGTCGGTTCAACTACTGAGAGATGGCTTACAAATCACCAACATGGTAGTAGTTACTTGCTTCTTGGACGTATAAAATTACTTGTGCAACTTCTGCTCTCGTGCTCAATAATTTGTTGGCGATAGCAAGGTACCACCAACTGTTCTAACTTCTAACAGCATTCGACGGATTCAAATTTCAAAAGTCATATGGCCATCGCCGACCCTCGCAATTGCAAGAAAGATTCGGTGTACCTTTTGGGACATGTTTTTTTTTTCTGGGGGGTTATAATATACGCATGAGGGAATACTATTTAATGGATCAGTTGCAGTGCTGAACTATTGGATAGAAGTAATTAAATCAATAGATAGATAGTAATGGAGCAAGAAAACAAGGCTGGCTATTTTGTATTGATCTCCCTGGACTTTGTCGACAGCCCATTCATCCTTTCCCAGTCCAATAATAAGATGTCAATGCTAGAGACGGTATAAGTTGCCATTGGTCGAGTTGTCTGCCTTGACCACAGGAGCCAATTGCATCTCTGTGTTGACAAATGGAGCCAATTGACATCTTCAAGATCGAGAGCCAGAATAATTATCACAGAAAGCACAACTAACTATATAACAGCATTGCCTCTTCTCTATGGACTACCAGAAGGATTTGTCTCGAATTTAATCATACAAGTAGGAAGAAAAATCAAAGAATCGCATTACTACATTAGGAAAAAGGACTAGTCATTATCAATCTGCCATCTCAAGAAACTGAGAGAAGCTGGCGTATTTCGGCTCCCACCCTAGTTCTGCGCGAGTCTTCGAGTTATTCATCTTTTTACCTAATGGACCTTCAGTGCCTGCTAAATGCAATGCACGTCAATCTACAAGATCTACAAGTAAGCAGCAGCAAACGCAGAAAGGAAATTACCTGTAAAACTCAGGAACTTCTTACTGAATTTTCCACTACGATTCACGCAATCCATTAGTTCTTGCCTAGATAAGGCACATTTCAAGCATCAATAAGCTAGTCATGTTGCTGAGATATTCCATTGGGCAGTAAGAAACAGGAAGCAAAAATTCGATGACATCCATTTTGAAAAAGTATGTTAACAGGAAGTCCTGGAAAATAGACCTGGATAAAGGATGGTTGTCACAACCAACAAAGATTCGGCGCTTAAACTTCTTTTTCATGATTGAAATTGCGAGGGAAGCAGCATCCTTGAAAGCAAGATATGTGTCATTGTGAAAATGGTCACCCTCTTTAATTCTAGACATACATTTGATTCAATGGAAAAATTACTGCATATATCTTTACTAAGCGGAGAAACCATATACCAACAAAGTTAAGAATGCTAAAAAAATTCTCTTTAAGCAAATATTAAGAGAATGTTACCTCATAATGGATAAGATTTAGAATGTGATCTGGATGCAAGTCAACTGTTCCTTTCTCTAACCAATAATTATGGGCACCTCTATCTGCTTTGTATCAATGATTAAGCTAACCAAAAGGAATAATGGACCACTATACATAAGAAGAGAATCTATAGCCAGCATTAGTTTCATTGTCATAAAATTTCAGGTTCCTAAGAGAAAAATATCAACCAGAAGAGTGCTGCCTATACTGCTACAAGAAGGATATGTAAAGCCCTGCTAGTCTAAGAACACAGCCACCTTGCTCCAAAACTTCATTTTCTGCTTTTAGAAGGACATCCGTACGTGGACTTCTGCCAATTGGCACTGTTGGACAGTCCTACATGTTAATCAAGTGAAGGGTTTATAAGAGAAAACATGCATCACACGAGTATAGAAAATGTCTATAAAACTCACATGGGGATTGTGATGTTTATAAATATATTTCTGCATTGTAGATTTAAATAGAATTCTGCAAATGTTTTCTTACAAACTTAGGTATCAGTGAGATAGTTTCAAGATCAAATAAAGAAGAAACCAAATTTCCTTACTACCACAGTGGGCACAAAACAGATGTGTTACAATTTTTTTTTTAAACGAGATGTGTTACAATTAAAAGAAAAAGAGTAGTTTATATGTAACACCTCATCACAAACTCCATTGTCACTGCGGTCAAGTACAGCAGAACTGGAGGTAAAAAGGAAAGAACCTTCACCACTCCAGCTTGATGTTGCCAATCTGCATATTTGATCAAATACCCACATGTCAACCTCTCAAGAAGAATGCACATTCATAGACATCATAACATAATAATGGCAAGGTCAGTCAAACAACAAAATAATATTTATTCGTTATCCATAAATGCATACCTTTAGATGCAATCAAGGTCAAAACAAATTGGTTTGTTTTTTTGTATCAAAACTGATTGCTTTTCAATAAGAAGGAAATAGTGATGCATTCAATTCTTTGATCCAGCATAACTGAAGAAAAAAAGATATGTTGGATCTCTAGAATTTTTTTATAAGATCATAATTCAGCTGGAGCTTATGAAGGCAGAAGATCCACAAGATGTGTGTGCACCTACTGAATAGGAAAAGCAAGGAAATCCAGTGCAGAATTTGACAAGCACATGCCACTTGAGTCAATGACCTATATGTTATCAAAGCATGTAGAGCATGTTTGTTACTGTTGTGATGCTGATATCAAGGTTGTAAGACCCGGACCGGACATCGACCCGGATAGGTCTCCGGGTTAGGTTAGACCGGTCGAACCGGTTAACCCGGACGGTCGAACCGAACATTAATAAAATAATATAAAAAGATAAACTATAATACTTATATATTCTTATCAATAATTAATATATTTTTATATCAAAGTACATATGGTTAAATCATTTTAATTAAAGTTAAGAAATCAAATGTGACATATTTAACTATTGATATGAGTTTTATGTGATTTTAATGTATTCAATTATAATTTACAAATTCATATTTCTCAAATTCAACTATTAATATTTACTTAAACTAGAAAGATTATTGTAGTTTCTATTTTTTAATTTAATTAGGTAACTAATTTTTTCATATTTAATATTTGACATTTAAAAATATTATAAATTTTCTTATTAAAAAAATAATTTGATAAATGAGTGATGATAACTATTGTATAATATAAAATAACTTAGTATGCTAATGAATAAACATAGCATAGTGGAATGTACACATTAAGTTGTTTAAGAGGTCATGGGTTCAAAACTTAGTGGACTCACATTTTTCCAAATTTTTCAAATATTTGAACCGGCCGGTTGTCCTAAAACCGACGGTTCAGCGGTTTTATCCAGTTTTAGTCCGGTTTTGACCGGTCTTGACCGGTTCAAAACGGTTCAAATGTCAGTCCGGTTTTAGGATCGAACCAAACCCGTCTCAAGTGGCGGTCGACGGTTGGACCGGTCGGACCGGCCGGTCCGGTCCGGTCCAAACAACCATGGCTGATATATGAGGACAAATAACCACACAATACCTCACATGGAGGATTAACTTGCAAATATACTCTCGAAGGCTCTCTACATAAGGTGATGTTTGAAGTTGTTTACAAGCTGCCCTGATTATTACGGGCATATGCATCCTTTCATTTGCTAAAAGCTAATCTAATCAAGTGGGACTATTTTGAAATATAGTCATTCAGTTACTCTAGTAACTACAAAGAAAGAGATGTACAAAGATATTTCTTCCTTTATGACGGATGATTATTGGAGGCAAGAACATAAATCTCGTTAAATTTAACATCCGAATTCCTATTTTACCTGAGATCACTAGGGTAATCTATTGAACGATATGGTGGAGCACAAAATATCACATGGGGAAACTTATTGTCCATAGGCAATCCGTTTACAGAAGGAATTATCCCAAGCTTTACCAACTCTTCATGATGTTCTGTAGTCCTTGTTTGTCCAAAAATTTGACAGTCTGAAAATTCCTGACAAGCAATATCATGATTAGAATTAATAAAATCTCAAAATGTTTCATGGGCTTTAAAGAAAAAAAAAACTTCAACAGAAAATTGAAGTGAGCTTTGGATGAAGAAACTGGATTGACTTTTTTTAATGATTAAATCTTCTTCAATCTCATAGAACTCTTGATCTTTTTGCATGAAGTATGAAAGAAGAATAACAACTGAAAATGAAATTGAAACTAAACATATTTGTGCCTTGTTATTATGATGGACAACATCGAACAAACAAGAAGCAGAATGAAAATGATAATAAAAGCAAAGCTTTTGTAGTAATGATTGATCGAAGTTCACGTATCATATAACAAGTATTGCTTAATGAACAAATGTAAGGACTCAAAAGAACCTTTCTCCAAAGCTCGGCCACTAAACGACCAAGAACACCTGGTCCCACAATCAGCAAATCGTTTTGCCCAATTGGGGTTGAAGACGCTGTTTGTGATCCTGCATCAATTGATATTCCTGAACACGATGCTGCACCTATTGTTCAGCAGAAAATCAAAATCATTCATAATTCAAACTTCAAAAAGAATATATTCTGAATAAATTTCCAAGAAATAATTACAAAAGTAAATATTACCAGTTACAATTACATCTTACTGCACATAAACTAGTTTCAACAACATTGAGCGCTACATGAGTTAACAAAGAAACTAGTAAATAACTTCATATAAGTTAATTATGATAAAACAGAGGGAGATCAAACTTATCCCACAACAAATGTATATTAGTTGGCAAGGAAAGATTCAATCTTCACCACACAGTGAATTCTGACAAACTTAAATATGATTCAAAATCAAGTTATTGTAGCACAATATTATCAGGACATACACCAAAATGTATGTATCCTTTTTTTTAAAGAATTCTGCACTATTCTCATCATCATCTTATCTCCTTCTAAGGCAAAGTTATCACAATTATCTGGGCCATTTTTTTTTGTTTTCACAACTCATGCGTCAGCCCCCTCCTCACGATTTCAGATCAACAGTTGGAATGGCACATCTCAAAAACGCACCACAATGTGATGCATTTGAGCGCAAAAACCATCCAAACACCTCAGTAACCCATCGTCTAACAACTACGATACATGACTACCTTCAATTTCATCCAGCTTTATTATTTTAACAGAGTTCACGCATCACAACAAGCAACAATCCTACTAAATGTTCTCAGAACATCAAACTATTTCACGACAGGGTTTGCGTCGATTCTTACCGAGGTTCGAAGGGGAGGGTACCGAAGAAGAAATGATGGGCAGAGCCATCGAGATCTGCAGCGAGCGTCGTGTAACGCGAAAGCTGGAGCGTCGGGCGTGGACAAGGTGGCTCTTGGTGGAGAGTGCGGGCGGCGGCGGAGCAAGACGGAGAGCTGCCGTGGGGATTTGGAACTTCGATACCGCCATTGCGACCTCACTTTGAGCTTTTTGGGGCAAAGTGAAATGAGAGATAAGTGTGCTTATATATAAGGCTGAGTAGGATAATTAATCCAGATTAATTAAGATTTCTTAATTATAAAAAGAGGTTTAGAAATTTAGGACAAGAAAAATAAAAAGAGAAACAAAAAATTGTAGAAATTGTATATTCATGACTCATTATCTGTAGGGTTTATTGTAAAATTAAAATTTATTTGCAGGTTATAATAAGTAAAAAATGATTCGAATAATTTTTATTACAGACTTTTAGTTGGAATGTAATTCTGTAGAGTAAAAAAAAATTTATAAAAGTTGAGGGGCAGATGATGAAGATAAATCGAAGAACAAATAAAATAAATTAATTTCATATTTATATGCATTTCCTAATTTACTCGATTTAATGGTTCAGCATGCAATGAATTGGATAAGGATGAACGGTTAACATCTGAAGGATCCACTTATTAGATTTACCGTTGGATTAAATTCACTAATTAATTATATCATAAGAAATAACATTTTTATATGTATTAAGGATTATTAATCTAATTTGGGACTGATAATGGACATTATTAATCGAATAATCATCTTCCATTTAATTTTTATTTTTCGTTTATTCTTTCAATTAACTCAATAAACCATTTAGTGGCCCGTTTTAATAATTTAATAAGAATTTTAAAACCGTAATTGTGCTTATTAATCAGAATATTATCATACTTTTTTAATTACAAATGAACTTTAGGTCAACTAATAAGCAACTTATTCTCAAAGTTTCGAATTCGAAATATGTTGTACGTAAAATATTCTAAGTCCAGACATACGATTTAGGACGATATAAATTAATTAAATAATAATAAATTTAAATTTTCATCTGATATTATGGTGACAGAAAAAAATTCTAAGCAGTCAATTTTAATTTCTATACGGATATAAGAAAAAATAGTTATAAAAAAAGTAAATCTAAATTTTAAAAGAACTGTTTATATTATTGTTTTATATTTATTAATATCATGTTAGGACAAATAAAAAGTAAATCTGACCAAATTATTATTGACTGTAATAGAACTGTAAATTGTAATGATTAGTTATTCTGGTTTTTTTCCCAATCGCTTTCATTACAATCCAATCGAACTATCATTTTTAAACATGTCAAAAGACAACATTTCTTTCGGCCATGTCCTTTCTGGTCGTCATAATTTTTCCAATCTCATCATTTGACCTCATTTTTTCTCTAATAAATAATAACGATATCAATATAATAATTTTGAGCTTTTTAGAGACAAAGTCAACCGTATTACTTGCGTGAGCAAATGATATTTTATATATTTATATAACACATATACTTTTAACTTTTTTTTCTATTGCAACGTCCAATCCAACAGTTACAACTCACGCCATCTCTCTCTCTCTCTCTCTCTCTCTCTCTCTCTCTCTCTGCATTTAGTAGCTAAAAAGACACGGGAGGCGAAGCAGCTCACCCCCCACGGATCCGCTCACCTCTCCGGTGGCCGTTTCGTCGCTTTCCTTGTTATATTCTTGCTCCTTTGTTTTACCGCCCTGTCTCGTCTTCTTCTCCTCCTCCTCCGCTTCCAGACACTATCAAGCAAATCCTTCAATCATTTATGTATGAAAATACAGAGCTCGAAGAGTAGGCAGGAGTGATGAGGTGAAGGGGACGGACGCGGTCGCGCCGGAACACGAAATCTAGTTCCGGAACTCCGATCCCATCGCCGGAGAATCGCCTTCCGACCTCCGATCCGACTTTCCATTTCTGGCCGGAACCCGAAGCGGCAGCGGTGGTGATGACGAGCTGAGGTCATGGGCTGCGTCTGTGCCAAGGAGGTTTCCACTCCCCCCACCCCGGCCAACGTCGAACGGCCAAGCCGCGGTGACGAGGATCGCCGCCCGTCCGCTGCGGCCTCTGGTCGCAAGTCCCAGGCGTCCGTCCCGAGGGTCGAGTCCGCCACCGCCCCCGCCGCCGTCGACGCGTCCGTCTCCGCTGCGGACGGCGACAGCTCGCGGAAAGAGGAGGCCGGAAGGGCGGTCGGGGAGAGATCGGCTCGGAGGAGGCGCCCACGCCCACGCCCGCGCCCGGACCCCCGGCTGAGCAATCCCCCGGATCATCTCCATGGCGAGCAAGTCGCCGCCGGGTGGCCTGGCTGGCTCTCAAATGTCGCGGGGGAGGCCATCAAGGGCTGGACGCCTCGCCGTGCAGACTCCTTCGAGAAGATCGATAAGGTGAATTACTCGGATTCCCTCCCTTTCTTGCTTTGTGGACTATTTTGGCTCTGCTGGAATTTTGTAGCCAAAGATAAGAGTGTTTTCTACTGTGAATTAGATTGGGCAAGGAACGTACAGTAATGTATACAAAGCGAGAGACATTTTATCAGGCAAAATAGTAGCTTTGAAGAAGGTCCGGTTTGACAACATGGAGCCCGAGAGTGTGAAGTTTATGGCTCGAGAGATCCTTATATTGCGTAGGCTGAATCACCCCAATGTTGTGAAACTGGAGGGTTTAGTGACTTCAAGGATGTCTTGTAGTTTGTATTTAGTGTTTGAGTACATGGAACATGATCTTGCTGGTCTTGCAGCCAGCCCCATCATCAAGTTCACACAACCACAGGTTACATTTTCTTCATATTCAATTTGTTTCACTTTTTAGTGAAAAAAAGTAAGAAAAAAGGGCTTCCCTGACTTTTTTGCCTGATGGATTGTGCTTTGGTAGGTGAAATGCTACATGAATCAGTTGTTGTCAGGATTGGAGCACTGCCACAATAATGGCGTACTGCACCGCGACATTAAAGGTTCTAATCTCCTAATTGATAATGAGGGGGTACTGAAGATTGCAGATTTTGGCTTAGCTACATTCTTTGATCCAAAGAACAAACATCCTATGACAAGCCGGGTTGTCACTCTTTGGTATCGGCCACCTGAGCTTCTCTTGGGTGCCACTGACTATGGTGTAGGTGTAGATCTCTGGAGCGCTGGCTGCATTTTAGCAGAGTTGCTGGCTGGGAAGCCTATTATGCCTGGGAGGACTGAGGTAGCTTCAATCTTTTCGCTTTATCCTCCATGCCTTTTCGTATTTCATGATAACATGAATTATTGACTTACTATATATAGTAAGAAAATGCAGTTTATTTGCAAATTTGGTTTAAATTTTACCTTTGTTTCTACCTTGCTTGGGATTTGTAACACGACTAAGGTTATTAGGTTAGTTTTATTCAATAAAATTTCCTGTTGCTATTGAATTAACCAAAGTGTTTCTTTCTCTTTTTTTTCGAGAAATAATCAAAGGATTTTTACTATAGAAATTGAGAGACTGTTGTATTTGTCAGGTTGAACAGCTGCATAAGATTTTCAAACTTTGTGGTTCTCCTTCAGATGACTATTGGAAGAAGTCGAAGTTGCCGCATGCCACAATTTTTAGGCCCCAGCAACCCTATAAACGCTGCATAAAGGAGACATTCAAGGATTTTCCACCTTCATCATTGCCTTTAATCGATACCCTTCTTGCAATTGACCCAGCTGAACGTCTAACTGCCACTGCCGCATTAAATAGTGAAGTAAGCTCTTTTTGCACAAGTTTAGTGACATGTGATATCCAGGAGTTGTTATTTGGCATTTATCATACTTCAGGGCTTGAAAACTTTCCTATTGCTATATCTAAAGAGGCACAAGATATTGATACTGAATATATGGTATTATGTCCCTCCGACCAGCTATGTTTAACTGTTACGAGTCGGGATATGTCCTCCTATAATTAATGGAAGAACCATAGAAGTTATCTGTATGGCAATAAAGAGTTGTATTAGTTGAAGTTGGTTTAACACATAAATCACACCAATAGAACTAAACTTTAAATTCCTTCTAAAAGGTTATATTTAATTTTGAGTTTCATAAGAGTTACCTGAAGGACATGGAAAGAACAGTTAGTTTGATAAGGTGATTGGTAATTTTGAAATCAAATATCTAAATTTTGTACTTTACTATTTCTACTCAATGTTTTCTTCTATTGTAATATCAAGAGCATTCATTTTTCACTTTGCAGTTCTTCAAAACTCCGCCTTATGCTTGTGAACCTTCGAGCCTGCCAAAATATCCGCCAAGCAAGGAGATGGATGCGAAACTACGAGATGAAGAAGCAAGGAGGTTGCTCATCATAACTTTATTAATTTGTTTCATATCTGAGTTGTGACTGCAATTGTTTTTCATTCAGACTCTAGAAGTCTAGATCAGTAGTTATCATGCTTGTTAATGGTGACATACAAGAATGATACAGATGTAGATAGATCACTGCTCACTCTTCAAGTTCTTATTAAAGATTTTGCATGACACACAATTGTATCCACATAATATCTTGCTCCTCACAAGTGACATGATTCTGCTGGATTTAAATGTTCCTCTGTTGAGACACAGTAAAAAAATTGATGGCAAATGTCCTTGCCTGAGTTACCGCAAAGGCCACTAAAGATATCAGCTCTCATATCTGATCCAGCACCATGTACCTTGGTGAATAACCATGCAAATAACTTAATCATTAATTGCACCCAAGTTACCCAAATCAATCGGCAGTCCTGTTGTGATTCACCATCCTCCAGTGACTCCATGCACAATAGGAACAACCACTCTGGCGCCATCATATGTAGTTAAGACTGTTAAGTTGTTAAGGAATGTATCATGAGAGTCTGATTCTGTGTCCCTCTGGAACAGCCTATTATCATGACTATGGGTGCTTCTGATTCTAACTATTATCTTTGTGTTATTTATCTTACTAATCATTATTTCTAGCTCTTGCAGCCAAGACATCATGTCCTTTGATACTACTGTCATTTGGTGTGTTAAATAATTATTTCTTTCATAGTGATGGGAGTTCTCTTCTTACCGGAATGTGGAAAGTACTTGCGATCCTTTGGTTTTGGCAACAGTGTCTGATGCATATGCTTGTTTACGCATAAAATTTGAAGTTTTTGTATGAGATGCATATTTTTCAACTGAAACTGCTTGTGTAGGCTGAGGGCTGCTGGGAAGCCTAATGGCGATGGAATAAAGAAGACGCGTACACGTGATCGGGTCCCCAGAGCTGTTCCTGCTCCAGAGGCTAATGCGGAACTCCAAGTAAACCTTGATGTATGTTGACTTATCTATGGCAACTTGCTCAAATAAAAAACTTTTGATTTGAAAATTAAATCAAATTAGATTATGTTATGCTGAGCATTTATATAGTTTAAATTGTTGGTATGCCATGTCAACTTCTCATTCTTTTTTAACATCCATGTCTTCTAGAATATCATTTTCGACTGAGGAACATGAATTTCTTAATTTTGTAGTGGTAGAGCAACTTGAGAGTCTTAATGGTTGTGATATTTGAGAAGTTTCTATACACTCCATTCTAGTCTCAAGCAACAAGCAGCAGTGGTTCAAAGAATTCTTTTTGTAGGCTATAACCATCGCATCTTCTTTTGTAGATTGTCATATTAGTGGCTTAATCCGAAAATTGAAAAAGTTGATGCTTGATAACTTTCTAGTGTGGATATTTAATGCTCTTGTAATAAATAGTTACTCTCAGACAGGGAATTGTAGTTGGTCAGTATTAATAAGGTGCTCTTACTTTATTATATTTAACGAGTTTCTTACTCTTACATTTCTTTCATTGTACTTACAGAGAAGACGACTTATTACGCATGCAAATGCAAAGAGCAAGAGTGAAAAGTTCCCACCACCACACCAGGATGGAGCACTTGGCTACCCATTAGGGTCTTCACATCACGTTGAGCCTGGTTTTGGGCCCTCTGAAGCTTCACTTAGCTCAGTGTTTCCCTATCAGAAAAGGGGTGTAACGGCATGGTCTGGACCTTTGATTGATCCTGCTGCCGGTGTCCAAAAACGAAAGAAACAAGGTGCAGGGAGTGCTCGCGTGCCTGGACATAAAAAACCGCTTGCTGTTGCATCCATGGACACTCAAAAAGACAAAGGCGGCACTAGAGTGAGATAGGATATGGACATAATTCATCTATTTACACGCACCCGAGGCCTCTCTAGAGATGTAGTTACCTAGATGTTCTTGTAGTTGGAAAGATCGTTTATTGAGCGGAGGTAAAGTATATATTCCTTTGCCCACTCATATTCATTTTTATAATTCTTTTGGATGGTCAGCCATGATATATAGGTCCTGACAGAAGCTGAGTCCTATGTTGCCATGTATATGTTTTTTCTTTGAATTTCAGCATTTGAACCTTGGAGCTGACTTAGATTACTGAGCTAAATAAGCATCAATAGATTCCATTATCCACTTGTATTTTAGTTATCCTCATATGTTCCTGCTCCTGTTCACCTGTCCTTCATTCTGATGATGTTGAGGTTTCTTGTCTTGTGGTTCAACCAAAGTGCTGTTTTTGTCCTCTATCCAAAAACTGATTAAATCAGTGTCTTATAAACAATTTTCTTCAATTAATTAGGGACCCAATGCCTGTGAATTGACTCAACAACCCTCTATATTCGCTATTGTCCCCAGTTAAGACGCATTTTCTTTCAAAAAACCTCTGGTATGAACTAAATGAAATGCAGAGTGTCCAGCTGACTTCGTTTGTTACCTCCACTAGTTCCCATGTTACACTATTACTTCTTCCAAGTGCAATAAAGTGTCTTAATGTAGCTACAAATAGGCCATAAAGTTGGATGTCAAAATGAGGTTAAGCGGCAGTCGTTGAGTAGTGAGCACACAAGTGAGGCTAGAAATTACGTTCCTAGAACTCCGCCTATGTTTTATAGCCGGTCCCAAGTCCGGATAAAGAAGGAGGGTTGTGTTAAGCCACCTAGTGGGATAAGGTTTTGTTGTTGTTGTTGTTGAGGTGCACCAGCAACAGAGATGTAGCAAAAGGTAAGAAATTAAGGTGATATTCCCCAACATTATGGAATGTGGAGGCATTTGAAACTTTGTGCCATTTAGATATGGTGGAATAAAGTGCTAAAAGAAACCGACTTCTCTCTCTCTCTCTCTCTAATTTTGCATGGATTCTAGCTACTATAGTAGGAATTGCATCGGCATCAGTAATAAGAATGTAGGGTTACATATATGTTACTCATCTGCAACTTGCATTAATTTGCTGTTATACCAGTAATGATACTTTCCAACTCCTCACCGACACACATTGTAAGTTAGAAATGGGTCTGAGGAAAGCACACTAATAATAGGAAAAATGTTTTATCCTCCAAAAATTTTAACCTAGTAATCTTCCTAACACACACATAATAAAAGCATCCCTTAAAAGACTCTCAATAATATATCAGAACCATTCAACCCAAAAAGATATATACATATCAGGACCATCTATTTCTCTATGAGAACTTATGTGCTCTTTACTCCGATTTCGAATTAGTCTGATACTAATAAATATCAGGACCGAGTAGATATGCAAAAAAATGTCATGTATATACAGGCCAAATGTTTTTCCAGTGAGCCACTGTTTCATGTCGTCACCTCTACGTGTGATTTATATAGGCCAAATGACAAGTGAACCAAGTGCACAAGCCATATCCATACATATAATAAAAACAAATGGTTCAATGTTGCATACGAGCCATATGTAGCAGTCAACTGTTCTAAGACATCCTTTCAAGCGTTCATGCATGGCAAGTTGCATTATTTATGTGTAACCAGATTTGTGATCGATGTACGTCTATGTAATTACATATATTACAACTTCCCACACGAAAATATCGCAAATATTTCTCATATAAAGCTGCTTGTTTCGAACGACAATTATGAGAAATCAATCTTTTCAGTTTTCTGCATCTACATTTAAGTAATCTGCATATAATTTTTCAGTGTTCCATTTGAGTAATCTGCTTGTTACATGGATGCTGATAAAGTACCACTGATCTCATCAACGTTGAAGAAGTATTTTGTTTCCTTAAAACATACCAGGAAAAAGGTACTGAAATGCATCACCAGTACTGGCCACGAAAGCATCATGGCTTGCATGAACAATTTCATTTCATGAAACAAAAATAAGAAATTTATGCTAAACGGTTATAATAAACAACTATAAGCCAGATAATTGTGTAGTTTATTTCTCTTGGATGATCTCCATGAACGCCAGCAAAAGAAGGAAAAAGAACAGGTTCAATATGTATACACTGTTCATGGCCTCTCTGTGCTGCATCCTACGATCCAGAGACCATCGATCGCAGCAGAGTTGGCACACGTGCAAAATTACAGCCACAGAGCTCCTGCTTCCCTGAGCAAGGGGGTCAGCTTTCCACCAAGGTGGAGTGACATGATCTTGTCGGTCGATCCGACGAGCCTTCCGCCGATGAACACAACTGGCACCGACGGGCTGCGGCCGACGAGCTTGAGCAGCGCCTTCTCCATCTCCCTCCCTCTGGGGTCCTCGTCCAGTTCGTGGACGGCAGGGCTCACACCGAGCTCACAGAAAAGCCTCTTGACGGTGTGGCACATGCAGCACGAGCTCAAGCTGAAGATGACGACCGCCTTCTGTGAGGCCAACTCCATAACTCTATCCATGTCCTAGTTCAAATGCTACACTAAACTGATCACTATATATGTGAGCTTGGAATACTGATTGGTGTGTGAGAGAGAGAGATGTAGTATTTTTGAGACAAACAAATGAGAGATGAAGGCTGAGGAAGGTGGTATAATTAAGTACTATGTTTGGAATCTCTGGTCTTGTTGGAATCTCTGGTCTTGCTCGAGACTTGTGGTCATGGAGTGGATTGCTTATATAGTGGAAATAGTGGACTGGTGGTAGTCCATATAATGCTTAAGGATTAATCATTGATGTAAGATCATGCATGAGATGTTTTATCTTTGGATATTTTGGTATGACTAAATATATGCACGTGCTGTTTATTTTATCGCACTTTTGGGATTTACCTTTACCTGTCATCCTATTAGCACCAGCCAGTTGTTTCATCTCGGGGACAATATGGATGAATGTTACTGTCAGCTTATATATGCATGTCCACTTGAAGACGAGGACTGATCTATCTTTTCATAATCCTGAATATTCAAGAAATATAAAAAAGTTTTATTGGGAGCCTCATCTATTATAATCATTCTGTCCGAGACGACATCAGAATAATCGGACTCGCGATGGATCGAGACTTTAAACTCATGATCAGTGCCCATAACTCTTAACGAGGGGCGAACAAAAAAGGAAAAACCTCTCTGTCGTATCATTAATAATGTTTGATGATAAGGCTTGAGGCACGTCCCCTTGATTGTGGATGGATCAATCAGCATTGGGCTCGAGATGGCTCATCGTGAGGTCTGAGGAGCTTCAAAATATAATGCAGATATATGATTTTTTTTTTCTTTCTCTCGAGCAATTTTACGTGATCAGGAATTCATATCATAGAACCTCATGGCTTGCTTTCTGCAACACTGGACTTCATAATAAGGGGTTCCAATCATGTCACAATGACATAAATCGTATGATTTATTTCATCAAGATGACATATTCCACATTCAGGAATTTTCTTCCTATTGGTGCTCATAGAATATATATGGCACGACCAATTAATGCATATATATATGCAATTTGCAGAATATGACAGAACTGTACACAACAGTAAACTGCTGCTTCTTCATGTTGACGCTTGATTAGCTTAATCTAATCTAAACAGAGAGAAGTTTGATGTTGATGAATTGCCAACCTACAAATCACAATTTCAGGACCACTGTATGCAGCCAATGCAGGGGTCGTTGGAAGCTGTGTCTCTCATGCCACCATGAGAACTATTTATGCCAGCAGTCACCTTCTTGGAATGGATTAGATCATACCTTGGCAAGAATATCATGTCTCGTCACTTGATGTCGATCGGATTCACGGAGTGGAAAAAGGCACTTGGTGATGACCACATCATCGGCATCGCCAATTCATCCGAGTGAGATAGGGGAGTATCTTCTTCCAAAGGCAAAGGAGAGAGAGAAGGACTGTACTGACTTCTCTTGCCCAAATTCCAGATCTGTAGATACATCCATGCGTGCAAGAGCCTTCAATTAATAGCCTTATCCAGAAGCCAATCAGTGGCCACTTTGCCAAGCACACACATATGTACCTTCATGTCCAGTCGCTGCTTCTGTCAACTGGAGGCCAAAAAGAAACAATTAGTTAAAGGCCAAACGTGTAGGAATAGATGCTATTCAAAGGTCCCCATTGTCGTTTCAGCATCTCAAAGGTCACTGTCTGCAATAAGTCTATACTAATCTAATTACAGCAATAGTATCTGACTCTCAAGAATAACAGCCATAATTTACTCTAAAAGTGTAAACACCATTTTAAGAAACTATGTTAGCATCATTAATTTCCAAACTGATGCAAAAAGGATTCTTTTAATTAAATGTTACACGAAACCAAAATTAATTTTAGCCACTAATTAAAGGGGCCAACTGATTTGCTGAATCCAGCAGAGACACAGTTGAGAATATCACTGTAATTTGTATATATATCTTGCTCATGTGAAGTAGCCGCACTATAATTGTTTTGCATAGTTATCCGAGCATATGATCATGCTTGCAGAAAATATGCACTTTAATATCCGAAACTCAAGGTAGAATCTCAGCATCGCATGTCAGATCAATGCTGATCCAAGTGAACAATATCTATTTCTGTAAGGCCATTGGATATATGTCAATGGCCACGCTGTAAGGATAAGAGATATAAGCAAATTAATGTTGGATGGAAGCCGCTGATCGAATCGGTGCATTCCAAGGTTCTTCAGTACTGAGCACTAATGGCTTCGGTCCCTGTGGAATCAAATGACAATATAAGATGAGGATTCAGCTCGTGGACAAGGATATGATATTATTCCATGACAGTGGCTGTACCTTCATGTTGTTCTACTGTTGACGTGGGCGTTCTGCATGATTCGATGGCCATTGGCGCCCATTCCAAAGAAGAGGATAATGGCTTATGGCTACGTACGCATAGCTACTAATTCATGCCATATCCAAAGCTCAGATGCCACTGGAACAACTCTCTGGAGCGTGAAAGCATAAACTTAAGTTACTTAACCTCGTCCATAATTAGAAAACCATCTGCTATCATAAACTAATTTCTCACTTGGCTTTACCAGACGAGTGCGGTTACATGAAATTTAGATCTCAAAAACTCTTGAAAATTTTATTATGATAATGTATCTAGCTAGTTATATGCAAAGATAATAGTATTTTGAATCATCATTGCATTAAGCTAAATATTATCTTCCAGCTAGGAACCAGCATGAGTTATTATTTCAGTAAAGAACTGTACTTAGACCAATTGATCTGATCATGATGCAGAAGAATATATGTACGCAATTGCTATGTCTAGGGGGATTACGAGGCCCGCCACTACTTACTTGATCGATGCACCAAATCTTTATGTGCTCTTTTCCATTTTATCTCGCCACAAGAAGTTACTGTAACTTTGTTCTTGTTGCATGCTGAGAGCAGCCGGCCATCGAAGAGAGCATCCTAAGAGGCCCACCAATCAATTTGGGATGAACTGTAACCCCCCTTGACTCCCCAAGTTGAGGCATCTCATATGTGGCCACTCATCTTGCGCCAAATGGCAAACTTGGATTTCCATGCATGCATGCAGCTGCCATTAGAGATCGCCATGCATCTTCAAACAAACGTCTTGCCTGTTCTCGCACACCTCAGAAGAGCCGGAGCTCTTATCTGCTGCACAAATAAAGAGGCCACACGAACCTTATCAAAAATGCAATGGCACTTTCGGCATCAGAGAACTTTTCAAACATTCCTCAATGCAAACGGGGGGCCACACGCAGATGCCAATGAACTTTGACATTATCAAAATAATTACAGTATCTAATCCTGTGGATTTGAGCTATATAATTAAGCTAGACGCCACAAAAGTAATAGTAGAATATTGAAACGAATTAGGTCAGCGTCGCCCCAATGATCGACGTGAAGCATGCAGAACTATCTGATAAGCATTAAATTATACATGCACGTTGCACTTCTGCACACGATGCTATATGTTGCTTTCTGGCCCTCTATATAAGCAAGCAGGCGTCGAAGCAGCTATCGGCAAGACACACAAACCAGTAGCAGTAGCTCACGTCTAGTACTTGATCAACTCGATCCTGCAGTTGTAGCAAATTTAAAGAACATTTATATACATCCATCAATGGACAAGGTGATGAAGTTGGCGGCGCAGCGAGCTGTGGTGGTCTTCAGCTCAAGCTCGTGCTGCATGAGCCACACCGTCAAGAGCCTCCTCCATGACCTCGGCGTCAATGCCACGGCGTATGAGCTGGACGAGGAGCCGTGGGGGAGGGAGGTGGAGAAGGCGCTGGTCAAACTTCTGGGACGCAGCCCGCCGGTGCCGGCCGTGTTCATAGGTGGAAAGTTCGTGGGATCCACGGACAGGATCATGCAGCTCCATCTCGGAGGCAAACTGGTGCCGATTCTTAGGGATGCAGGTGCCCTTTGGCTCTGAACTGATCGATCTGAACTGACCGGCTTCGCTGCCCGAATGGCAAATGCTAACTAGTCTTTCTTTTTCTCTCTCTTGTTCTTGCCTTTTTGGTAACGTAAGCAAATGGCAAATAAGTCATACGTACGTATAATGTTCATGTGTCATGCACCTTTTGGAATTCACTTATTATATGTATAATGCAATTAATTTTGAGACAGGGATTTACTAGTTTTCTTTGTGTAATTTTATGTGCTTTTTCTTACGTCAAACGAGAGTTGCAGCATGTTGATCCTGACATCGTGATTTCTCAGTTTAAACTAAAGTTGGGAAGAGTGGATTAGCTCTTCACTCCTTAAACAAAGTTCTTGATTTGGTTTCGAGTTCAAATTATTATGAAAGTAAAAAATGTGCTATCCGAGACGACATTAAATTAATCGAGCTCGATTATAGACCGAAATTCTAACTTATGACCGGTGCGCAGATTAAGCAAGCATCCCGCTTCTTGGACACCGGTGGCAATCAGGGAAAAAACTAAAGTTCTGATCTTCAATGACAAGAATTTTTTTAATTGGTTTGTAGTTGAAAGAAAAATTACTACATACAGAAACTCGTCTTTCTTTTTCTCCTGGGAAGAACTCCATGGTCATTCTGATTAATAGCTCATATATACTTCTTCATGACCACAAAGATGCTACATTTTTGTTTTCCTTGCCACCACCACCCTCCCAAATCGCATTTGAAACAACTTGCAAGAAGATTTTTTTATCATATATACATGAATAATCGAATTCGACGTTGCTTCAGCTAAATAAGATCCCTGCGAGGCGTTCTTTAATTTCTGACTAAAAAACGTTAAAGCTTCTTTAGTTTCTGACTAGCTCACTTGTCGGTTATATATTAGAAGCTGGTCAAATATAATTAGTTCAAGTGATAAAGTGTCTTTAATCTTCATGAAAACGAAACATCCAAACTCTATTAGTCAGACTTAATATTAGAATTTTAAAATGGAAATCCATTTTTCTATTATATTTGTATGAGATATTCATTAACTTAAAATACAGGAGATTGAACTAAAAAAATGTGTAACAATAAGGAACTCCAATCTCTTCCGCTCTCTTAAAATTCCACATTTGAGCTCAAAAGAACAGAAAAAAAAAATCTAAACATCCAGAAACAGTTGAACGCGACTTCGATTTGCAGCATCACATATATGATAAAATAAGATAAAATAACAAACAACTGATAGGGGACAAGTTGGTAGAACCTTATGCCTTTTTTTTTCCTTTTCTTTTTCTGGATACTCCCTCATCAGGAATCAACATTCTTCAAATGGATAAGGGGAAGACTGAAAGGAATGAAACCCCCTTTGTGTTCTTTTCACCCTGAAGTAGTTTGATAATTAATTCTGAACACAATCTTCCATAACTCTTTTTACCACTAATAGTTCAGGAATCCAATTTGCCAGTAGTGCCAGTTTGATGTCCTTGGCCTTTCAAAGTCTTATGAACTACTTGAAAATTTTCCATAAACTTGCTTTACACACTGAAAACAGAAAACTTCAAACCAACAATATACAGGTGACAGAGAACAGGTCACACAGTTTACTGGCCTATAAAATGACAGATGGCAGAAGTACATGCCACAAATTGCGAGATCTTAAAGTTCACTTTTACAAAGGCAGTTGAGAACTTAGCTAGTTAAATGCATATGTCAAACTGCAGATAATTAATCGCATTTGGACGCCAAAATGCTATTAATATCAGTCGTGTTTCCTTGGCAGACACCCATCATGATAGTCATGCTTCTTCTGGCTCTTCCTCTTCCTGAAGAAGATTTTCTCTGTTGTCATGTGCCCAAAAGCCTCGTACATCTATGAGCATGCTGGCAACAGTACCACCTTGCTTGCAGCCAAGAAGATCAGTTAGCGTGATCCTGAGATGATCTGCTGGTTTGACCATGTCCCAGATTTCATCTCTGACATCTTCAATGCACAATTCATAGTTACCACCCTCAATCCATTTTTGGTGTACATCTCTGGAAAAGCAATGAGAGTTTTTAAAAAAAAGGGAGTTGCATTATAAGGGGTAAAACAAGGTTTCATAGTGATGTAACATTCATAATAAACACTCTTCTAAAAAAACAATCGTAATAAAGTCTGATCAGCTACGCTTCTGAGAGTATGTAGCTCGGGTTCTTCTGGTACAATGAGTAAAAAACAAGACAAATTTCATCTTTAACTAAAGAAAGAGTACCTGAAAAGTGTATGAATATCAGCTGTCGTAAGATATCCCCTTCCTTGGAGATCAAGGCACCTGAATAAGTATGTCAAGCCCTCCGGAGTGTCCTTGTTTTCCAGAGCCAAGACAAAGTCAAGAAAGCTTTCAAAGTCCATTTCACGAGCATTACCACTACCAGTTTTAGCACGGCGTACATGTTCATCAAAAACTGAATAATAAAAACAAGTAATATATGAGAATGACCATCACCAAATTCATAAATTAAACATAGGTTACAAAACCAACCTCTCTCAATGAAAATTTCAGTCAGTGTTCCATCTGCATATTCCTTAAGTTCTTGTTTGCTCAATGTACCATTTGTATCTTTATCAAGAGCGAGGAACATATCTGTGAAGCAGGAAACAAGTACTCAGAAAATAATCATACACCTTTCTCCTACCACAATTGTTTTATATCCAGAATAACAAAGTAAAAACCTGAATTGACAACACTAGAGGATATGTATTTCAGTAATCTCCACTGAAGACTATTTTTTTTTCAAATTGAATGGGATTAATTTAATACTACTGGAGATAGATGATTAAAGCTTGCATATAATTTATATTATACACCATGCAAATTGAGAAAAAAGAATATGTTAAAGTGGAACCTGAAAGAAAAGATTGGCAGCACAAAAAAAGCATCTTCCATTGTATCTATATAATCAAATGTGGTATGGAACTAAGGATGGAACCAATCATTGCAAGGACAAAAAGTGAGTCCCACACGCCCTCAAAAGAATTGGGTCCCATATTGTTGCCATTTACATAATACATGACCAGAAAAAGAGAACATTTTCAACTGTTATGAATGGCTTACCACATATGCGTTGGGCAGAAGTTAAAGAGAACCAATTCTCAGCCTGCTCTGTGTCAGTAGCCTCTTCCTCACTTTCCTGGAGTTAAATACAGTTAGCTTCATCTACAAACCTCTTAGCAAAACAGGGTTGTCTAATTATTTATGGTATAAAGTATTACCAACTGACTAATTAATGCAACAATCCGAGTTTTTTTATCAACGATTTTTTTAAAGATAAGGCAATTTCTCTGAAGGAAGCACAGTTAATAGAACAAGTTTCAAAGAACCCTCAAGTCAATGAGGACGACTTATGCCAAAAGATTCGCTTTGTTTCTTCAAAGGATGATATTCATGAAGTTCCAAATGGTGGAACTAAGATCCCTCAATATCATGATGAACCAGGGTATTATGAAGAGCTTGCGTCACAGTTAAAAGAAGATTTCCCAGGGTCACCTAGCATTGAGAAGACAAATGATCACAAGCTACAGACCAGTTTATCCTCATATGACGGTGTGCTGAGACATGCATATCGACAACTTGAACTGGTGGAAACAAGTCTGGAGAAGTTTTTAAGATCCCAATCCATGATAATGCAAAGCGAAAAAAGGTATATGCATAGAGACCTGCAGAGAATGTTAGAAATTCTGAAAGATGTTCTCGTCATAAGAGAGAGGTAACAATCTAACGTTATAGTATCTTTGTCCTAAAACCTCTCAAAGAAAGTACTTTGACTAAAATGAGAAAACAAAGGCTAAGTCACATTCTGAACCAGGGGTAGTTTGCGATACTAATGGATCTGTCAATCTATCATTCCAAATATTTTGTCTGCTGAAAGTTATTTTTACCATTTATTTCAAATTTCCAACTCCGCCTATGTTTTATAGCCGGTCCCAAGCCCGGATAAAGGAGGAGGGTTGTGTTAGGCCCCGACAGCCAGCGTAAAACCCTGTCGAATCTCATGAACATGGATCAAGCGTCGTATGATCCATGTAGCCAACCCCACCTAGTGGGATAAGGCTTTGTTGTTGTTGTATCAATGAATAAACTATTGATGACTAATGGTCTCAAATAGTCAAACTCTTCCTCACAGAAAATTAAGAAAAAGTGCTTAAAAGATAACATTGTAAATCCATTCATTCACCTCTAACAAGGAAATGTGCATACAAATTGAATGGAAGCACAAATCAAAGAATTCTAACAACAATCAGCAAAATTAGGGACCAAAATGAGTAAAGGCCTTTGCAATGTTTATTGTAATCCTTCAATGCAATTGTCATTGTCATGTTATCTCACTTGATGTCATCTTTTCAGAACACTACTTAATGAATTGAAATAAAGCTACAGTACCTCTATAGGAAAATTGCATTGCATGATGGACAAAATAAGGTTCTTAAAAAGCATTCAAAATTTTGAAACTCCAAATGAATAAAACAAGATATGTAACGTTCAATTAAATTTTCCTTAGTAGTTGAAGGGAAGTTAGCACATAGCCAAATGATTATACTCCTCATGCATATATTCGTTCATTTTGGATCATTTTAGCATGAACTTTTCGAACACTGCACAGCAATTCTTCTAACTAAAAATGCAGAAGAAAAAAAAAACTCAGGTTACTAGGTTTTCATGTCTGAAAATTCAACAATTTACCTGATGCAATTCCATGAGCTCTTGGAGGCAGTTACTGAGCAACACTTTTTTAATGCATGCTTTTCCTGTAAGTGATCATAATAAAATTTAGAGCAACAAAACTAAATTTGACGACACAATTTGCTCATCATCTACGTATATTTAACTTAACAAAAATAAAGTAGCCAACCTCGCCTATGAGGATCACAAAAGAAAAAGAATTTGTGTGCAGCTATTCGACAGTACATTTGAATAAACGCAGCAGGCATATCGCGCAGTTGTGCTAGGTTAGGAATAAGTCCTCGTATATAGGCTTCCATTTCCTGCAATTAAAATAATATCATAAAGGTAAGGCATCATAATCATGAATGCTGCAGCAATAATTTCTTATAAGTGTGAATTTTCATACGTGAGGTTGAAGAAAGCCATCAGAATCTTCATCAAGCTCACTCATATCTATTCTTGCCTGGGTAAGTGAAACCTGATCCAAAGCAAGGGACAATTACAATTCACAACAGTCTTATGTTATCAGAAAGGAATCTTGAAACACTGCATGCAGTATATCCTAGTGCTTTGTTACTTCCTCCGAAAATATTTCCATTTCAAATAGCTGTCACCATTAAGTCCTAAACCTCTTTCTTACCTAATTATGCTATCAATATTTATTGATAAAATAAATAATATATATAACCTGCAGCACTTCTTTTGATGAAAATGAAACAGGCGAAGCGAATAAACTTATAAAGTAGAAATAAACATACTGTTCTCATCACATAGAGATAGAATGGTAGGATGGCAATTCTTCCAGATTCATCTTTTTCAAATTTCATGAAGTTTGAAGGGCTGAAAAATCGACGACATTTTTGTCCAATTTGCTCTGTGCAAACAGAGGCAATGTGACAGAAATCTTCATAGTTCATCTAGAGGAAAATAGTTAAAACATGAGTAAGATTAAAAATGTTTTGCCAGAAGAACATAGAATTCACGTAAGAAATTAAGGAGAGGTTGCTGTGAGCATGCATGCCTTTTCAGCTCCACTGGCATCATCAATAACACAATTTTCCCTTAAACAAACCCACATGGCATCCAGATCATCTGCATTCAGTAAAAGTTCTGATTGTTTCTGCACATTGAATGTTATGGATTAGCACAAAGTGAACAGGTAATAGAATCACTAACAAGTAATGCGCCAAGATATGTCTCAGAAATTAAAAAAATACCAAAAACATCATGAACCATAAAGAGAAATACTCAAAAATTCATCTATCGTTAGTCCAATACCTTTAGAAATCGGTATTTAGCCAACCTTTGAACTCTGTGACTTATAGATCCTTCTTCCGGCTTCTGTTTCACAGTTCAAAAACATTTCAAATAAAGAAATTGAGAACATGTTCACAGACCATTTTTTTGTTATAGGAAGACATATTAAATCTGCAAGCTTTAGTGAGAAAAAAGAGACTTCCTGTCATGATTCCACCAGAAATTTGCACTCACTTAAAGAACTTAATAAAACAGAAGGATGAGAAATAATTCTGAAAATAAGTCATGCCTTTTTGTAGAAGCTAGGAATTGAGCCTGCTTCAGCATTTTTCTGTTGCCGTTCTTTGAAAATCTCAAGCAAAATTCTTTTTGTTTCAAGCTCTGCAATAAAGAATGCCAAGTTCAGAACAAGGAGAAAGAAAGCATCATCTACTTGATTTGGCAATCATTGAAAATATTGAGACAATGAATTGACAAAGTGTGAAACCACTGTGAACAAAGTAAAAAATCAGAAATCAGTTTTTGGCAACTTGCACATCCTCAGTTCAGAGAAGACCATTAGATGCGCCAGTAAGAAGAGTAGATCAAATAATCTGGAGTCCGATTAAAAGAGGGAGAGGGAGGCCAAGGCGGACACTTGACGAACTAATAGAGCAAGATCTATTGGTGAATAATATACCGAAAGGTTTGGTTACTAATAGAGCGGAATGGCGTCGTATGATCCATGTAGCCGACCCCACCTAGTGGGATAAGGCTTTGTTGTTGTTGTTGTTGTTGTTGTTGCACATCCTAGGTCCGTGTGTTGGCAACAAGAATATAGATTCTTTGATCTAGTAGTTCCGAATGCTTTAATTAAATGTATTATAGCTTGTCAAATACATCTATGAAATTAATTATTTTGCCACTAGTAAGTCACATAGTTCATTGCCACGCGAAGAAATCATTTTTCCATGTCTCCCCATTTCAATTGATATTCTTTTATTATTTGTTTAGTGAAATTTTAATTGACTTTAGGAGCTGCTCAAAAGCTTATTTCCTATTATATTTTAGGCAACAATCATACTATTGTTGTTTTAACTAATTGGATCTTAGAGGTGTATTGACATGTCTGAGGTGGATACCTTTTGGGCATGAATTAGTAAGGAGAAAGGATGGGAAATAAGGGTAAATATTAACTTTGTTTGGTTTATCATTATAAAGGAAAGAGAGGGGGGAAAGGAGGGTAAATATTCTAAATAGACAATAATGCTCTTTATAGGTGTAAAAACTAATAAAATCAAGGGAAAATATATAACATACCAAAAAAATCATTTTGAAACTTCCCCTCTCCTCCATTACTACCCGTTTGGGGGTTGAAAAAAATTTGCTCAAATGGAGCTTTTCCCTTCAGAAAAAGTTCATCCAATGAGGGAAATCTAAACAGTGTAACAGGTCACGTGTGACATTGCCTAATGCTTTGGACATCCACTATCCAAAACCAAATATTTTTCAACTGGGCATGCTACCATGTTCAAGATAAGAAATATGGAACTATTGAAGTAGTTGCAGCATGCAAACATTATAAGCGATGAGCAAAACATCAAACTCAAACAGTGGCATCTATGCCAAAGTATTATAGAACCTATAAACACAAAAAGATATACATATATTAAATCCAAACAAATAACCCCTAATTTTTTGGTAATAACACGGTTACACGCGGACATAATATCCATGAGTAACAGATTCTTGATGGCCAATTTAGGACATATCTAACCACATTCTCTAGTTTTCACGGTTAAATACACATATTGTTCCCAACTCAAATGACGTAAATTTCCACATCAATCTACCCAACTAAAACCAGAGAGATAACTGCATAAAATTGGCTGCTATTGCAGCGTCAATGAATCACAAGAAACTAACCCAGAAGCGCTGTTTATAACTAGATGTTCAGGGAAAGAAACACAAAGAAATTAGAGAAGGTTTCAGTTTGGGGCAGACCCATAAGAGCTTCGGAGCCGAGGCCGGCGCCGGATCCGATGTACCGCCGGAGATTTCGAACCCATGGCATGGAGGAAGCCGGAGGGATCTTCCTGGGAGCAGCCGCCGGGGCGACCGCCGCCTCATGGCCGCCCTCTCCGTCGCTTGAACCGCTGTACATTGGGCTTCTACCGGAGAAAAAGGAGCAGCTCCACCTGTGGAACTCGCCGGCGTTGCGTAAATTCCGACCTCCAAGCACGGCGATCGCTTTTGCTGCAAGGACTCGATCCTCCGAACTGATCGGTGAACTGCTGCTGCTCCGGAGAAAGAAGGGGAGATCGGTGACGATGTTTTTTTAAAAAAAAAAAAGTGCTCTTTTTCTCTTTTCTTGACCCCCCCCCCCCACCCAAAAAAATTTATATATGTAGCTTGTTCCGCTGTTTTCTCGCAAACAGCAAACAACACTTGTCTTCTCTTTTTCTCGGTCAAATTTGTCCTTTTTGTTTCCTTGGTTGCCGCGTTAAATCATTTTTCACATTGTCTTTTGGTGGAGCCCGGGCCGTCAATTTGTGTTTGACAGTTTGACTGGGCCTCTGGCTGGCGTGGCCCATTTTAAAATCAGCTCGGGCACAACCCAAGCCCACCCTTGGTCGGAGGATCGTGTCGTGTCGTCCGTTCATTGTTCGTTGATGGGCCCGCGGAATGGCTGCACCTGCCAATCGCCACTGACCTTCCACTCCCACAACCAGTGCATGCAGTCGGTGCTGGAAGTCGCCACCCTCCAACCATTGCCTCCGGTGAACTGCACGTTCGTGATGGTCCGTTAGTGCCCTCCGAGCGCTGCCAACAGCCCAGAGGACATCGCCCTCAAATCGTACGGTCGATCACGGTCGGCCCTCGGGATCGAACTTAACGCGACGGGGCGCGCCTCCGCCATGTTCCCTCCGCCGGAACGCATGTTCCAAAGGTGCGTGGAGCCATCGTCGGATCTGGACACGTCGAGGCAGACATCGGGGTAGTCCACGATCTAGACGTGGCAACACGAGTGCTCTTCACGGTCGAATACATCATATACTCGGTCACGATGATGTCATAGTCGCCGAATCCAGTAAAGCGGTAACCGGATCACAGACACCACTATAGGCTATTGAGCTTGGCCGAGGTGCAAATATAGAAGTAGCGAGTGGCAATGTGATGAGCGTAGCAGGCAGCGCGTCCTTTTGCGTTGTTCAGCAAAGCGCCAATGGTGTATGACCTAATCTTTCTGGCAATGTCGTTGATGGTCAATAGGTGGTTCGTGTTACTGAGACGAAGTCTCAGCTCTCCTTGATGAAGAAATCCCTAGCATTAGTTTGTGATGGCGAGCATGTAACATCCCAAAATTTTTTTGAATTAATTAATTAGATAAATAAAATATTATTTATTTATAATAATTTAGTCTAAAAGAAAAAATAAATGTTGATAAGTTAAAAATAAAGTTGTGTATAGAAAGAACTTTGAGAAGAAGAAAATAAATAAATAAATAATTTAAAATAAATGATTAGTTGAGATTATGGACAAGAATCAAAATTATATTTAAAAGAGAATAAGCATTAAATTTCAGATTAATTTTTAACCCATCAAAAGTCAAAGTCTTCTCCCTTATAAATAAGTCCTTTTTAGCCTCCAGCCTCCCTTTACTAGAAAATTATTTTTTTCTCTTCATTTGGAGTCCTTGTTTCTCCCTTCTCGGTGTGTGTACACGAGACTCTAGCTCACCTTCTAATTTTCGATCTATCCTCTGCCAAAGAGCACCGAACTTCTCGTTTGGAACATCTGCGTTGTCTCAAAAATTGTTCCCAAAATTAAGGTTTGAGGTAGTATGAAACTGTTCGGGTACTTGAGAATTATGTATTCATTTTTTAATATGATTTCTTGATATATTAACTAAGCACTTGAACTGTTTATACAAGAACAGCTTTGTTTCATGTCGAAAGCATGTCTAGATTAGTCTGAAAATTAAATCAAAGCTTCGATTTTCTAACTTCGGAGTTCCTCTGTATAGAAACCCGGCTCGAGTTGGGGTGAATCCTGCCCGAGTTCACCAAGTATGGATGAAGCTCGGGGGCACTAGCTGAATTCGCCCCGGATTCGGTTTGAGCCCGGCTCGAGCTCTAGTACACTCGGCCCGAGTTTTGTAGGATGATGAAGATTGACCCAGACCGAGTCATCCATCGACTCGGCCCGCGCAAACTAAACTTGGTCTGGGTTTAATCGTGCTTAGTCCGGATTCTGCACAAATGGCATATCTAATTTCCTATTAATTTATAGAGATGTTAAAAAACTATTTTGTCCTTGTTATGATGTGCAATGAACTGTACAAATGGATAAATATGAAAAGATAAAAGTTGAAAGATAGGATCCTCATGTGCACTGATTGTTATAATTGAAGTTAAAAAAAAGAGGATTCTTACAGTCCTACTTGGGGAACCTTGAGAAGCTTAAATCTATTTTGAGTAAGTAAATGCTCACGTGGTCTTGGCGTGATCTATCTTGATCCATCGTTATAGTCACATGAAAGTGTCATGTTGATCTATAACAAAAAAAATCGAGTTCGTCTAGGACAATTAACATATAAGGCCATAAGAAATGTCTAAAGTAAAAGATGTAGTGCAAGGCACTAAAGAAGAACTGTTATGAAAAGAAATGTATATAAAGGATGGAAAATAACATAATAGAAGTGAAAGGTAAAGTTTGGCATTCATTTATATATTATTTGATGTTTGTGACTTAATTGTTAATTTTGCTCTATTTAAGTTATTGTATCAATTTGTATTATTCTATTGGGCATAATTGCTCACGGATATTCTATGTCTTTGTGTTTAAACCCCACAAATAATTAATGTTATAGATGGAGGTGTGTGTAGTAGATTGCATATGAGAGTCAGTCTTGGAATTTTCTATTCAAGCTCCCTTAGTTTATTATAATGTAATATATGCTTTATAAAATGTGTTACTAGAGAACTTCTTGGAACAAAATAATTGTTAGCTTATACATCATATTCATAGTTTAGTTATTATTTTATTATAATAAATTAGTCCACTTTCACTTTTTTTATTTCTTTAGTGTCTTCATATTTTCATTAGATTATGAAAGCCCATGATGAGTTATATATAAAGATAATGTCGGCCTAAACTAACCAATTACCACATGTTAGGAGAGAAATTTGGAGGTGTTACATAGCATCTTCCAATTGCAAGAGGCGCAATGAGTCAAGGCTATAGGATAGGAGGAGGTGGTGACGACGCTTTGGACATGATGGAGGCTCCTATCATATTATTAAATATATAAAAAATTACCTCTTAACAAAACTATTTGATAAGCTTCTACTTTTTGGCAAATGCGCCTATGTGAGTTACCTCTTAAAAAAATATCACTTAATAAAATATCATCAATGTATATTACTTTCTCTAGTATGCATAAGTAATATATCTTGTGATCAATATTAATTATTTACAACAAAATAAAGATTTAATGTGCTATTTTATCAATATACCCTTAAACAAAAATAATTATATTTAAATGTATCTATATAATTTATTTTGAACTCATTGTGAAAATAATTATGTCTTGACAAGGAAGCGGTCGTGGTGGCAAATACCTTTGGAACAGGGAAGGAGATGGGCTACAGGGTCGCGAGCAATTGCTAGAGAAGGGGGCCTGCTCTCCTGTAGGCTCCTCAATTTTTTATTATATATGATTTTAAATATTTAAAAATTGATAGAAAGAATTTTTAGTCATTTAATAAAAAAACTAAAATGACGAAAATTTTAACAGAACTAAACGGATGGACTAAAGTGAAAATTATAAAATAATTTAGGAGGACGTTACCATGAATTTATATATTAAAGTTAGATGTAAAAAATCGTGATAATTTATGATAGGTTTAAGACTTTAACGGAATAACCCTTTTAGAAATTATAGACCAAACAAATTGGATTTAGGACCTTCTGCTCAACGTGTTAGGATTGAAAAGTCTAAGCACCTAGCAGGATAATGTCTTATAAGAATCTTTTTGGCAAATTATTTGTCCAAGAGGCTCAAGATCATCACGAGCCCTTTTCGTCAACACCCACAGAGACAAGTCATGTTCAACATTTTTCAATGACGAAAGTTTATGATAATGGGAAGGTGAATTCAATAAATTTCAACAATGATGATCCAATTTAGGGATACCTCTATTATAGTCACACAACTTTATTTTTTAACATCACGTCGAAGTTAAAAAACATTTCAATCACGGTTATGGAAAAGATATATTTTTAAATATCTAAATCTATATGACTAAGCATTTTTTTTACTTTTTTATATATTTAAATCTTTACTCATACATTATACATATATTATATAAAATATTTTTATTATATATATAATAATCATAATATCATATATTATATTATTTTTAATTGGTCCAAATTTTAGGGCAATAAAATGTAAATGGCATTTTATTTTTCTATTTTTCTAATTTAATAATTATTTATCATAATATTATATATTCAATACACATAAAGGCAGCCGGACCCAATTGGGTTGTGTCCAAACCATGCCGGGTTGGGCCAATTGCCTTGAATTGTTTGTTTTTTTTATTATTTAAAGGTTTTAATAACGATCGTGATTGAAATTTTAAAAAGTTGAATGATTGTGTGTTAAAATTTTAAATGACCATATAGATACAAAAATAAGTTTAAATGGAAGAGATAAAAAATATTGATGTGACATTTTTTTAAAATATAACATGAAGAACAGAGAAAATATTAACGTGGTGCTAGGTAGACATTCACATTAGTACTACGTCAGCAAATTCACTAGTTAATAGGCAATAATCGGTCACAAAGATCGCATATGAAATATTTTTAAAGTTTGATCATTTTAGTAATGTTACAAAGTAAAGTTGAACGAGTGAAATTTACTCAAGATATTTTTTATGACTGGATGGTTAATGTTTTCGTATTATACATTGAGCAATTTGCTTAATTATCGAATTCATAGCAAGTTATAGCATAGTATAGGATGCTTTGATATCTTAAACATGGAGGCGGTGTGTGAGACGTGGTGGTGGAGCCATTGCTTAGCATCGGAGATGGTGAAGGAAGAGAAAAGGGGTTTGTCGACGTCGCCCCCTCTCTCGTCAATTCTCATTGGAATAACATAAAGGGAGGCGTCGCCTCCTCGGGGTGGCAATATGAGTTGTGGCTCCTTTTTTATTTTTGAAAAAAACTTTTTTAATATTCTTATAACATATTTCTTAGTTTTATTTTTAAATAGTGTCACGTTATTAGAAAAAGGGTTATGTTTGAGTAATAGTTGAAGGTCGTTAGAAACTAAAATTTTGACTGAGTTGAAAAAAAAGTAAAGTTAAAAAATACTTATTAAAATGTATCCTAAAATATGCTAATAAATTATTATGCTGATAAATATTTTAGGTGATAAAATTAATTTTAACCGGATAAGTTATGCTTTACTTGACGCTATTATATGGTGTGGCATTACGTGTGTTAGATGAAATTGATATTTGATCATTTTTTTTCTAATTTCATAATTAGAAACCATCAAAAGGTGGACCTTGGATACCTATTTGCATGGATTTATTAAAACCACAAAAATTGTTCTTTATGGCGGGTTTTTTAAAACTAAAATAATGGTTATCATGTTCTTTTTAAAAATCAATATTTTTTAAAATATTATTATCACATTATTTTTTAAAAAATTGATAATTTATTTTAAAATTCTTCTATCATGTTATTTTATTACTAGTAAATTTTTTTATTAAAATGAAATGATAGTAACATGCATTTTTAAAATAATACTATTCCATTATTCTTTCATATCTAAGTTTATTTATCCTTTGACTCTATGGATTGTGTTGCGAAAAGAGGAACAAAGAGATCACACAATTAAAGAAGAACATACGAGATTTATGAGGTTCATTCAAAATCGAGCTACGTCCTTTGATGGCATTGACTCTCTTTGTTATGAAATAATGATTACAATGGCACAAAATAACCTAATCATCATGAAATTTATATAGAGAACTCAAATACAAAATAGAAAATAGAAATCCTAAAATCGTCTAGGTTTCAAAGGCTCCGCAAGGAAATAGAAATCTTAAATCCCCCCCTTACCCTGCTCAGCTCACTATCCGAGCAGCGAGACTCCGATAAGAATATTTGCCGAAGCGCATGATTATATAAGGTTCACGTAGAATTATAATTAGATTCAGATCCAAGACATTATCAAAAGATTGAAAGTGAAATAATAAATTTAAATTGAATCTAAATTATTTGCTGTTGTCAACGGTTGACGGTTGTGACAATTAAATTAAATTTATTTATACTTTTCTTTTATTTTGCTCATTTTTATTTAGCCTATGTTTGGTATTATTAGCGATTTGACAAGCGGATAGAGGATTAATTAGCGGATAGCGGGTAGCTGATGATGATTAACGATTAAAAGTTGTAATAAATAAGTGTTTGGTAAACTTAAAAGTAGAATTAGTTGATGAATATAAAATAACATAATAAGATATATGATAAATTATTTAATTTAAGCACTATACAAATTATATTATAAAACAAATAAATTAAATTTTTATATCTTAATTAAATAATTTTTTTTTCAAAACTAATTTTTTTGTTAAAATATATAGAAATTTATATTGACAATAATTTTTGTATAGTGCATCCATGATATAAAAGTATAAATGGTCAAAATATTTTTTATTCATTGTTAACATATAAATAATTTGTAATTAATTAAGTATGAATATAAAAGAAATATAGTTAAATGATTATAAAATAAAAAAAATGAGAAAATAAAAAGATAAGTTAGAAAAAAATAATGTATTTAAATAGGAGTAAAATTGAAAAAAATTATAAAACGTTAACTTCTAAACGCGAAAAGCTAGTTGAAATAACTTTTCAATATTTTCATATAAAACGCTATTTACTTTTATCATTTATCAAACAAAAGAATTAACGTTTGAACCACTAAACGTTACTTAAAATGTTAATTTTGATATTGTCAAATAAAACTTTAAGCTATTATTGTTGCTATTTCAAAATAAACTAGTGTCATTTTATTTCATAGGGATAAAAATATTCTCATATTATAAAATAATAATTATTTTTGAAATGAGAATAATAATGCTATTCAGCATCCCACCCCCATTAAAATGGGGTAGAATCTCGACGACCGTTGGATGCGGACGGTGATCGCGGTCAAAGCGGTTCAGATAGTGAAATAAATAATTTAAAAAAAAAACAGACGGTCCACAAGAAAAAAAACCCAGCTTAAAACGAGTCGCCAGAGTTCAAGGACTGCAAATCTAGTGCTTGGCACAAGCTCCTACCTTGTTAATCACTTAATTGGTCATGGAGCAGAGGCACAAGTGCTGCTCCAGTTTATCCACCTGCTGGCTGAAGCGGCCGTCCGCCTTCGACATCTGCCGCACCACCTCCGGCATCGACCCCCACTTCCTCTCGCACCCCTCGCTGCAGAGCCTCATCAGCGTCAGCATGTGCTCCACCTCGTCGTGCAGCCGGGTCGCCAGCCTGCCGATGGAGTCCAGGTCCCGGTTCAGTATGTAGATCCCCTTCGTCGCGGTCAGCTGCGCCAGCAGCCGCGCGAGCCACCGTGTCGACGCCAGGCACCGGGACAAGGTGGGGCACAAACTTGGGCAGCGCCACCAGGGTCAGCACCGTATGCAACGCCACGAAGAGGCAGACCACTGACGTGGACGCCGCCAGGACGACGAAGAAGGCGGTCAGGGAGCGCTTCAGCCGGCCGAGGATCTGCAGCCCCGACTCCAAGCCGCCTGAGAAGGCCCTCGGAGCCCTCTTGCACCGCCTTGAACTCGCCCCGAGATGTGGCCAAGGAGTTGGACAGCACGGAGAGGGCGGCGAGGCAGCGCTTGTGTTGACCTTTTTTTCCCTGTGCACCGTTCGATGTTTTTAAATTTCAATATCTGAACCGCGCCTGCTGACGAGGTGAGCCGCGATCACCGCGCTGGCCGTCCATCGCGCATCCAGTGGTCACCGAGCGTCCACCCCATTAAATCCTCACTTATAAGACCATAGTCGCTTACTCTCCTTTTTTGTTCTGCCCAACCCTAATCTCCAAACATTCCAGCAACAAAGGTTTCTTGATTCCTCCTAGTCTTCTTCTTCTCCTTTTCTCGGAGAAGAAGTGTCCCTTAATTTGTAGATTTTATTAATGTTACTTGTCTGTTTTTTATATTTTTAAATTTATCTTTTCTTGTATTAAATTCGTGTGCCTCTCTTGTTTTTACAGTAAACTTTGGAACAAAGCGTCTGGAAAATGGTAAGTTATTTTGGGGAGAAACCGTATTTGGATATCTAAGTTGCGATGTTTTTGGCCAGTTTGAATGCATTTCCTGATCATAAAGAGGAAGAAAAAAGTGATCATTTACACGAACTCACTCTTTCTTCGCTCTACCCCGTTTGGTATCAGCATAACATTGAGATTAAGATGTTGATCCAGAAAATGTAACCAAATACATGGTCAAATGTAATCATTCATTTTTTGTCCCCTGTGGGTGCTTTGAAAATTGGAAAAGCAGGGTTATTGAATTCCTGCTGATATCAAGAACATCAGAGAACATTTGTTTTCTTTTTCCTTATGTTTTCAAGTTTGAAATTGTGCAGAATAAAGTTATTCTCACACATTAATGTTCCTGCCCCAGGGGTTTCTTAACCCTTTACCAAACGGGGACTTAGAGGGGCTGCGTGGCATCTTCCAAGAACAAATTCATTTGCTCCCATTTTGTTCCTACAGTGAGAACAAATGAAGAACCCATATGTTCTTGGGTGGAGCAAGAACAGATGTGTCCCTACTTTTTCTCGTTCTTGATGTGAGGTCCCCACCAACATGTTTTATGGCTGTTTGGATGAAAAGTTGAGAACAAGGATACCAAACAGTCCCATAGGGATTTAACTGTGGAATGTTGCAATGTGTTCAGGATTGGACAAGTGATAATGAGGATTTCGAGTGGGAAAGCGATGATGAGCCAGGTTCGGTTTCGGCAACTGCACCAATTATCACAGCACCTGGTGATGCTCCCACATTTACGTCCAATGAGGTAAAAAAATGTTTCTTAGGCTGTGTTTGAATTGGGAATTTGTAATTCCCGCCGAGAACTAGCCAATTTGATAGAACAGTTTAGGTGTAGTGTTTCGATGAAAAGTGTAATGACGGGAATTTGAAAAGTTAATTTGATAGATAAATTTTAGTGGATGTTTAGATAAAAGTAAGAACTAAGAATATACTACAACAACAACAACAACAAAGCCTTATCCCACTAGGTGGAGTCGGCTACATGGATCATACGACCCCATTCCGCTATATTCGTTGATCCATATTCATAAGATTCGACAGGATTTTACCTGTCGGGGCCTAACACAATCCTCCTCCTTTATCCGGGCTTGGGACCGGCTACAAAACATAAGCGGAGTTTAAGAACTAAGAATATAATTTATTATTTTATGAAGTATAAAATTATAATAAATAAAAATATTATGTATTTATTTATTTTAAATAATAATTACTAGAATATAAAAAAAATATTATACACTTTTTTGAAGTTAAAAAAATTATATGTAAATATTAATTTAAAATTTATTTTAAAAAATAAGTTGCGTTGTACTATAATAATATTAATTTTGATCAATTTTTTATGTGTTATTAATATTATCATTTACTTAAAGAATATAATTTATTATTTTATGAGAAATAAAATTATTGTAAATAAAATATTATGTATTTATTTATTTAAAATAGACATATAAGCCTAATATTAACAATAAATATTAATTAATAACATTTTACTATACTATAATACTAATTGTATATAGAAATATACTATATAATATATAACATATAATATATTATTGAATAAGATTAGTAGGTTAAAAAGAGGTAAGTTCTTGCCTCTGGCAAGAAGTAATTAAGTTCTTGCCAAAGGCAATAACTTTTTTTTGGAACAAAATGTCACGTGCAAGTTTGAACTTTTTTTTTTCACGCGATGTTTGGCAGAACAAAGGAAAGTTGTGCCCTTTGTTTTGCAAACAAACACAACCTTTGAAATTTAAATTGTGTCCCATTGCAATGTAGTCAGAAATGTATATCAAATGTATTTTCTTTGAGAAAACATCTTAAATGTACAACAACAACAAAGTCTTATCCCATTAGGTGGGGTCGGCTACATGGATCATACGACGTCATTCCGCTCTATTTCGTTGATCCATGTTCATGCGATTCGACAAGGTTTTACGCTGGCTGTCGGGGCCTAACACAACCCTCCTCCTTTATCCGGGCTTGGGACCGGCTATAAAACATAGGCGGAGTTAAAACATCTTAAATGTACATTGTCGAAAAATAGGTCGCCAAATTTATCTTTTTTTTTCTTATGAAAAGTGAAATAATTTCGAAAGCGGCTGCCAAACATGCTCTCATCAACTTATGTAATTGTTAACATGGCAAATGTTATAAATTTTCTTCAGCTGTTATTCTCATAACCATCATCAATTTACTTGATTTGTTAGTATACAGGTATATGTTTTGTATAATATTGTCTTTTTTATGTTTACGATTTTCATTTGCACAGATGGAGACTTGTAACCTTTCATGGTATTTTGAGGATATATAGTTGCTCAACTAAACATAATTCTTCTTCCTAATTGTTTGTTTAGGATTGCGCGGCTGGTCCTTCTAGGCCCCCCATGCTATCTCATTTTATGGATATGGGTTTTCCTGAAGACATGGTGCTGAAAGCTATTGAGCAAAATGGTCAATCTTCTTTTCTAAGTTACACTCATTAGTTTTCCAATTAGTGGGTTTTCTTATTGTGAGGTTCTTTTTGCTATGAAGATGAATGTAATTCTGAGGCTATCCTTGAGACGCTGTTGACGTATGGGGTTAGTGTTTTACTGATCATAGCTGCCTAAAGTTCTTATCTGTGTTTTAATACTTTATGCATCTTGAACTTTGGTTTAAGGTTCAAATCATAGGTCACTGTTGCTTTTCCTCTTTTGGTTTATATTTGTGTTTAGTTTTTAATTGGGCAATGAAGGAGATTTTCATTATTTTTGCAGGTTATTGGGAAACAACCTTCAGAAAATGATCCTTCCCCTAGTGACTGTACGTTATCCAGTGACATGGATAACAATGCAGATGCGGCGGATGCTGATCTTTTTTATGATGATATTTCAGAATATGAGGTAACATCCTCGTCTAGCCATTTGAGATGAGATAAATGTTGCACAAAAATGTTTCATTGCATTTTAACAAATGGATCAGTTTACATGCTGAACTGCTACTTGATTAAGTTTAATGGTTTTGTCCAATTGATCGATTAAGGTTACTCTAATGTGCTTTTTTTCCTCTTTTTTTTGTTGTAAGTTTATGCTTAAAAAAAACTTTAGGGTTGGGGTTTATGATTCAGAGTTACTATCTCTTGATGCTAAAAGCAACTGGCTAAAAACTAATGTTCTAGAAATCTTTAAATTTATGAGACACATTCTTTTTGCAATATGTTTGTGAAATATTGTATGTGCCATTTTGTGGATGGACTGAGAATGGCAAGTAATGTAATGGATAATTAGTTGACTTGTCTGCATTAGCTCCAAAGGAAGTCCAATAGTTATGCCGCAGATTACATTATTCTGTTCAGTTCAAATCTGGTTTTTGTGGCAAATTTTTCTTTCACGTTATCGACCAATAAACTATAAATTGGTTCATTCAACAGATTTGCCACCGTCTTTTTGCTCTACATTGCCTCTCTCTTGTTCTTTGCTGTAGGAGTTCACTGAAGATCTTTCTGAAGAAGACAAGAAGATGATGACCTTAGTAGAGATGGGTTTCCCCACCAATGATGCTTATGAGGCCATTCACAGATGTGGTAACTTAATTTTTCTTTTTTCAAAGTTGCAATCTTCTCCCACTTTCCTAGGGTCTAAATGCATTGTGATTTTGGTACAACTTGATTGCCATATTGACTGTTTAACTTCTCATCTTTTGCTTTACGTATTAAATAGATCATCGACCAAGATTTTAAATTAACCTGTTTAACACTCATAATAAACTTACTAAGCCAACATCTTAAGGTTGTTTGTAAGAGTTCCTATTCCCTTATTTCTTACATTATGATATTAAGTTTTATTGGCTAAACTTCCAATTTGATGACCTTGTTTTATCGACTAACCTTTTTTCTTTTCTTTTTGAGATACAATTCCAGTGGAACTTATACAACCCAATTGCTTAACAGTCAAGTATAAGTGTTTTCTTAGTGAAAATAGGATTGGCAATGTGTTTACCATCCATTTATTGAAAAGTTTTAATTATAGCATTATAAACATGATTGTACATAGTTAAAAAGTTACCCGTAGAGCACGTTTTTTACATTTCTCCTTTTGTATTGAGACTTCTTTACCTTCAGTACATTAGGGAGTTCACTAGTGTCTTCCAAGGCCCATATGTATTTTATGTTTCAACATATATATTACAAGCAAGCTTTTCTAATCCTAGCGTTTGGCCTTGAGTGTGGTGTGGCAAACCACATCAGTGACCCTTCTTGGTGCCCTATGGTTCCTCGGATGCCCTTCGGACATTAAGCGCCTGCATTAGTGCCTCAACGCGCTAATGCCACGGTCCCATGACAACTCGTTGAACAGTCTCATCATGTCCGTGATTGAAAATCCCATGACGGCTCGTTGAACACTCTTTCTAAGGTTTCCCATCGAAGAACTTTGTTATGCCTCGAACCTTCTATGCTCTACATTCGACGGATGGATGACTATGTCGCAGACATCTACAACATTAAGGCATTAATTCAAGTCATGCTTGTCAAATGATAAGACTCTCGTTGCGCTCTTGTCGCAATCCCGAAGCAACTCGTTCTCCGAGCTATTCATGAATTCATCTTGGAGTTGTTTCTCCCCAAGAAGCCAAACCAACCGAGTTGACATTGCGCAGAGAAGCTGAAGCTAACGGATATTTGATGGATGGATAGTTGCTTGATGAAGTCAGACAGCTCAGATTGCGGACTTCGCTGGGGTTGCACAAGTGATGACCACCCTAGATTGAACAAAGGATCAGTAAGCGAAGCAGACTTGAGCGGGGAGTCGTTAGTGTGAACATTCCTGGCATTGCATGACGCTGATGAAGTAGAAGTCAAGGCAAAGAAGGTGGACTCCAACTAGATAAGCGAAGTCAAGACTGAAGACGAAGATCCTGAAGAAGTTCAGAGAATGACGTCGGGGGTGTCACCGACTTTAGTGGGGGAGAATGTCTTTTCCGTGACACGACGTGTAAACTCTCGCAGCTCCAATGTTGCTCAACTTAAGTTTGCGGTTGATCATTGCTGTCCCAAAGAACAAATGGCCCCGCGCTGTGTAATTTTGCAGAGTATCAAGTTATCCATCCATGTGGCAGAATTTTGTAAGGTCAGCCTTATGAATGGTCAAGTTACCCATAGAGCATGTGTTTTACATTTTTCCTTTTGTATTGAGATTCTTTTACCTACGGTACATTAGGGAGGAGTTCACTAGTGTCTTATGTTTCAACATAAGACATATATAATACAAACAAGCTTTTCTAACCCTAGTGCTTGCCTTTGAGCGTGGGGTGACAACCCACATCGATGACCCTTCTCGATGTCCCGTGATTCCTCGAATGCCCCTTCGAAATTAAGCGCACTAGAGCCTGCATTAGTGCCTCAATGTGCTAATGCCATAGATCCATGGATCCATGACCACTTGTTGAGCACTCTCGTCATGTCCGAAAGTCTATAAGAACGACTCTCGGCATAGTCGTTTCGATCATAAAACTTTCGCTGCATAATCAAAACAAGCTTGACTAGGTGCCTTTTGCCTATTCGCCACACGTGGTCTTATGTTCGAGAATGACCCCATGACACTCGTACCAAATTCTCTACATAAGCCATATCATCTTTGAACATTCTTCTGTTGCATTGTTTTCATATGGCCCATAGTACTGCTTTAGATGCTACCCTTTTGTTGGATGGTACATATGTTCGTATCTCACGAGCTACATCAAGTCAACAACAGCACCACTGAAAGACGCCTAGAATCTATCTTCTGACTTTGTGTCTAATGTGATATCGTTCATGTCAGTCCATGCTCGTCTGGACATATGCACCCAAAGAAAAAGAACATTAGCCCTTGATTCCCAAGTCCACTTTGTGCCATGATGTGCAGTAGTAACAGAGCACCATAAGTCTATTTTGTCGCCCATCATCCTGTGCACGCATTTGGAAAAGAGCACGGGGTAAGTGGCATCCCCAAGCAGCCAGCATTCACATATTGTCCTATGCCACCAAAGCAACCCCTCTTTTGTTATTTCTTGAATGCTTCCAAAAATGTCTTTGGAGCTGGTCAATCCGTTTCACTACTTTTCCAAGCATCCAGAACACTAACATAAGGTTCACGGGCATGGCAGAGAGTACAGATTTGACCAGTGCTAATGCCCGGCCCCTCCCAAATAGTAATTTGGATTTCCACCCATCAAGTCATTTTTCAGCTATTTCTACCACCGGTATCTAAACTTTCATGGATATTTTATCCCGAATTTTTCATGTACAAGCTTTTATATACTGTATGTGAGAATGTCTTTTCTTTTTCACTAAGCCTATTGTTGTACTTATTCTGATATCCTTTCAAGATACTGAGTATACTTTTCTCATTCTTTTTCATCAATCATGTTTCTCACTGACCACTAGGTTCAGATGCAACTGTTTTGGAACTAGCAGATTCTATACATGCTGCTCAGATGGCCAACGAATATGACGGACATGGATGCAGAATATTAGGTTATTCTGGGGACAAGGTGAAGAATTTCTTAATGGACTATTGTTCTTGCACTTCACTAGTTAACACATCTGATTCTATTATCTCCTTTTGACATTTATAAACCTGTGTGCAGACTTATTCACAAGATAAGAAAAGAAAAGCTATTGAATTAATGAAGAGCAGAAAACAGCAAACTTTTTCTGATGGTCATCCTTCTCCAAACTCACTCCCCAACCCTATGGTGGGTTTTGGTCTTCCTGATCAGAAAATGCTGATTGACCACAGAAAGCTACCTGAAAATGCAACAGGGCCACCATATTTCTATTATGAAAATGTGGCGCTGGCGCCCAAAGGAGTTTGGGAAACTATATCCCGATTTTTATATGATATTAAGCCTGAACATGTGGATTCAAAATATTTTTGTGCAGCTGCCAGGAAAAGGGCATACATTCACAACCTGCCCATTCATAACCGGTTTCCACTGCGTCCTATTCCTCCTAAAACCATTCATGAAGTATTCCCAGAGACAAGGAAATGGTGGCCTTCTTGGGACCCTAGGAAGCAGTTTAACTGTTTGCAAACTGTTATGGCTAGTGCAAAGCTCACTGAGAGGATCCGGCAAGAGCTCTCGAAACATGATGACCCTCCACCGATACGCGTTCAACAATATGTTCTCAATGAGTGCAGAAAGTGGAATCTTATGTGGGTAGGAAAGCACAAAGTAGCCCCTCTAGAGCCAGATGAGATTGAGAAACTTTTGGGGTTCCCAAGAGATCATACTAGAGGAGGTGGCATTAGTAGGACAGAGAGGTACAGGTCCTTGGGTAATTCTTTCCAGGTGGACACAGTGGCATTCCATCTGTCAGTTTTGAAGGAGATGTTTCCTAATGGAATCACAGTGCTGTCACTTTTCTCAGGTATTGGAGGTGCTGAGGTTGCTCTTCATCGTCTGGGCATAAATATCAAGGCTATTGTTTCCGTTGAGATCTCTCAACTGAACAGAAACATTGTTAGAAGTTGGTGGGAACAGACAAACCAGAAAGGAGTTCTTATTGACCTTGCCGACGTGCAAGAACTCAGTCCTGCTCGATTGGAACAACTGATTTGTTCATTAGGTGGATTTGATCTGGTAATTGGTGGGAGTCCCTGCAATAATCTAGCAGGCAGCAACCGTGTTAGCCGGGATGGACTTGAGGGTGCACATTCCTCTCTTTTTTATGATTACTTCCGTATATTGGACCTTGTCAAATGTATCATGGGCAAGAATACCTAATACAACGCCTAAAGCCTATGGTATCGTCTTATTTTTTTGCTCTCATAACTTGGTGTCTACCGTCTACATTTGAATATAACTTGTCCCAGATGTCTGGATAACTTGTTCCAGCAATAGTCTTTTATTCCATTTGGATTCTATTATTTCATTCTAATGACAAGAAAGCCCCTTGACAACCTCATGAACACTTTCAGAAAATGGTTTCTGGCTGTAACTTGAAGCAAATGTCTCTAGTGCACCTTTTTTTTTAAGAGAAAAATGATGATTACCACGGATTTGTGGTCGGCATCCATTCTATTGACCTTATCTCATTCATGTTTACTTGTGTTCTGGTACTACAATTAGATGCTTTTTCTCCCGTGACTTTTTTCCGAATGACTTACTTTTAGATGTATTTGACATGATGCTGTAAGATTCTCTACTATTGGAGTTATCCATCTATGGCTTGTAGTTTATTATGTTTAAGAGCCTGTAAACACTTCCGCCTGGAAATTTGTATACATTTCAAACAAATTTCTGCTGATGCACCTCCTTCTGCTGATCCACCTGCAACATCTTTACTTGTGATGACTACATTTAGATGAAATTTGATATGACGCTGTATGATGCTCCATTATTGAAGTCATCTATCTATGGCTTGTAGTTGATTATGTTACAAAGAATCTGTAAACATTCCGCCTGGAAATTTGTACACAATTAAAGCGAATGTCTGCTGATGCACCTCCTTCTGGCTGATTTTATGTTTTTGCCAAGATATGTTTCCCACATTCATATGTATATGATGTGATAGCTTCGGGACTGAAGTTAGATTATTTTTTTGAATTTTTCTTAAATTATCATAATTTTTTGCATTTAATATCAAAATATGAATTTAACTTACGACATTCTTAAATTTTGTTGCATTTTTCACTTTAGTCATTTTGTTTGATTCTATTAATTTTTTATCTTCAGTAGTCATTTCCTTCAACTTTCTCGTTTTTAATATTAAAAAATAATATAAAAAATAAAAATTTCTACCGGAGGGAAGGCACTAACATATAATAATAAATTGAAAAAAATGTATTTTAGCTTTTTATATTATTTTAAATATTAAAAGAGAGAAGATTTTGTGGAAGGGGATTTTAATTTTTTTATAAATGAAAAAAATAAAAAGAATAGAAAAGTTAACATAATTAAATGGAAAGATTGAAGTGAAAAATAAGATAAAGTTTAGGAATATCTTAAGAAAAGTCGCGATAATTCTAGAAAACATGTGATTTCTTTGGATTATTTGTTTTCATAAAGTTATATAATTCTAGAGAACATATTATTATACCAGATATGCAAAATATATATACGATTTTATCTATTTATTAATATGCTATTCACTTAATAAAAGCTTTGAGATTACCTGTATGAAATAGGACAGAACACACGTGTCTGACACGTCGTCTAACGTCGTACCGGACCCCACATTGTTCAGCCAGTAAAAATTGACATTGCAGCGAAACGGGCCCACGAGGCCATTTCGAGGTCCCACCACTTTCCACATTGTTGCTGCAGATGTTCCTGAGGACCAGGATAACAGAAGTATGTAACACGAAGCGTTGTACACATCCAACCGGGAGGACGGAGGGAGCGCTTTTTTTTTCCTTTTTTGTTTGCTTAGATCTCGAAAAGCCACAACGACGACGGCGACGAGGTCACCGGCGACGCCCTTTTGGTTCGACTTCGAGGTCCCCGGAGGTTGATTTGGTTGGAAAGGAGCAGGAGTTGCGTGAGCAATGGCGACCCTGCGGACGAGCTCCGCACTCGCTTACCCCGAGAGGTTCTACGCTGCCGCGGCCTACGCCGGATTCGACGGCTCCTCTGACGCCAACGCCGGCGCCGGCGTCAAGTCAAGGTTCCAGAATGATGTTGCGCTCTTGCTCTACGGGTTGTATCAGCAAGTAAGATGGATCCCGCGGGTTTCCTGTGTTCTGCCATTTTAGTTGTTTGCAGCGATTCATTATGATTCGTTTGTTCTTTCCATGGATTTCTCCAACATATCTGAGTTAAGATCTGGGTCTGTAATTCTATTATCTGAGACATGTTCGAGTGTTTGTCGCAAACATGACTGGCGGATCTACGGTTGGGAGTTCGAAATTGGATCGATCTCACGTGTTTGGATGTTAATAACAATGTTTTTTTTATTATCACCGATCTATTTGCTTTTTCTAATAGTATTTGTGGATTATATTTCGTATGTTATTATGGATCATTGTGTTATAGTTGTTATTAAAGCTGGGGAGGCAAATGCTCTTAAAAGAAAATTATAAAGGGAGAAGTTTTCAAATTTTGATGCACTTTTTGAAACTCCTGGATGCAGGCAACTGCCGGTCCTTGCACACTTCCGAAACCTCGAGCGTGGAATCCAGTGGAGCACGGAAAATGGACGAGGTTAGCTGTGTTCCTTGCGTCCAAGTTGATTTGTTATTTAAATTAATAATAAATACCTTTTTATATAATGCTCTCTTCTTTCAACAGCAACTTAAATAGTTAGGCTACGTTTAATTTAAACTAGATGCCAAGATATAAAGTTTCAACTTAATTGTTCCAGTGAAGTCTGAGTCCTGATTGTGCCAATGCGTCGTGTCTTCCTCTTCCTGATTGTAATTTTCTCATGCTGGCATTTATGATTCCAGTTGGCATGGTCTTGGAAACATGGCTTCTACTGAAGCAATGCGCCTGTTTGTAAAAATTTTGGAGGTTTGTATGCATGAATGGTATTCATTCAACTTTTATAACCAACACTAACTAATCCTTTGAACACCTCCAATAGGAGGAGGATCCTGCTTGGTATTCCAAAGTTCCTGAATTCACTGTAGAGCCTGTTGTGGATATTGGAATTCATGTAAGTCTACTGAGGCATATACTGTCTGCTTTCATGTAATAATTTCCTTTTTTTTAAATCAAATTGAAACCACTGAATACTGATAGATATTTGCATCAACAACTTTCTTATTCAAATTTCTTGGGTCCTTTTGAGGGGTCAAATATCTTGTTATGAACCTTCCTTATGCCATATACACATTTTACACTTTTCTTCTCATGCATGTATGGATACTTTGGCTTTGCAAGTAACATCTTAGACATTCCCTTCAGATGTGTTTAACCAATATTGAGTAACAACAATATGCTAGCATGTTTTATATATACATATCTGGTATTTCTGCTAGTAAGGCAACACTAAATTGGATGGTCTGAATTTGAACTGGTTGTTTTTCTATATTTTAGATTTCAAATTCTCTGAATCTATAGTTCTTCTGGAAAAGATAGTAACTGAGATACCAAGTTTATGCTCTTTAGTTAGTTAGAGTCTTGTTCTTATTGTTATTTACATAATTATTCATGTTGATTATGATTCCCTCCCCCAGAAGCCAAAGATGGAGCCAGCGACTGAGTCAGCCATGGAAAATGGAAATTCTTTGGATGAGCCCAAAACCATTTCTACAGAAATTTTGGCAGAAATTGGAAGTCTGATTGAGACCCAGGACAAGGATATTATAATGGAGGGTCTTGGCTCAGTTGGTATTTATGACCAATGGATTGGACCTTCAGTATCTGGACAACTCCCTAAGCCCCGCTACTCGGTATTCTATCACATGTGCTGAATTTAATTTTAGACATCTCCATTTTATATGTTCTGATATTTGTGCACAGCATGGGGCAGCTGTTTTACATGAACGAATGTACATTTTTGGAGGAAACCATAATGGCCGTTATCTTAGTGATCTTCAGGTGTGTAATATAAGTTTCCGATGAATGTTATGTATTATTCGTGTGAAGTGATATATTACAGTTGGAAAATTGTGTCACTTTTTATTTAATAGGTCTTCATCCATCTTGTACTCTATTAAAATTGCAGTCAAGTTCACGTAGGCCCCATAAATGGATGTCTTTCTTCATAGAGATTTTGTGTTTGCATATAGGATGCAGAAATTCTTGTTTCAAATTCTTAGTTTATTCCTTTTTTGAAGTATTCTAATAGAACTTCTACATTCAATTGTCTGAAGGTTCTTGATTTGAAAAATTTGACATGGTCGAGGATTGAAGCTAAGCTACAATCAGGAAACACTGAGTCGATGGCCACTATACCAGTTGCTCCTTGTGCTGGCCATTCTATGGTAATATTGATAGAAGTTTCTTGTCTTAATTGCAATATTTGGAGTTGTTTGAATAACCTTTTTGTGTCGGGACTAAATATTGCTGACATCCCTTGAAATTCATTTCAGATTTCATGGGAAAACAAAATATTGTCTCTTGCTGGACACACTAAAGATCCATCTGAAACCATTACAGGTTCAAATTGCTTCACATGAACTAGTGTTTATTATTTCGTGCTGTCTATAACTCACGAGCTGCTTTTGCCTTCTTTCTTAAATACTAGTGAAGGAGTTTGATCCACAAACTTGTTTGTGGTCTAATTTGAAGACATATGGGAAACCACCGGTACGCATTCATTGATATAAGCATCATGTCAAACTCTTACCTATTGTAACAAATGTCGAACATACTTTTACATGTGCTCCTGATGATATCAATATTTTTTACACATCTAGTCTTTCTGCTTTACAAGTTTTGGTGATGCCTTTGGCTACCAACGAAAAACCTAAATGATTGCTGTGAGTTTGGTTAGATGTAAATGAAGTCTGGAATGTAAGTTGGGTGTACATGAAAATCCTACGGTGATTTTAATTTGTGGTAGTTATTTTTACATTGTTTGGTTGTAGATGTAAGTGAAAATTTTGAAAATAAACAACGTTGTTTGGTTGAAGTTTGTGTGATAAGATGTTGTAAGTGATTGACTAAAAAATAATATTTTTTAATAAATGTTATAATAAAAATCATCTTATTTATGTTGAATCATTTTTATGAAAGATCAAATACCTAACTTTATATTTTTAATATTGGTTCACATTATATTTAATATATTTGATTATTTTTTAGCATTTTTAATAATTGTCAGTTATTCATAATTTATAGCTTACAATTATTTATTTTAATATTATTTTTAATTTTATTTTATAATCTTTTTCAAACTTCAATTTAACCTTTTATTTTACGTACTTATATTTGTGTGCAATAATTTATTTTATTATTGTTTTTGGTTTACTTTATCTTTTACTTTAATTTATTTAATATTTTAAATATATTATAAGTGTCTTTTAAAATCATACAAAACCAGATAAACTAATTATTATGTATTTTTAATGTAGAGTTTTTATTTATTAACATTATTATTATTTTCATTTTATACGTACTCACTCCTTTTTTGATATTTTTATCCTTTGCCAAAATCATAATTATGAGTATATTTTATTTTTTAATAATATTGACTTATATATTTATTATAAATTTATCTTTTACCCTTGCATTATGTTTTTATGCATTATGATATAATATTATTGATTTAATTTTATTTCTTTAAAATAATTATATGTGATATTAAATCTGAAAATTAATATGTTTCTAACCTAAGATTTTTAATAAATATATGATAAACTCGTTTTGAAAACTTGTTTAAAATAATTACATTAAAAAATATGTAGATTCTCCTAAAAAATGTAGATAAATGATGTCAATTTGTGACATCCTCTTATTGAATAAGCAAATTATGGTTATAAATTCAGAAAAAAATTAAAATATATATTAAAATTTGAAAACTCAGATGTAATAAATGATTAATGTTTTATTCTTTTAATTCTTTAACATTATTTCAAAAGTAAAGTTATCATTTTATTATTTAATTTTATTTCATTATGATTATTAGAAAGGCACAAATATTTACTTTTCATTTTACTTTAATGTTTATTTCTCACATTATATTTTGAAACGAAGAGTTTGTTTCTTATTGTTATGTTACTATTATATATTGGTTTTTAATTTAACTACTTTTGTAGTATTTACTTTTTTATTTTTGCCTTTTATATTCATTAGTATGTTTATATCGTATATATGATTTTTATTTGTTGTTATATTTTTACAACAACAACAACAAAGCTTTATCCCACTAGGTGGGGTCGGCTACATGGATCATATGACGCTTCGTTGATCCATGTTCATGAGATTCGACAGGGTACAGTGTTGTTATATTTTTAATATTTAATATGTTTTATAAATGTATAAATATGCATATATGATTATTGTAGCAGACTGCAATCCACTTTCATCATTGGAATTCCCCTTTCCAATCCACTGTAGCAGCAGCTTTCTTTTTGCCTTCCAGCACTGGTTGAGCTATCAACTTCGTTTTTGCCTTTATTCTAAACTATGCATCAATGGAACTTTTGGATGACTACCATCTTGCTAGTCGTCCTCTCGTTTGAAAAAAAAAAATCACTGTAGCAGCAGTAGAGTCAACTATTTTTAGTTGACTTTTTTTCCCTACACTGGAAGGTTGATTTGCTGTAAAAACATTTACAGGCAGTGGCTTTTACAGCCATCCAAACTCACCCTTAATATGTTATGAAATGTGGGGTGATGCCTTTTTCCTTTTTGAAGTTATTTTCTGTCTCATGGTAGAAATCTTGATGACCTAACAATAATTGCATAGGCCATTTAAATATTTAGCTATATCTCATCAATTTCCAACTTTTCTTTGACAAAGGTCAGTTTTCAAACTACTTTGTCTATTCCACTAATAAAGTTATGTGGATAAGACTACTGGTTATTATGTCTGGCTAATTTTAATCTGATATTTTATTATTGTGATTTCCAATTTAGTTGAACTGAATTTGTCAAATAAATAATCCCTTTTCATAGATCTCTCGCGGAGGACAGTCGGTTACGCTTGTTGGAACCACATTAGTCATCTTTGGTGGTGAAGATGCAAAAAGAACTCTTTTGAATGACTTGCATATTCTGGACTTGGAAACTATGACCTGGGATGATATTGATGCTATGTAAGATATCTCCTTATAAGACCTTAAATTCTTGCAGGTTTCTTGTTTGCTCTTATCTTATGTGTCGTCCGCAGCATATCATTCCCAGAATGTGGCATATATTAATTCGTTCAAAATAACTGTTCCAATTCTAGACAGAGCGATTACCTTTTTCATAATGTTTTTGAATAACCTAAACATAAACTAGGAATTCAAAAAGTTTACAATGGGCGACATAACCTTCATTATTATGTTAGGCTTTCTCCCATCTTGTTGATGTGCATTTAGTGATTTCCCAACCCACTTACTTTCATCTCAGCCGAAATAACATCTTTAATATTGGATGCTTTATTTAGATATTTTCTTTAAATTGTTGAGATGCAAAATACGGAGTGCACAGCTGCATCTCAAAGTATAGTTGTTATTGAAAACTTCTGCATATTCTTTACCCAGCACTAGTGTAAAATATTATGCAAAACTGAGAATTTGTTTCATGTTATTATGATAAAACTCAGAGATTTGCTTGATTATGAAGTCTGCCACACGTGTAGATGATCGCAGTAACATTTTAGATATTTAAGTCTCTAATAATCGTTCACTGTCTTCTGCTGTAATTGGGAAGTAGGAAGTACACATTCTTTCTTCCTGTCAGTTTCTTATGGAATTTAATTCCTATCAAAAAGAAAAATCTTAGGAAAATAATTTCATACTGTGCATGCATGTCAACCAAATGGGCTTAGGGTTTCTCGATTTTTTTTCCCGGCCCGGTGGGTAACTGGGTCGGGACCGGGCTATAGAAATGACAATGTCCTCACCTGGTAATATATATTATATTAATACATTAAATTATTTTAAAATATTATATATATTTATTTTAACTAAATTTATATTTTATCATATATCTTAAATATACATTATATTATTATATATGTAATTTAATTGATAATTATTATATTTATATAATAGTATTAAATTCACTTTTTTATGTATTATGGTCAAACCGGGATGTCTCCGTTCTAGTTTGATCAGGACGTCCCGGTCTCAGTCTTGGCTGTGTTCGGGACCAGGATGGTTTCTTGAAAATCCGGAAACAAACCGGGTCAGGATCGGGATGGGCAGGACCCAGTCCCGAACCTGCGTTTTCTCACTGCTAACTGGGCTTAGTTAATAGCTGAATAACATTTGAGTATTTGCCCTCCTTCACTTTCTTAGCGGTTATGGTATTAATGCCTTGTGACAAGATTATTGTAATGCCTCTTTCTGACTGTGGTTCATGTGTTTCTTGTCATATAACAAACATTTTTTTAGGGTTGCATATAAGCACTCTTGAATCTAATAGGTCCTTGTTCTTTCGTAATGTTATAGAGGAACTCCTCCTTCTCCAAGGTCGGACCATGCTGCTGCTTGTCATGCTGATCGATATCTTTTGATTTTTGGTGGTGGATCTCATGCTACATGCTTCAACGACTTGCACGTCCTTGACTTGCAGACAGTGAGTGAGATTCTCCTTAGACGCTGATGTCAAAAGCAACATATTCAGTATTCATTCTAAAACTGCACTTTTTGCAGATGGAATGGTCAAGACCAAAGCAGCAGGGTGTAATTCCGGGTCCACGAGCTGGACATGCGGGTGTGACAATTGGGGAAAACTGGTTTATTGCTGGAGGTGGAAATAATCTGAATGGTAAGACGCATGAAGAAATATTTCAAAACAAAGCTAAGCACAAAGAAGTAGTTCTTACTGAATATGCAGCAATGTCAAGTTCACTGAGTCTGTTATGATATACATCTAACTTGAGGGATTAGTTGTTTAAAAAACAAACTCTTGTGCATCGGTGCATGTATGTCTTGCTTCTAGTTATTTGGACACCAGGAATATGATAACTCTGTATTCTTTTTTGAGAGAGGATAACTCTATATTTGAAGAAAATAAAAAAACTGCATATGATTGGGGGTCTATTTTCAGTTTTCTACAATTTACTTGCTTTAGAGTTGAATGAACATTCTCATTGTAGAAGAAAAGGAGTTGTTTGATTTCTAATTACGAGCTGCAGTGTTCTCTTTATCCACTGACCTTCAATATACATATATTCGATTGCAGGGGTTTCAGAGACTCTTGTGCTCAACATGTCTACTTTGGTTTGGTCAGTTGTCACTGCTGTTCAAGGACGTGTACCTCTTGCTAGCGAGGTTCAGTTTTCTAATAATATTTCTCCTGTAAATTTTTGCATAATAGTGCTTCCGGTTCTTGCTTGTTCACAACTGAAAATCTGCATGTAGTTATGAAGACATGGAACAGGGCAGCACTCTTGGCTGTACTAAATGCACAGTCCACAGATGTAGGCACATTTTTACCTGCATTCCATTTTTTGGGTAAAGAGAGGAGCCTAGGGCATCTTATAGAAAGTGGAAAAGATTGAGGAAAATGACCCCATAAATATCAAGGCCCAAGAGCGACAACAAATCCCCAGGAGTGGTATCAAAACCGTACCAAGGCTAGTTGAGTAGCCAAACAAACTAGCCAATCTGCACATTTGTTTCTGTAAGTCTGAGCATCTTCTATCAAGACACTTCTTGATCCTATGCAGGATCTGCTGGGCTTCCCTCAACTTCAAGGATTAAACTGCGACAGCCTAAGGACCAAGCACAGTTGAGCCCTAAGTATTATCCCTGTTAATTCTGCAATTACTTATGTCGCATTATCAACGCGATGTGCAAATCCTCCAAAGTCCAACCCACTGTGTCTGAGGTGTTCTAATGGGTCTCCTCGCTCCCTCGATGCCAAAGTTCCATTTAGATGTTTATTGTTTAGTTTCTACCTTGTTCTTGAACTACGCCTATATTTTATAGCCGGTACCAAGTCTGGATAAAGGAGGAGGGTTGTGTTAGGCCCTGACAGCCAGCATAAAATCCTGTCGAATCTTATGAACATAGATCAACGAATGAATGTCGTCGTATGATCCATGTAGCCGACCCCACCTAGTGGGATAAGGCTTTGTTGTTGTTGTTGTTGTTCTACCTTGTTCTTGGTGGCCGCTGCCATTTGATCCAACACATTTCTTTTTTGCACAGCTTGAATGGGGCAAGCTGATTTGTGGCCTCGATGGAATTTGTATGTTGTGCGAACAAATCATGCAGCCTTGTGCGAACAAATCATACTTCTAAGCTGACTAACATCGGATTCAAACAAACTCATATTCCTCCAATTCCATAAGGACCATACGCCTACTCTGCATTCCACATATTTAGATTAAAACACCTTTAAGAGATATATACTAATCATGGATAGAAATGCATAATTGAGAAACATACCTTTTTTTCCAATATTTATGTGTGAAAGGAACTATATCAAGTACTCATTACAGACCTGTGAATTTAGCTACCAACTCAACAAGTTGTTAACACTTTTGATTAAGTTGTTTGTGTTACATTGAAGTTGGGTGAGATATACCAGCACAAATATGAAAATGACATGAATAATTATCGTATGCCATATTATTTTAAAAAGTCGTATACATCTCGAAAGGTCCAAAGTCAGCATACATGTTCCAATGAAGATATGTTGATTGCTCACTGTAAAATTTGAATTGATGTAGAATCTCATGTTGGTTGTTGGTACTTGGATGGTTCTGCTTAGTTTCTGAAGAAGTAACACCAGATATTCATGTAGTAGTTATGTATGGTGAGAACTTTCCAAACTGGAAACTTATGTTGTCCCAGCATTGGTATGGAATATTTTTGTTGCACAATCAATGTAATGAAAAGTTTGGTTGAACTTACGAGGAAAATAACTGGTAATTGTATCATCGTATCTTTTAATAGGTTTGTTCTCTTTGCATAGTGATGTGCACATGTATGGAGATTGTTACTCAAATTCGGATGCTGCTTAGAAGTAGGTTCACATCATTGTGGAAGAAATTCATTCTCATTTTAGTTACCAACAACTGACCAGCCTATTCCCTAAAAACTATCATATTGTCAAGACTATTAAAGTCGGATGAACAACAAATGTTTTTCTGGAAATGGTAGGCGAGTTAGTGTTTTCTTTGGAACTCCGAAGTGTTATTTGTGAAACATGATATCATTTTTTTTATGAGAACATGATATCATTTGTATTAGTAGGTTATAACATTTGCAGCTCACATCTGTAGGGGCTGAGCTTGGTCACCAGCACATACAATGGAGAAGACTATCTTGTGTCATTTGGAGGATACAATGGGCGATATAGCAATGAGGTGACTATTGATTGGTTTTGAATTTATTTATTCGAAACTAAAGCCGACCCCACCTAGTGGGATAAGGCTTTGTTGTTGTTGTTGTTGTTGTCTTATTCTTCTAATCCATGATGTTTCCTAGGCATATGTTCTCAAACCAAGCTATAAATCAGATATGCAGTCAAAGATTATCGATGGACCTGTTTCAGATAGTATAGGTGCAATGCTTCCAACCACAAATGCTAGCAGGGATGTTGAACCAGAGATTGAGGCTGCAGAGGATAAAAGGATAAGGGAAATTGTGATGGACAATGGCATTTCAGAGCCTTTGGTAATTGACACATCTAGTTTTGTTTCCAGCTTAGTTCCCATTTGTAAAGGTCAGTCTGCAGATAAAGTAGTGAAAATGGCAGATGGATTATGCGAAGAAACGTTGTTATCCCCGTTAAATGCATGACCATATGCAAAAATGCTGATTGCTCATGATTTTCATGAATGTCAGAACATAAGTGTTTTTGCATTTTCAGTCATTTTTCACATGTTTTAACCCATCAAAGAAAAATTGTATGTTCTAGTATACTTTGTTTCTAATATTGAATATGTTATTAATTATTCTGTGTCAAATCTTCAGGTCAGAAATGAAGAAACAAATGGACGATTTGTTGCAGCATTGAAGGCAGAGAAAGAGGAGTTGGAGGCTACTCTTAACAGAGAACAATTGGATACGCTCCAACTTAAGCAAGAGCTTGCTGAAGCAGAATCAAGGAATGCAGAGCTTACAAAGGCAAGCTTCATGTGTGCCCTTATTTTTTCTCCATTTGATAGAATGAACATTAATTTGGGACACTAAATTTGTTGTGTCTCTTATGAAGCAAATGAAATACGAGAACTCTGTTTATAATTCTCAATTCTTTGATACTCTTTTGAGAAGCTACAACATATCCCTAATATTTTCCTTAAGTCTTTTCTTTTGTTAAGGTCGCAAGTTTAAAGTGTGACATAGTTTCTTTGTATTAGTTCAATGACCACCCTTTATAATGGAAAAAATCACAGAATTGTTTAACGATGAAATAAACTCTTTTTACACACTTGTGCTGTGTACTACACTTTTTTCATGTGAGTTTTTTTTATCATTATGTGCAGGAACTTCAGTCAGTTCGTGGTCAACTCGCTGCTGAACAGTCAAGATGCTTTAAGCTGGAGGTATGGACTTAGAGAGGCACTATCACTTTTGTTGACTAACCATATCACTTTTCATTGTAGTATTGGCAGTACGGGATAAGATTTGTTTTCAAACGTCATTTATGAAATATCACTTTGTGTTAGTCAAGAAAGTAAAGGATTAAAAATGAAAGAAAGTTGAGAAATAGTGAGCAAGATGTTTTATTAACTCACACTCCTTGATTAGATTTGTTATACAACAACAACAACAAAGCCTTATCCCACTAGGTGGGGTCGGCTACATGGATCATACGACGTCATTCCGCTCTATTAGTAACCAAATCTTTCGGTATATTATTCACCAATAGATCTTGCTTTATTAGTTCGCCAAGTGTCCGCCTTGGCCTCCCTCTCCCTCTTTTAATCGGACTCCAGATTATTTGATCTACTCTTCTTACTGGCTCATCTAATGGTCTTCTCTGAACATGACCAAATCATCTCAAACGATTCTCTACCATTTTCTCACTAATAGGAGCCACTCCGACTCGTTCACGTATATGGTCATTCCTAATCTTATCTAATCTTGTATGACCACACATCTATCTTAACATCCTCATTTCGGCTACCCCCACTTTACGTTCATGTTGTCCCTTCATAGCCCAACATTCACTACCATATAACACTGCCGGTCTTATAGCAGTACGATAGAATTTTCCTTTAACTTTATTGGGTACTTTTCTATCACAAAGAACTCCAGTGGTTTTCCTCCACTTACACCAACCAGCTTGAATTCTATGATTAACATCGTCATCAATCTCACCATCTTATCTTACAATTGATCCTAAATATTTAAACTTTGTCACTTGAGGAATTATATCCTCCCCTAGCCTAACTTTCAAATCGTCTCTAAGTTGTTTATTTGTGAAATTGCTATGCATATATTCTGTTTTATTCCTACTTAAACGAAAACCCTTTGACTCCAACATGTTTCTCCATATTTCCAATTTTGTATTAATCTCTTCTCTTGAATCCGTTAAAAGTACTATATCATCCGCAAATAGCATGCACTTAGGTACCTCCTCTGTGATACTCTCGGTTATAGTATCGATAACTAAGTTAAATAGATACGGGCTTAAAGTTGATCCTTGATGTAGGCCAATTCCTATAGGAAATTCATTTATCTCATCTCCGGGTGTCCTAACCCTAGTTGCCCCATCGTACATATCTTGTATTACCTTAATGTATGCAACACTCACCCTCTTCTCCGCCTAAATTTTATAGCCGGTCCCAAGCCCGGATAAAGGAGGAGGGTTGTGTTAGGCACCGACAACCAACATAAAATCCTATCGAATCTTATGAACTTGATTAGATTTGTTATGATTATAGTTTTATAAATGACTAATTTTCATGTTATAAATTCACGGAAGGATTCTTAGCTTTACTATCAACCTTACAAAAGTTTTTTTTAACAACCTTGTAATCGGAGTTTAATCCACTGCACATGAACTATTTTATTTGAATAGTCATTCCGAAAGGACAAACCATTAGTTGGGGTCGTGTTTAGATTTTTTATATTTTCACTATTAGTAACATTTCCAATGCATGATCCATAAAAAGGATGTGATTGCATGATGTGAAAAACACTTTTGAAGAATACTCCTGCTGCCAAGAAACAATTCACTAAATCATTTCTCTCAACAGGTTGATGTTGCAGAGCTGCGGCAGAAGCTGCAAACCATGGAGACGATACAGAAGGAAGTTGAGTTACTTCAACGACAAAAAGCTGCCTCTGAAGAGGCAGCTTCGATGGCGAAGGATAGGCAAAGTTCTGGTGGAGTTTGGGGTTGGCTCGCCGGAAGCCCGCCTGATAAATCGGATGCCTAACGGCATTCACCATGGACAGGTCACAAAACACACACAGGTCAATACGGCTTCAGCCCGAGTCCGTAGGAGATTCTTCAGCCTTTTCAGTCTATTCACTTAAAACATATTAGTTACAAATAAGAGAATAGATAGCCCGCATCATATTTGTAACTTATACATGCTTTAGAGAGCAGGTGCCCCTTTTATGACACATTCGAGGTGACATTTTCTTACCTTTTTTTTTGTTCTAGTGCTTTAATTCTTCACAAATGTTCTGATGTAATATGTAATTTGGAGAATATATTAAAGAGTTTGTGCCACATATTCAAGCTCATTGATTCCCGATTCTCCTTTGCTAGAGGTCGACCAAGCAAGCCGAAGCAATGGCAGGTACTTGTCGGTAGCCTTTGGACGTAAGAATTTAAATTTTTATTACTTGCGGAGAACTAATCGATTTTGTTGATGAATTAAAGATTAGGCAGATAAATTTTTAATGGGTGTTTGAATTGCAAGATGTAAAAAATAAACTTGTACAAGTCACTCCATCCAAAGTATAGTATTCATATCCAAAAAACTATAAAGCTCGTATTAGGAGTAAAATGGTCTTCTATTTCTTTTTTCAGCATTCAAAGATTGAACGCTAGATAGCGTTTATTTTTTCACGCTTGTACCAAATATTGAAGTTTTCATCTGAATGTGATAAAAATGTCAATGAGAATTCACATAGCCCCACACAACATGGGCATCATGTGGTGTTTGTATGGACAGAGCAATCATTTTTCTACTGCAATACTACAAACCAAACTTGTCTGGTTCTTTCGCCTTTCTGACGCTGCGAAGGCTCCGCCTCCTGAGCCGGTTTCGAAGGAGCTCCGGCATATCTATCGGAGGACCGCTCTTCTTCTTCCGGACGCCCCCCGGCCGTGATGAAAGCTCCGGCGTGCAGGGTGGCTGCCGGAAAAACGTGATGGAGGTGAGTGAGTCAAAATTAATCGGAAAACGTTTCATATATTTGTGCCTCACAGTCTTCAGGGAAAAAAAAGTTGCTGCGCATCCGGGGAATCGAACCCCGGTCAGTACCGTGGGAGGGTACTATGATACCACTACACCAGATGCGCTTTGTTGGTTGCTTCCGGTTACAAAATATTATTATAGAATCCCACATTTTTTTTCTCACTTACTCACGACAAGATGGATAAAACAAGACCTGAGTCATATGTCTGAAATGGCCTCCTGAGCTTGTTCTCCTTGGCGTTACGGACCTGCACGATAATGATGCAAAGACCACAAGTCGAAAGCTGCTTCAATTATAAATCTGACACATGGTTTCCATGCATGCATGATTTTTGGTAGCAGTGCGATGTGGCATTGGCATGAGCTGACAAGAAAAAAGGTTAAAACAGTGAGCTAAAGGCTCATCTGGACAAGACAACAAATCTGATCAGATGTTTTTAGGTTGAACTATTTGGATGCCAGACCAACCTGACAGATAAAACCAGAACAACTGCAAGGCGATCACTTTGGTTGCATGCATAAAGTTCCCTTTCAATGTGGAGTCACAGATGTCGTTGCTGTGCAAGTGCTTAAAACTTGTAACTCCATATTGAACACAACCCATGCGATGCATGAGAAGATGCGTCGGTTGCACTACTCCTCGGCGCATTGATCTTTTGACGACTATTTTTCGTGTTAAGAAAAAGATTTAGTTTCTCAATTGATTTTTGCCGTTTAATTAAATTGCAAAATGGTCATATGGTAGACTTTTTTCCCCTCGATAAAAAAGCTTGTCGTGGATGATTATGCATATGTATGATGTATCTGTTGGCATTCCCAACTTTGAGAAAGAGAAAACCTTTTTCTCTCATTGAATGCAAATTATGCAATGAGCTCTAAAAACAGAAACAAATGGATCAATCGATTCTCTTGCTATTTTTTCTTAGGTTTTTTAGAATTGGTGCAGACTATTCGATTCGCATTGTGCTACTAAGATTTTAATTCGAACTCAATTAATAGGACATAGATCACCCTACGCAGCGTAGTCTAACTTTTTCACATTTATAAAAACTCAAGCTTTTTGTTTCTTATATTTAATATTCTCATCAAGTGGTAAAATCACTTTGTAATGGGTGCTCTACCTAATTATGTAGTAGCACTATGTTGCAGAGTTCTCACTCCACATCACTTGACTTGCATTAACTTGACAGGACGTTGGGAGGATTACCATCCGGCAAGGAAACGAGGAAGGCCTGTGATCATCAAAGTCCATGAACCCATTGATTCCAGCGATGAATAAATCTCTTTCTCGCACAGTACAGTCATGGCATGGCACCCTCCGGCGAAAAGTATGTTGAGTCACCTCTATTCACTGCGTTGGTTAGTGACTGGCCTGGCCATGCATGACTTGCGTTGTGGAAGAGGAGGGAACGTGAGTAAAGTTGTCATGGATCTGTGCCTGTTGGTGTGAGCTATATATGGCCTATGGGTCATTGAAATGACAATTAATGGAGCAGTTGCTTATTTCTTTCTTCGCAGTGCGTTCTTTTTGTTTTCTTTGTTTGAAGTATCGATTTGCTTCCATGTTTGATGGAGAGCGCCATTAGTTTGATTATTTAATGGAGTACCAACCATTTAGACACATTTCATTAATTGTGTCTCGCCAGAGAACTGATACCAAGGTGAGAGTGGGCTTGCCAATTCCTCTCTCGCCAAATGAGATCTGAATTCGAATATGTCATGTGTTTAAAAGCAAATCGAGTAGAAGACGATTCCAAAAATAAAATTTCAAAAGCTAATCAAATACACTAAATTTAAATCAATCCCTAGAATACTATTGAAATGCATATTTTTTTTATACATTACCATTTACCATGCCGAGGGGGAGGTGTTTTGAGATGTTTCAAGCTCCACGTATGCCTCTTCCTTCCTTCCTTCAAACAGCTGATGGCTGTAGCATTTCTAGGTATCATATTGGTGACTCAGGAGTAGTTAGTGGGCTCCAAACAAGTATACGATCTTTGCACCACGATGATGACGAGGAATTGGATTCCTCTCTCTCTCTCTGATCAGTGAAAAAGTACATTCTGATCATGAAAGAAATAGTTTGTAAACATTAATGGTGCACGTGATCATGGGACACATCATGTAATTTGTCTTCCAGGGTAAGAAGCTTGCTTTTAACTCTTGCCACCAACCTTGACCTTCCTCTACATTCACAGACCATTCAATTATATATATATATAACATGGTAGTGGATAACACCACTGATTAATGAGTGTTAGAGTAGGCAGGTGGCAATTTCGACAAGCCTTAGCTTGCTTGCTTGCTTGCCATCTAAGCATGTTTGACATAAACATACCACAACAGTATTTTATATCTTAGTATACTTCCCTTTTTTAGCGATCATATCGAACAAAGAACACCAAAAACTATAATCTCTCTCTCTCTCTCTCCCCCCCCCCCCCCCCCCCCCCCCTTTTTAAACATATTTTGCTCTGGGCTGCTCCTTTCTCGTGTAAAGGTCATCTTCTAAGGCTCAAGCCCCCTCCTGCTCTTCTTCCCATGGCGACAGCTGAAGAAGGCCCCGAACCGCTAAAATATCAGGTGCTCTGTTTGGACTCGGGTTCTTTCATAAGAAAAAAGAGATGAAAAAAGTGATCTTTTTTGTTGGTTTGTTGCAGACTTTGGCTCTGAAGGTGTCCATCCACTGCGAGGGCTGCAAGAGGGAGGTGAAGAAGGTCCTCCAAGGCATAGAAGGTCTACTGCGTTCTTTCCTCCTCTGCAGCAATTTCTATGCCTTTGTTCCCACATTGCTTCCACGAGGCTTCCCACATGATCCATTGCTCTCTTCTTTCTGACATGTTGCAGGGGTTTACAAGCTCTCCATCGACTCGCAGCACCACAAGGTGGTCGTCACCGGCAACGTGGAGGCGGAGGCGCTCGTCAAGAAGCTCCTGAAGGCTGGAAAGCACGCCGAGCTCTGGCCGGAGAAGAAGCCGAACGACGTCAAAGGTGACAGCGAGGGCGAGGGCGGGAAGAAGAAAAACAAGAACAAGGACGACGGCAAGCACAGTGACCCGCCTGAGAAGCCCCGGGACGTGCAGAATCCACACCCAGGTGGTGGCAGTCCCGCAGGAAATTGCGTTAAGCGGCACGTTGTAGCGCCGAAGAACGCCGGGAAGGAGGCCTCCCCACCGACGCCGGAGAAGCCCGAAGTTGGCGACACGCCACCCACCGGCGCTGGCGGCGGCAAGAAGAAGAACAAGAAAGGAAGCAACAACAGCGACTGCGACACTCCCAACCAGACTAGCAATAACAACAGCAAGAGCAACAATGGCGGCGGCAATGGTGCTGACGTTAAGGTCGTGGCCCGAGAAGATGGCAAGAAAGCAGCAGGCGTAGGTGGAGACGGCAACGCGATGCCGCCGCCGGCGGAGGCCCCATTCAACTTTCCGCTATACAGTTCGTCGCAGTTGCCTTCGTACGTGGTGAGCTACAGCTCGGTGCGTCCGGTCTTGAACTACGGCGGCGCGTACTACATGGCGTCCCCGGCACCGCAGAGCAGCTACGTCTACTCGACGGCGGCGCCGGTTTACGTCTTCAGCGACGAGAACGCCAACGCCTGCAACATCATGTAATTACGACTCCTCCGGTTGGCGATTGCAACGCAAATTAAATAATTTCCGCTTGCGCGCATGCATGCGGTTGATGTGGTCAGATTGCAATGCTAAGTTTCTTGTCATGTAGTCCAGTTAGATTCGACTGTTAAGCAAGCATGTTCCAAGGGCAAGTGCTAATTAGATTTTATGCTTGATATCTACTTGCACTGTGTCGTGGTGAATCCAAAGTTAGCTCGATAGATTTTTTTTTTTCGGTAAGTGCTCGATAGATTTTATTTGTCTGGAGCTTTGCTCATTTTATTGTTCTTGATGAGTGTGCGATGATTTTAAAAAAGTCAGGCTCTATTTGTTCTTTTTTTTTAAATCTAACATTTTTGTTGTATTTATAAACTTTGAAAAAGAAAAAAATTCAAGAAATTTAAGACATGCTACGAATTTTATTAGACGAAATTAGTAGAAGATTATATTTCAAATTATTTTTTATTCAGAAAATAAAAAAAAAGATTATAATTTAGATTGTTTTTTATTCGGACCTTCAGAGGTTTATATAGGAACTCTTTTTATAAATAATAAAAATTTAATCGCATTTTATATTGATTAAGACTATGAATTTAAAAAATAGGATACTTATTTTATAATAAAAAAAAATAAATTTTGAATTACATACATAATACTTTATAAAATTTTGGTCCAACAGAGAATCCCTCTATCCCCAAATTTTGGTCCAACAGAGGATCCCTCTATTCCCACAGGCTCAATGATCGAGCCACGAGATCGTGAGGGCGTTTTTTATTTTAGAATGTCTCGAGATTCAGACGAGTTTTCAATTAATATAGGATTCAAAATATTATTAATAAATACTTATCGTTTGTTGCTCTTTAATTAATACTTATCGTTTGTTGCTCTTTAATTTGTTCATATGTTTTCAATTGATATAAGATTCAAGACATTATTATCAAATACTTATCGTTTGTCGCTCTTTATTCTGTTAATTGTTATCGTAATTAAGATCCGGAGATATGAATAACGATAGCATATATGCATGCACTCGCCATTCCAAGGCAAAGAAGAAATTATTGTCATGACATCTGGTGCAACAAGGAAGCATAATTTGCCCCCATTTGCAAGAACAAAAGCATCGTCTTTCTCTCTCCATGCCCGGAACCCCCTCCCCGCTTAGCCATTAGCCATACCACGCATTTTATGCAATTGCATCTTCCTAGCCATCTCCAACCTCATCAATGGGAGGAGTATATATGATGATGGGGATCTGCGAAAATATATTTTTTTCATTAGAGGGGAGGTGTAAAAGTGACATTTAATAATAGAAAACTGAAAAATAACGAATGGAAATAAATAACTAGATTTTGGACTAATTTGTCTAATAGTGAAAACTTTAAGGTTACTTCGGTCTGATTTTCTAATTTATGTGTTAAACTAGGATTATGTGATATTTTGAGGGAGGTCCTTTTTTTTTAAAAAAAAAAGATTGAATATGAATTTGTTGGCAATGGTAGTTACACTACTAGAAAAATGCACCGTCGGTAATCAATCCGAAAATCGTCCGTAACTCAATTACCGACAGTTTTTTAATCGGAATCGATCCGTCGGAAAAACGCTCGTCGCAAACGGATTTGTGATGGTTGAAAAAAATTGTCGAAAATCCGTCGGAACAGTCCCCAGCGGTTCGAACCGTCGAAATTTTCCGACGGTTGCAACCGCCAGGAAAGTCCCCGACGGTTCGAACCGTCGAAATTTTCGACGGTTGCAACCGCCGAAAAAGGCCGACGGTCTGAACCGTCAAAATTTTCGACGGTTGCAACCGCCAGAAAAGGCCGACGGTCCGAACTGTCGAAAAGTTTCGATGGTCGCAATTGTCGAAACTTTGGACGGGTGTCGCGACCGTCGATTTTTTACGGTCGCAACTGTCGCAAATAATTTTTTAAATATAAAAAAATAGCGGCCGGATCGGGCCGCGGTCAGCTCCGGCCGCGGCCAAATCCGGCCGCAAGCCGATCGATCCGGCCGCCTGGAGGCCGGACCCGGCAGCCTGGCGGCCGATCCGACAGCCTGGAGACTAGATCCGACAGCCTGAAGGCCAGATCTGACTGCTGGAGGCCGGATCCGGCCGTCAGTCGGCCGATCGACCGATGGGGGCCGGATCCGAACAGCCACGGCCCGATTCGAACGACCACGGCCGGATCCGGCCGCCAGCGGCGAGATCCGGCCGACAGCGGCCTTTGGCCGGAGAGAGAAAGAGAGAGAGACACACCGGCGCGGAGCGAGAGAGAAAGAGAGAGAGATGTCGGCACGGGAGAGGGTCGCCGGCTCGGGAGGATCGCCGGCGTCCGGCGCGGGAGAGGGTCGCCGTTGCGGGAGAGGGTGCTCGCGGCCGGGAGAGAGAGAGAGGAGAGGAGGGAGAGAGAGAGGAGTGGAGGGAGGAGGGAGAGAGAGAAGAGGGAGGAGGAGGAATATATATAAAGGGAAAAAGTGGAAAGAAAGCGGGAAAAGAGAAAAAAAAGCGGGATAACGAAATTTTAATTACCGACGGTTTCGACCGTCGAAAACATAAATATTAACTATTTTTATAATTACCGATGATTGTGATCGTCGAAAATATATTTAATTATATATAATGTTTATTTTTTATTTTACCGACGGTTTACCGACGATCAAAATCGTCGGTAATTACGACGGTTTGGACCGTCGCTAGTTATATTAATAAAATACTCTTTATATGATATTATTATACATTTATCGACGATTATTTTACCGACGGTCTGAACCGTCGGTAATTGTTATCGACGGTCAAAACCGTCGGTAATTGCGACGGTTTGGACCGTCGCTAGTTATATTAATAAAATAATCTTTATATGATATTATTATACATTTACCGACGGTTACGACCTTCGGAAATTGCGGCGGATTTTTCGACGGATGGATATCCGTCGGAAATATCGATGTTCCTAATTGTCAAAAAATTAAATAATAATATAAAAAATACATAATTTAATTTTTTATTTCTGACGGTCGTAACCGTCGAAAAATTCATCAAAAAAATTAAATAATAATATAATAAATTACATAATTTATTTTTTTATTTTTTACGATCGTGACAGTCGGAAAATCCGTCGGAAAAATTTAATAATAATATAAAAAATACATAATTTAATTTTTTTTATTTTTGACGATCGTAACCGTCGAAAAAGTCGTCGGAAATTGTGACGGATGGATATCCATCGGAAATATCGACGTTTCTAATCGTCGAAAAATTAAATAATAATATAAATTATTTCTGACGGTCATAACCGTCGAAAAATTCGTCGGAAACGGAACCGTCGAAAAATTCGTCGCAAATTGCGACGGATTTAGAACCGTAAAAAATTATCCGTCAGAAAATCGTGATTTTCTTGTAGTGTTAGCGCCAATATAAATTAAAGGTCTTCTATTTTCACTCCAAAAATATATATATTAATATCACTTTCTTCTATTAGTGGTGGATAATTTTACCTCTATCTAATAAAATAAAATGGTGATAGTATTTTTTGAAATGGTCCCTAAATGACCTTAATGCAACTCCTCCAAAGCTTGTTGCCAATTCAAATTGACCATTCTTTCCCTTGTTTTAATTTTAAGATTTTTATTTTACTCATTTGATCTCTCCTAAAATCTCACCCAATTTATTCTGCCTTAAATTTTTTCCCCTCTTAAGGTATCCCTCCCTTTTTAGTGAAGCTGTAATTGCATTTAAAATTGATAATCAAAGTGAACAACAATAACAATTAAGAAATAAATAATATAAAATGTGAAATAAAACGCTATATTTTATTAAAAAAATACATCATAATTCGAGTATATTAAGAAAGAAAAACAACTTATAAGTAAATAAAATATCATAGGTTTTATTTATTTTTAACTTCTTTGTCACTCATCATAAAAAAAGTAAATTACAAGGATATTCTCGAGGTCACATCTTGGTGTAACAAAACCTATGAGAAAGATTCACATAACGAGTTGTTGAAAAAATAAATAAATACCAGTCAATTAAGGATTATAGCACCGATAATAAAAATATGTGGGAAAAGATGATCAAATATACAGTAGAACATTAAAAATACTCATCGTAAAAAAAAAAAAAGTTCTGACAGCAAGAGGAAAGTTGAAGGGGATAAAATTGTCACTTTTGGAATGGCATTAAGATTTCAAGTAGTGAGCACCCCATGTCTTGATTCTACATCACTGCAATACAAAGTTATTTGTAATATTGATCAGACTGACAGCCAGCTCTTTGTTGTTTCTCCCAGCTCTCAAATTAATCATCAAACTCAGCAGCCGAATGATGCTGCAGCGATTCCGCCGAATAATTCGATCCCCTGGAATCGGTTCCTTTGAGAGAAAGCAAATTATATTTATATATATAAACATATCCATCAATCCAACACTCTTATAGGACACATGCAGAGCATAATTCTCCCAAAATTCCGACTTGTTACTTGTGCAAAGAATAGATGCATGCAAGTGTACATGCATCTCGGGAATTCCACACAATGGAACTGGGAACGATTCTAATCTTCAAACTAAAAGAACAAAAAAGAAGACAACACATGCACTTCATCTTTGAGAGTATATTCTTACATATACTTGGCTATATATAAGTAGCAGCATCAGGCGGCTTCATGTCACAGTTCATATTATTTAATTATCTCCGTGCTTGATAGGGGCCGGAGATGAAGCCCTCGCATATACCAGGAGAGGGCTACTCCTGGCGGGGCCATGAGGTGAAGCAAGCAATCGGAGAGAGGCTGAGAGCTTATGCAGCTGCTATGGTTTCCCTGACAGCAGCAGCAGCAGCAGGAGGAGGAGGAGAGAGGAGACGCTGCTCCTGCAGCAGCAACAGCAGCAGCATCTCTCCTACCAAGCCTGAAAGAACTTGTGCTCTTTCTAGCTTAGGGGATCCAATAAGAAGAGTGATGTTCCTGGGACCTTGGAGCCACACCTAGGACTGTAACATGCATGCATGCACGCACACAGTTCATTCTTTATCCGGGGACCTTGTGAAATAAACTTTTATGCATGCATGACCAAATAAACTTCTAAGCCCTTTCTTCAATACTTGATATTTATCTTTTGCGTGCTTGCTTCGTGTGTAAATTAATATTAATTTATCAGTCCCCATGATTAAACCACTGTTTATGACAAACAAGAAGATCAACCGAGTGACAGTAGCTAGAGAAAGAGAAGCTTTTATGAAGAGCAAGTTCAGCATCAAGCTGGTCAAATTGGAAAGTTTGGTTTTTTTTTCTTCACAAAATTAAACAATGCACATGATAACATTTGACAAATCCCACTCGAGCTTGAAAATTTTAAAAGGAATCTAAACATACCTCAACATTGTTCTGAGTTTAAACTCGAGATCGATCAGCACTCTCCATGGTGGAACAAAAAAAAAAGATTGATCTTGTGGAGAATTTGAAAAAGAAGAAAACATAATGAAACATCAAATTCAATTTCATTTGGCAACAAACAGTGGTTCTGGTAAATTATGGTAATCTTGTGGGCTTGACCCGTCCAATTTAGATGGGCCGCCTAAACTAATTTATTATAAGCACCCAGCTATAAGTGACAATGGGCCGATCAAATGGTCGGAATTGGATTTAGTTTTTTTTAATATTATGATAAATTTTAAGGATAAACGTAGCCTTGAAAATGAAATTGAAATAAATAAGATCACGAAACTAAATTTAATTAAGATATGTAATTGCTGTAATGAAATCATTTTATTCATATGTATTAATAGGAAGAAAGAAAAGTTAATTCTTTTTGCCTTTGATAATTTGGATTTCTTCTGAGTTAAGGGAGATTTAGAGATATGTTATTTTTCACTAGGGGCATATATATATATATATATATATATATATATATGTTTGTATGCATGTATATATATATGTATGTATGTATGTATGTATATATATATATATATATATAAGTAGTTCAACTGATGGTGTAACGTTTTTGAGATTTTAATCCAAGATTCTTTGTAGTTTGTGAACGCAATTTGATTTTTCTTAGCCTTGTTGCCCCATCCGAAACAGTCATTGAAGCGTGATTAAAAAGAAGAAAATTCACGTTTAATGACATATTCACAAACATATATAACCGAAATATTTTCGGAATTTTGTCTATTTGCTACACTATTAGCTCTAATTTATTGTTAGAGTTAATCCAAATTTATGTTTTTGGAATTCCCGCATGTTTCTATATAATGATCAAGTAAAAACTCTTGCTAAAATATTTGATAATTTTTTTTTCAAATGGAATTTAAAAATTGTAGTCTTAATTTAATTTCTAAATGTCACATATAACATTTGGCGTTTAATATTTCGTGTTTCTAGTTTTAGTCGGCCTAAAGTTGATTTCAATTTCTTACATTGAACCATTATTATTTTTTCTTCATTTTCATTTTAAAAAAATAAACATATTTGTTATTATTAGTTAAAAAAATGTTAATTAGGTATTATTATTGATCTATGTCATTCTACACTTATGAAGTTCACAATCACACCTCTATATATTAAATTCTGTATTCATTAATTAAATCATTAGGCACTAATCAAAATGTTATTAACTTTGTCAATTAGAATCGAAATCCAAAACTAAATATAGAAGCTACCAGCAGTTGTTCCTATTTTATGGTAACTTTGACAAATGGAGCATAAATTAAATTAAAAGTTTAAAAGGGAGCTGCCATGAATATGATCCAAGCTGCAGGTTTTATTTATTATTATTTTATATTCAGTCCATTGCTGAATCAACTTTTGGACCTATTGAAAGGAGCGTGTTGGCGGACATTTTCAAGCCTCGCTCGCCTTCACTAATAGATCCCACTTCTTCTCCCCTTCTCCTTCGGAGACGGAAATCAATCTTCTCCTCTCTCTCTCTCATACACCATTCTTCTCCCCCCCCCTTCTCTTTCTCTCTCTCACACACACACCATCCAAATTTTCATTCTCTCTTCTTTTGCCTCTACCAAGGAATTGAAGCATATTCATCATGGCTTCCAACTTTGCTCTGCGAACTTTCCACGGTAAAATCACTTGTTCCCTCTTGATCTCATAGATGATGGGCAAGTGTTTCTTTTTTATGATATTTTTGTTCAATCTTGCAATCTTGTTCGATTCTTTGAATTTATCCTGTTGAAATTAATCTTTTTTATGCCTTATTATTATTGCTATAGTTTTCAGAAGAATACACGACAATGCAATTTTTTTATGGTTGTCTAAATGGAGATTCACCATTAGATTACTAGATTAATCAAATTTGCATGACTACCAATTTAAATGATTATATTTTCTCAAGCACAATTTTTTTATTAATAATGTCAAGTAAGGTAATATGATCATCTTAGAAATGTGATCCTAAGGGACTATGTTAATCATCCATTTCATTTGTTGCATACTCTCACCTGCAGTAGCGATACAAAAATGATGGCAACATTGTTCTCCCATTTTATATTATGTAAAATATTAATGTTACTTTATCTAATCTTCCATTAATCGTAATTAGATGAAGACTATTTTGAGGATGAAACATGAAATTGCATCTATAGATTATCATCAAATAAATTTGGATTTTCACTAACTAATTGCTAGTTTGGCCTATTTTCATCATCATTGCATACATGTTGAGTCTAGCACACATTTTGATGTAAATGCTTCTGCAAAAGTATGTTCAACAAATTATGGAAGTTATCTACTCACTGATTCATGCCTTTCATGTTACTTTCACCATGTGACTGCTGCATTCATATAGGAAAATATTAAGTTTTCTAATCATTGTCAATTGTTTCCAAGCATTTATTATTCATTCAACGTGCATTCATTTTCAATTGAATCGATAGTTTTGACTTAATGATTTATTTATGATGAATCCATGTTGAGTTGCTATATTGGTTGTGAGCTATTGATTGTAATATATTGATTGTTGATAACTTTTTTTATCGACGTATCCCTACATAAAACATTTTTCACAAGCATACTTCCATCTTTGCAGCTAGAGTTGTTTTAAAACTATCACCATCAAAGGAAGTAGAGAGCAAACAAACTTTTTTTTTGCCAAATAAAAGAAGGTTATTGTATGTCAAAGCTTTGGAGACTAAATCAACTTCAGTTGTTGATGGTAAGAATATTTCACTAATTTTGACAATTAAATTTTTTGATATTGTCAAAAATAGCTGGATAAGATGTCTATCTTATTGACATAGCTTAGCTTAAATTTGAGTTAGAGTTCTTTAGTTATGAAATTGGTTAATCCTTTATATGCTATCAACATGTTGATTTTATATCTAATTATTCTCAATTATTAGCTTATATCCTTTAATGGACATATGAATATCAAGTTCATTTCTCAAGTTATTTTTGCTAGGAGAAAAGTAAATATACTCTCCATCATATTTTACTTTGATAAAAAATTTAATATCCTAAGATAATGAGGATATTCTACTAAAATATACATTAATACAAATTACTGAAATAAGCTTTTATTTGTCACTATAGACATGCTATGCATTTTGAATGCATATGTTGCTATGTTGTCTTTATTAGTATTAGGAAAGATGATTGAGAACTTTGCAAACTTCTATACGTTTCAATTTTAATACTTGATGCTATTTTATTTATTTCGTATAATATATTTTGTCTCGCCTTAACAAAAATCATTAATTATTTTTTGCAGCTGAAATTTCTAAAGCAAATTCACAAGGGATATTAGAAAAGAAACATGAGTTAACATTCCCTAATGGACTTGAGGTTAGACTTTGTCTCTTAGTTTACACATAATAAAGTTTATCCTTAAAAGATATTGAATTTACTTCATGCTTCCCTTCATTTTGTGTCATGATTTATTGATAAACTATTGAATTAAATTGCAATTAAAGTTGAGAATTTGATTCTAAAATAAAAAGAATGAGGTATTTAAACGTGCACATATTTAGCAGACATAAATATAAAAAAAATAGGGTACTTCGAATTGAAAGTTAATCATAGATGTGAAAATATCTATCCCTCACTGAAAAAGGTTTTCAATGTTTATTTTATGTATATCTCATGCTCAAAAGAGTTTTTTCATCAAATTGTAAAGAAAACATTGACTGACGTAAGTAAGGAAGATAAAAATGTTCATTTATTCAGAACATTGTATTTTGTGTTATATATATTTTGAATTACAAATTCTGTTGTTAGATTGTCGTGATTTCATGACATTATTCATAAAAGATTAGTTTGAATACAAAATATTTCCATTTCCTTACATAAGGATCATTACTCTTATATGCTAATGACAAATTGACGACTTTTGTAGATGTTACTCCATGACATTTGTGATGAGACAACCGTTGCGGAAATAAAGTTTAAGGTGTTTTTTTACATCTATAAAACAACAAAGTTATTTGTATTAACATTCATTTGAAATATTTTTGCTATACATTTCACGTGTTGCTTTAGGTTGCTGATTTTGAATTGCACTTGAAAAGAGATGCAAGAAGCCCACAAGTTTTATCACCTGTTTCACCATTTATTGAGTCGTCGATAACGGTCCCAATAGTTCCAAGCAAGTCAAAGATGGAAAAAGCCACCGCTGCACCATCTACTACAATAGAAAAATGTACTCCACCTGATACTACCCCATTTATTAATGTGTCAATAGAGAAAACATCGAAGATTGCAGCTTTAGATGCTTCAGGCGCAAACGCATATGTTTTGGTATCATCACCAACTGTAAGTTCCAACTTTTGAAATTGGATCTTTTTACTTGTGATGGTTTTTTAGAGTTTTTCAAATAGGTTTGAAATAATTTTCTAGGTCGGTGTATTTCGCAAGGCAAGAACATTAAAAGGCAAAAAACAACCTCCTAGTTGTAAAGAGGTACCTGTAATAGCAAAATATAAATTTACAAACAATTTTAATCAACTCAGTTTGTTATGTTATTGCATTCTTCTATATTATAGGGTGACATTATCAAAGAAGGACAAATCATTGGCTTCTTGGAACAATTTGGAAATGAACTTCCTGTTAGAGTAAGTTAACTTTTGGTTCTAATTTTGCATGCTTTATTTTCATTTTATATGTCAACATAATATATGCATAATTAGGACTTAATGTTTGTACAATTGTTATAAGAGGTTTCACCATGAAATCAATTTCTTTTAAGTTCTATATAATAATTAAGAATCTATGATCATATAAAAGAAAAAAAATTCAATAAGCTCCATAACTCGAATATGATCTAGTGGTTGACACATGTTAGTTCCATGATTGGACTTCTCCCTTGATTGCACAATTATTAAATCCTTAATACATTATCGCTTACATTAGAATATTATATAACTTGTGCATCTAATTTTCAAGTCTTATGGTATTTTTTGCAGTCAGATGTATCTGGAGAAGTTCTTAAAGTTTTGTACAAGGACGAAGGTAATACCTAACCATCAAGGACAACATTTGAGTTACTTTTTGACAATATTCAAAGTAGGAAAAAAGTTTACAAAGTCCCAAAATGTTCAAGATTTCTTAATGTTACTTCATTTAATAAAATATTTAATGTCTTAATTCTCTTTTATGTTTAGAAAGTCATTTAAATTCCAACAAAATATTCTATTCACTCATGCTTTTTCTTTGATTTTGTATGTAATTCTTGCCATTGTCTATCTATGTTAACCCTTTTTTTAATTTCCTTGATATGGTTATTTTTGCACTCACTTATTTTTTACAAAGGTATCTCCTTTGTATTTTTTCTCTATTGTGTTCACTTCATTATTCTGTTTGGATTTACTTCCATCTAACTTTTTTGCATATTTTTTTCTATTACAGAAGCTGTTGGCTATGGCGATCCACTTATTGCTGTCTTACCTTCATTCCACGGGATAAAGTGATTTTTCCTTTTAGTAACTTCACTTCCTATAGGAACTCTCGCTTGGCATTTGCTTATCCAGAATCAATTTAATATGTTTCCTGTATATGACACAATTGACTATTGTGATAAATAATTCATAATTTTTTTGTTCATTTATTCATTTAAGGGAGATTTATAAACTTTGCTTGAGACATTTTAAATTTTGAATGACCACCTAACAAAGGAGCTTAAAAAATTCATCTTTAGTCTTGGTGTCTTGTCTTTAACTTTCTATTGATTCAGTAAAAGTTGATAATTGTGATGATTTTTTGAGGTTGAACTTGAAAGTTAGTGATTGTATTGATATTGGAATTGGTAGTTCAATCTGACAATCTTATTTATTTTTATTTATTTTTCCTAAAATTTCCTCGTGACATTATGACAATATCAAGTAACGACTACATATTTTATTTGATTTTTAGTTTTTTATTCTCATTTATAAAACTAATTAAATGATCTGCATTTACATTTTATACTTTCTTCGATTGCTAATATATATAGGATATAAATATCCTTTATTTACAAATCCAAAAGAAATTAAATAGATAATCTATATGTATACTAGATAAAATTAAGAGTTATTTTTTTCATATCGACTTAACTTTCTAGAACTCACTTTTTCTGTTAAATTTTAGTTTCTCGTATTTATCTAATTGCAAATCTAACATATGTTGCCATTTAGGAAAAGGAAACTAAAAAATCTTATGGTTGATATTAGCAAAACTAAATAGTCAAAAGATGATAATGGTTACTATAAAAGTTTATTTTGTTTTATAAATCTAATAAATATTTAAAATATAATTTAATAAAATAAAAAGTATTAAAGTTAGCAGAAAATTGAGCATTGGGTTAAAGTGAAAATTTTGTAATTGTTGAGATGAAGCGAGTAGTATTTTAATAATTTATAAATTAGCATGGGCCTCTTACCCACTCAACCATCCGACCTCGTTGTAACACCGTTGGATTAAAGATCAATGGTACATTAATGACGCCACTTGATCTCGTTGATGATTGCACACAACACACAAGCTGGTGCTATTAAGCTCAAAACCAACCAAGTTCTTTGCAAGACATTGTGGTGGGCACTATCACGCCAAGAAAATGGACAAATGATCCACTCAATTGTATGCAACATGGCACAACTTTCTTTTTATGCACAGTCCACAAGAATCCCATTAAGCGTGTGCAGATACTTTAATCATAACCAGCTATGAAAACAGAGTAACTCCAATAGATTTGACATAATAAATAATCCACGCTGCACTATGTACAACGATCATCAAGCACACACTGGGATAAAGAAACAATTGCAAGGTGATTTGGCAATAACCCAAACATGAACCTAATAATAGTTAACAAGACAAGCTAAGATTTTTTTTTATCATTGTTATATTTTATAAATGCAGCACCCTCCCCAGGTGCAAGAAGCAAATGCAATTTTTTTTCACCGAAGTCGAAGTAAGTTAAAGTTAATTGTTAAATTTTTCTAGGGCAGATTTTTAAGATGGTTCTAACACATGATGAGGAAGTCAGATAACATGGCGAGGACTGCGAGAGGCAAGTGGACCAGCGACGTAGGGCAGCACGACGATGCAATAGTCCAGCAGGGGCGTTGTATGAGGGAGAAGGAAAGATGATTCGTCTCTTACGAGGGAGAAAATAAATCAATAAAACTTTAATCACACCCAATATGCCAGGCCAATTAAATGATTCGTGAACCAAACTTAAGTCGCTTGAACCATAAGTTGAACCGTGTCTTTCCCACCTATTGTCAATCTTTGATCTGATGGCATCCAAGCAAGGTCGGATGGTCCTACCCACTTGAATGGGTAGGAGGCCCATGAAACCCACTAGTTAATTTATGAGAGGTTTCCGAAAAGAATATTAAAATTGAAGTGTAGGTTCAAAATGCATTTTAAATGATATATGGATATTCCATAAAAAATGGACTCCCAAAGTTTTGTAACTGTTTAAAATAATCTCATATAAATAGTTTTTAAATAAACTTTTAATATTAAAGTGATTTTAAATTTAAGAAAAAATAAAAAAATAAATATTTGAAGATAAGGATGGACTTACTAGGCCATAAGATTTTCTTGTAACAAAAGTTAATTTGCACTAAAGCAATGAATTACTCTTTGGGAGACCCCATGACCTTCAAACAAGCTAGGTCAACCTTTCTTCTCTCTTTGGACGACATCTCTGCAGCAACAAATGTGCAAAGAAGCTGCCTGAGACCCCTCTCAATAACCATTGGAGAAGAAAAACTTGTCTTCAACAAGGTCAAGGGGAGGAATCATGCAGCGATAGAAGAAATCGTATGGTCTTTCTCAATCGTTGACCTGGTGCCTATCCATGAATCTCTTGAGGCCGACAATGCACAAATCCTAAATGATGTTATGGTTGATAGAACCAATGCCCATCACCCTTGCATCTTCGTCTTGTCCCTTGAATGGGATCGGTTCAACGAATGTTGGAGGGATACCCTCATCATCAAGCTCCTTGATAGGGAGACCGGTCCTTTGAATCTCAAGAACCGACTAATGCAATTGTGTGTCGCATCGGTGATATTTCCCTTATTGATTCACCTAACAACTTCTTCATTGTCATGTTCACTATTGTCGACGATCGGAACTGGGTGCTCTCTGGAGGACCATGGTCAATCTTGTGGCACTACCTATCCATTAGAATTGAACACTGAAGTTTCAGCCTTGGGACGAAGGGATGTCCAAGGTTGTTGTATGGGTGAGAGTTCTTAAGATATCCATCGAGTTATATAATCATATTAAGGTTAGGCGGATCAGTCACAGACTCAACAAGCTTCTTAATATTGATGCCTTGGACTACTATGCTTCCATTATGGCATAGTCGGCCACGATAAGGATACTTGGCTCACCTATAAGGGAAGAAATCAGAGGCCCTTTCCAGTGATGTTAGGGAACCCCCACTTGTCAGAAACGAGGGAAAGTTGCCCACTGCCAGAGATGCTCCAACGGATGAGGAATCATGCAGAGAACACCAACAGGAAATCCTTAGGGGAGCAGCCCACTCCCTCGGAGTCGACAGGCTAGAGCAATGGGAGAAAACTAAGAATGGCATGACATCGTAACTCTGTTAGCATAGACACATAATCGCTTACAGTTAATTACACAAGCCCTCGACATACAATAGTGTGCCTGCCATTGCACCAAGAACAAACACCCCATGCACAAATGCCCCCCACACAACTTGAGGATGTATGCTCACACCCGCATATGTTACATTAGGCACTGACACTATGAGCCTTTTGATGTCAACATGCAGGCATATGAGGTTACCATTCCCGTGTACTATATTAAGAACACAAGATCTCCAAATATAAAAAGCATGACTATCAATATTTCAATCCGACTATTATGATCTTATGATCATCCGGAAAGAGAATGATTCTGATCTTACCAAGAGGATCTTAAATGTATGATGTACACTTGACCTATAAATCGGTAGGATCTTAATCCTACGATATTAATACAAATTTATTTATTCAGATAAAAAATAAAAGGAAATACATAAAGGACATTGAGAACATTTGATTTAACATATTATTATCACTTTCGTGAACTCTAATACCCTTTCCTTTTAAAACAAACTCTAGTCTTTTTTTTAATAATTCAATGTTATGTCATAAATCTTATGTTATGAATCTAATCTTATATTATCTTTCATCAAAATTAAATTTCATTATTGCATGTCCTTTAATAAAATATTATATATCATTGAGATCTAATATTATATATTATTGTTTTATTATTTTTTAAGAATATATCATATTGTATTTCACATGATACAAAAACATATATTAGAAAATATATGAATAAAATATTAATGGCCAATGTTTAATTAACTCATATATAATCATAACATTTGTGAATAAATATAACAATTTAATTATTTTATATTAAAAGATTATATTCATGAGATAGGATCTTACGATCCTCAATCCGATCATAAAATCATCCATCTTCGAAGCCTATTATGATCCTACCTAAAAAAATGATCATAATAACCATGATAAAAAAGCATCCCTCATGAAACCACATTGAAAGTCGAGCCTCTCCACCCCACCATCGACACAACACATACCCCAAACACCACCATGATGACACATCATTAGCTCAGATGGAAAAAACCACCTTACCCATAGAATATCATCGCATGCAGACAATTCTCATTGACTGCTCTTGAAGAACCCTGAGTTGAACATACAAACACAGAGATCCCAAAGAAGGCATCTGAACGGGCATGCATTAACCTAGATGGAGAAGAAGACTCGTCTCCAGTTGATATCTTAAAGGGGAACACAAGTTTTCCTCCCGTAGGCCCACTGAGCATCCTCATGCCCAAGTTTCCACACCCTGACCCTAGTTCTTGCATCCTGGGGTTCGATGATCTGACCACCACCACCATGGTGGCCTACATTACCTTCGGCACCATCATCTGCCCACCCTTAGGAAGCTCGTGAGGGCCTCAAAATCAAGGGTGCCTCATTCCTCTAGTCCCTATAAGAGGAATTCAAGGCCCACCTTCCCACCGAATTCTTGCAACGCACCGAATGGCACGACCTCATCATGTCGTGGACGTTCCAAGCATGGGTGCCCGATCACTCGGTCATCGGGGGCATTCATTATGCACTACAACTAGAACTCTGTCCTTGAGGGCATCGGCTACGGGGTGTACCCACCATTCTTCGGCGACCATCAGATGAGTCGTGTCGCATGTGTGGGAGATTGGCATCACCATCAGCTGTGATGTCTTCTCATGCACAGGGGTGGCGAAGGATCTAATACTACTGTACGGCGAGGGCGGGAGGCGGATGAGGGTGAAGGTAGGCGAGATGAAAGATAAGACGAGGCAGGCAGTCAATTCCAATGGACGTTCAGTTCAAGACTTTATCGTTCCCTCCCCTTCTCTCTCACGACTCGGAGAACTTGAATTTCAGACTTGGGACGTCCAAGGTTGTTATATGGGTGAGAGTTCTTAAAATATCCATCGAGTTATATAATCATATTGAGGTTAGGAGGATCAGTCACATACTCAACAAGCTCCTTAATATTGATGCTTCGATTGGTGCTCGGCTATGCATCGAGCTGGGCATCAATCAAACTATCATCCCAAAAATTGAGATTGATTGCCACTTCTACACCGTTGAATTCAAGGGCCTTGGATTGCTATGCTTCCATTGTGGCATAGTCGGCATGATAAGGATACTTAGCTCACCTGTAAAGGAAGGAATCAAAGGCCCCTTCTAGTGATGTTGGGGAAACCCCACCTATCAAAAATGAGGGAAAGTTTCTCACTGCTAAAGGTGTTCCAATGGATGAGAAATCGTACGAACCATGGATGATCGTGCAGAGAAGACCAACAGAAAATCCTTATGGCAGGAGCCTGCTCCCTCAAAGTCGACAGACTAGAGCAATGGGAGAAAACCAAGGATGACATGACATTGTAACTCTAATAGCATTGACACATAATCTCCTACAGTTAACATAAGCCCTCGACATACAATAGTGTGCCTGTCATTGCACCAAAAATAGACACCCCATGCATAAATGCCACACGCACAACTTGAGGATGTATGCTCACACCCACAGATGTTACATCGGACACTAATTTGATGTCAACATGCAACCATATGAGGTTACCCTTCCTGCGTACTATATTGAGAACACAAGATCTCCAAATATAAAAAGCATGATTATTAGGATTTCAATATGACTATTATGATCTTATGATCCTCCGTAAAGAGAATGATTCTAATATTACCAAGAGGATCTTAAACGTATGATGTATACTTGATCTATAATGGGGTCTTAAAATCGGTAGGATCTTAATCCTACGATATTGATATAATTTTATTTATTCAGATAAAAAATAAAAGAAAACACATAAAGGATATTGAGAAAATTTGATTTAACATATTATTATCACTTTCGTGAACTTTAATGCCCTCTCCTTTTAAAACAAACTGTAGTATTTTTTAATAATTCAATGTTATGTCAGGAATCTTATGTTATGAATCTAATCTTATATTGCTTTTCATCAAAATTAAATTTTTATTGCATGTACTTTAATAAAATATTATATTTCATTAAGATCTAATATTCTATATTACTATTTTATTGGTTTTTAAGAATATATCATATTGTATTTCACATGATACAAAAACATATATTAGAAAATATATGAATAAAATATTAATGCCCAATGTTTAATTAACTCATATATAATCATAACATTTGGGAATAAATATAATAATTTAATTATTTTATATTAAAAAATGTATTCATGAGATAGGATCTTAGGATCCTTAATCCAATCCTAAAATCATTCATCCTCGAAGCTTATTATGATCCTGCCTAAAAAAGTGATCATAATAACCTTGATAAAAAGCATTCCTCATGAAACCATATCGAAAGTGGAACCTCTACATGCCGCCATCGACACAACACATACCCTAACCACCACCATGATGACACATCATCAGCTCAGATAGAAAAATCACCTTACCCATAGAACATCATCGCATGCTGACAATTATCATTTACTGCTCTTGGAGAACCTTGAGTTGAACACACAAACACAGAGATGCCCAACCTAGATGATGAAGAAGACTCTTCTCCAGTGGATATCCTAGAGGGGAACACAACTTTTCCTCTTGTAGGTCCAGGCTCGCTGAACCTCCTCATGCCCAGGTTGCCAGACCTGGATCCCAATTCGTGCATCCTATGGTTCGACGGTCTGACCATTGTCACGATGGCCTACATCACCTTTAGCACCATCCCCGCCCCCTAGGAAGCTCGTGGGGGCCTCAAAACCAAGGGTGCCTCTAAAAGAGGAATTCAAGGTCCACCTTCCCATCGAATTCTTACAATGCATTGAATGGCACGATCATGTCGTGGACATCCCAAGCATGGGTGCTCGATCACTCGGTCGTCGAGGCATTCATGATGCACTATGACTAGAACTCCGTCCTGCGGTGTGTACCCCACCATTCCTCGACGACCAGTGGATCAACGCTCGAGTCATGTTAGTGTGGTGTCCTCTCGTGCGTAGGGGTGGCGGAGGATTTAGTGCTACTACGCGGAGAGGGCAGGATGGCGGATGAGAGTGAAGACAGGTACAGAGACCGCCGAGGGAGACGGGGAGGGGGCATCACCCCCTTTCCTTTTTTTTTAAAATACTTTTTAGTTGGTTTATATTACTTATTATAAATAAGATAGCATTTTAGTTATATTCATAAAAAATAGAAAAAATGAAAATAACATATTAGCTAACTGAATGAGAATTTAAGTGGAAATTGTGATAAACTTTAGAGACATGATACGCTTTTATAGGATGAAACGAAGCTGGAAAGTCAGGTGCTCTTGCAGGGGGTTCCAAGAGGTGATGTAGCTCTCTGTCCAACATGTTCACCTCCTCGTCTCATCCTCGTCTCTTCCATCTCCATTTCTCCTCCTCTCGTCCTCTTCTATTCCGCCCAGAATCCTCCTATTCCTCTTATCCCCCTTCTCCTCATCCCCGAACTAAGCGCCCGAACCGCCTCCGCCCCAAACTCCCCAAAACCCTAATCCCCACGCCTCTTCCGCCTTTGCCTCCGTCTCCGTCTCAGCCCGACGAGCCTTCCGCGGCGTACCACCAGCTCCTGCCCCTCCGTGACGAACACCTAGTACCGCTACGAGAAGGTGAAGAAGCCGTCGGAGATGAAGAAACCGCAGCGGCAGCGGCCGTGGGAGTCGAGCTGCCTGCGGCTGTTGCCGCCGCTGAGCGCTTTTCACCAAAATCCGTTCTTGGACTGGCATTGCAATTCATGGTGCTCATCGCAGTGGAGAGTCCAGTCGCCGTCTGGTTATTTGGTGGTGCAAGCTCCGAGGAGAAGGTGATGGGCGTGGAACAGGTGCGGAACGCGGAAGCCCCGAAGTTTGGAAGTGAAGTTGGAGACTTTGTGGATTTTGATAAGAAGGTGTTGGAGATCAGAGCGATGGCCAAAGAAGCGAGGGAAGAGGAAAGGAGGGAGCTTGCCGAGGATTCTGGAAAAGGGGAGTTGAGCCGGAGGATGGATGAGCTGAAGAAGAAGGCTAATTTGATTACATTGGGTAGCAGTGACTATTCATCTTTTGTGATTTCTCCCTCCAAGAAGAATAGAGCAGTTGGAAAAATTGCTGAAAAGAAGTCGAATTTGGCAAAGAAGGTCAGATTTTTTAGAAAACATGCGAAGAGCAAAGATGCTCCCAGGGGCTTTAATAGATCAAAGAGTAATGACAAGCGCGACAATGTTGCCAATGGTTTGAAACATGGTCTCTTTCTAGTTTGAATCATATTGACTCTATTCACCTTGTTGGTATTCTTGGCTTCAATCAATCTGCAGTCTTCCCTGTAGTTCCGCCAATTTGTCACCAGTTTTTTCATTCTTTGGCAACACATGAGTATATGATTTACTACTCCAAGATGCTCCTGTTAGTTCTTACAAAAAAGTAGTTCGAATAGTTTTTTTTTTTTGAGGAGAGAAAGGATGACTACAATTGCGTCACCAGTTCGAATAGTTACCAGAGCTCTGCCAGTATACGATTTACTACTCCAAAATACTCCCAAATGCTCTTTTTGGCCATTTGCCTCTGCTATCAAATTGCTTTTTAAATACATCCAAAAATATGTTGCTAGATTAGTTCGAATTTGCATGCATCATATAGTGACAAGAAAGCAGAAAAATAACCTGTTGCATATATTTGTGGTATGAAGGTAAACTGGACTTCATCTTGTTTGAAATTTCTTACTAGTCTAGTGATGAAATAGTTTAGCTTCTCTTAATATATATGACAACAAAATTAGGTTTCAAGACACTTTATGAGCTGTGCACCTCTTTTAAGTGCTATCTATGTTAGACCTCTTAAGCACAAAGTTATACATTTTATTCATTTTAGGTAGTATTGAGCAGATCGCTGAAAAGGATAACGTGGGTCAGCCATCAGTTATGCAACCGTCTTCACAGTTAAATGCTGAGGATTCAAGGGTAGCTAAAGCATCTGGAATAGAAGAAATGGCGTTCCCACAACATAAAAAATCAAGCAAAACATTACAAAGCAGTCTTGACAACGAGGTAAGTATAATTCCAAGGATCACTGCCTCTGAAGAATATTGTAGGGATATTGGCTTCTAGGAATGACAATACTGAATTTGATTCAAATGATTTCAATGAATTGCACAGGTAAATAATCCAGTGGGAGCTCCACAATTAGACGATCAACCAGTGCTGGAGCCTCAACCCATAAATTCAAGGACAAAAGCCGCCATTATATCAAAGCAAGTCAAACGTCAGGCAGTCAGTGACAAAGATAAAACCCTTCTTAAAACAATGCAGATTGATTCCAAGGAGAAGCCCTGGTGGTTGAAGCTTCCATATGTTCTGGTATGGGACTGATCAACATGTGCTATAGGTTTGATGTTCCATCTCTAATCATAGATTGGACTCTCATTTTCCAACCCCTGCAATGCAAAGTTGCATATTGCTTATAGTTGCATACACTTCAGTTACATGTTTTTTTAGTTCATCAAATCATGAGGAAAATCTTTCATTTCATGTTTTCCTGAAGAGAGGTTGGTTGGAAGAGGAGGATAAATATGAGGCAGTTCTTTTTACTTCTTGTTTTTGGAATGTTAATCTCACACAATCTTCTTTTTCAGGGTATATTTCTACACAGAGGTTTCAAGCGAGATGGTCCAAAAGGACTATATTCCCTGGACATAAACTCTTCATCAGATGATGAAGATGTCTGTTCCTATACCATTGCATTTCAAGACCGTGGTGATGCCACAAACTTTTGCTTCTTATTAGAATCTTTTTTTCAAGATCTGGGTGATGTCAGTGCTGATGGTGTTCCTCTGACAATAGAAGTAAGAATTCTCTTTAGATATTCTTATTAATGATTGAAGTTTATTTCTGTACGCTATGACAATTGAAAATTTCTTCTTACCTTGCTCTCTGTCAATAACAGAAGATTATTTATGATTGCAAAGAAACTGCATACAATCCTAATGCACATTGGTGAAGCTGAAACACTTGTTTCTTTGTTTCTTTTTTGTGACATTTAGGAATTTACTTGTTGAGGTGGACATGCTGGAGTGCCAAAACTTTTTTGCAAACCATTTATTCTGAACATTTTATTCTTCCTTCCATTTACTATTATTATTAGCACGTGCTTTATGCATACATGTACTAGTTCCCTTAGGCCCTTATTCTTTCTTGTTTCTAACTTGCTCTATTACTTTTATGTCAAGAACTGGTCGAAGCAGAGAAGTCGCACGGCTTCAATGTTCTTGTTGTCAGGAAGGGCCAACTTCATCTATATGCAGGACAGCCTCTTGCTGAAGCGGAAGCATCTTTGCGTTCTTTGTTAGACTACACCATTGATGCTAAAACGATGTAAAAAGCGAGATATTTTTTTGTAGTAATTTTTTTCCTTCGAGTTGCTGAGGTTAAATGTAATCTATTTGTGAATGACGTGATTTTTTGTAACTCGTTAGGATTGAAGATTGAGAACTTGAAAAAAAAATAACAGCATCCTCATTGTTTTCCTCAAGGACATTGCTATTGGTGTTTAAAGGATTTAAAGAGTACGGGGATCCAAAATGTGGACCTGATTAATAGATTAATGGGTCTTTGATAAATATTTTTTTAAAATAAATTTATAATGTATTTAGTATTGGAGATCAACAACAGTGCACATCAAGATGAAGATCGAAGATGGAACATAAGTGCATACAAATTACTATATATTAAAATATAATAAATAATTTTTTATAATTTTGTCACATTTGAATATTAATTTATACCTTTCTAACTCATATTTTTTTATCAATTTTTAAATCAAATTATATTACAACATCATAAAAATGAATATAATACATTAAATTTCATATAAATTAATTATTTTGATGATGAATATATATCAGTATTTAAATGATTATATTAATTGTATGAAATCGATATAAATTAAGATTCTATTAAAATATAATACTTAAGATTCGTAATATAAGATGGAGATCATTGTACCTAACCTTGACAATTTTGATCCATATGAACCCATTTTGGATTCACTCCCTTATCTTAAAGTTGAACTCCATTGGTAAAAACATTAGATCCGAGGTTTTTGGGTTCTTATGTAAAGCATCTATCGCTTTACCATCTAAATATATCTTTTTCCTCTCTTTAAAAAGAAAATAAAAAAAGTTGGGTAATTCGAATTTTGATTCAGCTCGGAGTTCAGAAATTAAACTTTATTTCCATTTCTCCCGCTAATCTAATGCTATAATTTGTTCTTTACTTTACAAACAACAACAAAGCCTTATCCAACCTTTACTTTACAAAGCATCATATAATTTGAGTGTGCAATAAAAATATGATGCACAAATTTTAACTTAAAATAAAAATCAAGAAAGTGAAAATATGTATGTAACGAGGAATTTTGATGGAGAAACATTTGCCCATATTAATTTTTTTTCTAATTTTTAGTTTTTATTTTTGAAAGGATGAAGGGAAAAAAAGGCTGAAGCGGGGTTTAGGTTTTAATGTTGTCTGCTTCTTCCAACTTCTAAGTTCCACCTCCTCGTCCCCAACGACGTCTTGGACATCAATTTCTAGTATTCCCACGAGACCGGCGATGGGTTCCCGGCCGGCGACTTTGGGCGCCCGTCTGGTCCGCTTCCAATTGCCAGGACGTGGGGTGGCTCGCGAGACCGGTGTCAACTTTCGCCATTTTTGCCAAAATATTCCGTCCGATCGGCCTCCAGAAGCAGAATCCAAAAACGGCATCCACGAGGTCTGCCGCATCCTGGATTCTGGCGGCCCGTGGGGCGCCGATATGGAGAAGGCGCTGGCAGAGATCCACCATCAGAAGCTCAGCAAGGAGCTCGTTTATGGCGTCCTGAAACGGCAGAAAGATTTGAGCTTGGCGTTGAACTATTTCCGGTGGGTTGAGAAGACCAGCGGCGAGTCGCACAGTCGGGAAGCGTATAATTCGCTTCTGATGATAATGGCGATCAGCAGAAAGTACGATCATTTGGAGAGAATCCTGGAGGAAATGGGCCTTCTTGGGCATGGTATGTCTAACAACGTCTGTATTGAACTGATTCAGAGCTTTATCCGGATGCGGAGGTTGAAAGATGCCGTTGACGCGATACAATTGATGAGGAAGTTCAAGTTCCGTCCTGCTTTTTCTGCCTACACCACGCTGATTGGTGCTCTTGCAGATGCTTATGAGCCCGATTTAGCTCTTGCCATGTTCCAGCAGATGCAAGAGATAGGGTACGAGGTTAATGTCCAACTGTTCACTACGCTTGTTCGTGTGTTCGCAAGAGAAGGTAGGCTTAATTTGGCACTCACATTGTTAGATGAGGTGAAAAGTTGTTCATTTGAAGCAGATATTGTTCTGTATAATGTCTGCATTGACTGTTTTGGTAAGGTGGGCAAGGTGGATATGGCTTGGAAATTCTTCCATGAACTGAAGGCACAGGGATTGAAGCCAGATGATGTATCATACACTAGCATGATTGGCGTCCTCTGGAAGGCAAATAGATTGAGTGAAGCAGAGGAACTGTTTGAGGAAATGGAGCAGAGCAGAAAGGTGCCGTGTGCTTATGCCTATAATACGATGATAATGGGATATGGTTCTGCTGGAAGATTTCATGATGCATACAAGTTGTTGGACCGGTTAAGAGAGAAGGGATGCATCCCGAGTGTTGTTGCATATAATTCCATCTTGACCTGCCTTGGAAAAAAGCAAAAAATTGATGAGGCTTTGAGAGTCTTTGAAGAGATGAAGAAAGATGCAGAACCTAATCTTTCAACATACAATATCATGATTGATATGCTTTGCATGTCGGGGAATCTTGAAAAAACTTATGTTATCCGGGATGGCATGGAGGTTGCTGGCTTATATCCTAATGTGCTGACAGTCAACATAATGGTCGACAGGCTGTGTAAGGCACAAAAGCTTGAGGAAGCCTGCAAGATATTTGAAGGTATTAGTGCAAAGGGTTGCACCCCTGATGCAGTGACATATTGTTCTCTCATTGATGGATTAGGAAGGAAGGGTAAGGTTGAAGAGGCTTACAGTTTGTTTGAGAGGATGTTGGACGCAGGTCACAGCCCGAATGCGGTGGTGTATACATCTCTGATCAGAAACTTCTTCAACCATGGTAGGAAGGAGGATGGACATAAGATTTTTAAAGAGATGAGACGTCGAGGTTGTGTTCCTGATCTCACCCTTCTCAACACTTATATGGATTGTATTTTCAAGGCTGGTGAAGTTGATAAGGGCCGAGCTATATTTGATGATATTCGAGCTCATGGATTGTCCCCTGATACACGCAGCTACTCTATATTGATTTCTGGTCTCACAAAGTGTGGTCATGCACGAGAGACCTACAAATTATTTTATGACATGAAGGAGCAGGGTTGTGTACTTGACACCTTTGCATATAATTCTGTCATCAATGGGTTCTGCAAATCAGGAAAAGTAGATAAAGCCTATCAGCTTCTTGAGGAAATGAAGGTACAGGGTCATCATCCTACTGTGGTTACCTATGGATCCGTAATTGATGGACTTGCAAAAATTGATAGGCTGGATGAGGCTTATATGCTATTTGAAGAAGCAAAATCGAAAGGTGTGGTATTAAATGTTGTTGTTTATAGTAGTCTTATAAATGGGTTCGGAAAGGTAGGGAGAATTGATGAAGCTTATTTGATTATGGAGGAGATGATGCAGAAAGGTTTGACTCCTAATGTCTACACATGGAATTGCCTCATTGATGCCTTAGTCAAGGCAGAGGAGATAAGTGAAGCTCTTATCTGCTTTCAATCAATGAAAGATGCGAAATGTGCTCCTAACACATATACTTATAGCATTCTCCTAAATGGTCTTTGTCGAGCACAGAAGTATAACAAGGCATTTGTATTCTGGCAAGATATGCAGAAACAGGGTTTGGTTCCTAGTGTGGTCACATACACAACCATGATCTCTGGGCTTGCAAAGGTTGGAAACATAACAGAAGCCATTGGTCTATTTGAGAAGTTTAAGGCCAAGGGTGGAATTCCGGATTGGGTTATCTATAATACACTCATAGAAGGTATGAGTAATGCAAATAGAGCAATGGATGGCTATAGGTTATTTGAGGAAACTCGATTAAGAGGCAGTAAACTTCAGGCTAAAACATGCATTGTTCTTCTGGATGCACTGCACAAGGCAGAATGCTTGGAACAAGCTGCTATTGTCGGTGCTGTCTTGAGAGAGATGGCGAAGTCCCAGCATGCTGCAAGGTCTTTGTAGACGTTGAAAAATGGATCAGCTAAACTTAGCTGTTTTGATATTCAGATACTTGAGTTCATTTCTCCATTGTGATAGAAAAGGCTTTTTAAGGCATCACAGATTCTTAGCCACCATAACTATATTTCAGCGAGGTATATATCTTGTTCATTGTTTTGTAGGGAAAATGAATTTGAGATTGTCTTTTCAGATTCCTTGGGAAGATTATCTATCTCAAAATAAAATGAACAAACTCCAAGCTCTGATGTCTTCAACCATTTTGTTGGCTCATGTGATTCGGCTTTATTGTGAAGAGGCCTTGTTTGTGAACCATGCTTAGTTGACTTTCTGCTTAATGATTACACTTAAGAACTCAATTGAGATATTGGCAACCTTCCAGCAACTTGAACACATTCAGTTGTCACAACTAGCATAAACAATAAAAAAAAAGAAAGAGTAAATAGAAAGCGAATTCTCGAGCATTATACATACCGACACAAGCATATATCTGTGAAGAAGCAAGTATGCATGGTAAGAGTCGAAAAAATAGTGGAAATAAATATGTGAGAAATTTCTAGTTTTTTATACAATGTAAATTAAGCAAATAGCTAAGTACATCCAAATATCTGGGAATGTCTGCAGATAATGTCTTTGCACATCCAAATATCTGGGAATTATTAATTTGTTGCTTTGCTCATGAAATGTTATAGGTTTCTATGTCATAAATCGTGAAAATTTTCATTCAAATAATGTTCATCTTTTTTTTGAGAAGGAAATAATAATAACTTATGACCATTGCCAAATAAAGGTACTTTATAATCATGTCAGTTGCTGCTCAGGTTATTTGCTCGTATCAATTGTGTTCACCTTCCTGTTATCCAAGTTAGTAGGATAATCTCTACGTGAATTCCAATTCTAAAGGTTTTACGATAGTTAATCCTTTTTTTTCTATTTCTCTTGCAGCGAGGATATAGAAAAGACATTCCTGTCATCTGAATTTATTCACCTGAAATTCAAGGACATCTCAAAATTTATTTGCAGAATTTCTTCTTTGAAACATTGTATAACTTTTTCTTTCTGGCCTAACTGGTAAGCTTGCATCTATACTGAACATTTATATGGTTATGTGCTTTCTGTGTTATCTAACAATTCTACAGTCTATATGTGCTCATTGCTCATAGCTGATTCTCTCTTTCCACCTGGTGTAAGCTTCAGGCGTACCATATCTTAAATATGCTCTGTTTTTGTTTGATGGAAAATTCTAATAACATTGTGCTCTTGAAACTTTTGACACCTACAATTTGTTCTAAAAAACTTGTTTCTAACTTAAAAGAACTAATGACTTGAAGTTGATACTTATTGATGTGGACGACATTATGCAATTGTTTGCAGGATTCATCATCAGGGTATGTGCATTTTCTCTACCTTAGAAAAGGCATGTAATTTCTAGATTTTCTTCAGCATTATACAATATAAAGTCAAGTGTATCATTAGTTGATGGCCTTGGGAAATTGAAAACTTCGGTGGAACTTCTGTGCTTGTTTAATGAAGAAAATCAAAAGGTGGAGCATTTAGTACCAAATTATAGTAGTCTTAACACAAAATGTTTGACTTGTAATGTCTGTGCATGAAATTGCCTAAGTGATCCTTAGCATAGAAATAAGTGAACATCTTCTTTGCTTACAATCAATGAAAAGTATTCGTTCCCTATTAACACCTATATAAATGCCATTCTGTAAGTGTCTCCTGTCATGCGCAAAAATGTTATACACCATTTTGTATTCTGGATGATAACAGAAAATATGTCTTGCTTCCAACTGCAGTCACATGCACAGTCCATGATTTGAGCTTTTTAGAGGTCGAAAATATTCAGAAAAGTTTATCCTATACAAAAAATTTAATGTCAATAGTGGATTCCTGACTTGGCTATTGAGAATGCTCGTATGCTTTTGGTCTTGAAAAACTTTTCTTATTTGCTGTGATTGGGAAAGCTGGAATTTTCTATATTTGAACATGGTATAGATGTCATTATAGTGATCCATGTGGACATTGATACTGTAAAATAGATGTTATAGGGCCATGTGGACATTGACACTGTCATCATCACCTTCATCCAGTATCTCACCAGCAGTCCCCTGTGAGTATATTATTACTGGTGGTCAACAGAGTTAGATTGATTTTTCCCTGGTTCTATTTTTAAATTACATCTCGCATTTGGGAAACTTCTCAAAGATGGTCTATGAGCATATAATTTCAGAATTTCCTTCTGAAGGTGTTTGCTCCTATAATACAAAAACAGCACAGTCTCATTGAGTCATTTCTACGTTCTTTGTTGTCCATCAGATTCAGTTCTACTGTGATTAATTTATTAAAGAAATATTTATTTTTGCCATTGGTAGGAACATTATTATTCTTATTTTAAGAACAAAATTAGTGGTTTTACATTTTTTCGAGATAGTTCTAAAATTTTGAAAAATTAATCAAAATAGACTATTATTGAGGTGTTGAGATGCAAAAATAAGAATAAATCTCTTATTTTAACCGTTGACCTCTGACAAACAAGCCTTTTAGGATTTGGGGGGTCTCAACAAACTTCAGCAAACAGATGAAGCTTAAGAGTGGCAAATAGTCTAGCAATAGCTATGGCACAGCAATCCCCATTTCGAACAACAGAAAAAAAATAGAATTAGCATATGTGAACTAAACAAGAACATCTCCACGAGGGGAATCAAAAGATATTGTTCAATAAAAAAAATTGTAAACCTAAATTAATCGATCACAATTCTTGTATTATCTTTTGTCCAAAGATCAAATTAAGCTTTGTTTGATATTATTAGCGGTTCGATAAACGGATAATAATTTTATAATGGATACCGATTTAACAAGAGGATAGCGCACACGGTCAGAGATTCTAACAAATAAATATTTAATACATTTAACGATAGAATTAGCTAATAAATATAAAATAATATAATTGGACATATGATATATCTCTTAATTTAAACATTATACAAATTTTATTATAATGTAATAAATAAATTATCTATATCTTGATTAAATAAAATAAAATCTCACAATTATATTTTTGTTAAAAAAATTTATATTGACAATAAATTTTATATATGATATAAAAATATTATTAAATTAATTTTTATTCATTGTTAACATATAAATAATTTATAATTAATTAAGCAAAAAATATAAAAAGAAATATTGTCAAATGATGATAAAATAATAAGAGAAAATAATAAGATAAGTTGAGAAAAAAATAATGTATTTGAATAAGGGTAAAATAGAAAAAAATTATAAACAACTAATCTCTAATAAAGTGACTTTTCAATAATTTTAGAACCTCAGTCTCATAATCTTAGTAATGGTAAATATTGATGGATCAATCATAACATAAAAGTACCTTGATAAATCTTTTACTCCGACAATGATTAACTTTCTAATTACATAATGAAATGTTCTTTTGTCGATAAAAACTTTTTATATTGGAGCTACAAATTTGTTAATTAAATGATCATTTCATGTGGTAAACATTTTAATCTAATTAGTACTAAATATTTCAAAAGAAAATCCAATTGGGTATAATCCAATTACGGATCCAATCTAACTCAACTCAATAGGATTCAGATGAGATCATATTCAATGTTCTTTTTGTCCTCAAGTCGATTTCGGATTGAGTTCATGTCAAATTCATGTGCACTCTTATATCAGAAATTACATTACTTGAAGAACCGACGCATTAACACACAACAAATGCACTTCAAATTCAAAGTTTATCAATTGAATGCATGGCGTAAATACCAGCCCACAAGCAATCCAGGCACAACTATTTCAACTGAATCAAAATTAAGTTACAGAAAGTTGCAATCAAACCCGAGCATTCATCAAGACTTCAGGGTTAGATTGAAGTCATTTTATAACATCACAGTGCACTCTGAAGTGGAGGTCGTGATAATCCAGAAACACAGTTATGGCCTCAGTTATGGGACACCGTCGCTTCTTCAGGTTCTTGCATATCCGATTCTGCAACTACTGCAACTAACATCTCAACAGAAATTTTACGGACATCACGTCGAACTCCGATATCAGACACATAACGCTTCACACAGTACATGCCTCCGGCGACAAGTAGCAATCCACCAGAGCTGGTTGTCAGGAAGCGAAGAGAAGTCACAATGGAACTTGCTTCAGCAGCCAAAGACGATAGTTGTCCACTATGTCCAACGCTTAATGCAGTAACCACAAGGAGACCTGTCTTGCAATATATTGCAAAGTCCTCACAGTTGTTCTGAAATATGTTGTAAACACCAAATCCATGTTCAAGAAGGTATCTGGATCTATGCAGTACGACATCAGCGGGATCTGATGAAGCAAATGTACAGGTTCCACCACGAGCTTTGGCAAGGAAGAAGGCTGGTGATACCTCATAGGCAAATGAATAAAGTTTGTCACCCGCAAGAAAACAATCGAGACAAGAAATAATGACGCCATGGAGGTTGCTCTGATCACCGCATGCCTCACAAATCCGATCCAAATTAGAAGGCGAGCAACAGGCTAAGATACGATCCAAGACGGTTCCTATTCCAGTCTCCTGGCCTGCCCCACGTGTAAAGTGAATGACCATGCCATCTCCCACGTAGATACCTGAAAGGAAAATAACTTGATACGCCATGTTAACCGCCCACAATGGGGAAGAATCTGTTGCAACAACAACATAGTTCTCTTCTCTACAAAAAGGAAAATCAACAACATAATTCTGAGGAAAGTCAACCCTCCGAATTTTAGAACACATGAAAAAATAAATGGTCAAACATTAGCTAGAGGAAACAACATTACAACATTTTGCAGATCTACTTCAGAAAATCTTGACATGGTGCAGAATACTGCAATCTATTATTTGTAAACACGGAATAGTTTATTTCCTGAAAAACTCTTGCTTGACAGTTTGGAAATTCAAGATGGATGTGCCATGTTGTGCATTTTCCCTATTGTTCAAGACCTGACAAGGGTTTGGTGCAAATTACTAAAATAAACAAGAATCGACTGGAAATCCTTCTACTTCATAAAGACCACCACGAGTACGGTTCAGACTCCTGATTCATCCAGTTTCCAATCTGGTAGAAAGTTATTGTTCATGTTTAAGATCTCAAGAATGGAGTACTTTTCTCAGCACCGGAAATCCATGTAGAAACTTCATAAATCGATTTGTCTAAATTTTCTTCTCTTCCTAAGAACAGTTTATGTTCTCTCATTCCTCTTTAGTGAGTAACACTTATCATTGTAATGAGGGGATAATCCCTTGAGACAAATCGTGTTGTCTTTTATTCTGTTCTTTTGTAGATTTTTTTGTTCTTGCTAGATTAACAAGGATTTCTAGAATTCACTCCTTACGGAGCTCCGAATGATCAAGTCTCCACTATTCTCCATAATAGCCTTTAAATTACTTGCTTTTTTCCTTTTGGAAGGATTTCTCTAACTATTTGATGAAGTATTTTCCTTTTGGCCTCCTCTAAGATCTTGGATCAACAGTCTTATATTTCAAGAGTATAAATTTCATCAAACCTTCCACATTTTTTTGATAACAAAACATCACCCAACTCTCTCCACTTAGTTTTTGTTGACCATCCCTAGAATTTCGGCAACTCCCTGAAAGCTTTGTTCTTTTTACAACCATCATCCCACAAATTTATAAGATGACAAAATAACAGCTTCATGCCTGCTAATGACAGGCAATGGAAAAGGGGATTGACAAATACATTATAACTCACTAAATCAGTAGTACAATTGACATTCTTTTTTTTTTTTTGAAACGAACAATTGACATTCTTTTGAAATGTCAAATGTCATCGGGCATGACATTTATTTGACAATTACATGTCAGCATGAAAGAACCAATTTGGCCAGGCATAAGCCTTTTTGGAACGATTAAAAGTAAGATAATAGTATTTTTTTAGGTAAAAACGAATGAAGACATAGAATAGTTGGTAAAACATGTACTCATTTTGTCATCCAATGCTAAAAATTCTGCAAATTCTGCCTTTGGAATTTATATAAGATAGCATCTTTACAATTCATGATACCGGCCATGAATATAGGCATAAGTACATGTGCTTTGACTCTCAAATATCCATCCATGCAGGTTTATGATATGTAGAAATGTATGAATGTATATCTACATACACGCATAAATGTTTTATCATATTCAGTGTTAACAAAATATTGTGCTTCCTTGTATTTGGAAAACAAATTTAGTGTGTTTAGTTGTGTCATCCTATGCAAAGCACCAACAAAGTAAAATGTGTGACAACAAATTAAAAAGAAACCTAAAGTATATGTTTCTACCGTCATTGTTAAAATGTTTTCTAAGATCAAGCTCAAAAAATCGTAGGAAAACTACTGCTAAACAACGTCTCGCCCCTTGCAGGCCCTTTATTGATAACTCATACCAAAGAACAAACTTTTCTCTTCTTCTCTTCCTCCTCTCTTTCTTCTCCCCACCAATTCCGTATTTCGATTCTTTCACTCTAGTTATCATATATATATTTGCAGCTTCTCTGACGCACATTTCAATCTTTCCTGATGGCAATTTGTTCGGTACTAGTAAACCATTTCTGCGATTAGATTGTGTCGACAAAAGTAAAGAACTGAGAAGAGGTATTTCGTCCTCCTGGATGAACCAGACGATGCGATTGAATCACCAGAACGGGACATCGCCCGGCCCAAAAACGAGGGGACACAAATGCGAATCGAGCGGACAGCACGATACACTAAAACTATGAGGAGCCGATAGGGTGTTTGAAAGAGAGAGAGAGAGAGAGAGAGAGAGAGAGAGAGAGAGAGAGAGAGAGACCATGATGCGCATAGATGTAAGCAGTTCTCCAAGTGTAGATGTGGTCGCCGGGCTTCAACTTCTCCTTGTCGATCCGATTCGAGAGGATCCCCATGCTATTGCCCTTCTCTTCTTCGTGAAACAAACGATCGCTTGCTTGCAGGTGGCGCGGGACGGGCCGATCGCTTACTGCGGCACCCCACCGGCTTCCGGCCAGAGCCCTCTCGCTCCGGAAGGGTGATCGCTCGCACCCCTTTCTTTGTTGATTGCTTAATCTCTAAGCTCTCTCGCACCCCTTTCTTTGTTGATTGCTTAATCTCTAAGCTCTCTCTCTCTCTCTCTCTCTCTCTCTCTCTCTCTCTCTCTCTCTCTCTCTCTCTCTCTCTCTCACTCTCTCACTCGTTAACGTTAGCATTAAGAAACGTAAAATCGTTAACTCTTTTTTTTATTATTATTTAAAGGAAAATTAATAATTTGTTATATCCTTGAGATTAATAAGTTGTTATTTTTTTTATTTTTATTCACTGCAACAGTGCAACTTCTGGAAGCATATCAATTTATCCTAAGGTTTTAATAAAATTTTTGCCATCTTTACGAATTTTAAAAATGGTACATATATCAACAGCATAATAAAAGGGGTGGAGTACACTAATTGACAATTAAAATTTGAACACGTGTGTCCGGATTAAGTCATATAGATTCAAGATGGGGAAAAAGTTTGAAGACAAAAATTTGAAATAAATTACACGATTAGTCATTTAACTTTGAGTCATTTTTAAATTAGTTTATCAACTTCAATTTATAATCAGAACGTCAATCATCTTCGATTTTCTTGTACGATTAATCCTCCTGACCGATTATAGTGGATTCTTTCGATTACCTTGCATGCGTGGCTATCTTTCTCTCTCATACATATTCGTCCACATCATATCTTTTCACATTATAAAAGTTTAAAAAATAAAAAAGATTGGGATCGACGCCCCCACCGATGAGATTCACAAAGCGGAGCTACGGCTCCCCTCTGCGATTCCTGCCGACGAGCAAACTTAACAGAGGGGGCTGCCGCCCCCCTCTTCTCCCTCACCGCAAGAGGAAGAAGAGGTGGGCGAACTCGAAGGGGGGGCTCGCCGACCCCCCTTTCTTCTTCATCGCACGTGGCGAGGAAGAAGAGGGAGGCTCGCCGGCCCAACCCCCTTTCTTCTTTCTCGCGTGCGGCGAGGAAGAAGAGGGAGGTCGACGAGCCCCCTTGTGAATTCGCACCGCCGGCGAACTCGCACAGGGGGACTCACCTTTCTTCTTCCTCGTGTGTGGCGAGGAAGAAAGGGAGGCTGGCGAGCCCTTTGTGCGAGTTCGTCCCGTCGGCAAACTCGCATAGGGGGGCACGCGAGGAAGGATAAGGGGAGGGGGTGGGGGGCGCGAGTCATGCATGAGAGAGAAAGACGATCATGTATGCAAGATAATTGGAAAACTCACTATCACCGGTCAGGAGTACTAATCGTGCAAGAAAATTGAAGATGAAGGATATTCTGATTATAAATTGAAGTTGAGGGAGTGATTTGAAAATAATTCAAAGTTGAGGACGAATCGTGTAATTTATTTCAAAAATCTCAAATGATAAAAGTGATTTGAATAGTTCATGGAAGTTAAATGGATATTTTTTTATGTTGTAATTCAAAGTGATAAACGAAAATATGAGATTCTTGTTTGTGGAGGAGTAACTGCGCCTTTCCAAGTATGATCGGGGGGCTCATCATACATATTATTTTTTATTATAATAACGACATTGATATATCTTAATAATATGTGAATGTGCACATTAGTTGGATTGGATAACAAAATGGTAGGGTATTTTATGCCTATGTACACTAAACAAGATGACATGGATTCACATGACGGTGTCTCAATGCCTCGTGGTTATAATGTTATCATTCAACAAGATAAAATTTAATAATTTATGATTACCCTAAATAGTTTCTATTTATGAGTGAAGCTATTTTTAAATTTGATTCTCGTGCAAAGTTATTTTTCATCAAAAACAAAAAAAGAACAACCTGGTCAATTTATTACCGAGACGATACGCTGAGCAAAGCCGATTCCCCAATGTGATCCGTGTGACACGAAAGGGAGAGAAAATAACAAAAAAAGAAAAAAAAGAGGAAAAGTTGGGTCATCGGTTAATAAGAAGTGTTAGAAATCGTGAGCTCCACTGCGACAATCAAGAACTCGACGGAGGCAAAGAAGAAAGAGCAAAAACATAGAGGAGAAGAAATGTGAGGAGGAAGAAAGAAAAATCAACCAAACTAATTTTCTTGATCGTCGTATAAGTTTATGGATCAAGATGATTTTATTGAATAATTTTACTTGAATAAAATATAAAGATAGTCATGTACTTATACGTAGCTATTCCCTTCACTTATGCATGTCAAAAGTGCAAAGCGAATAATATTTTGATTGGACCGGAATATTACATATTGATATCAAACCAATTTCGCGTGTTCACTTGAGCCATGTGAAAAATATCAGTCATGGGCCAATATAAACTCTCGTCTTTTATGAGAAAAGATTGTAACGACTTAAAGTCTAAGGATCAAAATTATCTCATTGAATAATTCTACATGGGCAAAATGCGAAGAGTAAAATCGATACGAACAAGATTAAACCGACAAGTATGTAGGACATACATCCAACTATAACATCCTTACATAGGAAGAACGCATGCCAACCGATGAAGCCAAGCTGCGATGTCGATCTGATCCACGATCAACTTCTGACGGAGACGATGCATTCCAACAAGAAGATATTACTGTTAACGAGGAGGTGTAAGGATTAAATATATAGTCATCCTGAGCAGTGACGCATGATTATGCCTTAACCTGCATATCAACATGTTTTATGTTTAATTAATTCGTGATCTCTCTCTCCTCTCCTCTCTCACTCTCTCATACACACGTACACACAATATTTAACTTTGTTAACATTCTAAAGACACTACGTTTTTACGTCCCACAATAATGAATCATGGTTGGCTTTACTATGTGCACGTATAGTCTAATCCATTATTATCCATATAATTCTTAATTTTAGAATGCGTCACCTTACAATGAAATAAGAAAATATATTAGAGAAAAAAAATGAAGATGTAGATCATGGCTACATTATTTTAAAAAATAAAAAATAAAAAATAAAACCAATTTTAATGTTGTCTGCTTCTTCCAACTTCTAAGTTCCACCTCCCCAACGACGTCTTGGACATCAATTTCTAGTTCCCACGAGACCGGCGATGGGTTCCCGGCCGGCGACTTTGGGCGCCCGTCTGGTCCGCTTCCAATTGCCAGGACGTGGGGTGGCTCGCGAGACCGGTGTCAACTTTCGCCATTTTTGCCAAAATATTCCGTCCGATCGGCCTCCAGAAGCAGAATCCAAAAACGGCATCCACGAGGTCTGCCGCATCCTGGATTCTGGCGGCCCGTGGGGCGCCGATATGGAGAAGGCGCTGGCAGAGATCCACCATCAGAAGCTCAGCAAGGAGCTCGTTTATGGCGTCCTGAAACGGCAGAAAGATTTGAGCTTGGCGTTGAACTATTTCCGGTGGGTTGAGAAGACCAGCGGCGAGTCGCACAGTCGGGAAGCGTATAATTCGCTTCTGATGATAATGGCGATCAGCAGAAAGTACGATCATTTGGAGAGAATCCTGGAGGAAATGGGCCTTCTTGGGCATGGTATGTCTAACAACGTCTGTATTGAACTGATTCAGAGCTTTATCCGGATGCGGAGGTTGAAAGATGCCGTTGACGCGATACAATTGATGAGGAAGTTCAAGTTCCGTCCTGCTTTTTCTGCCTACACCACGCTGATTGGTGCTCTTGCAGATGCTTATGAGCCCGATTTAGCTCTTGCCATGTTCCAGCAGATGCAAGAGATAGGGTACGAGGTTAATGTCCAACTGTTCACTACGCTTGTTCGTGTGTTCGCAAGAGAAGGTAGGCTTAATTTGGCACTCACATTGTTAGATGAGTTGAAAAGTTGTTCATTTGAAGCAGATATTGTTCTGTATAATGTCTGCATTGACTGTTTTGGTAAGGTGGGCAAGGTGGATATGGCTTGGAAATTCTTCCATGAACTGAAGGCACAGGGCTTGAAGCCAGATGATGTATCATACACTAGCATGATTGGCGTCCTCTGGAAGGCAAATAGATTGAGTGAAGCAGAGGAACTGTTTGAGGAAATAGAGCAGAGCAGAAAGGTGCCGTGTGCTTATGCCTATAATACGATGATAATGGGATATGGTTCTGCTGGAAGATTTCATGATGCATACAAGTTGTTGGACCGGTTAAGAGAGAAGGGATGTATCCCGAGTGTTGTTGCATATAATTCCATCTTGACCTGCCTTGGAAAAAAGCAAAAAATTGATGAGGCTTTGAGAGTCTTTGAAGAGATGAAGAAAGATGCAGAACCTAATCTTTCAACATACAATATCATGATTGATATGCTTTGCATGTCAGGGAATCTTGAAAAAACTTATGTTATCCGGGATGGCATGGAGGTTGCTGGCTTATATCCTAATGTGCTGACAGTCAACATAATGGTCGACAGGCTGTGTAAGGCACAAAAGCTTGAGGAAGCCTGCAAGATATTTGAAGGTATTAGTGCAAAGGGTTGCACCCCTGATGCAGTGACATATTGTTCTCTCATTGATGGATTAGGAAGGAAGGGTAAGGTTGAAGAGGCTTACAGTTTGTTTGAGAGGATGTTGGACGCAGGTCACAGCCCGAATGTGGTGGTGTATACATCTCTGATCAGAAACTTCTTCAACCATGGTAGGAAGGAGGATGGACATAAGATTTTTAAAGAGATGAGACGTCGAGGTTGTGTTCCTGATCTCACCCTTCTCAACACTTATGGATTGTATTTTCAAGGCTGGTGAAGTTGATAAGGGCCGAGCTATATTTGATGATATTCGAGCTCATGGATTTTTCCCTGATACACGCAGCTACTCTATATTGATTTCTGGTCTCACAAAATGTGGTCATGCACGAGAGACCTACAAATTATTTTATGACATGAAGGAGCAGGGTTGTGTACTTGACACCTTTGCATATAATTCTGTCATCAATGGGTTCTGCAAATCAGGAAAAGTAGATAAAGCCTATCAGCTTCTTGAGGAAATGAAGGTACAGGGTCATCCTCCTACTGTGGTTACCTATGGATCCGTAATTGATGGACTTGCAAAAATTGATAGGCTGGATGAGGCTTATATGCTATTTGAAGAAGCAAAATCGAAAGGTGTGGTATTAAATGTTGTTGTTTATAGTAGTCTTATAAATGGGTTCGGAAAGGTAGGGAGAATTGATGAAGCTTATTTGATTATGGAGGAGATGATGCAGAAAGGTTTGACTCCTAATGTCTACACATGGAATTGCCTCATTGATGCCTTAGTCAAGGCAGAGGAGATAAGTGAAGCTCTTATCTGCTTTCAATCAATGAAAGATGCGAAATGTGCTCCTAACACATATACTTATAGCATTCTCCTAAATGGTCTTTGTCGAGCACAGAAGTATAACAAGGCATTTGTATTCTGGCAAGATATGCAGAAACAGGGTTTGGTTCCTAGTGTGGTCACATACACAACCATGATCTCTGGGCTTGCAAAGGTTGGAAACATAACAGAAGCCATTGGTCTATTTGAGAAGTTTAAGGCCAAGGGTGGAATTCCGGATTGGGTTATCTATAATACACTCATAGAAGGTATGAGTAATGCAAATAGAGCAATGGATGGCTATAGGTTATTTGAGGAAACTCGATTAAGAGGCAGTAAACTTCAGGCTAAAACATGCATTGTTCTTCTGGATGCACTGCACAAGGCAGAATGCTTGGAACAAGCTGCTATTGTCGGTGCTGTCTTGAGAGAGATGGCGAAGTCCCAGCATGCTGCAAGGTCTTTGCAGACGTTGAAAAATGGATCAGCTAAACTTAGCTGTTTTGATATTCAGATACTTGAGTTCATTTCTCCATTGTGATAGAAAAGGCTTTTTAAGGCATCACAGATTCTTAGCCACCATAACTATATTTCAGCGAGGTATATATCTTGTTCATTGTTTTGTAGGGAAAATGAATTTGAGATTGTCTTTTCAGATTCCTTGGGAAGATTATCTATCTCAAAATAAAATGAACAAACTCCAAGCTCTGATGTCTTCAACCATTTTGTTGGCTCATGTGATTCGGCTTTATTGTGAAGAGGCCTTGTTTGTGAACCATGCTTAGTTGACTTTCTGCTTAATGATTACACTTAAGAACTCAATTGAGATATTGGCAACCTTCCAGCAACTTGAACACATTCAGTTGTCACAACTAGCATAAACAATAAAAAAAAAGAAAGAGTAAATAGAAAGCGAATTCTCGAGCATTATACATACCGACACAAGCATATATCTGTGAAGAAGCAAGTATGCATGGTAAGAGTCGAAAAAATAGTGGAAATAAATATGTGAGAAATTTCTAGTTTTTTATACAATGTAAATTAAGCAAATAGCTAAGTACATCCAAATATCTGGGAATGTCTGCAGATAATGTCTTTGCACATCCAAATATCTGGGAATTATTAATTTGTTGCTTTGCTCATGAAATGTTATAGGTTTCTATGTCATAAATCGTGAAAATTTTCATTCAAATAATGTTCATCTTTTTTTTGAGAAGGAAATAATAATAACTTATGACCATTGCCAAATAAAGGTACTTTATAATCATGTCAGTTGCTGCTCAGGTTATTTGCTCGTATAAATTGTGTTCACCTTCCTGTTATCCAAGTTAGTAGGATAATCTCTACGTGAATTCCAATTCTAAAGGTTTTACGATAGTTAATCCTTTTTTTTCTATTTCTCTTGCAGCGAGGATATAGAAAAGACATTCCTGTCATCTGAATTTATTCACCTGAAATTCAAGGACATCTCAAAATTTATTTGCAGAATTTCTTCTTTGAAACATTGTATAACTTTTCTTTCTGGCCTAACTGGTAAGCTTGCATCTATACTGAACATTTATATGGTTATGTGCTTTCTGTGTTATCTAACAATTCTACAGTCTATATGTGCTCATTGCTCATAGCTGATTCTCTCTTTCCACCTGGTGTAAGCTTCAGGCGTACCATATCTTAAATATGCTCTGTTTTTGTTTGATGGAAAATTCTAATAACATTGTGCTCTTGAAACTTTTGACACCTACAATTTGTTCTAAAAAACTTGTTTCTAACTTAAAAGAACTAATGACTTGAAGTTGATACTTATTGATGTGGACGACATTATGCAATTGTTTGCAGGATTCATCATCAGGGTATGTGCATTTTCTCTACCTTAGAAAAGGCATGTAATTTCTAGATTTTCTTCAGCATTATACAATATAAAGTCAAGTGTATCATTAGTTGATGGCCTTGGGAAATTGAAAACTTCGGTGGAACTTCTGTGCTTGTTTAATGAAGAAAATCAAAAGGTGGAGCATTTAGTACCAAATTATAGTAGTCTTAACACAAAATGTTTGACTTGTAATGTCTGTGCATGAAATTGCCTAAGTGATCCTTAGCATAGAAATAAGTGAACATCTTCTTTGCTTACAATCAATGAAAAGTATTCGTTCCCTATTAACACCTATATAAATGCCATTCTGTAAGTGTCTCCTGTCATGCGCAAAAATGTTATACACCATTTTGTATTCTGGATGATAACAGAAAATATGCCTTGCTTCCAACTGCAGTCACATGCACAGTCCATGATTTGAGCTTTTTAGAGGTCGAAAATATTCAGAAAAGTTTATCCTATACAAAAAATTTAATGTCAATAGTGGATTCCTGACTTGGCTATTGAGAATGCTCGTATGCTTTTGGTCTTGAAAAACTTTTCTTATTTGCTGTGATTGGGAAAGCTGGAATTTTCTATATTTGAACATGGTATAGATGTCATTATAGTGATCCATGTGGACATTGATACTGTAAAATAGATGTTATAGGGCCATGTGGACATTGACACTGTCATCATCACCTTCATCCAGTATCTCACCAGCAGTCCCCTGTGAGTATATTATTACTGGTGGTCAACAGAGTTAGATTGATTTTTCCCTGGTTCTATTTTTAAATTACATCTCGCATTTGGGAAACTTCTCAAAGATGGTCTATGAGCATATAATTTCAGAATTTCCTTCTGAAGGTGTTTGCTCCTATAATACAAAAACAGCACAGTCTCATTGAGTCATTTCTACGTTCTTTGTTGTCCATCAGATTCAGTTCTACTGTGAGAGGTCTGTTTTATTGAAATTACGACTTTGAATTATTGTATGACTTTTATTCCATTGGTCAGTTGATGTGGAAATTCAGAGTTCGATTTACCACAAGTGAACTTGGTAAATAACTACTTGACGCTTGAGTTGACTGAATTGGATAAAATGTGAGCAAGCAAAACTACTTTTGATATAAGATGATTTTTTTTGTTACAATATAAGATGTTCTTTTTGGTGGGTATACAAGATGATCTATTCTTATCACATGAAAACGACACCTTTTGCTAGTTCTTAGTTGCACAACTTTGCTTCTATGATATTGTAATGCAATCCTCTGATCACCTCCTCCTTTACTTTGATTGATGATTATCTGAAAGGCAATTTGTTTATTTTTGTGCAGTATATGTTGGCCTATTTTTGTGCATAGTTGGATGGTGTACTATAACATGTTTTGTGTAATGATATGATCAAATGTAACTGACTTTTGCATAAAAAATCTGGATGGTTGCGCCTTTTGGCAACCATCCTTCCCCTTCTCAATAACAACAACAACAAAGCCTTATCCCACTAGGTGGGGTCGGCTACATGGATCATACGACGCCATTCCGCTCTATTAGTAACCAAACCTTTCGGTATATTATTCACCAATAGATCTTGCTCTATTAGTTCGCCAAGTGTCCGCCTTGGCCTCCCTCTCCCTCTTTTAATCGGACTCCAGATTATTTGATCTACTCTTCTTACTGGTGCATCTAATGGTCTTCTCTGAACATGACCAAATCATCTCAAACGATTCTCTACCATTTTCTCACTAATAGGAGCCACTCCGACTCGTTCACGTATATGGTCAATTATAATCTTATCTAATCTTGTATGATCACACATCCATCTCAACATCCTCATTTCGGCTACCTCCACTTTACGTTCATCTTGTCCCTTCATAGCCCAACATTCACTACCATATAACATTGTCGGTCTTATAGCAGTACGATAGAATTTCTCTTTAACTTTATTGGGTATTTTTCTATCACAGAGAACTCCAGTGGTTTTCCTCCACTTACACCAACCAGCTTGAATTCTATGATTAACATCGTCATCAATCTCACCATCTTGTCTTACAATTGATCCTAAATATTTAAACTTTGTCACTTGAGAAATTATATCCCCCCCTAGCCTAATTTTCAAATTGTCTCTAAGTTGTTTATTTGTGAAATTGCTATGCATATATTCTATTTTATTCCTACTTAAACGAAAACCCTTTGACTCCAACGTATTTCTCCATATTTCCAATTTTGTATTAATCTCTTCTCTTGAATCCGCTAAAAGTACTATATCATCCACAAATAGCATACACTTAGGTACCTCCTCTGTGATACTCTCGGTTATAGAATCGATAACTAGGTTAAATAGATACGGGCTTAAAGTTAATCCTTGATGTAGGCCAATTCCTATAGGAAATTCATTTGTCTTGCCTCCGGGTGTCCTAACCCTAGTCGATGCCCCATCGTACATATCTTGTATTACCTTAATGTAGGCAACACTCACCCTCTTCTTTTGCAAGGCTTTCCAAAGTACATCCCTTGGTACCCGATCATACGCCTTCTCTAAGTCAATGAAAACCATATGTAAGTCTCTTCTCCTACTTCGATACTTCTCCATCACCCCCCTTAGTAAATAAATCGCTTCTGTAGTGGATCTTCCTGTCATGAACCCAAATTGTCTCTCAGAAATATTAGTCTCCATTCTCAATCTATGCTCAATCACTTTTTCCCATAATTTCATTGTGTGACTCATAAGTTTAATCCTTCTATAATTTGCACAATTCTAAATATCCCCTTTATTTTTGTAAATAGGAACTAATGTACTTAATCTCCAATCATCAGGCATCTTTTTCGACCGTAAAATCTCATTAAATAGTTTACATAACCACAACACACATTTTTCTCCTAAACATTTCCAAACTTCAATCGGTATACCATCCGGTCCAATGGCTTTACCCTTCTCCATTTTCTTAAGAGCTTCGCTAACCTCCGAGACTCTAATTCTACGATAAAATGACCTATTAAGCTCACATTCGCTAACTGTCAAGTCCTTCAAATCACAACGGGAACCTTCACATCCATCATTAAATACAAAAACAATAAAGCCTTATCCCACTAGGTGGGAACCTTCACATCCATCATTAAATAACTTATAGAAATACTCTTCCCATCTGTTCTTAATATCTTCCTCAGTAACTAAAACCTTGCCAACTTCATTTTTTATGCATCTTACTTGATCCAAATGCAATCTTATAAATTCTTTGTTCACCAGCCTTTGTCCCTAACTCCTTATAAAACCCTTCATATGCTTTAGCACGAGCATCACTAACTGCCTTCTTAGCCTCCCTTTTCGCCAAACGATACTTTTCCCAATTGTCAGAACTAACACAATAAATAGCAAGAAAACAGATTTAGGTAAATAGTATAGCAATCATGCCAAATATAAGTAACAACTTGACTAACAAGGTAATGCCCAAGAAAACAAGTAAACTGAACCTAACAATGGTAACACCCTTCTGGTTCTGAGATTGTTGCTGGTTGTGCTTTGTCCTTGTCCTCTCATGTGGGGGCAGCGTGGGATGGCGGTTACTGGTGCGTGGAGTTGTGAAGACATTTTTGGTTTGGTGTAGTGTGATGTCATTTTGATTTCTTGGCCATCTGCCACAGTGGTTTTCTGTTGGTCTCTCTATCAAACTTATTGTAATCCCTACTATTATTAATGGAACTCCTGGATGACTAGTCTTCCTTTCTCGTTTACTTTTCCCCTTCTCAAAAAAAAAAAAAATTGTTGGCCATGACATTTTTCAAAAGTGTAGGGTGTTACCATTGTTTTTTTTTGAAACGAGAAAGGAAGACTAGTCATCCAGGAGTTCCATTAATAATAGTAGGGATTACAATAAGTTTGATAGAGAGACCAACAGAAAACCACTGTAGCAGATGGCCAAGAAATCAAAATGACATCACACTACACCAAACCAAAAATGTCTTCACAACTCCACGCACCAGTAACCACCATCCCACGCTGCCCCCACATGAGAGGACAAGGACAAAGCACAACCAGCAACGATCTCAGAACCAGAAGGGTGTTACCATTGTTAGGTTCAGTTTACTTGTTTTCTTGGGCATTACCTTGTTAGTCAAGTTGTTACTTATATTTGGCATGATTGCTATATTATTTACCTAAATCTGTTTTCTTGCTATTTATTGTGTTAGCGTGAAATTGCATCATTGGCACGGCCTGGAAGTTGGAACAACAAGAAGAAAGGCATCACAAAAGTAGATGGAAAGATCTTAGAGAAACATTCTAATAATATCCTCACTGGTGGAGGCTGTTTGCGTGACTTTAACTTCATCAGGGAGGCTGTTTGCGTGACTGCACATGAAATGTTCAGAATTGTTCTTACCATTTGTTGAAAATTGTTTAGAGTTTAGAACTTAGTGTTCAATTTTCTAATTCTGCAGCTATTTGATAATTCTTCAATTTTGGTTAACAACAAAACATGTTCTGTTAATATTTTTTGCAAGAATTTTGAAAATTTTCTTGATTTTCAATTGTAGAAAAAAAAAAATTTTTTTCCTGAAAAATATTTCTTAAAGACCTAAACAAATATGTCCTTAGTCATTTAATAACAAAAGAATGAAAACCAAGCTCATCAACCTCATTGAAAAATCCTGGATTTGTTGAGTTCTCAATGCTCATGTTGTTATCATTATTTCTTGTTGCTGTCTCACAAGTGATAATAATAATTCAATTAATTACACTTGGATCTGGTAATCTTTTATGCAAATGATACCGGTACATGTACCAGTACAAGAGACCAATGATTATAATCCCATATGGCAAATCCCGTGAACTGGCTAGATACTTAATGGACGAAGTGAGGGAAAAGAATGGCAAAGAGATTGACAGAAGCAAGAAGCAGTAGATGACCTTCCGCTACAGAAGAATTGGTAAGCAATAAGGTTCCCTGCTTTTGTTTATAGTTTGGCGCCCCTTCATGCTTCAAGAATGAGGAATTGTTTGGGTGACATTTTATCATTACTGTCCCTATTTCATCGGTCAGTAGCTTAAATTGATTGAAATATGGGATAATCACGTTTGAGAGGTTGCAGTAAACAAATTGTTTACCATTCCTATTTCATTAACCAATAGCTACATGTAAAATCAATGCAGAATCACCCACCCATTTATCTATGGTAATCTTTGCGTCTAACATTGTAGAATATCTTATGGCACACAAACTGATCATCATGAGTTGTCACTTTCAACTACTTACGAGTTATGATATTTGATACAGATGGTTACATGTGTTTTTTTTATTTGATTTCGGATTTAAGGTTTAAGATTTAGACTTTAGGGAAAATTCTATACCATAAGTTATGACCTTTGTTTTAACCAAGTTAGTTTCTCAACCTTTTGACACATTGTTTAGTAGTAGAGTATGAATTATCAGGGTATGTGCATGATGTTATCTAGTCTTGTTATAGAAGAAAATGAAAAATCTTTCTTCTGTTTGGCAAAGTATAATTCTGGATACTTCTCTTCTCTAAGAAAAGTAAAATTCTGGGCTCATCTCAAAAAGAGAAATTCTAGTCTCATAGATAGGATGAGACAGAATCAACATTAATGCTGCTCATTTGTTTCTGATTTTGTAGGACGATATGCCATAAGTTAGGAGGACCATTAAAGGGATTCTGAGGTCGAGAGTTGAATGAAGCTGAGCCATCTAAGAATTTTTGTTGTCAAATAAAAATTAGCAGCTGATCCAAACGACCAAGTTACTTACTGGATACCTTGGAGATTACAGAGGCACAGTCGAATTGAACGGACATGATTGACATTAAATGGTGGAAAGTTGCTTCTTTCAACGAGAGGATTCCAAGCAGACATGCTGCCTTCTCTCCGTGGTTCCTTAACACGGTGGCAAACCTTGCATTTTCGTGAAGCAGCCAGATGGAAAAAAGAAGTTGCATTTTTGCTTGATCTCTTGTTTTCTGCTCTACAAGTGTAGTCTTAGACTCTTTGTCAAAGAATGAAATATCTCTCAGCTTTCACAAGATTTTGTTGCGTGGTGGTCGTGCATTCCAGACACGCTGTGAATGTTAAGTTTTGTTTTGTTTGGACACCAATGCCGATTTGTAGGATCAATGGAAGACATGGTTTGGCATGCAGAAGGGGGCATTTGTGTTTTCGGACCATAACACTAATTGTGGCTGTTACGAAAAGAGAGAGAGGGATCGAACGAAATACAGAAGAACGCGAAGAGAAAAAAAAATTGCGGTAGCTCTTTTGTTGTAGAATAACGATGATTACAAGGATGAGTTTCTGTTTAGACCTCTAAAAAATTTATATAGACATTTTCTTTGACAGATGATAGGAATTACATACGAACTGAGACTCTAAATAATTTTTTTGAAAATAGGACATTTATCTTGTGATTATGTACGAAAATTCTGCTGAAGCGTCTGACTATATAAAGGGACTAATTGGGTTCAGATTCAAGACATTATTAACGGTGGCAATAGGAAAAGACTTTTATATTTCTCTAAGTGCCAGAAATATTCAAGTGATATCACCTCATGTTCTTTTTGTTTATTTATTTTATATCACCTCATGTTCGTATTCGAGCATCGTACCATGTATTGCCGAACTTTCGTTAATGCTGTCACCAATTTATTATTAGCTCGTCACAAAGAGCAGCTGAAAGGTTTGATTCATGGAACAATGAAAGGCCATTTAAGGTAAAGTCAATCTCCACAATTATGCCAGCTGAATTTGTAACGAGAATCAAATGAATGAAAACAAAAAAAAACGACAGTTCATAACATTTGGTCATGAGAAAACCTGTAATTGGATAAAAGAAAGAAATTTATCCAAAAGCTAAACCATAAACAGCCATCAATTTTCAGGGAAAAAAAAGCAAGATCCAAAATTTGTACCAAGCACACATCACAAGCAACCAAGTTTAAATGCACACTTGGCCTTCCAACTCATAATGTAGCTATCATTTTTACGACATCAAACGATCGAACTCCTTTGCAAATAATTTTCTTCAAAGTCAATACTCCTGCACAAGGATCCGTTGCTACTTACATATTAAACCAGGGATGACAAGGAGGAGACAAAAAAAAACGTTCTGTGCAACACTCTTCTTGAGTCTTGGGCGTAAAAGTGTTTTCTTTCCAGACTGCCTTGTCCTTCGATTCTTAGAAAGACAGCTGAGAGCAAACAGACACTGCAGTGGAATGAGCAAAAGGCATGCATGCATGAAACTGACATGGAAAGAGGTCAAATGAAGGCAGGAAGATGTGTCAAGAAACTAAAGACTTCTCTTTTACCTTCTAAAGATTTGCTGAATATCAAGCTAACAGCAAACTGATGATTCTAAGCAACCCAATTTAGTTTCGGCTTCCATCTTCAAGACTTCAGTGAGCATAACAAGCATCATAACCACAGCAAATGAAATATATACATTATGTTAACAGTTTCAATTACCATAAATCAAAATGAAAACAAAAAGGGAATGCATGCTCGTTATTTTGACATCTGACAGCAAGTTCTAATAACTCGTAGCAGGTCACCATAATCTAATGGCTTTGTGACATGAAAATCCATGCCAGATGCAACAACATCCTTTCCTTTCTCCCCAGATGAGTGAGCAGTTAGTGCGATAATCGGAATGTAAAGACCATAACTCTTTTCCTCCTCACGTATGCGCCTTGTTGCTTCATAACCATCCATTTCTGGCATCTGAAGGAGAACATAAGGTTGAGGCATGAGTATTAAGTTTTTCAGAAAGAAATGAAATGAAAAATGAAATCTACTTGATACCTCACAGTCCATCAAAACAACATCATAGAGGAAGGGCCTCAAATTTTCCTGCCTCTCTTGCAAAGCTTCTCTTATCGATCCCAAAGCTTCTAAGCCATTTTCGGAAGTAACAACACTTGCACCAAGAAAAGCAAGCTTCTTTGCTGTAAGAGTGCGCAATATATTTGAATCTTCAACAAGTAGAATATTTAGTCCACTCAAGGGCTTTATACCATTTTTGTCACATCCAATTCGACAATTTTCTATAGCTAATTGCTCACTCTCAACCTTTAGAAGATTCCCAAGTTTATTGTAATGTTTTCCCTGGTGACGAACACGTTCAATATCCAACCTCGGCATCTCATACCGCCCAACATTTACTCCTCCGGAATCTTGCAGAAATCTCAGAATGTCGCACAATCGGGAACCATGACAGGGCTTCTGTAGTGCAACACTGGACGGTCGTCGTTTGAACCTTTCCAAATCAACATTAGGAGTGTCAGAGCCAATTAGCCAAACAATTTTGCACTGGACATCAAGCATGCTTGAAGCAAACCTGCTCAAAATGTCATCAATCTCTGCAAAGCGACCATAAGATAAATCGATGACGATCAAAATGCAAGTCAAACTTTTTGAATTTGATCTTGAATATGCTTTCCTGGTGGTGCAATGCACAATGGCATCATCTCTGAAACTACTACAATGTTGATCCACCGTTTCTTCACTCGGATTATAAGATTTCGATCTTCTGAAAAGGGAGCTAGCGGGAGATGATTCAGATTTCTTGGAGATGTCAAAATCATCTCTAATCCTTTCTAGAGTTGGAAGGAGAAGCTCCAATTGGTCGACTGTCGATACAACTATTCCAAGGCTCTGAAACCATGCCTTAAGAATTCTATTTGTTTCACTCCCTTGAACCAAAAGTACGATTTGAGTGCCTTCAAATCTGAGGCACTTTCTAAATGTCATGGCTTGCAATGTAACACTTTGGTAAGAATCTGAGTCAACACCATATGTCTTCACTGATGAATTCATCTCCCCTTCCACCCCATCTTGAAAATCTCCACTAGATCTTAATACGATATTAAATCGAAAACAAGTTCCTCTTTCAGCGAACTCCTTGTCTTGAATGCTGATCTCTCCACCCATTAAACGAACCTAAATTGATCAAAGAGTCGATTAGGATATATATATATATATATATATATATATATATATATATATGTGTGTGTGTGTGTGTGTATATATGAAGAAGTATCACTTACATAAGATTGAACAATTCCAAGTCCAAGGCCAGTGCCTACTAGTTCTTCATTCGACGAATCTTTGACTTGAACATAATTTTCAAACACAGATGCTCTCTTTTCCATAGGGATTCCAATACCTGAGTCCTCAACTTCAAAAATTAATTCAATGAGATCTGAATTACCATGAGCAGAATTTGGAACCGGAAATGAGACATATTTATCTTCTTTTCTAGGAAAGCAACTAAATAGTGGGTCAAATCTGTGAGGGAAGTGAAACTTATCTGTTGAATGATGTTCAACATTTTCCCTTTTGATATTCTTAGCCCAAGCACGAACAACCACATGACCTTCGGACGTAAACTTGATTGCATTTCCAAGAAGGTTATCTATAATTTGCTTGAATCGGGTACAGTCACCAATCATTTTACAAGCTTTAAGAACAGAGCAATCACAAGGGTCCCAGATCACCTCAAGGCCTTTCTTGATAGCAACAACATGAAAAAGATCAACAGATTCTTCAAGAACCTGAGCCATGTCAAATTCCACCTCCTCAAGTTGCATCTTTCCAGCTTCCACTTTACTAATATCAAGAACTGAATTCAGTATTCCTACATTTCAACAACAAAAGGCATTTGATCAATCAAAAGAGAAGAAAGCTTTTGAAGATGTAACACACACACCTAATGGAGATTTTCTCTCTTTTCTTGCATAACGAAGCCATAACAACTCACCTAGCAATTTCTTTGCACAAGTATCCATTTGCTTCAAATTGCTTTGCAGTTCAGACTCAGCAGCAACACAGGAACGGCTCAATTCTATCAGTCCAGTGATCCCTGCAAGAGACGTTCGGATGTCATGACTGGCACTTGCAAAAGTTAAAGTCTTGTTCATGCTCTTCCTTTCTGCCTGCTGGGTTGCCTCCTTTTGCCTAACGAGATTTGCTTGCAAACGCGATTGCTCTGATTGCGACCTCCCGAGGAATCGTAACAGGAAAAAGGTGCCCATGATCATGCCAAGAATGAGCAACCCATTCAATGATGCTACAGTGACTTTTAGCTTATAAAGTGCAGATGTCATTCTTTCATAAGGAAAAGCCAAGACAACCATCTGAAAGAAAAATGAAGTCATCTAAGCGAAATATAATTGCTTACACATGTCGTGAAGTTAAACTTCTTACCAATCCTAATCCAGAAGAGTCGAAATTACTGCAACCAAACTTATAATTCTTGCCCGAAATCTCCAAGACACGTTTGGTGCTAAAGCTTCTGAAATCATCAAGCTGGCAGGAGTAATTCGCCAATTCATGCACGAGATGGGTGTCGTCGTGGTTCATCACCCGAATGGATATCGTGTTATTGCCGGCAACAAAACGAGTGTGCGGAGGTCCCGTCTGTCCGATGAAATGACCAGCATTTGTGCCCAAGTACACGGATGCATTCCAAAGCCGGCCAACTTTGAAGACATCGCTTGCAAAATATTTCCCTCCGACTCCAAGCAAAACGGCTCCAATTCTACCGACGGGGGCCGCGAAGAGAATCATAGGATCATGAACATTTCCGCACCCAACTCCCCACGAAGCAGCACGCCCGCTGTTACCGTCGGCTGCATGTTGAAGCCACTTGGTGTAGTTGCACCGTTCTTGCGTTAAAGATGCCCTTTTGCCATACAAATCGCCACTACTTTCATTTACCAGGCCCCTGTACCATTCATAAGGAGCGGAAGCACCAGAAGAATTTGATGCGCCAGAAAATAACATGTAGGCGTCATCGTTTCTGTCTCGATAGTACGATAATATGGATCCGTCCAATCCGATGTAAGAAATTTCTGAAACACTCGGAAGCACAGTAAATGCCATGAACAGCCGTCGTCTGACCTGCGAGTCGAAGAACTTTTACAGAATGTTCATATGATGATTAAATAGGGAGTTAATTACCTCGTCGGTGACGTTGAAAGACGGCGTGGCACCAAGGACCTCTGCGATGTCACGGGCGGAATTCACGTTCGTCCGGACTAAGACACTCGCATGTTCCTCGACGTGCTGGAATGCGACTTTGAACGCATCGTAAGGAGCACGCTGCAACGCACTGTCTGCTTGTCGAGTCATGATGATGGCCAGAAAGATCGTGCTGCCGGCCAGCAGAACCAGCACCTGTTGTGGATGCATATGGTGCAGTTTAATTTGTGAACGAAAACTTGTGAAATGTTGCAAGGTGACGAAGAAGCAAATCAAGATATTTACAGACTTACCAAGCGATAGATGAGCCAGGTCGCTAGAACAAACTGGGATGCTGCCATCTTTTTGTCTGCGCAGGAAATTTTTAGAACATGCAGCAACATGCATTTAGATATGCACAGAGATGAAGTGGGGGGGTTAAGGTCCGCTCGTGGTTTCCGACTGGACGGAGTCCGTCCAGCCGGACGATGACTGAGGTCGACGGAAGGATGAGCCTGCTCGAAGGAGGACCCCGGCGGCGGCAATGGGGGGGCGCGGCTTGCCGGCCGGAGAATGAGGTGTTTGGGGTGGACGTGATATAGATTTTTAATTTATTGCACCAAGATTTAACTATTGATTGATAAAATTTTGTTATAACCTTCTTTTATTTTTCAACAAGATTTTTATTTACAGCCAACCTACGTTTTCAGTTCAATTTTTGTTTATCATTTGCATTTTTATTTTATTTTCTATGGCTCATATTTAATTATTGATGTCATTATAATTATCAGCAATATTGAATAATAAAATATTTAATTAAGATCAAGTTCTTATTTTACCGATGCACCTATTGAGATTGAAATATAAAGACTTTTCTTGAACATATTATTACTTTTCAATATCGGCCTCATTGTTTTCAATATGAATTCTCTGTTTATTTATTTATTCAAATGAGGATTCAGAAAAAAAGACTCGCGAATAAATATGATTTGGAAACAAATAAACATAAATATATATAAAAAACTTTTCCAAAATAATTTATTTCCGATATTACATTTATTGGAGTATCTCCCTTAAATCTTTTTAAAAAGGAAATGTAAATATAAATGCCCTTAAAAACATTTGAAATTTATTTGAATTTGTATGGTAGGCAAGCGTTTGTTCCAAAAATGACATATTAGAAAATGGTGATTTATCGTTGATTATGATTTCTTTCCACGAAAGGAAAGAACCATAATAAAAAAATTATGATATAAACTCTTTTATTATCAGAATACAGTCCTTATGATTTTTTTATATTATTAATAATGAATTTAGTTTTGAAAAAAATTAAAAAAGCATTTAAGCCACGAAATGTTCTGATTGACAGACACTCGTAAAATGAAAAGTTATTATATAATTTCGAAAATGGCATTTATTGAACCAACCAAAAATATAACAATATAACTTATTGTTTAAATTTCTACCGTCTAATAAGTTGACACAAACTAAATTTGCTTATCAGAAATTAAAATTTACATGCTAAAAAGCGATGCAAAGGTGGCTGACTAATCGATCTAATTTTGCAACTCATTTTATTCATAAGGTTACTTTAATTATCTGTAATTATCTCCTACAATTTTATATAAGCTGGACCAGATTGTGATGAGTATATATATATATAAGCTGAGCCAACAAGTTTAATACAATTACTTCTTGTGCAAAACAAAACAATCAGTACTTCCATGAATTTAGTAAACTCCATCCCATAATAATCCATTTATTGACATTAATTTAGTATTTTTTCCGAAATAAAAAATCCATTTTTAATTTAGCATTACCGAAATTAAAAAAATAAATGATTGAATACAACTATGATTAAAATAAATATTTTTTCCTTTCTAAATAGTAATGCACAAGTAAAAGAAAAAAATATATCATTTTCTTTCTAAAACATAATGGTCAAGTATGGCAAATTAATAAAATTTACTTTTAAAAGAATAAAATAAATAAAATTTCCTTTTTCAAAGATAATGTATTATTTTCAACAAAATAAAATAAATAATGTTTCGTTACTAAAATTTAATTAAAGCAATAACAATATTTACTTTTAAAAGAAAAAAATTAATAAGATGTCGTTTTCTAATATATTGTTTTACTTTAAGAATAAAAAATAAAAAATAATGAATTCAATTTGGGTCCAAATAAGATTAATAAGTCTTTTCTAAAAGATAATGGACAACTATAATAAATTAAATAATATTTTATTTTAAAAGATAATGTATTATTTCCAAAATTTAAAAATAAATTATTCGATTTTTGTATGATTAAAATAAATTATATAAAAGGTAATGTACATGTATAATAAAATAAATAATATTTTATTTTAAAAATATAATATATTATTTTTTGAATTAAAAAATGGTTTTAAATGATGTATTCCATTTGAGTCCAAGATAAAAATAACCAATTGAGAAAACAGGTGTAGAGCATTAGTTTTACTTATTAAATTGATAAAATAATTATATATTAATTTAAAGTATATGCTAAATAATAAAAGTGATTAAAATAAAGATCGTTTAATTATTTGATGGTAGTGATTAAATCGTGTTAATAAATATGATTAATTCAATTATTATAATTTATTTAACCTTAAATGATATATTTTTATTATCAAATTACCCAAAATGAATATATATTATTTCATCTAAAAAGTATATAATCAGTTTAATCGAGAATTATAATCTTTAAATTAATTAAATAACAAGAAATAAACGCTCTACATTGAGGTGTAGAGAGAGGTCCTCTAGGTACTCATTAACCCTTTTTTTTCTTTTCAGAAACAAATTATATAACAAGATAGTTAAAATTAGTTATATAAGATAATAATACATGTACAACATAAAATTAAATGAGATTAATTTTATTAAACAAGTAAAAATAATTTGAGTGCAACTAGGGCTTTTGGTTAGTATTAGCTCAAAAATTTAATTTGAGTACGTAGTCTGAGTATTAAAACTAATTGTGTATATGTTGTTAAACCGAAATGACAAAAAAAAAACTTTAGTTATCTAGAAAGAAAGAATCAAATAATGAGCTAACTAATAGTTATCCAGAGAGGAAAACAAAAACATATTGAATTGAGAGCCGCCGATGAGAATCAGCATAGTTCCTAATAATTGCAACGTCAAAAATCAGACCATGTGAACTTAACCCTATACAAAACCTATATAATCAATTCAATCTATATAATCATCATATATGAAACCCTTTAAGCTACATTATTATTGTTAATTAGATGGATATCGATATCTTTTATTCAATTGGGATCACTATCAATTTTAGACCTAATTAAATTCGAAATTATTATCTTTCATGCATCCAATTTCGAAATAACGCATGCATGTTTTTTTTTTCTTTTTGTTGCACTCTCGGCATGCACCACACAGTGCATGACAACAGGAAGGCTACTGCACTGCTGCCGTGGGATCTTTGGACCGGGCACAAGGAGGAGCAACAGCTGCCCCTCACCATTTATGGAGGTGAATAACTATTAGTTTGCAGCTATTAGTTTGCAGCAGTTAGAGAGAGAGAGAGAGAGAGAGAGAGAGAGAGAGAGAGAGAGAGAGAGAGAGAGAGAGAGAGAGAGAGAGAGAGAGAAGAAGAAGAAGAAGAAGAAGAAGAAGAAGAAGAAGAAGAAGAAGAAGAAGAAGAAGAAGAAGAAGAAGAAGAATGCTTGGGTGCAGGTAGGGAGGGTACCTTCAAGAGTAGCGATGAACAGCCGAATTGTTGCAGAGGACGTGGAGACGTTTCGAGCCACGAAGGTGATCGAAATTGCCTTTGTCCGCTGCCTCTGCTGGACCGCAACGCAGCCTTTTCTCGCACTTCGCCTGCGTGCGTTCTTGTGTGTCTACTTTTTTTAAAAAAAATAATAATAACTTATAATAATCGTATCTCTCCTAAATCTTTTAAAAATGGAAATGTAATTAATACAAATGCCCTTAAATACATTTGAACTTTATTTGAATTTGTATGCAGTAGGCAAGCGGTTATATATGTTGTTGATTATGATTTCTTTCCATGAAAGGAGAGAAGAGAACCATAATAAAACCTTTTTGTTATTTAAAAAAAATAATACAGTCTTTACGATTTGTTTATAAATTATTAATTAATGATCAAACCTAGCTAGCTAGCCTGCGAATTAATAATTATTCACCAATCCACTTTTTTTTTTCACAAGAGTTGATTTTGCTGTTTTTGGACCATAATTTTAGGCCGAGATTAAATGTGGTTTCCATGCAAGTGGAATGATACTGTAATTCGTAAAACAAAAACAAAAAGATCTCGAGCTTGTGTATTATTATTTTAAATTTATTTTCTTTCCTTTCTTGTATTAGACTTTTAATTTGTACGTGTCTCTCTCTAGAGGAAGTAGAAGGAAAATCATATCCGGTCCAAAAGTATGTGCCGAGATAAAAAAAATTGTTAATAGTGATTTTAATTTTGAAAAATAAATAAATTTCATTTAAGCGATTGAAGTGTTTTGATTGACGTGTCATTCGTAAAAAGAAAAGTTATTATAGAATTTTTAAAATGGCATTTAGTGAAATAAGATAAATCTTAACGCTTGCATCCTTGACACATGGAACTTCCAATGTCGACGTCAAAAAAAAGTTATTTTATTGCTTAAAATTCTACTGTCTAATAAGTTGACACAAACTAAATTTGCTTATCAGAGATTACAATTTACACGCCACAAAGCGATGCAAGGGTGGCTAATCGATCTAATTATCTAACTCATTTATTCATAAGGTTACTGTTAAAAAAGAATATGCTATACATGCATAGCGTACAGGTTATATATATATATAAATATATATATATATAATTCTTTTTTTTTCTCAAATAAATGAATTAGAGGCAACTTGGTCGCACGAGGAGGGGGAGGCGAAGCCTAGGGCATAGTTGCAGGAAGACGACGCCCCACGGTCGCCATAGCTGAGATTGATGTCCTGCAAGCTGATCCCGCTGTACGGGTTACTCGGACTTGATGTGGGAACTCTTCAGAAAAAAAAATTGCGTACAGTCAGAAAAAGCATATATATGATGGCATGCATGGCTCATCAAGTATAAATTTTGCATGCAAATTTACGCACGTGGCGAAAATTCAATTTGTGGATGATACTGACAGTGAAATTGACTAATAATTTAATTTTGACTAGTTTTTTTTGAATAAATAAAATAAATACGGAAGTCTTAAATAATAAGAATAAAATATTTAACGAGAAAGGATCGCGGAAGATACATATACAATAGCTGAGTTTATAAAAAAAAACAAAAGACAGTGTGATATAAAAAATAGCTAAGGATCACCTCATGTGCACATCATCATCACTAGCAAAAGCTATCGCTCTGGCTCATCCTTTCATAACTTGTTTATCTGCAGGATAAATGCAAAAGAAACGATATCTCATAAGGTTCGCAGCCCAGTAGGAGAATAATAAATTAATGGATTAATTAAATCAACTGCAAATAAGCTTGCTCATAATATGATAATGACAATTTAGCTTTAAATTCATCGATGAGAAGAGATAACGGTAACATATATGTAATAATGAAAGAATCAATGGATCATTGTGGTACTCTGATTGTACATGAAAGAAGAAATTAATGCAATGAAAATCAATGGATCATTGTGGTACTCTGATTGTACATGAGAGAAGAAATCAATGCAATGCTCTGATCTATCAAATCGTATAATAATGAAAGAATCAATGAAACATTGTGGTACTCGGATTGTATATGAGAGAAGAAATCAATGCAATGCAATGAAAATTAATGGATCATTGTGGTACTCTGATTGTACATGAGAGAAGAAATCAATGCCATGCTCTTATCTATGTTTCACTTTTAATGCTTTGCCTCAATAAGATAACTATGCAATGTAGAAAGTTGCTTTCAACTTCTGAATGATTAATCTTTCTATGCAATGTCGTTCTTTAGCATTTTCGTTGCAACTAGGTGCCATGTACTTCATAAATAATCTATGATTGTGCACACTATGGCAAAAAGTCACCCTCACTATAGAGAAGGGTATCTTATTTCATTACATGATGGGGACATGTCTGAATCTATGCAATGAGGACATGTCTGAATCTATGCTCTAATCATGCGATGAATAATACTATGTAATGAACTCACGTCAATCCATATCATGGACACCTTGTCAATTCCTATTTCATCGGTCAGTAGCTTAAATTGATTGAAATATGGGATAATCACTATTGAGAGGTTGCAGTAAACAAATTGTTTACCATTCCTATTTCATTACTCAATAGCTACATGTAAAATCAATGCAGAATCATCCAACCCTTTATCTATGGTAATCTTTGCGTCTAACATTGTAGAATATCTTATGGCACACAAACTGATTATCATGAGTTGTCGTTTTCAACTACTTACGTGTTATGATATTTGATAGAGATGGTTACATGTGTTTTTTTTAATTTGGTTTCGGATTTAAGGTTTAAGATTTTGACTTTAGGGAAAATTCTATACCATAAGTTATGACCTCTGTTTTAACCAAGTTAGTTTTTCAACCTTTTGACACATTGCTTAGTAGTAGAGTATGAATTATCAGGATGTGCATGATGTTATCAAATCTTGTTATAGAAGAAAATGAAAAATCTTTCTTCTGTTTGGCAAAGTATAATTCTGGATACTTCTCTTCTCTAAGAAAAGTAAAATTCTGGGCTCGTCTCAAAAAGAGAAATTCTAGTCTCATAGATAGGATGAGCCAGAATCAACATTAATGCTGCTCATTTGTTTCTGATTTTGTAGGACGATATGCCATAAGTCAGGAGGACCATTAAAAGGACTCTGAGGTCGAGAGTTGAATAAAGCTGAGCCATCTAAGAATTTTTGTTGTCAAATAATAATTAGCAGCTGTTCCAAACGACCAAGTTACTTACTGGATATCTTGGAGATTACAGAGACATGATTGACATTAATGGTGGAAAGTTGCCTCTTTCAACGAGAGGAGTCCAAGCAGAAATGCTGTCTTCTCTCCGTGGTTCCTTAACACGGTGGCAAACCTTGCATTTTCGTGAAGCAGACAGATGGAAAAAAGAAGTTGCATTTTTGCTTGATCTCTTGTTTTCTGCTCTACAAGTGTAGTCTTAGACTCTTTGTCAAAGAATGAAATATCTCTCAGCTTTTCACAAGATTTTGTTGCGTGGTGGTCGTGCATTCCAGACACGCTGTGAATGTTAAGTTTTGTTTTGTTTGGACACCAATGCCGATTTGTAGCATCAATGGAAGACGACCCTTCCGTCATGGTTTGGCATGCAGAAGGGGTGCATTTGTGTTTTCGGACCATAACACTAATTGAACGCATCGTAAGGAGCACGCTGCAACGCACTGTCTGCTTGTCGAGTCATGATGACGGTCAGAAAGGATCGTGCTGCCGGCCAGCAGAAGCAACACGTGCGGTTTAATTTGTGAACGAAAACTTGTGAAATGTTGCAAGGTGACGAAGAAGCAAATCGAGATATTTACAGACTTACCAAGCGATAGATGAGCCAGGTCGCTAGAACAAACTGGGATGCTGTCATCTTTTTGCCTGCGCAGGAAATTTTTAGAACATGCAGCAACATGCATTTAGACATGCACAGAGATGAAGTGGGGGGTTACGGTCCGCTCGTGGTTTCCGACTGGACGGAGTCCGTCCAGCCGCCGGACGATGACCGTGGTCGACGGAAGGATGAGCCTGCTGGAAGGAGGAGGGGCTTAGCCGGCCGGGAGAATGAGGTGTTTGGGGTGGACGTGATATAGATTTTTAGTTTATTGTACCACGATTTAACTATTGATTGATAAAATTTTGTTGTAACCTTTCGGTCCAATCTTTGTTTATCATTTGTATTTTTATTTTATTTTCTAGGCTCATATTTAATTATTAATGTCATTATAATTATAAACAACATTGAATAATAAAATATTTAATTAAGATCAAATTCTTATTTTACGTTTTCAATATTGAGATTAAAATATAAAGGTTTTTCTTGAACATATTTTTACTTTTCAATATCGGCCTCATTGTTTTTAATGTGAATTCTCTGTTTGTTTATTTATTTATTCAAATAAGGATTGAGAAAAAAGACTCACGAATAAACATGATTTGCAACAAATAAACATAAATATATAAAACTTTTCCCAAATAATTTATTTCCGATTACATTTATTGCAGTATCTCCCATAAATCTTTTTTTTTTAAAAAGGAAATGTAAATATAAATGCCCTTAAATACATTTGAACTTTATTTGAATTTGTATGGTAGGCAAGCGTTTGTTCCAAAAATGACATATTAGAAAATGGTAATTTGTTGTTGATTATTATTTCTTTCCACGAAAGGAAAGAACCATAATAAAGCTTTTATGATATAAACTCTTCTATTATCAAAATACAGTCCTTATGATTTGTTCATATATTATTAATTAATTAATGATCAAAATTGGCCTGTTAATTATTCGCCTATCTTTTTTTCATGAGAGTTGATTTGCTGTTTGGAGTTTGGACCATAATTTTAGGCCAATATTACATGTGAGCCCTTAAAGTATTGTCAACGATCTAACTCGTGTGGCATTAACGATGATTACGCATTGTTCATAGGTTAAAGGTCGATCGATGCTATTAAAGTCATCCCGCGTAATGTGTCTAATATATGAGACTCCTAATAAAAAAAATTTAGCACTCGAACTCAATTGTTTTATTTTCAAAATAGAAATAATAAAAAATAACGAATGCAATTTGGATCCAAATAAGATTAATATGTCTTTTCTAAAAGATAATGGATAAGTATAATAAATTAAATAATATTTCATTTTTAAAAGATAATGTATTATTTCCAAAATTAGAAAAATAAATTATTCAATTTGTGTACGGTTAAAATAAATTATATTTTCTTTATAGAAGGTAATGTATATGTGTAACAAAATAAATAATATTTTATTTTTAAAATATAATATATCATTTTTGGAATTAAAAAATGCTTTTAAACGATGTATTCAATTTGAATCCAAGATAAAAAGAACTAATTGAGAAAAATGTAGATATTGATGTGGAACAGGCGTAGAGCATTCATTTTACTTATTAATATTTTAAAATAATTGTATATTAATTTAAAGTATATACTAAATAGTAAAGATGATTAAAATAAAGATCATCGAATTATTTGATGGTAGTGATCAAATCATGTTAACAAACATGATTAATTCAATGATTATAATTTATTTAGTTTTAAATGATATTTTTCTATTATCAAATTACCAAATGAATATATATTATTCCATCTAAAAAGTATATAATCAGTTTTATCATGACTTATAATCTTTAAACTAATTAAATAATAAGAAATAAATGCTCTACATCGAGGTGTAGAGCTAGGTCCTCTAGGTACTCATTAACCTTTTTTTTCTTTTCAGAAACAAATTATATAACAAGATAGTTAAAGTTAGTTATATAAGATAATAATACATGTACAACATAAAATTAAATGAGATTAATTTTATTAAATAAGTAAACTTAATTTGAGTGCAACTAGGGCTTTTGGTTAGTATTAGCTCAAAATTTTAATTTGAGTTGTTTGAGTATTAAACCTTATTGTATGTTGTTAAACTGAAATGACAAAAATAACTTTAGCTATCAGGAAAGAAAGAACAAAATAATGAGCTAACTAATAGTTATCCAGAGAGAAAAACAGATTGAATTGAGAGTCGCCGATGAGAATCAGCATAGTTCCTCGAATAATTGCAACGGCAAAAATCAGATCATGCGAACTTAACGCTACACAAAAACTATATAATCAATTCAATCTATATAATCGTCATACATGAAACCTTTACCCTACATTACTACTGTTAAGTAGATGGCTATCGATATCTTTGCTATAATTCTTTTATTCAATTGGGATCGTTATCAATTTTAGACCTAATTAAATTAGAAATTATTATCTTCCATCCAATTTCGAAAGAATGCATGCATGTTTTTTTGTTGCACTCTCGCCATGCACTACACAGTGCATGACAACGGGAATTAAGGCTACTGCATGCTACTGCACTGCTGCCGTGGAAAGGTATACATAAGGGACCTTCGGACCGAGCACAAGGAGGAACACTAGGCAACTATTAGTTTGCAGTAGTTTAGAGAGAGACGGAGAGAGAGAGAGAGAGAGAGAGAGAGAGAGAGAGAGAGAGAGAGAGAGAGAGAGAGAGAGAGAGAGAGAGGTGGGGGTGGGGAAGAAGAAGAAGAAGAGTGAATATATAAAAGAATGGGAATTAATAATTATTAATTAATGATCAAACCTAACTAGCTAGCCTGTGAATTAATAATTATTCACCAATCCACTTTTTTTTTCACATGAGTTGATTTGCTGTTTTTGGACCATAATTTTAGGCCGAGATTAAATGTGGTTTCCATGCTAGTGGAATGATACTGTAATTCGTAAAACAAAAACAAAAAGATCTCGAGCTTGTGTATTATTATTTTAAATTTATTTTCTTTCCTTTCTTGTATTAGACTTTTAATTTGTACGTGTCTCTATCTAGAGGAAGTAGAAGGAAAATCATATCCGGTCCAAAAGTATGTGCCGAGATAAAAAAAATGTTAATAGTGATTTTAATTTTGAAAAATAAATAAAGTTCATTTAAGCGATTTGTGTTTTGATTGACGTGTCATTCGTAAAAAGAAAAGTTATTATAGAATTTTTAAAATGGCATTTAGTGAAATAAGATAAATCTTAACGCTTGTATCCTTGACACATGGAACTTCCAATGTCGACGATAAAAAAAAAACAATAACATTATTTTATTGTTTAAAATTCTACTGTCTAATAAGTTGACACAAACTAAATTTGCTTATCAGAGATTACAATTTACAAGCCATAAAGCGATGCAAGGGTGGCTAGATCTAATTATCTAACTCATTTATTCATAAGGTTACTGTTAAAAAAGAATATGCTATACATGCATAGCGTATATATATATATATATATATATATATATATATATATATATATATATAATTCATTTTCTCTCAAATAAATGAATTAGAGGCAGCTGGGTGGTACGAGGAGGCCGGAGGCGAAGCCTAGGGCATAGTTGCAGGAAGACGACGCCCCACCGTCGCCATAGCTGAGATTGATATCCTGCAAGCTGATCCCGCTGCACGGGTTACTCGGACTGCACTCCAAGTTCACGGCCACCTGCGTCGCCGACGTCCCTCTTATGTTCGCGTACTTGACTCCACTGATCTTGATGTGGGAACTCTTAAAAAAAAAAATTTGCGTACAGTCAGAAAAAGTATATATATGATGACAGACATGCATGGCTCATCAAATATGAATTTAATGGAAATATATATACATATTATGTATATGTTACCTGGCCAGGGCAGTCTTTCTTTCCGGGGCAATAATTTTGGTCGATGATGATCGGATTCTGGACATCTCTCATGACGGCGTCCTCGAAGGTGACTCCCGAGACGTAGCCTCCGACGTTCGTCCCCCACGTCTTAATCCGCACCCCGTTCTGCGTTCCTGAGAATGTCGCAGTCTTCACCGTCACGTTCCGGACGCCATCCTCTTGTCCGGCGTCGGTCCCTTGTTGCTTCTTTCCGAGGCTCCCAATGCTACATAGACATGCAACAGTGATTAATGCATGCATGGCGCAGTGGTAGTAGTGCATTGCAAGCATGGATGCACGCACGGACGTACGCACCTGATGCCGTGCCCTGGGCCGCAGAAGACGCGCTCTATCCAGAGGTCGGCGGTGCCGGGCCCGACCGACACGCAGTCGTCGCCGGTCCGGATGGTGGCGGTGACGATGTTGACGCCAGTGGACCGCTGGACGTGGATGCCATCGGTGTTGGGGCTGTTACCCGCCGCCGCTATGCTCACGTCCCGGACGCTCACGCCGTCGCACCCCAGGATCACTATGTGGAACAGCTTGCTGTTGATCGACCTCAGGCCCCTGATCTCTATCTTCTTCGAGTTGATAAAGGTCAGGGACTGTAATGAGTTATGGGCACCCGAAGAACACATTAATCAATTAGTGTACATATATTGGCATAATGTACAGTTCAATATATACAAGATTGATTGAGTGAATTGCACATCAAGATATTTCGAAAACCAGCTGTTCATTGTTCAATAATTTTCCTACGTACCGATGCACCATCGGGACACGTCCCCCCGCCCAACTTGCAATCCCACAGCGCTCGTCCACTTCCGTCGAGGCGGCCGCCGACCACCGAGACGCCCTCCACATTGTGAAAGCCGATCCATTCGCCGGAGGCGCCGTATGAGTTGTAATCCGAGGGTGCGATGACGGTGCCGTCGATCCGAAAGTTGATCCCCGCGCTCCGGCATGGGCCGTTGAAGATGGCCTGGCTCACCAGGAACCTCCCGTAGGGCACGTAGACCGCCGCCGGGCCCTCCGAGCTGCACGCGGCTCCCCAGGCCTTGCGGAAGGCCGCCGCCGAGTCCGTCCTCCCGTCGGCGATGGCGCCGAAGCTCACCACGTTGTAGTCGGCGTTCGATCCGGGGAGGAGGTGCAGGAACCAGTACAGCTGGACGAAGAAGAAGAAGAAGCTCGTGAACTTCGCCATGGTACTGGTGTGCACAGCTACCCAAAGACCTCTTTGATCGTCTGCTCCAATGGATGCATATGCGTCGTACCGTACCATTCGGGGCTTATTTAAAGAGCTGCTTGATCAAAGATTTGGTGCGAAATTAGATGGCATTCCACCATTGAGGAGAACAGAAGCCATGCATGCATGCATGCAATAATCAGCTGGTATGAAATTGATCAATTCCACCCTCCTGACGTACGTTAATGTAAAGTTTACTTTTTTTTTTCTAAAGTCCTTCTGGTGCAGTGAATTGTTTGGTATATGGTTTCAGTGGCCAGTGGGGTTGGGCAGATTGCAAAAAGCCTACATATATGTATATACATATATGCTTTGGTGGAATGGTCAACTAGTCCATGTATATGTATTGCCAAACATCCATCTAATCTAACTTTTATTTGAGAGACCAGAACAAGATACGTGTTATTTCAGATTTGTTGGAAATGAAACTATATGCATGCATGCATGCATGCATGCATGTCTCTTGAGTTACAATTAATTAATGTTGCATGCTAAGGAAGAAGGTGTGATACGTGGCATAAATGTAGTTGTCTAGTGCATGTTTAACTGATTAAATGGTGGAAAACTATTGAGATATAGTTTGACTTAATTGGCGCAATAGAAGGGCTGTTAGAGTAAGTAGTCTTCCACTCATATGACTTTATATATTACTAGAATTCGTTGTGATTTACATACATGTGATGAAATTGGGAACACTTCTGAATTTAATCTTTTTGACTTGGAGATTAATTTGATTCCCGTAGTGGACAAGCACCGAAGAGCGTCAAGGTGGGCTGACTTATATATATGTAGCATAATAATATAATGTTTACTTTGTGCTACTTTTTTGAACAAATATATATGACCTTTTGGAGCAGTGAGTCAACTCTTTGCCGATGGAGATGAACCCTTAAATTTTGACTAGCTTATTATCAAAAAGTGTGGATAAATATATAGATTTTAATTTCACTTGAGGACTTCGTGATTAATTACTTGGTGATGCGAAGTGATCTTTGTCCTTGAGCTTCCTGTTTGGGAAGGGACTTCTCTATATTATTTTTGCCTGTTATAAAAATCACCAAAGCCCCATAACAGGGGTGTAAGGAAAAAAAATCTAAACATTGAAAAACTAGAAAAATCTACCACTGACTCGATACAAAAAAAATATTATGAAAAATATAAGCACTTTTTTATTTTAAAAATCACCCGAAGAGCGGGAAAATAATATAAAATATATCATTATATTTTTAAATATTTATAGTATATATATATATAATTAATCAATAATATAATATTTAGCCCATCATAAATATATGTATGGACAATTTATGTAAGTCATAAATAGTAGTATTAGGCGATTGATGTTAAATTATGAAATAAAACACCTCTTAATATTAATAATATTTTTTACAAAATATATAATATACAAATACTAGGATTAAAAAAACATCCAAAAAAATGGTAATAGCTTTCTAATTTTTAAAAATAAAAAAAAAATATAAAGTAATATTTTCAAAGGAGAAAAATAAGGAAACAATAATGTAGTGCAATAACGATACCTTTACTTGGAGATCAGAAAGTTATGCGCCACTTGACCTCCTACCACCTCATACAACAAACGAACAAAAATGAAAAATAATACAATTACAAAAAGGAACCTATGGTTGAATGTGTTACGAAACTGACCTGAACCCAATATAAGTTTATATGTTTACATTGTACAAAATATTCTTCAACCTCTATAAATAAGTTGGTGAAATATATTACTGGAATACTAATGATCTATATAGCTCAAAAAAATAAATAATACTATTTTATCTTACTCTAAATTGGTCGAACATTAGTAGCTTCGGACTTCCGTAGACCGGACTGAGTTTCCAAAAAATTAGTCTTTTCCAAATATATCATGTAGTATTACAAATTAATTTATTACTAAGAAACGTCAATATTCCAACTGTTCATTATAAACATTATGAAACACGATTGAAACAGCAAAGCAATCCAATGAGGGCAATAACACTTCACGGCTTCACCACCTCAAACTACTATGTTATAGTCTAGTGATGGAGAAGGAAAAGTCTAACCACAGTACCGGTGAACAAGAAATATTTCTATTCCCACTTATGTAAAAATTTAAGTATCCTTACACCCAAAAATATAAAAGAATAAATCTCCTATTACACAGGTAAAATAAGTAATGCAATCCCGGTACCCAAAACTACTAGCCCAGTTGATTCACACAAAGATGATGTCAGGTCAGGAACTAGCTAGTTTGGAAAAAGCAACCAGCAAAAACACCAACTTCATGCACACGTATCAGTTTGCATCAATTTAGTCATGAACAAACCATTACAGATACATCATCGAATCAGGTAGTTCGACGCAGTAAAGAATTACAGGACTGCTGGAAAGGAAGGTGTGCTTGATCGGAACAAGCACCCTACGTATATAACTTCAAAAGTTGGTCTCTGTCGCTGCCAGCTTGTAGACAATCATCTCCTACCTGAATCGTCTACTGCTGGAACCTTTGCAGGATAACTTGAAAGATCAGTGTCCACTAATACAGAAAGATCATAAGGCTGTGCAGCAACTGCAGTGCTTTCCTTCAGCAATGAAGATTTAATCATTTCCAGGTCCACTTGTTCTTGTGATGTATTTGATATGACAGGGCTATTGGAACCAGAGGTGGAAACACTGGACGGATGAACCTCGTCTATTCTGTCTGTATTGATGTGTTTGTTCTTTCTTACGGAGTCCATCTCCTGCCCCATGGGCACGAATGTTCGTGATCGGTGTTTCCTTGTTCCATCGTCACTCTCATTGTTGTTATTGTACAGTACATAATCGTGATAAGTAGGGGCAAACTGTGACAGCAATTCACCATTAGATGAACATCACAAGCCAGCAAACTCTGTAAAACCAAAATCTATTCTGTCGTCATGAAATATTACCTGGTGTACTGTGTCATGGTAGAAATCGTTGAACTTCAACGCATGAGCAAGACTTCCCCGAAAACCACCTGATGCACCAAGATTGGCCCCTGCATACTCTTTGTAGGGGAATGCATAAAAGTGACCAACAGCTGCTGCGAGCATTTCAATGCATAGCACAAAGTTTTGAAAATCTGCAGCTTCATCTGCATTCTTAATGAACCCAGACTTGGCAGCAAGGAAAACAAGAACACCCTGTGTAAAAGTAATAGTTTAGTGTATTTTTAAGCACAGAACATGAGTAATATGGATTTATCCCCACAATAGCCTGAAAACATTAATCATTTCCAATATCGCAACAAAGAAGACATCGCTCATAGATATCAAGCTCATTCAGCATGAAACAAAAGTTCAATATAGTACTTAATACTAATACTACGTAGTAAGTACTATGACAGTTACTATAGCAGTTCTACGTTACTCTTTCTAAGTAGAGGATCATAGAACAAGAAAAAAGAATACCTGCCAATATGTGAGGAAAACAACAGATTTGATCATGATAAACTTGGGGATTGGGTTGAATGGTTTAAGCAAATCTCTGCACGCCACATAGAATAATGCTAAAGCATATAGAGCCATAGAGTATGATATGGTGTAGATGATAGTGATGTAGAGATAGCTTTGGTTCACACTGAAGTTTCCATCCTCATATTTCCCTTTGGCGTAGAGCATGAAGGTAATGACAACTAAGATGGGCTTCAATATTACAAATTGCAAACCACCTTGCTTGCACCTTCTTATAAAACGTCTGTTTCACCATACATTTAATTAAATAAAAACTTTTTTCATGGAAGTCAATTACTTGATATAGTCTGAAAAGGAAATCATTCAACAAAACAGGAACATACCCATCAAGAGGAATAGCAGGAAAACAGCATGTCATTAAGCACCACGATGGCTTCAGAACTCGGCCACTCAGACTTAATACCACTGCTCCAGGGCCTCCAACCCACGCCAAGCAGAGTGAAAGGAAGTTATATATGACCCAGGCTTCATAACTGAGACAGTTGATGAACCACAAATCAAAAATTGAATAACTGCAAAAATTTTCTTGCATACTATTCTTATATTTAATTCACAGTGATCTAGAAAGTCAGATTTCATTGTTCCCTTCTTCAAGCCTTCTAACTCTAAAGAGCATGTCCACACTTTCTTGCAAAGATAAGTTGCCATTTCAGATTTACCCATCATCTCCTTTGTTTATCTGGTCCTTTTATAACTAAAAACTGAATCCCAAACTTCATTCCCTTATCATATGCACAGGCATGCTGAAAGCTTAGACATGTTACCTGGTTCTTAGGTAATGCTACAATTTGCAAAATACTGACTAAAATAAACCTGACAGAAATCTTGGTTATTCATGTTGCAATTGCAACTAAGGTGATTAGTCAAAGTGTCTCTAACAGAAGTCATCAATCAGCAAGATGTAGGGTTACTAACCTTTATGTACAGAAATTGAGGAAGATAAACCTCTAATATCTGAGTATCACAGATCTTGTATGTTTCATGAATTCTGATTAAACTATAATGTACTAACATTGCTCTTAAATGTTATTTAGTGTCTGACAAAAAGAAGTACAAGAGGAGGATACAGTGCCCAGATAGCACTTGGAACCTTAACAATAGATTTGCAAATTGTTAAAACCAGTCAGTTTGATGAAGTTCAGCCTGCCTTATGTCATTTCCGAATGAATTGACAAAACAATAAAAATTTAATCTACTTCTCAAAATATATATATTTAATCTATTTCTTGTAAAAGAGAAAATGCTCCCCCCTATAGCGTATGAGACTAAAAGGATCTTAGAGAAGAAAACTGTTCTCCTAGCACGATTAAAGACCAAAAGTCACATATAAACTAAGTTTACCAAAGAGTACGTCAATCATAAAAGAGTTATTGAGAAAGGTTTTTTCCAGAGATGTGACCAGAAAGGTTACTTCCACCAACAAAGTTCTGACGCTGCCAACAATGATGACCAAATGATATTATGAGATATATGTGCCACATTTTTTATAACTCAAAATAGATTTTGTGTTCATGAGTTAGTATACCGTTACTGCAAAAGCTAAAAAAGAACACCAACAGGAAAAAAAAGATGTTCCATTGAAGTTCGATGCATAACATAAAAGTTGCACATGAAACACTTACACTTCTCTGATGGAATCAAAGTATATGGAACGATCATTCATAACAAGGGAGAGAAATGACATCAGTGCTAAGACCTGTAAAGATGTCAAAAAAATAATCACACAGCAGTAGAACAACATTGAAGATTATATCTAATGCACTAACTGGAAGAAATATATGACATGAGCTCATCTTCTTTACTTCCTCGGAAGATTATTGCTCGAGAGTTTTCAACAATCATACTAATCTTTATATTTTCATAATCTCAATTTGCCCTAAGGTTCTATAGACAGAAATAAGTAATCGAGTAAAAGGAATGTGTAAATCTGTCATTGGATAAAAATCTAATGGTGAACCATATTTGGTGTCTTAAAACTAAAGACTTTAATCCAAAAAAATGGTAGGGTCAATACGTGTTAAAGATTTTATTAGAAAATGGGTTTACAGTTTATACATTCCTGTAAGCCTAAGGGTCTATTTGTCTCCTTGATACTATTCATAAAATACGATTGACTAATTCCAAGGAATCATTAATCTTTTGGGGATTAAAGTCAAGCAATAAGCAAGTCCTGCAAAAATAAAACTGTTTGTCTCTTAAAGTTCACTGTTCATAGGTATAATTTTTTTTTTAAACGAGAAAGGACGACTAGCAAGAAGGTTGTCATCCAAGGGTTCCATTAATAATAGTAGATATTACAGTAATTTTGATAAAAGCCAACAGAAAGGCATATAAACCATGAAAACAAAATGACATCAGCACACTACCCAAACCAAAAATGTCATTCACACCTCTTCGCATCAGCAACCGCCATTATAACCGCCATCACATGTTGACCACACCGGAGAGGGCAGAGCGCAACCAGCAAAAGTCACAGAAATATTATACTTTTAAATTACTTTTAAATTACCTATCACATGTTCATAGGTATAATTACTTTTAAATTCCAAGATTTGCCCCATATCATATGGTGTTTTGTGGAATAAACCAGAATAAGGTCTTATTCTGAGATTTATCCCTTGCCAAACAGTCCCTTATTTTTTTTTTTAATAGCGAAGAAAGGATGTTATCTAATTATGATAGACATCCAGAAACGTCATATCTTTGGGTTTTGAAAATATGTACATGTATAAGGAAACTGACAAAAGGTATCCATATGAGCAGAGCCACAATATGAGCTACCTGAAGCGCCACTCATGGATAAAAAGGGAGGCATGGTGTAGAATGTTCTCTACATGTGGGAGAACAAAATCATAAAAGGTATAAAGTCAATGGCAATATTTTCTTCTTTTACCCTTTATATAAGAGATAATGAGAAAGCATCACACTTAAGTGAACTTGGGTGATGCAGGGCATAGTTAGGCAAGAGCTTGATGGCCTATTCTGCATTGACAGATTGGATTAAATATCAGTCTAGGTGATATGTTATCATCTTTTATATGGCTAGGCTTCAGTAGCCGGGAGGTATCTAAATTCCCATGAATTCAAAGTTGATAAATGATTGATTAGCTTACTTCAGTCTTTTAGATCCTACTTGGGTTCATTCGACTCCAGAGTCCAGATTAGATGTATATGATTAGCATCCCCCTCCCCTTCAACCCTTCCCTAATTCACAAATGACTATGAATTTATCAAACACTCTATTCTGCAGTTTTGCCTAGTGTAATAATCAACCTTGATTTCACCTATCCAAATACCAACTCTGTTTCTGACATGGTCATCATCATATGCAGCAGAGTAGTATGCACGAATAAGAATGCAGCAAAGAACCTACCGGGACCATGAAGATGATGCGCACAATGTAACGCTGGTAAGTGGGCTCCGTATAATTCAACAGATGCCTGTAAATGTGAAGCACCGCGAGCACGATGGCGCCGACCGTGCACGGAAAGGCAATGGCGACGAAAAGAACAGGCGCCATCAAAGAAGAAGGCTGAGGAGACAAGACACGCGAGCGAAAAGTCCGCCTGATGAGCCAAGATCAAATTTTTCGCCGAATCAAATACACACACCCATGGGAGAAAGTAAATGCAACCCAATCAAACACCAACCTTTGAAGGGCAACTGGGATCTCGTTATCTTCTCAAGTTCAACTCCCCGACCTCGCGCCGGCCTCTCCCATGGATCACGACTCCGGAGCAGAGGCGCGCAGAGGGGAACCCTAAATTGCGACCACGGGAGATGAAGCCCCTGTCGCCGACTTCGTGCCGTCGAACCACCCGTCCGCCAGGGGAGGGGGCAAATAGAGGGCGGCGGACGGCCGATCTCGATGTCGCAAGAAACCAAATCTGTGGGGCCAAGACGACGAGCCGAGGGACAATGACAGCAGCAATGAGTCTGTCGGCGCTGGCGGCGGCAATCGACGGGGAGGGGGAGGAAGAAGCAGCTGACGGTGGGATGAGAAGGAGAGGAGTGGAAGTGGAATTGGGATGACAGCGGCTTCAAGTGACGCGAGAAACGGAACAAGTTAATAGATTGGGTAGCAGAACAAAAAATGGGGGTTGTTTTTAAAAAAAAAGGGGGTTGTTTTAACTTACAAAAGATAGACGTTTTTTATAATAATTGGTCACTTTTTTAATATCGGAAAAAATGTTTTATAATTCTAGATAATGCTGACATAAAAACATGAACGTGTTACGTGTCACGTGTCACGCACGTGTCTAGGCCATTTTGGACTTTTTTTTATTTTTTATAAGTTTTTTACTAATAATTTAAATAAACGATAACAAAAAAATAATTTTATAACATAAAAAATTATAAGAAAATTATTATATCTATTATGAAGAATAATATGTGTAAAAGTTCGTAAAATTTTTAAAATGATGAATATAATTATTATTAATGATTTAAATTATATTTTTGCTATGAACGTTTGACACGTTCATTAAACTTAAAAATTATTAATTGTACATAACATAAGTCGTATATTATCTTATAAAAAAGTGTAAGCAGATTAGTTTTCGAATAACATTCTAACTTTATCCTCCCACTATATTTTATAATTAGACCGTCCTCTTTCACCTAGTATCGCTTGTTTATTAATTGTGATATCTATTATATTTCATGCATTGAAGTATTGCATTAGATGTACTCAGAAAATATTATTTTAATAAAAAATAATATTTTATTTTTTTTCCTCTGTTTGACAACAAAATTAATCAATAAAAAACAAATCCATTGTTTATCAAAATGAATGAATAGATTGGAAAAAAAAGAAAATGATTGTAATTATATTATAATGCGTATATAAATATTAGGAATATACTTATGAAAATGCCATCATTAGAACTATAGTTAGTTGTAATTATGATTGACTCCCGTAAAATGAATGTTCTTGAACAAGTTTAAGTAGAAAGATATGATGATTTTTTATAAGTATCTTTTAAAGTAAATTTATAATGAACTTTATATTACCATTGATCTATAAATCAATGGTGATCTACATGTGTGGATTCACTTTGAGTTCACACAATCCTCAATTCTTAAATATAAATGAATTTTAAGAATACGTGAACCCAAAATAGATCCACATATACGAACCTAATATTGATTCATAAATCAATAGTGATTCTTGATAAGCACTTTTTAAAATAAATTTATAGTAAATTTTAGATTACCATTGATATAAATCAATGATGATCCACATGTGTGGACCCGCTTTGAGTCCACACAATCTCGATCCCATTTGGTTTTAGATAATTAAGTTGAATAAGTATATATTTTCTTGAATCCAGTCAAAGAGGCATGTTTAATCTTGTTAGTAGTATGTTTTTCAGGTTACAATAATCTACATTTTCAGTGGAATACAAGATATTCATCTATTTTAAACTGAGGGAATGATCGTCATTCTATTGTTCAATGAAGTTGAAAGAAAAACCCTTTCTCCTTTTGATCTTGCAAACAACCGTGCCTTCTTTCCGTGTGTACTCCTTCATCCACAAGATAGACGTTGATATTCGTCGGGGTCTCAGAGCATATGTATTCGTTGTTCTATTTACCTAGCAACATCAATTTCTTATCTCCTCTCTTAAATGATTCTTTTTTTTTTCCAAACCACAAAACATTGTAATTCGAGTGATTATGTTTGCCCAAATCTTCTTCCACCCAACACGACGGACCTTCTTTTCCCGTCAATAAATCTTCCTTGCTCTAAGGACAACTTTGGTTCAAAGGTATTTCGGTTTCCCTTCCAGCTCGTTGCATCGGCATAAATTTCTTTCCCCTCATCTTCAATTCGTACCGACGTTCGGTGGAACTTAAGAATGTATGCACCCCTAGAAACCACGGCAGACCTTGTCCTTCACATGAAAAGACTTCTTCGCCTACGCATGGCCATGGTGTTCGTTGGAACCTGGGATAATTAATAGGTACTTCCCTCCCTATTTGTGTTGTTGGCTGAAAATTATCTCCTCTCCTAGGGAATGATTCTTTTTGCCCCCCTCCACAAGTCTCCATGTCATTCGCCGTGTTTAGCTAACTCAAGGTAACTCCTTCTCCTTGCCCGAGCCACCATGGTAAACAATTATTTCCCCTGCTAAACTATCTTCATTCTATATGTCTTATAGAAAATTCTACTAAAATGTCAAATGTCAACAAGAGCAGCTCACCATGTTACCAAGGCCGAAGATGTTCAAATGGGGATGGCAGAAGGTTGAAGCTTTCGGCCAGAAACAGGCAAAAGAAGCCGGGGATGCACACAATTGCAAGGTCACCGAGGATCATCTCTAAGCTAGGGCACAAAAAGAAAAAAAGGGGAAAGCGTCACTTTTTTAAACCAGCGTCTGCAAAGGGATTTTGGTCATTTTATCCAACTTGTCCTCGTTCAATTCAAACGCTAGTAAGAATATAAACAAGAATAGGTGCTCATTTCAACCAAACAAGATAACCCGCATTAACATGAATAAATACACTTATTCACCTCATTTGTATCCCGCAACCAAATGGGGAAAGGATCATTTGGATTAAGATTAGTAAGGTTTTATTCCATCATTTCTATTCAAACAACATTGGAATAGGAAAAGTTAGGAGAAACAAAAAAGTTCTCTGTCGGCTCAGTGTTCTTTGCATTGTTAAGTGAAAAAAAGTGAGAGCAAGAAGTTCTTGTTATTAGAAGGAACATTAGCAAAATAATTATTTTTCTTTTTTTTAAAAAATTCTAAATAGTTAAGAATGGTGCGAACATTTATGTTGGAGTATTTTAGTCTGAATCCAAACCCCTAAATAAATACACCTTGTGTTTCTTTTGAAAAAAAAAAGTACTTTTGAAATAATATGATAAATAGTATATTTGGATAACAGAAAAAATGAGTTATTTCTCATATACACATTTATGTCATTTCCACCATTTTAATTAGTTCGTTCCTCAACTTTCTTAAATCATCATGAAATAGAATCCATGTTAAATTTAAAATACACTTCATTGGAAATTTAAAATTATTAGATTAAATCCATATTTGCCCACTAACTACAAGCTCCTCAAAAGTATCAGTAAATCTCAAAATTACAATGTGGGAAAATTCCATATATGGACCTTTTTCTTCTCACCGGCCAATACTAACAGCGCCCAATAGCCCACTTAATATTAACGTTGGGGCCCAAATAATTGAGGCCTTCCATGTTATTATGCAATAATAATAATAATAATAATAATAATAATAATAACGGAAATGAGAACAAAAAGCGCTTATAAATATCCATCCAAAATTATCTCATTCCATCTATCCATACAAAGCAGGGCAGAGGGGGCGACGAGGTGGAGGTTTGTAAGGTCATACACTTCGTTTGCAGGCTTTATCAAATCCTTCTCCTCCTCCTCCTCCCTCACCTTCCAGGCCAGGTGGAAGCAGCAGCTGCTCTCACTCCTCCTCCCCCGCCGCCGCGCCGCCCAGAGAGACGGCCATGGCGTCCATCATTGGCGTCTCGTCCCTATTCAATGGGGCGCCTTCCGTGGAGCTCTCCAGAAAGTTCCTTCCCCTGCACTCTTCGCTTGCCTCCGACAAGCCCCACCTCCACTCCTCCTCCTTCTCGTTCAAGGTTCCCGCGGGGAGCTGCAATGGCGTCTGCTGCTGCGCCGCTCTGAGGAGTTCGAGGCTGGTGAGCCGACTCGTGCCTCGTGCTGTCGCTTCGCTCAACTCGGTGCTCAGTGAGGAGGCGTTCAAGGGTCTTGGAGGCCTCGAGGTGGAAGGTGAGGACGACTACGTCTACGACTCCGTGGAGGACGAGGAGGAGGAAGATGAGGAGGAGGTGGACGACGAGGGCGAGGATGATGACGAACTTGCCATCGCCAATTTGGGGTTGCCGCAGGAGCTGGTCGCTTCTCTCGAGACGCGCGGGATTACTCATCTTTTCCCTATTCAGGTGGAAGCGAAGTCCTTTTTGTTTCTTCTGCGACGTTAACTTCTTCAGCACAGTTCATTCAAATATGGCATTTTAGCCTTTTTTATCTGCAACAGGATTTCCATTTTTTTTTTCTTGCCCCTTAGCCTTGTGCTTAGGCCGGTGACGTTTCTCTAAGCTAGGCAGCATAGTGAGCTTTCCCAGATGCCTGTTCAATTCCTATTTGTCATTATCGCGTATGTGTTTCATTTGCTGTTCACATGACATGCTTGATTATTTTCCTCAGAGGGCTGTCTTGGTTCCAGCTCTTGAAGGTCGTGACCTGATTGCACGCGCAAAGACTGGGACAGGGAAGACACTGGCCTTTGGAATTCCCATCATCAAGCGACTTACTGAGGCTGACCAGGGACGGAAAATATTGAGGTTCATTTTCAGATTGTCTTGTAACTTGCAACCAAGCAATTGATTTCTGTTTCGTTAGCCATTTTGTATCTTTATTGACATTCTTATTACTGCTTTGCTTAGGCGGTCTGGTCGTCTTCCTCGTGTTCTTGTTCTTGCCCCTACCAGGGAATTGGCCAGGCAAGTCGAGAAGGAAATTAAGGAATCAGCACCTTACCTCAGCACAGTCTGTGTTTATGGAGGAGTTTCCTATAATACTCAGCAAAATGCACTTGCTCGTGGTGTTGATGTGGTTGTAGGAACTCCTGGCCGTATTATTGACCTTGTCAATAATGGAAGCCTTAAACTTGGAGAAGTACAATATTTGGTTCTTGATGAAGCTGATCAAATGCTTGCCGTTGGGTTTGAAGAAGATGTTGAAGTAATATTGGAAAAGCTGCCATCTGAGCGTCAAAATATGCTTTTTTCTGCCACGATGCCTGGTTGGGTGAAGAAGTTGGCCAGAAAATACTTGAATGATCCTCTAAATATCGATTTGGTATTTTTCTAGTTTACTTTTAGATTTTTTTTCTATTGAGCATATAGAAGAAACGGAGTTTCAAGATTTATTTCGCATCGTCTATTTTTTCACTTTAAGAAATTTACTCCTTAAAGTTTGGTCATCTAAGTTAGACGCATGAATATTCTTGTCTTTGTGCTTACATTATTTTCCATGAAGGTTGGTGATCAAGATGAGAAGTTAGCAGAAGGCATTAAACTTTATGCAATACCTACAACATCAACTTCGAAGCGCACAATCCTTAGTGACTTAATCACGGTTTGTCTGCTAGTCCTTATGGAAATCCTACTGTTCTTTTGTTGCTTCTCCTTACATTCAGTGAATCTCGTATTTCTATATAGAACATATCAACTCTCCAATGTTTTCAAGAGGTACTTGTATGTGTGTCCAGGAAGGATTTGCTCATGCCTTTCAACTAATGCACATAGAATGTTCCCTTCTACAACAGTGAAAACTTATCTGAATCTTCATCGATGTTTATTCATGGAACTCATGATTCTGTCATTTGGTTTCAAATGATTTTCATCCTATTTATATATAAATAGGAACTCCCTTGGTCTCATGTGGGCAGCAACTTATTATGTTTGTTTATAAACTGATAAAGAATGCTTGTATGATGAATCTTCCACATGTTTCTGTTGTTCAGGTACATGCAAAGGGTGGGAAGACCATCGTATTCACTCAAACAAAACGGGATGCTGATGAAGTGTCAATGGCCTTAACTAATAGTATAGTATCTGAGGCACTACATGGTGATATATCCCAGCATCAGCGAGAAAGAACATTAAATGGTTTTCGCCAAGGGAAATTCACAGTGCTTGTTGCAACTGATGTAGCTGCCCGTGGTCTTGATATACCAAATGTTGATCTGGTGTGTTGTTAGTTTACTTATATCTGTCTATACTGTAGCACTTTTATTACATAACTTCTAGGTGCTGTTAAAGATTATTTTTCTTGTGCATGCTTTAAATTTTTTGTGCTAGAAGATTGTTATAGTGTCCATTCAGTGGTACATAGTTCTTGTCTTTTTTTTTATGCTAATGTTGCTTTTGTTTATCACTGCTTAACATATTTTCTGTGGAAGTAGTTTTTAGCAATCAAATGTCTTTCATTGATCTCGTTTCCAAAAAAAATATCTTTCAATAATAAGCACTTTCATTGTGATTACATATATGCATAAATTAAGAATTGTGTTCTTTTCTTTTCCACAGATTATCCATTATGAGTTACCAAATGATCCAGAAACTTTTGTTCACCGTTCGGGTCGTACTGGACGTGCTGGAAAAGAAGGCACTGCCATCTTAATGTTCACCAGCAGCCAACGGAGGACAGTTAAATCTCTTGAGCGTGATGTAGGATGCAAGTTTGAGTTTATAAGCCCGCCACAAATGCAAGAGGTGTTGGAATCATCAGCAGAACAAGTAGTTGCTACTCTGCAGGGTGTGCATCCTGAGTCAATAGAATACTTTCGGCCAACTGCTCAAAAATTAACTGATGAACTTGGAACAAGTGCCCTTGCTGCTGCTCTAGCTCATCTAAGTGGATTTTCTCAGCCCCCTTCTGCTCGTTCTCTCATAAATCATGAGCAGGTGAACCATTTAACATATCAAAATATATCCAATATGTGCGTTCAGTAAAAGTCCATTCTTCTCATTCTATAGTTTTTAGCCCCTTAATATTATCCTGGATCAAATTCTTTGTAAATGGATCATGCTAAAATCTGTATGAATATTTTTGTTGTTGCATGATGCATCTAGATGGCCTTGTTTGCATCTTAAAAGTTCCTTTGTCCTCTGATATGATCTGATTCCTTTCGCTAATATGCAGGGATCGGTGACATTACAATTAATACGTGAACCTGGATGCTCAAGAGGTTTCTTCTCTCCGAGATCTGTGACTGGATTCCTTTCTGATGTTTATCGTGCAGCAGCTGATGAAGTGGGCAAAATATACTTGGTCGCAGATGAACGAGTATGTTTTCTTTCTTCCGGGAATTCATTTTGGAATGCTTGTCATCCTCTATACTTCTTCCTTGTTTGTGTTTATATTTTTTACATCATGAATCAATTTGTTATTTTCAGAAAACTAATTTTAATTTCTTTGATATTATTGGATATTTTTACATTTTGCATTCCTTTATAACAAATATTCTTAATCAGCATAAGTTGTTGGAAGCACAAGAGCTTGCCATTTTTAAAATTCTATTTTCATCTGCCTTCATTCGTTACCTTGTTCATATTTTGCCTTCTCAGAATATGGTGGAAAATGTGAATAACTTTTTGAAACTTTCTTCTTCACCCTACTTTCTAGATGTTACCTTTCTGTGCCTTAGATGAAGTTTATAGTTTCTCTTGAATAATCTAAGAAGTCAGGCGAATTCAAATTTCACATAGCTCAAACCCTTATATTCAACACAGTTCCTAGGTGTGTTGTGCTAACTTGAAAAGGATCTCCACAGTAAAATTTATAGACAAATTAATCTAGTGGTTGTTAGCAAATTTTATTTGCAGTTTGCAACTTTGCCCAATGCCTTCAACCTTCAGATATTAGTTATCATGAATTATGAACTGCAGGTAAACCTCATGTTGTTTTGCATGTGTATGTAATAATCAGATTTTCTATCATCTCAGGTTCAAGCAGCAGTTTTTGATTTACCTGAGGATATTGCAAAAAAGCTACTCAGCATGGAGTTGCCACCAGGAAATTCCATATCCAAGATCACAAAGGTAGTGTCCAGTTTCATTCTGGGTCATATTTCTACACTCAATTTTTTGAAATAATCTTATGAACTTCTCTACTTGTTGCAAGAACGTAATTCAAGATGTAAACAAGATTTATTAGAACTTTCTATTTCAAGCTGTCTGCAAATTTCATAACTATCTACAGTTCTGTTATTTTGTTACTGTTGTCAATTGCATTGCCAGTTTTCTTTTGGTCATCATACACCCAACAGGAGATCTTGCTAACTGCAATTTATTCATTCACTTGAAGTATAAATGACTTTTAACATGATGAATCAATATCGTTAGAATCTGTTTCTAGAGTTGATCCGTATTATTTTTCTATCCCACCTTGTTTGTTGTTGTTTAATGATTTGTCTTCCTCTTGGTTAAAGTTGTTAGCTGTTAACTTACTTTTTCCTGTGTAATTTTGTTCAGCTTCCTGCACTTCAAGATGATGGTCCTTCTAGTGACAATTATGGGCGCTTCTCAAACCGGGAAAGGGGCTCCAGAGGTGGTTTTCGAGATCGAGAGAGAGGATCTAGAAATTTTGGTGGCCGTGGCTCTGACAGTGATGATGGATTCCGACGTGGGGGTCGTAGCTATAGAACTGACAACAGCTGGTCTAGATCATCTAGAGGGGGTGAGGATGATTGGCTAATCCGTGGGAGAAGATCAGGTCGTCCATCCTCCATTGGTAACAGAGAGAGGTAATATTACTTCAGCTCGATAAGAATGACAAATTTCTAACAGGAAAAGGACATCTTGCCTTGAAGTCTTATATTGTTCAATTTCATTTGATTGCATATGTGATTTTCTTTTCCAAGACACAGTGAGACCAGCATTTGCCTCAAGCCAAATCTTTATTAAAATGGCAATATTTTCACGTTTCGGAAAAAAATGATCATATTGTTGTTTATGTCATCTATTGGAGTTGGTTTAACCATCTTGAGATTTTCATATGATTGATTTACCGATGTACATGTTGAATATGGAAATGCTACGATTTATCTTTTGGCCGCAGGAATAATGTTTCCCCTCAAACAAGAAGTTCCATTTAGCATAATTTAAACACATAAAGATGGTTTCTCCCGAGTTATAATTTTTAGTATAAGTCTCAACAGAGCTTCTATCCACAGACACTTAATGATGCCCTTGGCTGCTGATATGCGAGCTGCACGCACCTGCTGAATTTTACTTAATTCATCAAGGCTCCCTAGATAGTAAACACACACTATCTTACTGAATTTTATCCACAATGATGATAAACTCCTTACATGTCATTGTTCCTCAGAAGTCTTCCAGTGTAACAAATTTTTCGATGATTTTGCATGTACACTGATTTGTTAGCCTTATCATTCCCATAATTATCATTTCTTCGCGACAGGAAGTTCCTAAGATTGCATTGTTTGATGTTATTTGCAGGGGCTTTGGAGGTGCATGCTTCAATTGTGGCAGGTCGGGCCACCGAGCATCGGAATGCCCAAACAAGTAAATTTTGTGTGCATCTGAGCTTTTCTGGATATGCTGACATGGAATATCGGAGGAACTTCTGGTGTACAATGCGCAAGCAAATAGTCATGCACCGATTGCTCCCGGGGAACCCACCCTACACCATGCAAATCAAAGTGAGTTCTCTACTCAACTTGGAAGGTGGCTGCAGCCTGCTCCCCATGTATTGCGTATGATCTCCCCCTTGGAAATGGACACATCAGTCAGTTCAGATTAGTTCGTGCTTCATAGTACTAGTAGAAGCCACACGGAGCTCCGAATGTGGATTGTTCCTGTTTAGTTCAAAGATGCGAGTCTTTCAATTAGACTTTTGCTTGCAACTGGCATCCAATTAGGGATGTTAGTTCGCACATTTTGTCTGGGTGGGTTTTCTCATCATATCACTGTACTGTCTGCTAATAATTTAATTTAAGACCAAAGTTTCTTTCATGGTTCATCGCCCATGATTCAATTGTAGCTTTCTTGTTCCTCGTTTTTTTTTTCCTTTTTCTTTTCTTCTCTTTTTGGCACTGCATCTTACATTTATATTTTCGTGCATCCCCATGGACCTGAGCAATTTATATTGTCATTTCAGAGATCATTTGAGTTTCCAAGATGATTCAAATTATCGAACAAGGAAAGAAGACGATGCAATAAATTGTGAGATAATTCAAAAAGATTATCCGATTAGAAATATCTTTCCTGTGCACGTAAACTTTTAAATCTTGTTTGTAGTTTGTATCATGTAAAACGGTGCAATATGAACTGCATTGGGAAGAGCTGACAAGGAGCAAGTCACAATCCCTAATACCATCAACCTTCGTTATAGGAAAAAAGAAAAAGAGCTGAATGGAGAACTAGAGATGATTCATGGTGTTCCCGTGAATCTCGAAATTTCACTCTTGAGGTTTGGTATGAATAGGAATTAGAAAAAAAAAATGTTTCTTTTTCGTTCTCGTGAGAGATATAAAAGTAAAAATGATCTTACCACAAAAGACAAATAGTATTTGGATACACGAGGGACAAAAGAAAAGGTAAAATAATAAATATAGAACAAAATGGAGGTTGGGGTGATCTCATTCGCCCCGACCGTCCTGCCTACATCGTGCTTCATCTGATCGAGTTGGAACGACAGATTGAATCGGCGAATTTTTCTCTTTCCCCATTCGTCGATTCCTCCTTCGTTGTTGCCTGACGCCGTGGAGATGATGCCCTGATCCCGCTCACCGGCGCCCCGACAATGCTTGCTGACGGCCTGACACCACTCATCGTCGTTGCTGCCGCAACGCCGCTCAACGATACCCTGACGTCACTCGCCGCTCGCCCCTTCGATGCTCCCCTTGCCTCCGCTACTCGCCCCTCCGATGTATGCCTGACCGTCACTCATCCTGCCGTTTCTCGCCTGACCTCCGCCACCGCTCACCCTCTGGCGCTACTCGAGCGGAGGATCATGAGATTGTGAGCTCCATTACAATGAGGGATCTAATGTCGTTGCTCGCCCCTCTGACGCTTGCCTCACCGCCGCTCGCCCTACCGTTGCTCGCTTGATCACCGCCGCTTGCCCTTCGTCGTCATTTGCTCCTCTGACAATCCGCCTGATCGTCGCCGCTCACCTGACCTATGCCGTCACTCGCCCTGCCACTGCTCGAATGAAGGATAATGAGATCACGAGCTCAAATCGCCGCTTGCCCCTCCGACGCTCGCCTGACCGCCACTCGCCCTCCGTCATCGTTTGCCCCTCCAACGCCCGTCTGGCCTTTGCTGCTCGCCCCTCCGACTCTCGCCTGGCTGCTGCTCGCCTAACCTCCGTCGTTGCTCGCCCTGTCACGGCTCATATAGAGGAACATGAAATCGTGAGCTCCGCTAGGGCAATGACGGATCTGACGTCATTGCTTGCCCCTCCGTCACTCGCCCAGCCACTGCTTGCTTGACCATTGCCACTTGCCCTTCTCCATCGTTCACCCATCCGACGCCTGCTTGACCTCCGCCGTCGTCACCCCTCTGCTCGAATGGAGGGATGAGATGTAGCCGATTTTTTTCATGAGAAAAAATCGCAGGTTCACAGGGAAGTCAAATCTGTCCTTTCGTCTCGATCGGACGAAGCGCGCCGTAGGCAGGACGATCTTCCCGACCTCCATTTTGTCCATAAATATAATGTATGTAGTTACATATTTTATCAAGCAATGTTATGCAATTATTTAATAATTAAATTAATATTCATGTAAAAATGCTAATACTTGAGTGAAACAAAGTAGGATAATTTTAAATAAAATAATAAATAATACTAATAAAATAATTTTATTTATTAAAGAAATATTTATTTTTGCCATTGGTAGGAACATTATTATTCTTATTTTAAGAACAAAATTAGTGGTTTTACATTTTTTCGAGATAGTTCTAAAATTTTGAAAAATTAATCAAAATAGACTATTATTGAGGTGTTGAGATGCAAAAATAAGAATAAATCTCTTATTTTAACCGTTGACCTCTGACAAACAAGCCTTTTAGGATTTGGGGGGTCTCAACAAACTTCAGCAAACAGATGAAGCTTAAGAGTGGCAAATAGTCTAGCAATAGCTATGGCACAGCAATCCCCATTTCGAACAACAGAAAAAATAGAATTAGCATATGTGAACTAAACAAGAACATCTCCACGAGGGGAATCAAAAGATATTGTTCAATAAAAAAAATTGTAAACCTAAATTAATCGATCACAATTCTTGTATTATCTTTTGTCCAAAGATCAAATTAAGCTTTGTTTGATATTATTAGTGGTTTGATAAACGGATAATAATTTTATAGCGGATACTGATTTAACAAGAGGATAGCGCACACGGTCAGAGATTCTAACAAATAAGTATTTAATACATTTAACGATAGAATTAGCTAATAAATATAAAATGATATAATTGGACATATGATATATCTCTTAATTTAAACATTATACAAATTTTATTATAATGTAATAAATAAATTATCTATATCTTGATTAAATAAAATAAAATCTCACAATTATATTTTTGTTAAAAAAATTTATATTGACAATAAATTTTATATATGATATAAAAATATTATTAAATTAATTTTTATTCATTGTTAACATATAAATAATTTATAATTAATTAAGCAAAAATATAAAAAGAAATATTGTCAAATGATGTTAAAATAATAAGAGAAAATAATAAGATAAGTTGAGAAAAAAATAATGTATTTGAATAAGGGTAAAATAGAAAAAAATTATAAACAACTAATCTCTAATAAAGTGACTTTTCAATAATTTTAGAACCTCAGTCTCATAATCTTAGTAATGGTAAATATTGATGGATCAATCATAACATAAAAGTACCTTGATAAATCTTTTACTCCGACAATGATTAACTTTCTAATTACATAATGAAATGTTCTTTTGTCGATAAAAACTTTTTATATTGGAGCTACAAATTTGTTAATTAAATGATCATTTCATGTGGTAAACATTTTAATCTAATTAGTACTAAATATTTCAAAAGAAAATCCAATTGGGTATAATCCAATTACGGATCCAATCTAACTCAACTCAATAGGATTCAGATGAGATCATATTCAATGTTCTTTTTGTCCTCAAGTCGATTTCGGATTGAGTTCATGTCAAATTCATGTGCACTCTATCAGAAATTACATTACTTGAAGAACCGACGCATTAACACACAACAAATGCACTTCAAATTCAAAGTTTATCAATTGAATGCATGGCGTAAATACCAGCCCACAAGCAATCCAGGCACAACTATTTCAACTGAATCAAAATTAAGTTACAGAAAGTTGCAATCAAACTCGAGCATTCATCAAGACTTCAGGGTTAGATTGAAGTCATTTTATAACATCACAGTGCACTCTGAAGTGGAGGTCGTGATAATCCAGAAACACAGTTATGGCCTCAGTTATGGGACACCGTCGCTTCTTCAGGTTCTTGCATATCCGATTCTGCAACTACTGCAACTAACATCTCAACAGAAATTTTACGGACATCACGTCGAACTCCGATATCAGACACATAACGCTTCACACAGTACGTGCCTCCGGTGACAAGTAGCAATCCACCAGAGCCGGTTGTCAGGAAGCGAAGAGAAGACGCAATGGAACTTGCTGCAGTAGCCAAAGACGATAGTTGTCCACTATGTCCAACGCTTCCAGAGCTGGCTGTCAGGAAGCTAAAAGAAGTCACAATGGAACTTGCTACAGTAGCCAAAGACGATAGTTGTCCACTATGTCCAACGCTTGCAGTAGTTCTTGCAGTAGTAATCACAAGGAGACCTGTCTTGCAATATATTGCAAAGTCCTCACAGTTGTTCTGAAATATGTTGTAAACACCAAATCCATGTTCAAGAAGGTATCTGGATCTATGCAGTACGACATCAGCGGGATCTGATGAAGCAAATGTACAGGTTCCACCACGAGCTTTGGCAAGGAAGAAGGCTGGTGATACCTCATAGGCAAATGAATAAAGTTTGTCACCCGCAAGAAAACAATCGAGACAAGAAATAATGACGCCATGGAGGTTGCTCTGATCACCGCATGCCTCACAAATCCGATCCAAATTAGAAGGCGAGCAACAGGCTAAGATACGATCCAAGACGGTTCCTATTCCAGTCTCCTGGCCTGCCCCACGTGTAAAGTGAATGACCATGCCATCTCCCACGTAGATACCTGAAAGGAAAATAACTTGATACGCCATGTTAACCGCCCACAATGGGGAAGAATCTGTTGCAACAACAACATAGTTCTCTTCTCTACAAAGAGGAAAATCAACAACATAATTCTGAAGAAAGTCAACCCTCCGAATTTTAGAACACATGAAAAAATAAATGGTCAAACATTAGCTAGAGGAAACAACATTACAACATTTTGCAGATCTACTTCAGAAAATCTTGACATGGTGCAGAATACTGCAATCTATTATTTGTAAACACGGAATAGTTTATTTCCTGAAAAACTCTTGCTTGACAGTTTGGAAATTCAAGATGGATGTGCCATGTTGTGCATTTTCCCTATTGTTCAAGACCTGACAAGGGTTTGGTGCACATTACTAAAATAAACAAGAATCGACTGGAAATCCTTCTACTTCATAAAGACCACCACGAGTACGGTTCAGACTCCTGATTCATTCAGTTTCCAATCTGGTAGAAAGTTATTGTTCATGTTTAAGATCTCAAGAATGGAGTACTTTTCTCAGCACCGGAAATCCATGTAGAAACTTCATAAATCAATTTGTCTAAATTTTCTTTTCCTATGAAATTATGGGAAAAAGTGATTGAGCAAATAAAGTAGATATTCAGAATTGTGCAAATTATAGAGGAATTAAACTTATGAGTCACACTATGAAATTATGGGAAAAAATGATTGAGCATAGATTGAGAATGGAGACTAGTATTTCTGAGAGACAATTTGGGTTCATGCCAGGAAGATCCACTACAGAGGCGATTTATTTACTAAGGGGGATGATGAAGAAGTATCGAAGTAGAAGAAGAAACTTACATATGGCTTTCATTGACTTAGAGAAGGCGTATGATCGGGTACCAAGGGATGTACTTTGGAAAGCCTTGCAAAAGAAGAGGGTGAATGTTGCCTACATTAAGGTAATACAAGATATGTACGATGGGGCATTGACTAGGGTTAGGACACCCGGAGGTGAGACAAATGAATTTCCTATAGGAATTGGCCTACATCAAGGATCAGCTTTAAGCCCGTATCTATTTAACTTAGTTATCGATGCTATAACCGAGAGTATCACAGAAGAGGTACCTAAGTGCATGCTATTTGCAGATGATATAGTACTTTTAGCGGATTCAAGAGAAGAGATTAATACAAAATTGGAAATATGGAGAAATACGTTGGAGTCAAAGGGTTTTCGTTTAAGTAGGAATAAAACAGAATATATGCATAGCAATTTCACAAATAAACAACTTAGAGACGATTTGAAAGTTAGGCTAAGGGAGGATATAATTCCTCAAGTGACAAAGTTTAAATATTTAGGATCAATTATAAGACAAGATGGTGAGATTGATGACGATGTTAATCATAGAATTCAAGCTGGTTGGTGTAAGTGGAGAAAAGCCACTGGAGTTCTTTGTGATAGAAAAGTACCCAATAAAGTTAAAGAAAAATTCTATCGTACTGCTATAAGGCCAACAGTGTTATATGGTAGTGAATGTTGGGCTATGAAGGGACAACATGAACGTAAAGTGGGGGTAGCCGAAATGAGAATGTTGAGATGGATGTGTGGTCATACAAGATTAGATAAGATTAGGAATGATCATATACGTGAACGAGTCGGAGTGGCTCCTATTAGGGAGAAAATGGTAGAGAATCGTTTGAGATGGTTTGGTCATGTTCAGAGAAGACCATTAGATGCAAGTAAATCAAATAATCTGAAGTCCGATTAAAAGAGGGAGAGGGAGGCCAAGGCGGACACTTGGCGAACTAATAGAGCAAGATCTATTGGTGAATAATATACCGAAAGGTTTGGTTACTAATAGAGCGGAATGGCGTCGTATGATCCCTGTAGCCGACCCCACCTAGTGGGATAAGGCTTTGTTGTTGTTGTTGTTTCTTCTCTTCCTAAGAACAGTTTATGTTCTCTCATTTCTCTCTAGTGAGTACACTTATCATTGTAATGAGGGGATAATCCCTTGAGACAAATCGTGTTGTCTTTTGTTCTGTTCTTTTGTAGATTTTTTTGTTCTTGCTAGATTAACAAGGATTTCTAGAATTCACTCCTTACGGAGCTCCGAATGATCAAGTCTCCACTATTCTCCATAATAGCCTTTAAATTACTTGCTTTTTTCCTTTTGGAAGGATTTCTCTAACTATTTGACGAAGTATTTTCCTTTTGGCCTCCTCTAAGATCTTGGATCAACAGTCTTATATTTCAAGAGTATAAATTTCATCAAACCTTCCACATTTTTTTGATAACAAAACATCACCCAACTCTCTCCACTTAGTTTATGTTGACCATCCCTAGAATTTCGGCAACTCCCTGAAAGCTTTGTTCTTTTTACAACCATCATCCCACAAATTTATAAGCTGACAAAATAACAGCTTCATGCCTGCTAATGACAGGCAATGGAAAAGGGGATTGACAAATACATTATAACAGAACAAGATAGTAAGTTCACTAAATCAGTAGTACAATTGACATTCTTTTTTTTTTTTTGAAACGAACAATTGACATTCTTTTGAAATGTCAAATGTCATCGGGCATGACATTTATTTGACAATTACATGTCAGCATGAAAGAACCAATTTGGCCAGGCATAAGCCTTTTTGGAACGATTAAAAGTAAGATAATAGTATTTTTTTAGGTAAAAACGAATGAAGACATAGAATAGTTGGTAAAACATGTACTCATTTTGTCATCCAATGCTAAAAATTCTGCAAATTCTGCCTTTGGAATTTATATAAGATAGTATCTTTACAATTCATGATACCGGCCATGAATATAGGCATAAGTACATGTGCTTTGACTCTCAAATATCCATCCATGCAGGTTTATGATATGTAGAAATGTATGAATGTATATCTACATACATGCATAAATGTTTTATCATATTCAGTGTTAACAAAATATTGTGCTTCCTTGTATTTGGAAAACAAATTTAGTGTGTTTAGTTGTGTCATCCTATGCAAAGCACCAACAAAGTAAAATGTGTGACAACAAATTAAAAAGAAACCTAAAGTATATGTTTCTACCGTCATTGTTAAAATGTTTTCTAAGATCAAGCTCAAAAAATCGTAGGAAAACTACTGCTAAACAACGTCTCGCCCCTTGCAGGCCCTTTATTGATAACTCATACCAAAGAACAAACTTTTCTCTTCTTCTCTTCCTCCTCTCTTTCTTCTCCCCACCAATTCCGTATTTCGATTCTTTCACTCTAGTTATCATATATATATTTGCAGCTTCTCTGACGCACATTTCAATCTTTCCTGATGGCAATTTGTTCGGTACTAGTAAACCATTTCTGCGATTAGATTGTGTCGACAAAAGTAAAGAACTGAGAAGAGGTATTTCGTCCTCCTGGATGAACCAGACGATGCGATTGAATCACCAGAACGGGACATCGCCCGGCCCAAAAACGAGGGGACACAAATGCGAATCGAGCGGACAGCACGATACACTAAAACTATGAGGAGCCGATAGGGTGTTTGAAAGAGAGAGAGAGAGAGAGAGAGAGAGAGAGAGAGAGAGAGACCATGATGCGCATAGATGTAAGCAGTTCTCCAAGTGTAGATGTGGTCGCCGGGCTTCAACTTCTCCTTGTCGATCCGATTCGAGAGGATCCCCATGCTATTGCCCTTCTCTTCTTCGTGAAACAAACGATCGCTTGCTTGCAGGTGGCGCGGGACGGGCCGATCGCTTACTGCGGCACCCCACCGGCTTCCGGCCAGAGCCCTCTCGCTCCGGAAGGGTGATCGCTCGCACCCCTTTCTTTGTTGATTGCTTAATCTCTAAGCTCTCTCGCACCCCTTTCTTTGTTGATTGCTTAATCTCTAAGCTCTCTCGCACCCCTTTCTTTGTTGATTGCTTAATCTCTAAGCTCTCTCTCTCTCTCTCTCTCTCTCTCTCTCTCTCTCTCTCTCTCTCTCTCTCTCTCTCTCTCTCTCTCTCTCTCTCTCACTCGTTAACGTTAGCATTAAGAAACGTAAAATCGTTAACTCTTTTTTTTATTATTATTTAAAGGAAAATTAATAATTTGTTATATCCTTGAGATTAATAAGTTGTTATTTTTTTTATTTTTATTCACTGCAACAGTGCAACTTCTGGAAGCATATCAATTTATCCTAAGGTTTTAATAAATTTTTGCCATCTTTACGAATTAAAAAAGTGGTACATATATCAACAGCATAATAAAAGGGGTGGAGTACACTAATTGACAATTAAAATTTGAACACGTGTGTCCGGATTAAGTCATATAGATTCAAGATGGGGAAAAAGTTTGAAGACAAAAAATCTCGGATAAATTACACGATTAGTCATTTAACTTTGAGTCATTTTTAAATTAGTTTCTCAACTTTAATTTATAATCAGAACGTTTATCGTCTTCGATTTTCTTGTACGATTAATCCTCCTAACCGATGATAGTGGATTTTTTCGATTATCTTGCATACGTGGCTATCTTTCTCTCTCATACATATTCGTCCACATCATATCTTTTCACATTATAAAAATTTAAAAAATAAAAAAGATTGGGATCGACGCCCCCACCGACAAGATTCACAAAACGGAGCTACGGCTCCCCTCTGCGATTCCTGCCGACGGGCAAACTTGACAGAGGAGGCTGCCGCCCCCCTCTTCTCCCTCACCGCAAGAGGAAGAAGAGGTGGGTGAACTCGAAGGGGGGGCTCGCCGACCCCCCTTTCTTCTTCATCGCACGTGGCGAGGAAGAAGAGGGAGGCTCGCCGGCCCAACCCCCTTTCTTCTTTCTCGCGTGCGGCGAGGAAGAAGAGGGAGGTCGACGAGCCCCTTGTGAATTCGCACTGCCGGCGAACTCGCACAGAGGGGCTAACCTTTCTTCTTCCTCGCGTGTGGCGAGGAAGAAAGGGAGGTTGACGAGCCCTTTGTGCGAGTTCGTCCCGCCGGCAAACTCGCATAGGGGGGCACGCCGGCAAAATGATTCAAAGTTGGGGGCGAATCGTGTAATTTATTTCAAAAATCTCAAATGATAAAAGTGATTTGAATAGTTCATGGAAGTTAAATGGATATTTTTTTTATGTTGTAATTCAAAGTGGTAAACGAAAATATGAGATTCTTGTTTGTGGAGGAGTAACTGCGCCTTTCCAAGTATGATCGGGGGGCTCATCATACGTATTATTTTTTATTATAATAACGACATTGATATATCTTAATAATATGTGAATGTGCACATTAGTTGGATTGGATAACAAAATGGTAGGGTATTTTACGCCTATGTACACTAAACAAGATGACATGGATTCACATGACGGTGTCTCAATGCCTCGCGGTTATAATGTTATCATTCAACAAGATAAAATTTAATAATTTATGATTACCCTAAATAGTTTCTATTTATGAGTGAAGCTATTTTTAAATTTGATTCTCGTGCAAAGTTATTTTTCATCAAAAACAAAAAAAGAACAACCTGGTCAATTTATTACCGAGACGATACGCTGAGCAAAGCCGATTCCCCAATGTGATCCGTGTGACACGGAAGGGAGAGAAAATAACAAAAAAAGAAAAAAAAGAGGAAAAGTTGGATCATCGGTTAATAAGAAGTGTTAGAAACCGTGAGCTCCACTGCGACGATCAAGAACTCGACGGAGGCAAAGAAGAAAGAGCAAAAACATAGAGGAGAAGAAATGTGAGGAGGAAGAAAGAAAAATCAACCAAACTAATTTTCTTGATCGTCGTATAAGTTTATGGATCAAGATGATTTTATTGAATAATTTTACTTGAATAAAATATAAAGATAGTCATGTACTTATACGTAGCTATTCCCTTCACTTATGCAGGTCAAAAGTGCAAAGCGAATAATATTTTGATTGGACCGGAGTGTTACATATTGATATCAAACCAATTTCGCGTGTTCACTTGAGTCATGTGAAAAATACCAATCATGGGCCAATATAAACTCTCGCCTTTTATGAGAAAAGATTGTAACGACTTAAAATCTAAGGATCAAAATTATCTCATTGAATAGTTCTACATGGGCAAAATGCGAAGAGTAAAATCGATACGAACAAGATTAAACCGATAAGTATGTAGGACATACATCCAACTATGATGTCCTTACATAGGAAGAACGCATGCCAACCGATGAAGCCAAGCTGCGACGTCGATCTGATCCACGATCAACTTCTGACGGAGACAATGCATTCCAACAAGAAGATATTACTGTTAACGAGGAGGTGTAAGGATTAAATATATAGTCATCCTGAGCAGTGACGTATGATTATGCCTTAACTTGCATATCAACATGTTTTATGTTTAATTAATTCGTGATCTCTCTCTCCTCTCCTCTCTCTCTCATACACACGTACACACAATATTTAACTTTGTTAACATTCTAAACACACTACGTTTTTACGTCCCACAATAATGAATCATGGTTGGCTTTACTATGTGCACGTATAGTCTAATCCATTATTATCCACATAATTCTTAATTTTAGAATGCGTCACCTTACAATGAAATAAGAAAATATATTAGAGAAAAAAAATGAAGATGTAGATCATGGCTACATTATTTTAAAAAATAAAAAATAAAACCAATTATTATTATTATTATTATTATTATTATTATTATTATTATTATTATTATTATTATTATTATTATTAACTTGGGATCTTTCTTTCATATCTAGGGCTGCATCTGATTAATTTCAAATACATTTTTCGTCAAATTGACAACTCCATGAAATTAATTATGTTCGATTATTACGACGTTGATAAGTCATGAGTCATGACAATCAAACTTTATTTATTTTATTGTTAATAATATTGATTAGGGAAAAATGGATGAGTTGGGGGGGAGGGGATTAAGTAAACAACGAGATCGCCCTCGGTCCGTTGTGATCTGGCCAGCAAATTCCCATCTATACCGTAACCGTCACCCCCCTCGCATTTGCTGTTGTTGCTGCTGCTGCTCTTTATTTATTTGCCTTTAAGAGGAGGACACACTACGAAAGATCCAAACTAGGAGATCAAACGACGCCCCATTAGAGAGCGAGCGAGCAGCATCCGCCGCCGTCGAGGAGGGAGCACATCCACGGTAACACAAAGCAACTGCTACTCTTTGGGTTTTGGTCAGTTTCTTTTATGCTGCATCTGCTTCCCTGTTCAAAATATCGCTCCACCATTTTCTCTCTCTCTCCAAAGTTTGATCTCTAACTGTGCTATTATGAATGGTCTTCTATCACCACAAGACCTTACCACGGCGTCGTCTCCTCTTGGTTGGTAAGTATCCCGTCTGCCTTGTTGCAATGGCGTTGGTCGCAGCGACGCAAGGCGGCGCCGTATTGTTCCGCGCGGGGCTTGCCGTGGTCGGATCACCAGCAGAAACAGCGGCCGCAGCAGCTGCTGCTGCATGGGGCCCAGTACAGGGAGCGACGGCAGCTGTTCCTCCGCAGCTACCACTTCTCCCGGAAGCAGAGCCCCCGAGAGAGGGTGGGCAGGACGTTCGTCACAGCCCGCCGACTCGTCCGCGTCCGGCTCCGCGCCGCCCGGAGGCTGCCTCGCCTCCTCTGGACCAGACTCCGGTCTCTCTTGTCCGGCCACCGCAGGCAACGGAGGAGGTACTTCCGCCGCGTCATGGTGTCGCAGCCAGCTCTGGCGTCGGTGATTGGTTCAGCTGGTAACATTCTGTGAATATATGTATAGATATATATACATAAAGCTCGTGTAAGACCGACGGCCATGCCACTGCCCATCTCTCTCTCTCTCATATGTGTACATATATATTTATATATTAAAAGCTCTATATACTTTGGCTCGATCTGTAATTGCTCACTGCTCAGCATCTTCATATTGTCAACTTTTCGAAGGTGGAAAAAGGAACCTTTTCCTCTGCTTTCTCTGTCATCTCCCTCACGCTAATTTTTTTTAAAAATTCCTATACATGTAGTCTGAGAAATGGATACACGAACTAAGTTGGAAAATTAAGCTAAAAGCCTTTAATTGTGATTAATATCATTGAGGCATCTGCACTAGTAGCATTCACGAAGAAAGGCAAAGGATTGAGCAAGCTTTGAGTTGCCTCCCATGGCACATAAAGACTGAGTGGTTTAGAACTCATTTGACTTAGTTAATATAAAATAATTGATAAGTTAAAGTATTGATAAGTAGTTTAATAACTGATATTAATTTTAAAAATAATTATATGTTTGATAATAAAATAATTTATAAGTTATTATTTTAATCAAATGATAAATTATTATTTTAGTCAAATGATTAAAAAATTCTTAATATTATAATAAAAATATATACGAAGAAAAATTATATATATTGTAAGGACAAATAGTACTTCTTATATGATCAATTTTTTTTCACACAAAATAAATTTGAATTCTCCAACAACAACAACAACAAAGCCTTATCCCACTAGGTGGGGTCGGCTACATGGATCATACGACGCCATTCCGCTCTATTAGTAACCAAACACAATATATTCGTTGATCCATGTTCATAAGATTCGACATGATTTTATGTTGGCTGTCGGGGCCTAACACAACCCTCCTCCTTTATCCGGGCTTGGGACCGGCTATAAAATATAGGCGGAGTTTGAATTCTCCAACATGCAGATAAAATAAATGTTTATCAACTTTTTTTTTTTGTTAATTATCAACAACAACAACAAAACCTTATCCCATTAGGAAAAATATCGCCATTTTTTGTTAATTATCAAATGACGAGAAATCTTCAAAACTGTTTATCATTTTGGCTGACTTATAAGCTTAGCCTCAATACGTTTTTTTTTTAAAGAAAATCTAGTGACCTCTGCAACTCAGTTAGGAGTTTTGAGTTGTCTGTGGAATATTTTTTATGATGTAGTGGACATTTGTCCATGAAGTTAGAAGTTGGGAAAGAAGTGCATGGCATCATCCGACAAAAATTGAGGTACTGGTACACACTTTTGGCTGTCTGAGAACTCTTCTCCAAGTACTTTGAAATGCTAATTAAATTGGTTTTTTTGTTCTAGACACGAACTACTTGAACACAATCAAAGTGAAATCGATTGGAGAGGTAGATTCAAGAATTACGAAATAATCACGTTTAATTTAGAGACACCTTAAATTCAAGTTAACACGGTTACCAACTGCTTGCATGATGTATGATTTCTTAATCACATGAGGCAAAACAACTAAGAATAAGTTATCATTGGTATAATCACACACAGGAAAAAAAAAAGAATCTTAGAATGCTGCTGATGCAAGTAGAAACTGAAATTTCACTTGTAATACAAAATGAGTAAACTATAAACACATCAAAGTATACTGTGGTTAACAAGTGATTTCGTTTATGAGACATCATGCAACCCCTCAAGCTTGAGGGTGAAGGGAATCAATGGTTCCATGCTAAACAAATCAACTGATTGCCGATTCTGCTGACAAGAACGTATTGCAGACAAGTCGTTTCTCAAAGGCGAAAATGGAAATAAAGGCTTTGGTCATAATAATAACAAAGGCACTATATAATTACTAATTAGCCAAGACAAGATAAACAACCAAAACATTACAGTTAAAATTCTTGCAAAAATTATCAACAGTTTAGTTCAATGTGATTTTCAGATTTGGACAAAAGAGAAAAAACAGACTGAACACTTTGAAATCGATCATCATACAAAGACTCAAAAGATCGTGCTCTGTTATCCAGAAGGAGAAATTCAGCCTAACCATTTAGAACTCGAGGCCAGCCTCACGTGCGGCATCAGCAAGAGCTTCTATGCGTCCATGGTAAGGATAGCCACCACGGTCGAAAGCCACCTTACTGATTCCTTTTTCCAAACAAGACTTGGCAATGATCTCGCCGATTTTCTTTGCCACCTCCTGAAAGCCAGGAAGATTGAGATATATTGAAGTTGAAATTTGAGTATCAACCACTCATAGTCCAATTGATAACTAGTATAACAGACATTTAAATGCTTATCAACCTCAATTGTCAGTGTCACGATAATACTTCAATGAGCACTGAGATGTTTATTATGAAGATAATAGTTATCTTCTTTTTTTAGTTTGCTTGAAGTGCAAGATCAATAACAGATAAAATGCACACATATTAGATTTAAAAAAAAAACAATAACTAATCATCATGAACCATTTGACTACATATTGAATATACCCTCTAATGAGTTATGATGAACTAGTTTTCTGATTTTCTTCCAGTCAATTTAAGGACATCATTTAGTTGCCTTGACTCTTTCAAACACAATTTCTTGATTTATTATATACAACAACGAGGATTGATTGACATGTTTCTATCTTCCTTCTTCAATTTGTTTGCCTGAAGTGCATGATAAATGACAGACAAAATACAAAAATGCTAGATATTTGTTCAAAACAATATTTCATCACCAAGAACCATGTCTATAGAAAATAAATTTGACTACAATAGTGATAATACCCTCTAATGAATCAAAGTAATTTTCTAATTTCCTCCCAATGAATTTAGTTAGTCACCTTGCTTCTTTCGTATACAATAACTATGGTGTGAGGTTCTTCAGTTATTATATACAAGAACGAGAACAGACTAATAAGCAAGATATTTGAGGTAGGCATGTAATGTGGTAAAAGATACAGGAAAACAGACTTACAATAGTTGGTCCAGAAGAGTAATCAATCACTTCAGAGACAGATTTTTGCATAGTTGACACAGAAGCCAAAGTATGCATCTTTACATCATCAATCACTTGAACATACAAATGCTTGTTGGAGCGAAAAACACACATTCTTGGTCTCTCTGGCGTACCTTGGACCTGATCAGATGATTGCCTTACATCAAAAGAATACAAAACAGTGGCATGTCCTATTGAATGAGTAAATACCAAAAAAACGACACTTTCTTCACCGAACATACTTTTCCTAGATGAATACGCACCCTAATTCAAATGTAGGAAACAAAATCATTTGATGTTACACAGAGGCTCCTAAGCAATTTGGGGATCTGCCACAAACATGCCTCAAACCATATTGAATGCCGTTTTAATATATGGAACCACAAAAACAGATATCTTTACTTCGTTCTGTTAAGAAAACTAAAAAACATATAATCTTAGCACAAATTATAGGACGACTAAATAACTGCTTGCCAGTGGACAAGATGGTGCTTTTTACCAATGTAACTTAACCTTTCAGACATTACATCGAACAGAGCTCTCTCCCTAGCCATTACATCTTCCACCTCTAACTAGCGTTGAACCCACACGCGACTGGGTAGTAAGGAAATAACTCGCATCCTCAGTATCGACGCGCATGTAAGAGGCGAAGGGGAATGCGGCGAACCTTCTTGCGGATGCGCTCATGACGGGCGGTGCGATTCTCTCTTCTGGTGATGGCCTTGGCCCCGATGGCAGGAGGAGGAGCCGGGCGTGCGGTGTGCCAAGCAGTGGCCGGCGGTTGGGTAGCGCGGAGAGAGAGATGCTGGCCGCACAGAACGGCGCTGCTTCCCATTGCCGATGAAGATGAGAGCGTCAGGGACGACATTGCAGCAAGCAGCAGCAGAAGCTGCTCCCGTAATAATTTGCAGTAGTTCGCAGCGAAAGCGCAAGCACAAGCGCAGTGCTATACTTCCACGCCGCACCTTCTTATCCCTTTTTTTGTCCACAGTCTCATCCAAATCGAAAGGAATTTAAAACATTTTGACACTTTTGTCCTTTTGGGCTTGGGTCGGTAAGCGGGCCTTCAACAAGGTGGGCTGGTTACGTTTTGGGCGCTTAATTTTTTTATCACTTTTATTTACTTAATAAATGAATTTTTAAAACTAAAAATTGTGAAATATATATTTCAAATCAACAGTAATTAATAATTAACAATATTTTCATGATTTTAACGGAGAGCTTGATAAGCCACTCAAGTTACAGGCTACTAAATGTTAAATATTGCCGAAAATTGATGATTGACTTTTTTTTCTCTTAACAAAAAGAGCATTCAATTTGAATGTAGTTTTGATTATAATGCTTAGTTTCATACTAGAAGTTATGATTTCTTGTGTTTTTTTTAGAGCTAAACTTTGGATCTCTTGAACTCAGATGTCAAGTGAGATAATTAGGCGAAAAATTTTGCTAATTAACTCTCATAAGGATGAATGGCATCGGCAAACACGGACGAAAATATAAAACTACGAGTACGAGTTCTTATGACGGAAGAACGACGAGGCAACAAAAAAGTAGTTGGAGAGTTGGGCAACGTAAACAATCAAATCATTCGTCCGTTCCGAGCGCATACTGCTGCAGGAGCAGGCCGCAGAGGTGCGACGGCTCCTCCTTGAGGAAGCCGATGGCGTTAACTTGTCGGACGTCGGAGACGATGCCGTTGTTGCCGGTGAGCGCGACTCGCGCGCGGTCGCGGCCTGGGTTGATCTCCTGGCAGCCCTTCACCGGGCTCTCCAGCAGGATCACCTCGCAGATCTCTTCCTGATGGTCGTCGTCGATGTTAATCCTGTACGTCCCGCTCTTGTCCGTCACTCCCTCGATCGTCTCAACAATCTCGTTGGTTTCGAAGTTCCTGCACTCCATCTTCACTTTGGCACCTGCAAGCAAGCACAGTCAACATTCATCCATCTCTTTGATCACTACCTACCTGCTCTGAAGTCTGAAATGATCAAAGGAGATAATGGTCGACGGAGCAGCGGCCGTCCGTTAGTATATACCTCCGATGTACTCGGACGCGCTGGTCTCGAAGCCGGCGCGGCAGGTGTCGCAGTAGACTCGGCCCTCGAGAGTGAAACTATTGCGGGCGGCACTGGCGACCGCGTGGAGCTTCAGAAGGATGCAGAGGAAAGCTGCGACACGGAGACTGTGGAGCTCGTCCATGGCCAGCGGATTGGTACTGAATGCGTGCTTGTTACAGTGTAGACTTGTGGTCTCCTATTTATAGGGAAGGATGCAATCCAACGGGGCAGCCAGAGAGAGAGAGAGAGACTGCTTGAATAAAGGTGGCAGGTGATGAGACGGTTAAATGCGCAGCACTTTGAGCGGAAGCAGGCCACTGACCCTTTCCACAGACTGCTTTGCAGACGGCCACGTCCCAATTTCACTATGCTCCAACTGCGCGCATGCAAAGCTCACCGAAGCCCACTGCATTTCGTTGCCTGTGAAAAATGGACGAAAATGTGGGGGAAATTTTATTGGAATTTGTAGTGCTACAACATGTCAGATGTTGGAAGGCTTGAAAACAGAAATAAACTTTGTATGAATCTTTATTTCTTTATGTACTAGACAAGATCCAAGAAAACAGAGAAATGGAGAAATATATGACGAGCTAAAAGGTCACGGCAATCTTATCTGGTAAATCAAGTCAGGATTTGCCTCAGCTAAAATTATATTCGTATGATTTTTTTTCAGAACACGTCTCAATAGTCACATGCCCATCTATATATCTAGCATCCTTGACATTATTGTGAATTATGTAAAAGAATCTCAATTTATTGGGGATATTCATGTCTTCCACCAAAATTACAATCTTTGTCATGATGGTGACATTCTCTTGATTCAAAACAACAAACATGAAAATGAAATATATGTACATCATCGTATCATGTGTTATTTTTTCATATTCATCCGTCATGCATCGAATCTACAATAAAACTGCAACTTAAACAATAAGAAAAAAAGAGAAAATGTCTTTCCCCACAACAATATTTTCTTGAACTGCAACTCTTGGAAAGCATCTTTAGGATTCCCAGTGGCAGATCCACAGTTTGCCTTTCATGAAATTAGTATTCAGATGAAATTGATGATTAATCAACTTGAACTTGCAAAATCCAGAAGAAATGCTGGTGCAAAGTGTGGTATCTACATAGACATAAAGTTGTTCCACTTGAACATCTCAGTTATGCAAATTGTTTGTTGTTCCCTTCATGCGCCTGGCTCTCAGCTCCTGCTCCTTTTCAACCCTCAACGTTGATACCTCTTTCTCAAGTAAGGTCTTTTCTCTGCGCAGTCTTTTTGTTTCTACTTCCATGGCTTTTGTAAGAGTGTCAATTTTCTTTGAAAGCATCTATATAAATTTATGAATGAAGTGAGGGAATGATCTATAAAGAAACAACAACATATATTTTGAAATGGAACGTACCTCTATTGAGTTATCCTTGTCCTTCAAATATTGATCTTTCTCGTGCAATGATTTTCTTAATGATATTACCTCCTTTTGTAGAGTGTCATACAATACAACTGAAACATAATCATCCCCTGCAAGTTTATCAGTATCCAGTGACCTGTTACTGTTTAGCTCCTCCACACCTGAAGCTGGAGTCTCAGAAACAGAAAGCTGTTCATTTTCTTTTACCAAGGAACCATTTCCACAGCTATCTCCACCTGATTTCCATCTGCAGTCATCTTCAACTCCAGGCCTACCCCCATCGAATGACCTAGATGCTCCTTTTGAGTGTTTTAACAAAGGATTGGAAGGACTAGATACTGTTGATGATTTTCCGGTTGGAGCTGATGGCTTCCGTGTGGTGATTCCGGTCTCAACTCCATTAATTGACCGACTTCGAGTCAAGCAGATAGGGCTGCCTCGTATTTCAGAGTGGCCCCCTGAACGGAGTGAGGATTTCAGTCCATCTTCAACAACCTTTAACCGAAGCTGCAGCCTTTCCTATTGTTACGGTGGTCATGAAAATAACAAACTCGCTCATTAACTTATCCGAAATACATAGATGAACCCAGTAAAAGAACAAAAGCATCCAAAAAAACATAATACTTTTAGTTGAGCTTCTGCCTTGGAAGTACGTTCTGCAATGGAGAGCTTATCGCGGAGCTGTTGCATTTCTCCCTAAAAGAACACTGATCAAAATGGTAACTTTAAGATGGAAAAATAAAAACTGCAGCTGGAAATCAGAACTTAATTATTACCATTAGGATACGTCTCTCCTCGGTCCATTGTTTAACAGGTATAACTTTGTCGTTAGAATCCTTCCACTCATTTGCCATTGCAATTGCAACTCGATTTTCCGTAACCATTGCACGAGATAAGGTCCTCTCAAGAGTTCTTTTCTCCCCCTACAATGATCAAACATCAAACATGTAAAAAACAATTGAATTTTGACATTATTAACTATTACCTCGTTTGCTGGTAGAGAGTATTTCGTTCAGTTCAACACTGATGAAGTAAATAAGCTAATTCTATAATGACCTAAAGACTCCTAACCTTTAGTTCATTAACTTGCCGCTGATAATCACGCACAGCATTTGCAACAGCAGCTCCTGAAAGAAGAGCCTCTTCTAGCTCTCGAACATTCTGACCAAGTTTCTCTACCTCCGCTACCTTTTGACGGTGCAATTTGTCCAATATTTTATACTCTTCCTGATATGTCAAGAGGAAGTATACAGGATAATTGACAAATAATTTATGGAATAAGTATGAAAATGAATGTGCCAAGATTTATTCTACATTTCTCTGTTTAATCATGTAACGTAAAATCATCGCACAATAAACTAATAAATATGGATGGTTGCACAACCTAACAAAGGATTGACTTCTAGTAAAAACATGAAAATAAGTGTTTGTGGTTGATAACATAATAAATCATTAATTTGATTATAGTACAAGGACACATTGCAAAAAAGAAAACTATTTCATTCAATAGATTTGAGATCCAAATGCAAACTTCATGTGGTGAATCAAAATGTAATGCACCAAAGATGTAAGATTGAATCAGCTACAAGCTTTGATCATGTTGTGTCACTTGTTGACTGTTAACTTGTAAATGTACAAGTTCAAATGCAGCATCAATTGTGAAACTCTGTATCTGTTTGTACGAAGAAAATTAACGTTCACCTGACATATCTCGTTTTGTTTCATTAGTTCCTGGTTCTTATTTTGAAGGTCATCAACAAGAGCCACCTTGACTTTTGCTAACTGGACTTCTCTTTCTGCATCTAACAGGGCAGCTTCCTTGGTTTTTGTTAGTCTTTCCAAGGCCCTATTATCATCCTGCAGCTTTGAAAGCTACAAAATATAGAAGAAATGACGTGCACCCATTATCAGAACAAAGGAAAGGCCCATTTGAAGGAAATGCCGAATCCTTAAAGCACACCTCTTGCTGCAGGAGTTTAATTTCTGCTTCAAGAGGGGTGAGAATTTCCTCTAAGGGAGGCAGCTCTTCATCCTTGTGAGCAGCATGAACACGTCGAAGTGTAGCTTCAGCAGCAAATTGTGCTGCCAATGCTTCTTTCTTTTCTTCAGTAATTCGCTTGATTTCTAGGTTCTGCGAATCCAGACACAAAATCAGGCAAAAAATCATCGTCACTCTCATCTTCTTTGCACTTGTTATCTGAATTTGCATACAAGCCAAGAGGGAATACTGATAGAAATCCTTATTTGGTATGCTGTATATGTATGTATATATATTGAGTATCTGTATGTGCATGAAAACGAGTAGGGAAAAAACATGCGGCAAGGTCATCCAACAAATGAGTTGCACACCTTGTTTTCGAGAGCAGCTTCTGATGCCTCTAATTTCTCTGACATCTTTTCAAGATCCTCAGAAACCTATTAAGAAGTTCTCATTCATGTTACCGATGTCAGACAACCTTAACTTGTGATAATCAGAGACAAACCACGAATAGCAAAAGACCATCCTGTGGCAGTACCTCTGCTAGTGCCCTGTCTTTTGCACGCTCCATGAGCCTGAGGCCCTTGATCTCACTGTGAGCTTCGGCCAGCTCACGATCCTTGTCTGAGAAATGGAAATGAAAATGCCAACTAATATACCCACCTCAACAACATCCTTATGAATGCAAATGAATTCTGCAGAGGCATGATTTGCAGTCCTAGACACTAAATGGATGAGTTACAGAAAATGTTATGCTCCATTTTTTTATCCCCAAGTAAGACAATGTTATGTTCCCCTTATGATCTTAAATGCCAAAATATTTAGTTGTGAAAGCCGAACCATCATTTCACAGTGAAATGGACAAATGCCCGCTGATGACACCAGAATTCAGCTAATTCATGGAACTATCTTAGAAACCGTGGTCTTATTGGGAGATGTAATATGATGTACGAAGTGTGAGGATCTTGCTTTGACGTGAAATTGGCAATGGTTAGAAGACGGAAACAATATCTAGTGGGGAAAAACTATAAATTTGATCTAAATTTTAGCCGTATGACCCACTTATGAAGCATTAGAAAGGGCGCATTTAGCATCCCTCGATGAGCTCGTCAAGAAGTGACCAGGAAACAGAGTGAATGCCCAAAAAAAACGGAGTAAACAAATTTGTACCTCTCAGCTTGTTTTGCAGGCGATCGAGTTCGATCTTGACGGGATCGGAGCCATGAAGCAGAACGAGGAAATCTTCGTCATCCAGACTCGATCTCCTGGAGCCCCTCTTCTTGGCCGCGGACGGCAAACCCGTCGGCTGCGATGGAGGCCGCGAAGACGCGGCGGCCTCGTCCACTTCTGACTCGGGATCATCCAACGTCGTCGTCTTGGCCTCCCCGCAAGTTTCCCCATCCTCGTCCGTCATCGCGCGCTCTTAGTTTACCTCTTTCTTCCGACACGAATCAGCAAGTATCAGTCAGTAGTCGTCACGCCACCAGCATCTGACAATGAGAAATCCTCTCTCTCTCTCTCTAGCAGGAGGTGTACTTTGAAGGTCGGGCGATGGCACGCTGAAGCTTCCTGTTGCTGCTATCTTCGACTCTTGTCTTCCTCCTCCCCAGTTTGTGCTGTCAGGACCGACTCAGGAATCTTCGAGGACGGATTTTGTTTGCGTTGTAGCCAGAAATGATGACTACTAGATTTCCCACTACAAAAATCTACTGCGTGCCTTTGCATTCATTTTTTTACTGCTCTCCTCCTCCCTCCAAAAAAAAGAAAAGAAAAAAGCCACCCGTATCCAACTGCCTCACTCACATCCTTCCCGCTGCCGACAAAAAAAAAATGGAACTGGGTCTGATCCATCGGTGAAAACATGACGCGACTATATTGACAACTCCATTGATGAGTTCCTGGCAGCAGTGGAGGTCTCTCTCTCTCCCTCTCTCTCTTTCTCTCTCCCCACACTGTTTGATTGATTGACTGATTAATTAATCGAAACGTTATAAATATATTTTTGCATGGTACTACTACCAACACCACATCGAAATTAAAAAAAAAGGAAGGGGACCAGTCACCTACCTGTTGTTGATGATGACATCTTTTTCGCTCCTGCCCCATCCCCCCTCTCTTGAGTCTTTACGAGCGCTGATAGATTAGGTCGTCTCTCTGAGGCTGCTGATTCGATTAAGGTTGCGATAATTCGACATTTGGAAATTTTCGATTCTGGACCGACGCCAAAATGGTTGAGTTGTTGAGAAGCGAACCGATTGGTCAGCTGCATTTCTTTTTTACCACCATGAAGCACCGCTCCTCATTATGTGAAGCGTCCATGTGACTCCTCCAACAAATAAATGGCGTCTTAAATTAACGGCATGCAAATTATCTCCTCTCGTGAGACTGTCCGACTACGGAGAAGCACATAATGTGATGGACAGATAGTAGCCCTCAGAAGTGCAGATGCGTACACAACTTATCAACAGAACTTCATCCAGTACAATATATTATAAATAAATCCTCATCCATCCACCCCCCATTCAAATCTGACAAGTGTTAGCTACAGAGGCCTCATCAAGCTGGCAAAGTCAAAACCTTGGAGTGACACGAAGATGGAAAAGAGAAAAAAAAAAATAGTGCAAGATGTGCATCCAACAGTAATTAGACATTTCCTAACATGCAGTGTGATGCATGACTGAAGCAAACCTGATGTGGTAGTTCCCTACTCAAGGTCTTTACAGCATGTCAGTTCTACACTCTAGATAGGGAGAATTCTAAAGTTCTAATTCTCAGAGCTAATCCGATCAAGTTTCAAAGTGTTTCAAGTTCAAAACTTTTGCATGCCTTTTTGCACTGTTCTCATTTTCTTTTTGCTTGTGTTGCCTTTTGCTCCATATGATCTTCTTTTTCTTCTGAGTTCTGATTGCTTTCCCTTTCTTTTCTTGCTCCTCTCTTCTGCCTTTTTTTTGTTACAATTGATATCCAAATTGATTGGATGGCTTCAAATTATGCCAATCCTCTTTCCACTGGAAGAGCAGTTCCAAGGAGGTGGGTGCTTGTGAGGAGCGGCATCTAATCGAGCATTGATGAGTCGTTCTGGTAAAAGAGCCCACGCCTCGCTGTAGGCATGAGTAGTTGATCGACCCACAAGGAGAATTATAGTGCTCTTGAGCTGTGGCTGGGTTGTACATGTAGTCCCGAGTGTTGCCTCGCCACTAAAAGAAAGATGGGTTTAGTGGGTGGAGCGGGGGTCCCTTTGGCAAATCAGACCGCAACCATCATTAATGTAATTACGCTGAGATATTATTTGATTTGCAGGAAAGGAAGGGTGAGAAGTCCCAATCAACAAAAGTTGAGCTGCCTGCACATGCCACAACTCTGTTGGTTGTAACTTTTCTTAAGGAAAAAAAAAAGATCATTATGACAGTAACAAGCAGCATAATATGAGCATGCCATAATTGTTTTTTCCATGAGTCTGAGATTAGATTAGACCCTAATTTCAAGCAGATGAGTGGCTAGTACTAATACAAACTTGATTAGCCCCTATATGCATTCTCCATATCCTATTGGCATTTATCACCAAGAAGTTGCATTCAAAGATCTTCTGCTTAATCCACATAGGGTTACCTCTGTAATTAAAACAACAACAACAAAGTCTTATCCCACTAGGTGGGGTCGGCTATCCTCTGTAACTAAAACATATAAGAAAATTTCCATTGCAAGTTTATTTCTTTAACCTAGGTTAGCTAAATCCTACTGTTGATTAGGGATGCCAATGAGGATGCTTTGACTTGCATTTATTATCTTGTCAAAAGGAAAAAGACTTACATCCAGAATTTCGACCAAAGCTTTTTCTGGAATCTCGCACTTGTTACTATAATATTTGTGATCCTCAAATGAGATAATGTTCTCACCATATATCCATGTTAGGACAGCATCCGAATAGAAGCCGGTGGAGACCAACAATGCTCTCCTTTTAAATAACTAGCAAGACCCAAGGATGCTAGCCTCATTTACATCCTAATGGACCTTGTAGAGGGGATAATTAAACATCTGAAAATAACCGAAATTATATGCTCATATATGTCTCTAATTTATACGAGCAAAATTACATTTCCCACAGACTGGAGCTCTTGTCTATTCAAGATGCTTACCTTTTGGGAGCCATCGCTTGGTTGGATTTAATAAAAGGGTCTCTTGATTCTCCCTTGGAATGAAAGCTGCATCATTTCTCCTTCAACTTTAAAAAGGATACCAACCAATAATTAAGAGAGTTAATAATCAATTGGTGACTGTTTCAAAAGAATCCCCTCAAGAAGAAGAGAGAATAAACTAGAAGGGTTCATATACAATTATCTTGTAGAAGGATTTCCCAAGAGAATAATATGAAAGAATTCCATTTTCTTTATCACCTTCAAAGGATGTAGCCTTCTTTGCAAATATCCTGGTCTCTATCTTACACAAAATGTCTGGAATCACGAAACATGAGGATCAGTCATGTAGAAGTTCCAGACTGGTCGAAATATTGGATATCTCAACATAAACCAACTACGAATTTCTAGTTAGCTAAGCTTTCCTACAGCATATGAATCTGTCAAAAATATATGGTCTAAGAACATAAAATGTATGATTGAAAATGATCATATGCAGTATCTGGAGCTCAGGTCATCAAAATAGGCATAGGTGGAGGCATATGCCTCCCCGTGTCTACAGGTGCAAGCACTAGATAAATGTATTTGCAACTTTTATCTTATGCTTCCTCATGAGACATGGGTTACAAATTAGGCAAGTGTATACATGTATGAAATATCTTTGCGACAACTTTTTTAGATTTTTTTTATCATTTGTCAATTGTCAAGTTTCCACTAAATTTCTGCAATATATATCCTCTTAATCATAGTTTTGGAATTTATTAGTGAAAATATATTATTTTTGTGCATACTTTTTTTCTTGATATATTATAACGAATTTGTCAATTGTCAAGTTTCTTGATATATTATTTCTGTCGAATCTCATGAACATAGATCAACGAATGCGGAATGGCGTCGTATGATCCATGTAACCGACCCCACCTAGTGGGATAAGGCTTTGTTGTTGTTGTTGTATATTATAACATGAAATAGCCGACCCCACCTAGTGGGATAAGGCTTTGTTGTTGTTGTTGTATATTATAACATGAAAAGATAGCATTGTTTATAAAATTAATACATTTAAGTTGATTATAAATTATATTTTTCTTAGAGTTGCCTAAGGAAATATATATGGACCCAAACCCCAAATAATGTTAAAAGGGAAGCATTAAATTTATTTTCTGACTTATATACTACAATAAGTCCGAGTAATTGATGGTGGTTTAGTTAGAAATGCATGTTGATAGTCTTAAGGCAACGAAGAAAGATCATGTGCAAAATATGATATTCAAACTAGTGATTCATATGAGATGTTCACTCAAGCATGGACATAGGTGCCAGGCATGTTATAGTACAATTCCAATCTTGATTTGGTCTTCTATTTGTTAGTACCTGCAGAAATGTAGTGGCAATATCCTTAGACAAGCACTTCTACTTTTGGAGATTGAGGAAGTAGAATATCTTTTGTATGGTTTGTGAAATTTAAATTGGACATGGATTGGATCGAGTCTAATAAAACAGGTTGAATTAACAAAACCCATAGAGTATTCAACTATGGGATGAGAAAAACTGCTTTGAACTGGACAAAAAAAGTGAATAAACTTTTTAGAGGGAGACAAAAATGTGACTAAATCTCTGCCAAATCATTGACGAACTCGAAACATCTTAAAGAATTATACAATATTTTAATAGTTCTTTAGCTTAGATAATATTTTATGTAACTAAGTACAAAAGGAAATTAAAGACAGGAAACGAAATATATAACATGTCGGTACTGCCTTAGAGAATGATGTCAAAAACATTTTAAGATGCTCAAATTTCGACAAAGAAACTAAATGTAAGAACTAAAAGGGTAAGGAGACGTGCTCAGACGTACCTGTATTAAAAGGGTAACGAGACTTGCTAAGAGATAAAAATGTGTGACCTGTACAAGGGATAGAAGAAATGCCTCTTAAAGCACAATGGAGCATAAGCCATCAGGATAAATATCTCAAAGAGCAATTAATATGGTTGCTTACAGCAGTCAGTACCCAAAGGTGATGGTCTCCAACGACAGCTTCATGCTCTTTCAAAGGGATGGGGTGGAGTGGAATCCAATCAGAAATGGAATGGAAGGTATTAAAGCTTTACATGTAACCATTGAAAGAGCAAAGTCCATTTTTTAAAATGATGAAACAACAATTTCTCAGTCAGATTTGCGAGACACATTTTGTAAGTAAATGGCGACCTTACACACCCTCAAATTCCTTGTAATTCTGATACTCCTCGCTTCTAGGAGTGCCATTAACACAAATGCAATGTCAAGAATCTCACTGTGGCAGCCCCCTTCAATCTCCAATAAGTCCATCAATTTCACAGGACCACCATCATCGCCAACAGAACTTGATCTCTCAGACACATGATCCACTGACAGTGCTCAGTTTTCCATCTAGTTCAACTTTTCATGTCTGCTTTTTCTGACGGAGTGTGAAGTATCTCCTTCAACAAATTTCCTAACGTGTCACTGAACTTCAATCCAACACCAGCCAGGTGTGGTCTTGATACCCTGATCCTAGACCATTTTATTCATCCTTGCAACATCCTCACCGTCAACATCTTTGCCAAAGGTATGAAAGAGAAGCACACAATCCCTGCAGACATTAAAACAACAATTCCTCAGACAGGCTCCCCTGTATTAAAGTCCTAATAGATCTTGGAAGCACTGAGGAGTGTTCTCCAGAGGACAGTACCATCCTAGACCGTGAACTTTTTATGATCTCCAATGCCTTCTCCAGCTTACCTGATCACCCCAACATATCCCCCAGCATCCATAGTGATTGACATTTGGTTTCATACCGTACATGATGCTCATCATACAAAAGTACTTGATGCCTTCATCCACGAGGGCTTGATAGCTGCTGCCCATTAGCAAACCGAGGAATGATATCCAATTTGGCAGAATCCAGCAGCCAGCATTCACTGGAAAAGTAGAATGTTACGTCAGCCTGCATCCTCAATGTGAGATGATCATTGAGTTCCTCGTAAACTTGTCAAGCTTTTGTACCCTCGTAAAAACCTGATGAGTCCCCTCCAGATTCCCGCACTCTGTGAAGATGTCTATTGGCGTGTTACCTACAAAAATGCTCCTGCCAAAGAATCCATTTTTCTCTGCAAACTCGTGAACCCAAGCGCAAATTTCCAGCTGTACAACATGAAGGCGCGAAGACAGTAACCCGACGGCTGTGGACTCATCAAGGCCGACGCCTGTTGTCCCACCTTTCATAGACCCTCAGCGTCTACATCACATACATACCCACATATCAGTGGCAGGAAATCATGGAGTTTCGGGCAATCAAGTTCCTGCGTGACATATCGTCGAACACCCGGTTGCCATCCTAGAACCGTTCTAGGCATAGGAACTGGTCAAGTGTTTTGCAGATGATGGCGACAGTCGGAGGCGAAGCCAGCGAGGAAGGTGGATTCGTTGGCCTCGCGGAACTTTGCTCCGGCCTTGACGAGGGTGATCTTGAGGAGGAGAATGAAAAGGCGAAAATGTCGGGTGGAGGTGTTGTAGAGTTCGCCCGGGTGGAAAGAAGATGGTCGAAGAGAAGACGAGCGTAGTACAGGTCGCCGGGCGGCGCAGGTGGCACAGAAGGAGAGGTGCTTGGCAGAGACTGCAGGGTGGTGGAGACCGCCGACGACGAGAAAGAGGGTTCTCGCGGCCGGCAAGGCGTTAAACGTCCTCGCGCGCGCGTGGTCGCCGCGCCTCGAAATTACAAGCCAATCAACTAATTTGTTATTTGTCCAGTTTGCTTTCTTATTATCCGAAGATGACTGATAAAAAAATTTGGTAATATTTGATTCGATTCGATAAATTATATTTAGCTTTTATTTCGGATGGATGGAATTAGTAATCATAGCTTTTAACCCAATCTACTTGAGACGGTTGGAATTTAATTTGCACGCATGAACAGTTTATTTGACTCGGGTGTTTATAAGCATATCGTAGTAAATTATAAAGAAATTTCGGGTGAGACATGCAACAATTTTTTTAGAGGGTTGAAATAATGAGTGGTGAATATTTTATCGTTCACACGCTCTTTCTGACAATTTCCCTTAAAAAAATAGCCAAAAGTTTGTAAAAAAAAGGCAGAAAAATGTGGCTGCTGGGATTCGAGCCCAGGTCTCGAATTCTCACCACTAAACTACAGCCACTTTGGTGTTTGAATTTGCAACATTTTTTAATTTATCATAGTAAACTCTTTATTCCTTTTATTTCATTAAAGGAAAACGCTGTTTAAAAAATGCCCCTTTTCCTTTACAAAAATATACAGTTTTCTAAAATAATAAATTAAATTTATATATTAATTATTAAGTATCAGAGTTCCATATGGTCTCAATCAATGCTATAAAATTTGCCCGGACATCGACTGGTTGGACCGAACCGGAATATGATATATGGGTAAAATTAGTATACACTTGTTTTATATTACTAACTACCCGCACAATGTGCGAAAAAGATAAAAATATAATTTAACAATAAATTTATATTTAATATTAATTAATTTCAATTAAATTAATTATAATTGTATAATTAATTTATGCACTCTTAGTTTTATGCTAACTTTATACTTCCATGTATACTAATTATTTAATTAAAATGAATAAAAATTAAATACATGTGGAGTATAGAATGATTATATTATACTATAAAGTTTATTGTGCCCATTTTCTTTTATGAGGCGTGAGGCTATTGTCCTTTTAATTTTAGTTTTTTTATTTAAATTAGGACATTTTGTTTTAGTAGAAAAAATAAAAATATAAACATTTTGCATTTATATATAGAATCTTTTTAGGGAAAATACTCTATATCTTGTTTATTTTCAAGGATCCTAAAATATTTTTCAATGGCCAATTTAATCATTTATTCTTATTTTTTATTTTTTTACAATATGCTTGTTAGTTCATATTTTGTGATCTATTTTTAATTATTAAATATATGTGGCAATGTATCATATGTCAAATATAGGTATTTATTATATTATTAAGTTTATGCAAAGTTTCTTTGTTAGTGTCATGTTATCGGTCATGTTAAATATAGGATTATTAAACCAATTTTTCTTTTACATGGCATGGAATCCTTTTGCCTTTAGTCATTTATACGAGTTAGGATGTTTCTACGTAGCATTTGATTTATTTGTTATTATATAAAGGAAATTATTGTTTAGAAACAAAATACTTTTTTATCTTGTTTATTTTAATGATTTTTAAGATATTTTGTAACATTTGATTTAATTATTCATTATTTTTAGTTTATTTTTAAATATATTTATTAATTTGGATTTATGATATGTTTTTAACCATTAAATATACCTGGTAATGCACACATATGTCAAATATAAATAGATAATTGCATTGTTAAGTTATATTACTATCCTTTTAATTTAATTGTTTTGGGATTTTACGTGTAAGTTTAACGACATAATGCAATTAAAATTTCTAAACTTATATGTTACATAGTTTTATATGTAATTCAAACTGTTGATTTCTTATATTTTTTATTTGTTTACATTGATTGAAATAATTTTTTTTTATTGTTAGGATCAAGAGCTCAGACTTAATTGACGTTCTTTGATTTTTTTTAGTTCTTAATGTAATTATGTCAAATATAGACGGAGGAAATAAAAGTAAAAGTTGATAAGGCTGAAAGAACTCGGTTATCAAGGACAAATGAATAATTACTTAATGATTTGCATTTTTCAAGGAGCAATACAAAAGTAATGTATTAAAAAGAAAGTAAATTTATACTTAATTTTTTTCTTTATGGCGTCGTATGATCCATGTAGCCGACCTTATCTAGTGGGATAAGGCTTTGTTGTTGTTGTTGTAATAAAGAGCCAACTTTTAAAATAAACACAAAATAATAATAAATCTTTATTTCTAACTAAGTGGCAAATTTGATAGATTAATAACCTCTATTTGTCATATAATATTTTTTATCACAAAATTACATCAAGAATGTTTATATTATGAACTTATTATTATTATTATTATTATTATTATTATTATTATTATTATTATTATTATTATTGCTAATAATAATAATAATCTTATTGTTATTATTATTACACAAATAAAATTTCCTTAAATGTGTATTAGATAGTGCCTTTTTATAGCACAAAATCATATTTTTAAAATAGAATACGACAACGAATGTTTATAACATAATTTTTTAAGCATCATGTTAATTATATATTTATTATATGATCATGACACACCATATTGCCAATATGCAAAGGCCGACTCAGGTGCACTCAATGGCAGTACTACAATATAAGAATACACAAATAATTGCATGTTGAGGACTCAATTGAGGATAGATTAAGGCTACGTAAATAATAAAATATAAATTGAATAAATAAATAGATATTTAATTATAAAAATAAAAGATATGTTTTATAGTTGGATTTTGTACATTTTTTATATTTTTAAATTACATAATATTTCAACGTGTTAATTTGAAGTTAATAATTGAGATTTGGTCTATTTTAAAAGAGTACAAATGAATGAAGTTCAAAAATTAATAACATAAAATAAAATTTTAAAGATATTGCTAAGAAAATAATATGGTATGATATTAATAGGGAAACGTATAAATTTTAGGAATAAGTGGTGAACACTGTTACATTGTTTAAGAAATAAAATATCTCGAATCATTGGGTTCCAAAAAAAACTTTTGGCTGGGCCATTTTTTTTATCTCCTCTCTTTATCCAACCATGCATAAATAAAAATGATAGTATAGCAATAATAGTCATACTAGTCTAAGAACCCTGTTCTTACAAATTTTTTTAAATATAATTAAAAAGATAATAAATTAAATTTGTGACATTATTATTTAGTATCAATGTATATTAAAGAAATTGAACATCGTTATACCTTTGCATCATATTTAGAAATATTTTTTTATAAACTACATTCCTTATTCCATTTGTTACCTGATAGGGGTGAGCACGGGTCGAGACAACCGCACCAACTCAGATTTCTCGGGTCCGGAATCAGGTTCGAGTTTTAACTCGAACTGCGCCCCGATCTGATTAAATATATTATATTAATACTAAATATTTTAAAATATTATAATTATGTTTATTTTAATTGATTTTTATATTTTATTATATATATGTAAATATATTTATTATTTTATTTTTTTATGATCAAATTGGGATAATCGAGAATTTTCTAATTTTTATTCCGATTTAATCGGGACATCAGAGCAAATCAGATCGAGACCGAGACGGCATAAATTTGATTTTGCTCACCCCTATTACCTGATCATCTTCATCATAAACTAAAAATTTTGAGATATTATCTACTTGCTACACGTGAAAGAGCTATAAAATTATCCGTGTGAAAATATTGAGTTTCTTAAAAAATAATTTCACGTAAAATAATGACTGATCTTGGCTTTTATTAATGGTCATTGAAAAATATATCACTGAAAATTGTTTACACTAAATTTTGAATGGTACTCTTATATCATATGAAATTAAGGTCATTCTTAGGTTGAATATGGTTGATCGAAGTTTAATGGTTCCTTTAATTACTTTTTGGTATTCAACTCTATATATTTTAGTTGAGAAGGTTCAATAAAAAGATGTTGAAATAATCCTCTTGATAATATAATTAATGATATTTCATCCTTCCTTTTTTTAAATTTTTTAAGAAAAATATTCTTACATTGTCTTCATTTAGTTGAAGTATTTTTTTATTTAATGAAATATCTTCCCTATAACTATCTTCTACATAAGGATAAAGCAACTAATATTGTACACTTAAATAAGCAACGTTTAGCGCATTTATCCTTTGTAATTGTGTAAATTTAATTTGAACAATAATATCATTATCACCTCTAAAAAGTTTAAAATCTCCCACTACCAAAGCAAATACTTTTGAATTTGTTGATAAATTGTATGTTCTTCTGACAATATTTCTTTTCCCTATTAATTTGAGTTTTACTATAGAGTTTTTATTCTTTTAAAATTTGTCTCTTATCATTGTAATGGTCTTTGCTAAAACATTATGTTCGTCCAACAATTATTTTAAGTCAACAATAATATTCTTGCAAATTTTTTTTCGGAGCTGTGAAAAAGGAAAATTAGGCAAACTTACTGAAATAATTATGTGCAAAAATTTAAGGATAACATTATATATGGAAAGTAACATCGCGGTATGAAGTCTATCTTCTATTTTATTCTGTGTATAAAAACTATACAATTATGCAAACTTTGGAAAGCATCCATCCCAAGGCAATAAATTTTTAATTTGATGATAATTTTGACCATGCACAATTGCACATTGAAAGTGCTTGGCGCAGCTTTTATTTGATTTATTGATTTCACCCATTGAAGTAAATAAAAATATAGAATTGTTGCTTCTAGTATTTCTCCAAAGTGATCATTTTTGGGGCATTTGCAATGTTATGTTATAAATTGATAATCATATCATATGTATCTAGTGGTGATATAGTTTAAATAGATATTTTTAAAATATATAAAAAAAACTTGATGTGGCTATGTGGGAATCGATAATATTATCTTTTCATGACAACAATATAAAGAAATTTTTGACCTTCTAGGTTTATAATGTATTTTATTTCGTAACTCATACAAAAAAATATACTCCACATTTGTAGCATTTATGATTTGGATCTCCTATATCTCAATATTTTGTCATAAAGAAAAAATATTACATTTATATACGTATATTATATCAGAATTAACATGTTAGTAGCATACTATTATATCATGCATACCATTATTACATACGTCCACATATTGAAAGTCATCATCTAAAAAAATTAAGAAATATTATCTTAATATTTATCATAATTAATTTTAGGTTGATTAATTATTTGTGTTATTTTCTCAGACCACTCCTAAACTATATTTTTTGAATTTAACTCCAAATTATGAACTTCATTTTCTGGACCCTTAAACTATCACGATTTTTTCAATTTGATCATTCCATCCAATTCCGTCAACTTCTCGGTTATATTTGATTTTTTGCATTTGTGAAAAGTTAAAAATATCCCCGCGCGAAAAAAATATCCTATACGACCTTCCTCTGGCTATGCCTCCGACTGAAGAGGGTCGCGGACGAGAGGAGAGAAAGAGGGGGGCAAGGAGAGACAGAGGGGGCGCCCTGCCCTCTCGACCTGCTCACCCCTTCTCGACTTTCGTCTGGCGAGACGAAGGTCGAGGAGGGGGGATCCCCCTCTCTCTCTTCTTGTGTCCGCCGGCATAGGAACCCTCTTTCCATACGCTGGCAGGCGTAGGGAGAGAGAGTCGGGGGGGGGGGGGGGGGGGGGGGGTCGCTCCCCTTCTTGTCATTCGTCCGCCCCTCTCTCTCATTATTATAAGATATTTCCATTTTTTATAAATAAATTTAATAATAATATGATTAGATTTACTCATACAAAATTACTTGCTTGTAATCACATTATATTTACTTTTTTAAATTTACTCATTTTTCTGTTGTGATCTTACAAATGTTATTTTCTAAATATGAAAATAAGAATAAATTAACTTTATTTTTATAGTCTCCTACTTATAATCAAATTAATTTAATTAATTTTCATATGAAACTCCATTATTATTGGGTTATATAAAAAATATTAATCTTTTATTTTTGCAAATATGAAAATTATACTCCTAATCAAATTATAAGATATTTCTATAAATAAATCTGAAAATAATAATAGGATTAGATTTACTCATACAAAATTTCTTACTCATAATCAGATTATATTTACTTTTAAAATTTATTCGCTTTTTTTATTTTGATCTTACAAATGTTATTTTCTAAATATGGAAATAAGAATAAATTGACTTTATTTTGATATTTTATTATGAATTATCTATTTTCTCTCATTTGAACCTACTAAGTCTCCTACTTCTACTGAAATTAATTATATTAGTTTTCATATGAAATTCCATTTAATTTGGACATATATTATTATGTCTATAAGAAACTTTTATTATGAATATTTTAAATTTACTCCTAATCGAATTGGATCTATCTTTTAAAGGAAATCCTCTTTTCTAATTTCAGAAATGTTATTGTCTAATTTAACAAACTTTATATTTACTTTTAAAATTTACCTGTTTTTTTTTATTTTGATCTTACAAATGTTATTTTCTAAATATGAATTTATAAGAATAAAAAACTTTTTAATTTTTTTTCAAATTATTTAATTTTTCTCATTTGGACCTACTAAGTCTCCTTATACTTAAACTAATTTTCATATGAAATTCCATTTAATTTGGACATATATTATTGTGTATATAAGAAACTTTTATTATGAACACTACAAGAAAAAGCCAGATTTTCGACGGTTTATTTTCGACGGTCTGACATCCGTCTGAAATACCGATGATTTTTCCGACGGATGGTGTAAACCGTCGAAATTTTCGTCGGATATTTTTCGACGATTCTAGCCGTCTAAACTTTCGACGGTCCAGAATTCGTCGAAAGTTTCCGTCGAAAATATTGGCACTTCGACGGTTCAAACCGTCGAAAGTTTCGACGGTTTACCTATCCGTCGAAACTTTCAGCGGTCTTAGCCGTCGAAATATTTTAACGTTAGTCCCGTACTATTATTTAAATTTTCGACGGTTTCGACCGTCGAAATTTGCGACGTTCGACGCAACCGTCGATATTTCGGCGATCATACCCGTCGAAACATTATGAGATTTTCGTTAATTAAAATATTCTACCTTAATTGTTTTCGACGGTCTTAACCGTCGAAAATAAAAATTTATAATTTACGCAACTCTGTTCGGTTGGAAATTTATTATATATATATATATCGGCGGCTGAAACCGTCAATAGTTTCGACAGTTTAGAGAACCGTCGAAAGTTTTGACAGTTTTTCCAGCGGGTTTGAGCCGTCGAAACTTGAATTAATATTATATTATATTTACCTATGTTACGACGGTTACGACTATCGGAAAGTGGCTATATAAATATCCGACCCCATTGTCACTTTGTCCGTTTTCGATCCCGCTTATTTCCTCGTCCGCATTTCGTCCGGCCGTCGGCCACCTCCCGCATGCACATTGCCTTCCCTCACCGCCGCCCAAAGCTTCTGCCGCCAGGTCGCCGCCAACTGCAATCTCCGGCGCAGGTAGGCTCCGATCCCCGCCCTCCTTGCTCTCTCCGGCGGCCAAATCCGGCCGCCCTCCGTGCGGCGGCCAGATCCGGCCGGCCTCCGCGTGCAGCGGCCAGATTCGGCCGCCCTCCGCGCACGGTGGCCAGATCCGACCGCCCTTCGCACGCGACGGCCAGATCCGGCCGGCCTCCGCGCGCAGCGGTCAGATCCGGCCGCCCTTCGCGCGGCGGCCAGATCCAGCCGCCCTCCGCGCGCGGCGGCCGAATCCGGCCTCCCTTCGCGCGGCGGCCAGATCCGGCTGCCCTCCGGGCGCGGCGGCCATGGAAATTGAAACATCCTAACAGATTATTACATCAATTAGAAAAAAAATGGGCATCATCACATGCGACAGTTATAATAACAAGACCAAATCATAATTGTTTACTGCTCTATAAACTTTTTAAATTATGCAATAATTTGAAAAAAAAAGTAGAACTAAATTTTTGTTGTCATGGAAAGGACCAACGGAATCATATGTCTAATTTTGGGTCTTCATTTGTAATTTTATCAGTCACGCATTCTATATCATGTTCTCTGCCACAGGTTATTTAAACTCGGTCTCTTATTGATCTTCTTGATTACACTTTGCACTTATATATGAAAGCATAATTTTGAGGATTTCCGTTGGATGAAGGTTTTAAATGGTAAAGTTTCACGATTGCTTGTCATATTACATGCAAGTTTTGGTCTGACATCTGATGAGGTTGGGTTGGCAACCGTATTACTGTTCTTCAGCAGCTCTACCCCTATTGTTTTTCCGTTAGCTTGTAAGACTGAACCAAGATTGAATTCTGTGAAAAATTGTTACTTTGAAGAATGAAGCTGATAGCGTTTCAACCGTTCAGAAGCCAATTCCTATGACTATGAATCTTCTGATATACTTGATAAACCAAACTAGGTGCCATCATATATTTTATTTTTAACTTGTGCTTTGTTTTATACTATATTTTGTATATGCGGCGGGATTCGGCCGCGGTGCGCGGAGGGCGGCCGGATTCCTTTCTTCCATGAGACCTCTATCGAACATGAGTTTTCTAATTTCCTATTTCTGACTTGTGTTTTGCAGACCGTACACAATTTTAGGAAAAGAGTATTCGAGTATTCTTGGAACAGCAAGATCTAACTTATTATTCTCTACATATTGCTCTTCTGCCTTGTGAGTTCTTCCATTCTAATATTCCTCTTTATATATTGTCAGTGTTGGGTATTTATTTATTTAATTTGAGTAGAACCCATGAATTCCCAGAGTTCTAAAAGATATAATTCGGAATGGGATTTCTACGCCTGACGTGCTTGCTTGCTCATGATAATTAAAAAGATTGTGAGAGCACACTAAAAATTTGTTTACTGACCCACGACTTAGCAAAATGCATAATCACATGTGTACCTAATATGATGTCCTTTAATATTTGAAAAAAAAACTTAATGGGACTCGTAAGAAGTGAGAGTATCATGATGGCCCTTTCATATGCATAAACAAATTTGTTATTTTTAAATGCACAAGCTGGCTATAAGCAAACATTATCTTCTTACCTCTTTGCTATTAAGATAATATGCTGAGTATGCTCAATTCAGTTGTACCCCAGTGCCTACGCCAGAACATTCACCTGAATCTGTCCACCTTGATGATATTATTTTTCCGCATCTGATCATGTCTCTTATTAAAATGACTATAAGATGCCCCTAATTGATGTTATTTGATTCTTTTATTATGATTCTTGATTTTATGATTGAATACGCCAAATTTATGATGATTATGATCACTTTTGTTGTTACACTTCTTTTATTAATATTCATTTATGCCTAATGATTGTGATGATTCTATCCTCATGACACTATTGCTTATAATTTTATGCTAGATGATTATTATGTATTGGCCTTCAAAGCTAATATTAAGTTTACCTCTCCTACGTATTCAATGGACGATAGACTAAGCTTGTAGTGGCCTTAGCACTTGATGTGGAGTCTCTATATCATGTTCTTTACCTTTTCATCTAGTTGTATTTGATTATGCTACTTGAAATTAGTGGCTATTACACTTGATGTTGAGTATCTATATTATGTTCTTTACCTTTTTGTCGGCTTGTATTTGATTATGCTACTTGAAACATCATTAATTCAAACTTTCAAACAAGTTTTTTACTATATCTTTTTTTTCAATTATGATCTTTTTCCTTTTGTGCCATATATTTATTTTCATTGACCATTCAAAGTCCATATTCTGGTCAAAGTTATGTCCATGTTAGCATTGTTCAAACTTTCGAGACGTATTATGTCACATGGTGGGGGCATCTTATAGTCGTTTTAATAACATGCGAATGCCAAATGACTATATTTGTTGTCTCTGATGCATTACTACAGAATAATAGTTATCAATCTGTTCTTCCTCAAAGATGCAGAATTTATTAATGGTAATGTGGTCATTCATGTTAACTATATATTTCATGTCTGGTTGTATTCTAATAATTAAGATAAATTGTAGGTCAGCAGTACACCTGTTGGACATTGCTCCTCCAACAGTACTGATAATACAATTCATGATTGTTGTTTCATAAACCTTTTTTCTTTCCTTACACACGCATGACGTAAATTTTGTATCACTAAAATTTTTTATGATTTACAAATAATGCAGACATTATGTCATACTTGAACGATCGTCGATGGATGTACAATAGAAATAATCCTGGTCGTAGAGGTTTGGCATAAGAATTCATAGATGGCGTTGATTATTATGTTACTGTGACTTGTCAATCATTACAATATCAACGGGAGGGAACAATTATGTGTCCTTGTGTTAAAATGTGCTAGCACAAAGTTACAGACGATAGAGACTGTCAAAGTTCACTTATATAGAAAGGGTTTCAAACTCAATTATTGGCAATGAGATGATTTAGGCGAAGGAGCGCCTTCGACAAGCGTCCCAAATCCATGTCTTCATTTTGTCGATCCTGAACCAACATTTACTTCGCAATATGAACAGTTAGTTTATGACGCAGCTGCAACTGAGTATGGCAATATTAGATTTGAGCAGAATGAAGAGGCACCAAATCCAGAAGCAAGAGATTTTTATGACTTATTAAACGCATCGAGTCAACCATTATGGTCTGGGTGTGAAAGTCATTCGGAACTATCACTTGTTGTTAGATTGTTGAATATGAAAGCCGACCACAATATTTCACAAGCATGTTTTGTTGCATTTCTAGATATTTTAAAAGAGGTCACGCCAACTGGAGCTCGTATTCCTGAAAATTTTTATAGGACAAAAAGATTGGTCAGTAAACTTGGTCTTGGCTCAACTAAAATATATTGTTGTCGTGATTGTTGTATGTTATATTACAGCGAGGACATCAATCTAAATGAATGCAAATTTTGTGGGGCCGAACGATATAGAGTGACTAACAAGTCTCAAGTGACTGTGAAAAGAATGCATTATTTTCCTCTTATTCCAAGGCTTAAAAGACTATACTCGTCTATAGGATTAGCGTCGCAAATGAAGTGGCATGCACAACATAATACTTCTGAAGGTGTCATGCTTCACCCATCGGATGGTGAAGCGTGAAAATATTTTGATCGTAATCATCCTGATTTTGCTAGGGATGAAAGGAAAATAAAACTCAGATTATGCGCGGATGATTTTACACCATATGGTCAGACTTCAGTTCCTTATTCATGTTGGCCAATCATAATAACACCTTATAATTTGCCACTTGGGATTTGTATGTCCGCACCTTATATGTTTTTGACATGTATTATTTCTGGTCCTCAGAGTCCTAAACAGAGGATAGACGTGTATTTATAGCCTCTAATAGATGAGCTAAAAGAACTGTGGGATGGTGTCGTCGCTTATGATGTGTCGACCAAATAAAATTTTATATTGAAAGCTGTCTTATTGTGAACCATTAATAACTTTTCTGCCTACGAGATGTTGTCTGGTTGGATGACCGTAGGGAAATTAGCTTGTCCATGTTGCATGAAACACTCAGATGCGTTCACTTTGAGAAATGGAGGTAAAAATAGTTGGTTTGATTGCCATAGACGATTTCTTACAGCTGATCATCCGTACAAAAATAACCGAAATGCATTTCGACGAAATATAATTGTACAAGACATGGCTCCGGTCAGACACTCAGGAGCTCAATTACGTCGCATTGTCAATGCTTTATGCAGAATTGTCAACGACCCAAATGTCACATACAATGGGTATGGTGTTTGTCATAACTGGACCAAACGAAGTATATTCTAAGATTTACCTTATTGGTCTGATTGTTTGATACGTCATAATTTAGACGTCATACACATTGAGAGAAATGTATTTGAAAATATATTCAACACCGTAATGAACATTAAGAGCAAAACAAATGACAACCTAAAGGCGAGACTAGATTTGAAGGAGTACTGTCGAAGGCCAGAGTTGCACTTAGTGACTTTACCTAACGAAATATTATCTAAACCAAAGGCAAGTTATGTTCTCACTAAGGAGCAGAAGACTCAAGTGTGTCGCTGGATCCAAGAGCTGAGAATGCCGGATGGTTATGCATCAAATCTGACCCGATGTGTGGACATAAATAACTTGCATTTTTTTGGCATGAAAAGTCACGACTGCCACATATTCATGGAAACTTTGCTTCCTACTGCTTTTTCTTCACTCTCGAACAAGTTTTGGAAGCCGATAACGGAGTTGAGTCAATTCTTCAAAGAATTGTGTTCTACAACATTAACGGTGGAAAATATGACCCAATTGGAACGTAATATTCCGATAATATTATGTAAGTTGGAACGAATATTTCCACCGGGATTCTTTGATTCCATGGAGCACTTACCTATTCATCTGCCATATGAGGTAAGGGTAGGTGGACCAGTGCAATATAGGCGGATGTATCCTTTTGAAATATATCTCAATCGAATTAAAAGGACGATTAAGAACAAAGCTCGTGCCGAATGATCCATATGTGAAGCGTATATAATTCAGGAGATTTCGTACTTCTGTTCTTACTACTTCGAGTCTCATGTTAAGTGTGCGAGGACCAGAGTCCATCGAAATGATGAAGTTTCAGAAGAACAGTCTGATGTGGCATCTTTGTCGCTCTTCAATCAGTTAGGATGACATTTTGGAAAGCCAAGGAGTAGATGGCTCAGTGATGCAGAATTCAAGTCTGCTACGAATCATGTCCTTCTAAACACGCAGGAGGTGTAAGGCTACATTAAGTAAGTTTAATATCCATGCGTTCTTTTCTTTAACGTCTTCCCAAACAACATTTTGATTTAGCCATCACTTTGTATGTAGTGCTTTCTTACAATACTACAATGTCCCTGAACAACATGTACAAGATAGAATCGAGAATGACTTCGCACCGTGGTTTAAGGAACATGTAATTCTTACAATATTCTAAACAATTTGACGTCTTCAGCGTCTACTCTACTCATTCGTTTTCATATTAGGTTCTCAGTACCGGCACGACATCTGGTCTCCATAATTTGGCATGGGGACCGGCTCGAGAGGTGAAAAGTTGGCCGGTGTATTTTGTGAATGATTATAAGTTTCACACTGAAACTTGGTCAATCGGGAAGAAAACCGTGAACAGTGGAGTATGTGTCATGGGATCCACGGACGGAGAAAATGAGCGTGACTACTACGGTGTTCTCAAAGACATTATTTGGCTGTAATACACTGGAGATAATAAAGTCACATTATTTGAGTGTAATTGGTTTGATCCAAAGGAAAGGAGAGGGATGCGAGTTGACAAAGATTTCAAAATAGTTGAAATATGTCACAATAGGTGTTATGATCGTTTTGATCCTTTCATTATTCCGTCTTCTACAAGACAAGTATATTATGTGCCATATCCGGAGAAGACCACGGACAAAACACAATGGTAGGTTGTAATAAAGACGAAGACAAGAAGCAGGATAGAAGTTGATGGTGCATTGCAATGTGCCTATCAAGATGACTCTCATACTTCTGTGGCCCCTATTGTCGACACCGAATTAGTCGACGATCTATAGGATTCGAAACACATATTTGAAGACTTCGATAACGTCGACATACAAAATGATGAAAACGGCTCGGACGAAGATGAATTTGAAACTACGTCGACTTCTGATGATGATGATGATGGATACCAGACATATAGAAACTCAAATGATGAGTAATTGTATTATTACTTAATGTCACGATCATGTTGTATTTTTATCTTACAACTAAGATCTTTTAAAGACTGTTGTCATCTTATGGATTGTTCATTTACGATTCATTTTCATGTTGTATTATAACGGTTTATTCAAATCATCATCTCGCAATAGTTTGTTTGATGCGTTAACGATGCATGTAGACAAACAATCGGATCGACGGATGCCTGACGAGGATGATGCATTCTTATATTCGCTACCATCTCGATGCTTGTTAGTTTACGCATTTTTTTATTGAATTTATCAAATTATGTTGATGTCAGATTCAAATTGTGTTGTTTAAGAATTTTTATGGATTGTGAATGTACCTTTAGAACTTTGAATCCTATGTTTTTATATTTTATTTACATTATCTCTCTCTATATATCTGCACTTTAGATTTTACTTTTCATTAGATTTCAAATCCGAATTCATGTTTTTTTTATTTTCATATGTTATAACTTTCTAAAATCTCTATTGTGCAGTGATGTTCGAGTTGTTTTGCGACCAAGACTTCAGCTCTTCATCGTGACCAAAACTTCAATTTGTTTGGAATGGCTTTGAATTATGTGATGTTTTGATAGTTACATTTTGATGGTTATGTGATGTTTGTTGGATTATGTGATGTTTGAATTATTTCATGTTTGGATAGTATTTGTGATGGTTGGATTATGTGAATTATCTGTGATGGTTTAGATAGTTGTATTATCTGTTCGGACATTTAAAATTCAGCATTTTTTTAATTTTTTTGTTTTTGACGGTCCTGGCCGTCGGAAACAGCTGAAATATTGTAGTTGACAACGGATTTTTCGATACTTACGAACGGTTATAACCATCCGTGCAGCACTATCAACGGTCGTAGCCGTCGAAAATTAATTGTGGAGTCGACGAGTAAAACCGTCGATACAAGTTCGTCGACGGTTTAAACCGACGGTTAAAGCCGCCGATATATATCGACGGCTAAAACCGTCGATAGTCGTCGATACTATCGACGGCACGAACCATCGATACTATCGACGGTTCAAGCCGCCGATAAATATCGACGGTATGAACCGTCGATATTATCGACGGTTTAACCCGTCGATATATATCGGCGGCTTGAATCGACGGTTCGTGCCATCGATACTCAACGTTCGACGGCCATGCCCGCCAGCTAGACCGTCTGTAATACCGATGGTTCGGAAAAAATCGTCGTAAATTATTTGCGACGCCCCTTTTTCGCACGGACTCTATCCGTCGAAAGAATCGTCGGAAAACGTTATTTCCGACGGATCTGGCCATTTTACCGACGGTTCGGACCGTCTATAAGAGGCAATTTTCTTGTAGTGGAATCTTTTAAATTTATTCCTAATCTAATTGGATTTATTTTTAAAGGTAATCCTCTTTTCTAATTTCAATAATGTTATTGCCTAATTTAACAAACTTTATTATAATATGTATTTTTATTTTCTATAAATACATTCAAAAATAATAACATCATTAGATTTACTCAGCAAAAATCCTTTTACAGGTCCGAAAATTCTATTCTAATCAAATTAATTATAGCTATGCTTTGTTTTAAATCATTTGTAGTCATTTATTTTTTTAATTCTAAAAACAATACGAAATCTTTGAAAAATTATGTTAAAATGATTAAATTTTCTAATTCCTTCGCTAGATGCGGAGACATGTAATATCATAAAAGCTATTAGATTTTATGTAGGAGTCTTTTTAAGATACATATTAATATTAGAATAGAGGTAGGATTTTATGCAATATTAGGGCTCAATATTAGGATACGCCATTTTTTAGGATTATGATTAAGATTCAAACCTTAAATAAATCAGGATAATCATCAATTTACATGGAATAAATTAATATTAGTACAGTTAAAAACACAATATTAGGAGATATAATATTAATCTTAGGATGTAGTGAAACAAATTAATATTAGGATGCACATTCTTGATGTACCGTAATATTAGGCACCATATTAGGATATAATTTTATTTATAATTAATTTATAATATTAGGATATAGTTTTGTTTAGATACCGTAATATTAGGATATATTTAGATACGTCAATAGTTGATTATATCGTAATATTAGGATATAATTTAGATTATTAATATTTGATTAAATTATATTTGTTGAACTCTATTATTATTCAATTATTTTTTAAAAAAAATTATGGATTTGCCACGTGGCTCTCTACTGTTTATCTTTTATAGCAATAATAGTCATTCACCAAAGTTAATGTTTTTCTTTAAGGGAAAATTTATATGATAATCAAAATCTTAATTAGTTCAATTACTATTCGCAATAGACACACATATATTACAGACAAAATAATATTTTATAGTGTCGCCAAATGGTAGGCAATTATCGACATGGCAACATGGGTATCCATTCGAACTTGTCAATTTTTGCAAGTTAATTATTTTTTACATGAACCATAAAAACATGAAATTAAGCATGTGCATTTGTATACTATGTTGCGAACACCACCGCATGCATCACCAAATTGTTGAATTTCACAATGAAAACTCCACTGTTGTATTAATCTATTATAACTACATATGAAAATATGAATAAAAGCTCTAAAAGAGAATGTCATGTATTCTTGCTCAAAAAGTAGTGCTTGCAACTAAATTATAAATATATATAATTAATTGGTTATGGTTTGAAAATTTATGCAAGTAATACCATAATCTTTTAGGTTACAATTATCACATAAAGAAATGGCTATATAATAAAGGTGATTATCAAAAAGAAAATAATATATAATATACGTGCAAAATATCATTCATATTGTGATGTCATTTCAATACAAAACATATTGTAAGGATGTTCTCGCCATGATAATAATTAGTTGCCACATCATTCATATTGTGATGTCATTTCAATACAAATCATATTGTAAGGATGTTCTCACCATGATAATAATTAGTTGCCACAATTGCACCACTTCACTGCATCTAAAGGGTTAATTTAAATAAAGATAAAGTATCAAACAAAACAATAACAATTTTGAGAATGACATAAGATAATTGCATATCAAACATACTTGTGGTTAGAACATGAAGCCATGTGATACTACTTAATTATGTATTTATAAATGAAACAAAGATTATTAGATATGCACTTGTAGAAACTGATTTGATAACTGATATGAAATTAATAATTATCTATTTATATAATACTAAAATTGTCAAATAAAAATATTTTATTAATAATCAAATACCATTATTGTTTAGTGAATGGTTATGGATAGTTATTATCCACTACTCTATTAAAATTATAAATTATAATTAATCAAGATATTTATAATAAAGTTTTCTTGCTTGGACACTTGTCAATACATTATTATGCTAAATGTCAAGTTCTCAAGCAAAGTACTCTCTCTTTAATGTAATATAGATATAGATGATAATTTACTATAATCACATGACTCATAATGCATTCAAAAAAATTATGTTGTATGGCCGATCATATTCAATTGACGTTCGACTTAGGAGGTAAGCTAAAATGTTGAAAGGTTGATGTCCTCAATCATCATCGGAATGCTATCATTTCGTCAAATCTTTTATCCACCGTCAAAATTCATTAAGCCATCGGATTGTGGTTGAACTATTGAAGTCGAAATGACATAAGCAGAAACGATTAAGGTTTCGGTTCAGCTATTTAAGTTTTGATCATTTAAAAATTTTACAAAAAAAAAAACATTGGACAGACCGAGTTTCTTGAACCCGACAGGTCAGCCGATCAAACTCGAGTTTTGACCAGGTTTGACCGAGTCAACACGAGTCAAAGAGTCAGTCGGGTTTCGCCGACCCATGACTCATTTTATCTCCCGGACACCGGTCCGAATTTTACCTCACTGGTCTCAATTATATCATCTTCAAAATTATGTATCAGCAATAAGTATATAGATGTATTTAATTATGTGATGACTTTTATTTTTAACTTTAAGTAAGAATTAATTTTTTTTATATTAGTGATGATGAAATTAATAATTCTAATAATAAATGTGTTTTGCATATTGTTGTAGTGATTTGTGTTGATCATGCAACATAAATAATTATTGAAATATGTCCTTACATCAATGTACAAAAAAAAATGTCGGACAATATTTTTGATTGAAAAAATATAATTGCATGTTTGACTTGAATTTCAAAAAATAAGGATAATTCAACATTTTCATAAATTTATTATGAAATATTCATCATATTTTAAAATTTAACGTGTTGTCAGATAATTAGAGTAGTGATTGAAATTATATGTATATATCATAAAATTCATATAGGTATGAAATTGACTAATAAATTGATATCTTAAACTTAAGTGAAAAATATTATTTTCTAAGAAGAGAAAAATAAATTAGACATAAAAGAAATTGAATAGACTAATAAATTATTTTTATAATTTATAGTTCTTTAAGTAATATTAAAATATAACAATATAATATTTATTTATTTTATAAACATATAATGTATTTAATTTTACACCTTCGTGTATAACGCGAGTCATTATACTAATTAATTATTAGGCATCGAAGTCCATATGGTCTCAATTAAATCAGCTTCAAAATATATATAAAAAAGAAAAAAAAGATGCAGACAACGTAACCGAGTTGACTCATAGGAATCTGCACCTTGTGCTTTTTAGGCGGTGGGGTCGCCTCACTACGACCCCCCAATCCCGAGTTGTGGAACAGAGATCAGATTAATATTATGTAATAAATCGGCGTAACTGACCATGTTTCATATGAACAAAAAAAGTTGAGCATTAAATTTATCTTTATAAAACATAAATTATCTGTTTTTACATGAATTATTATTATTATTCTTTGAGAATTTATATCTCCCTTCGATCAATAACTTAAATATTTAAAATTAACTATTTATTTATTAAGCAAATTAAATTTGGGATAAACGTACGTGAACGTATTCGGTATCAAGATTTATTTCATTATCGTGATTTCTTTATTATTTTAGGTTATATTGTTTGTTTTTTTAATAAGAAAAAGATTAGATTAGATTTAGGAGAGGTTTAGGATAGAGACAGGAGAGAGAGAGAGAAAGAATTGAAAGGAGTCCATCAGAGCAATTCTTCTCGTCAGTATATATCGCCGTCCTCTTTGATCACCTGAAGGCGCCGGGAAGCGAAAAGAAAGGGGGGAGAGAGAGAAAGAGAGAGAGAGAGTATGAAAAAGGGGGCCGAGGAAAGGGGAGGAAGGATGCTGGCTGGTGCTATCAAGGCTGCGGCGGGGGACGCCCTCATCACGTTCCTCTGGGTCTTCTGCGCCTCCACCATCGGCGCCCTCACCTACGTGATACAGAACACCCTCCTCCAGATCCATGGCGTCGCCATCTCCCTCCTCATCACCACCACCATCATCTTCCTCCTCGTCTTCGTCTTCAACCTCATCGCCTCCGCCATCGGCGGCGCCAGCTTCAACGCCACCGGCAACGCCTCCTTCTACGCCGCCGGCCTCGGCGACGATAATCTGTTCACCATGGCCCTGCGCTTCCCGGCCCAGGTATTCCCGTCTGTGCATTTCGGTTTCCCGTCTCTCTTTGTCACTCTTGCGAGCACTACACCTGCTTTGTGATTGATGTGCAGGCGGCAGGAGCGGTGGGTGGCGCTCTGGCCATCATGGAGTGCATGCCGTCGAATTACAGGCACATGCTCAGCGGCCCCTCGCTCAAGGTGGATCTCCACACCGGTGCTGCTGCGGAAGGGCTGCTGACCTTCGCCATCTCCTTGATCGTGCTCTGGATCATCGTCAAGGGCCCTAAAAACTCCTTCTTAAAGACTTGGATGCTCGCCATAGCGACCGTCGCTCTGGTCGTCCCTGGTTCGAGTTACACGGGGCCATCCATGAACCCTGCCAATGTAAGCCGCGTCCTTCTTTCCACTCCATATGTGTACTTTTGCATATTCTCCTTTAAAAAAAAGAGTTGTTATTTTCTTACCATGCTCTACAATTTTAACTAATTCTAGGCGACGGGATCTTGGAGTGAAAATTTTTGAATTTGAATTGTAATCAATTATGATCGTCATTCGTCATCGTTGCACCCATCCAAGCACTTACATGAGTGCGCATGCATATATTTGATCATATCTACATGAAAATAGGTCCCCACTATGTCACTTGTAGTGGCATTTTTCATCCTTCTTTGTGTTGTGCTTATGAGCCAGGACGGCCTTGCTTTCATATCTATTTTACCATCTTTAACCATCTCTGATAAGAAATTAAGACATGATTGTTAATCGTCCGGTGATCTTATGGAGTTACTGCGACAAGCATATAGCAATTAACTGGATATTCACTTGACATTTAGGTTATTGGTACATTGTTTACTATACTATCCATGTACCAGGCTACAATCTGTTGAAACACAAGGATACACCATTAATCTCATGATCACCTCTGTTGAGGATGGGGGAAGTCTCGGCTCCATGGTGAAATAATCTCATTATCATCACCGTGGAGGATAGGGGAAGTTTCAGCTCCATGACAAAAGAATCATACAGAAATTTTGAGAATTCTATGGAATGCTAATGAATTTTGGAGTTCATATAAATTTTGTTATTGTTCCCAGAATAATTTGATCTGGAAGGGTTTTATATTTTCCAAATTAAGCAAGTTGTTGATGACATAGATGCCAATGATTAAGCTAAGGATCATATAAAAACAGTATGCTAGCATATACTGAAAGAGAAAATAGTATGTTAGACATCTTCATTATATTATATGGTTGCTCTATTTGCATGTGATGAAATCAGTGAGCATGTTTTATGTGTTCATGCTGTTAGATGTTTGTTGTTTAGGAGTTTCCACTTTCATCTCAAATAATGCTTTGAATTTTGAGATTGAATATTGACAGAAATTTGGATACAGCATATCTCTGAAAGATCAAGAGAATTTGCTAAACTCTATATTAGTTTATAGTGAGGCTACATTAGTGAACTATGACCTTCTGGCTAGTTAGTTCGCCTGTGCAAGTGCTATAATATCTAGAACTTCCACTTGACAGTATGAGTTAGTTTAAAAGCCTTTCATTGTAAAAGAAAAGTAATGTATCAAAGAAACGGTGATAGAGCCTTGATATACCAAACTTAGTTTATAAGATTTAGATGAAACTATTATAGTTTGTTAACAGTTAACGAGAGGGCATAAAGAAAGTATGTAATATTAATGAAATTGATGAACCAAAGAGAAGTTCAAAAGAGATAAAATTAGATGATGCATTCTCTTTTTTTAGTGGTCAAATTTGTAGCCATCTTGGTGAGATTATATAAATAGGCAATATGCGAACTTATGCTGTTATGGTTCTTGAGGTGCATGAGAAGGCCGGCGGGGATGTTTGTCCAGGTTACTGAAGATGGAAATGCATAACTGACTAATTTAGGTCTACTGTAGTACACAAATCAAATTATTAGGGTTCTCTAGCTAAAATTTTATTTCTCATTGTCAGTTCCATTGCCACTAAACTGTACAAGACTAACATTCATGTACATTATGGCTTTTCATGTTTATTTTTGAGTTTTGAGTGAAGCACTACTTTCTCTGCAGTATGTTTCTGATTTTCATCGAATAACAGTCTTGAATATCTACTCTTGTCGCAGGCATTTGGATGGGCCTACGTCAATAATCGTCACAACACATGGGAACAATTTTATGTTTACTGGATTTGCCCTTTCATTGGTGCCATTTTTGCTGGTTGGGTTTTCAGGATCCTCTTCCCAATACGTGCAGCCAAGACCAAGGCTAAAAAAGCATGATGAATTTTTAGTTTGTTTATCATGTATTATTTTAGGATGAAATAACATAGTGTTCCTCAAAAAAAGTAGTCATTGACACTATGTGATGGACGATCCAATACTGTTATCATTTCTCTTTCAATAATTTTATTTCATATGCAATCTGAAGTATAGAAATCGCCTAATTTAAGTGACCAGTTGAAATATCTTAATTATGTTTTGATCACTTTACCTTATAGCTCTGGTTATAATTTTTTGCTCCACAATATACAACAACAGCAAAGTCTTATCCCACTAGGTGGGGTCGGCTACATGAATCATACGACGACATTCTGCTCTCGTTGATCCATGTTCATGAAATTCGATAGAGTTTTACGTTGGCTGTCGGGGCTTAACACAACCCTCCTCCTTTATCCGGGCTTGGGACCGGCTATAAAACATAGGCGGAGTTTTGCTCCACAATATGATTGGAGCAATTTAATAATTGAAACGATTCAAACTAGTTTTTGTTGGTCAGCAACTGATTAATTAAAGCGGTGTGTAATTCCTTGTTGAGTGTTGTGATGAAATTGATGAGCAAAACACACTAACACAATCCAGGTTATCAACATACGTCTCAAAAAATGGCTAGACTTGGGCTATCTTTCCTCTATGAACAAGTACTTCTTCCCAGATAGCTGAATTCAAGCCTTTGACCAAGCTTAAGCAATAATGTTAGAACTTCTGATTCCCAAGTTTCATCAAACTACGGGGATATATTTATTAGCAGGTGGTTTCAGTACTGCATATTCAGATGAATTTTGATATGACTGCTGTCTACAACTGGAAGGGATTTCAGATGTTAACACCATTTGCTGACGATGGATATGAAACAGGTTAGCAAGAATATTAGATTGCCTGACCAATGAAACACTACACCCTTTGCTTTACTTGATTTATGAATAAAGTTTCTTTTTATCCTCCCAACAGTTAAAAAAATGTCTTTTTTTTTGCATCATAATTTGAAGATCTGTAATTTTTGCAGCGAAGAATCTGGATGTCAGCATGGAGGTCACCCGGAGAGCAACATATTCAGCTGATAAGGTTCATGTAATTTTTTTTTTCTTAGTGTTTCCTATCTTCATGCTGCCTGAAGATGCATATGATAGTCTCGAACTTACATTTAGATTTTATATTTTTGCATTAGAACCCTTTCAGGCCTTTAATTGTATCTGGCTGTTCTACTTAAAGGACTGCCTTCCATACTCCACAATGCATTTGCTAGTTTCAGGCACCATCTCCAAGAATCGCCAAGGCCAAGTTCCTTGTAGACGCTGATTTTTACTCTTTGACGCACGAGTGTCGAATCTGGACTCAGCTTCAATGATCTGTTGTATGTACAAAGAAATTGATGTCTATTTTATTTATTCAGGGTTCAGAAGTGGAATGCTCAATCCAGTGGAATATCATCTGCCGTGGAGGGGAATTCTATTTATACTTTTGAGTGGTGTACTCTTTTGTTTTGAAAGAGTACCAGAGTAGTTTCTAATGGTTGATATGTTTATTTAATGATTCATACTAAAACAGATTTTCCAAGTGTCTCATTCTAAATCAATGATCAAAATGTGAAATATTAAATCCTCATACCTTATAATTTATTGATTTTCCTATAATTAAAATTATATGATATACGCTTGATTTTTGGGTTCGATAAAAAAAAACATACTCAATATTATTATAATATTGATGTTTTCTGGTATAGGATGTTATTTAGGTGAGTAAAATAAATGCATTGGAGTTATCTAATTTGCTTATCAGAAAGAAAACTGATTCACATTTATGAAAGAAACCATCTTCGAATAACTGATTCACATTAATTATTAGGAAGATAATACCAATCACTCAATTAAATTCTAATGGCCGATATGAAAAAGATAACAGTGTTCTATTAATTATTCAAAATAAAAATATTATTAATATATTAGATCCCATTTTCGAAAAGAAATTTTCACAAGTGATTTTTTTTAAAAGAAAATGTGTGCTATTAAGCTAGAACATAATTGTCATAATACAATATTTGGACGAGATGGTGGATCTCCAACCTACAAAAAAGAAATCTGAAGATAAGGATTAGTTTGCCAAAAAAAAAAAGAACAGTTACGTTTTGATTTCTGTTTGGATAAGTGGGCTCAAAAAGAAGATGTAGTCAATGAGATTTCTAATATACCAGGGACTGCTACTTCTAGGCTGCGTTTGGCGGCCGGAAACATTTCAAATGTTCCCGATGTTCTGTCAAACGTAGCTACGTGCACATGAGCTGAGTGAGAACATTTTTAAAATGTTCCCGCCGAGGAAGAGAACATTTGACTTTTTTTTTGTTCTCGAGCCGATTTTTTTTTAATTTCATCTATTTTTTTAATTATTTTGGTTTATATGTATATATAATTTATAATATATTAATACATTATTAAGGATAATATAAAATAATTTATTAAATGTTATTAATTAAAAACTATAAAATAATTAGTTCTAATAATTAATAAATATTTTATTAATTAAACTATTCAATTATTTTTTTTAAAAATAAATTATATTTGGATTAAAATGTACGTAAATTATAATATTTAAAATGTTTAATCAAAATATTTAAAAATAATATTAATAATATAGCAATTTACGTAATTGTAATATTAATAATATATTTTTATTTACTATAATTTTATACCTAATAAAATAATAAATTATATTCTTAGTTCTTACTTTTTATCCAAATACCCACTAAAATTTTTCCATCACATCAACTTTTTAAATCTCCATCATTACACTTTTTCATCCAAACACCAACCCAAACTTTTCTATCACATCAATTAGTTCTCGAAAATAAATGTTCCAAAATGTTCCGGTGCGAAACGCAACCCTAAGGAAGAAATGTAGAGAGAAGTGGTGAGTGATTTTATTATTTTTTATGGGACTAAATGGACGTTAAAGCTAGGGGCACAACTTTTTTTACTCATTAGATCAGAATCAATGAATTAAATTTAAAGTTTTTAAATAAAAATAAATAAAATAATATTCATAGATTTTTAATCTAATAAATAGAAATATAAAAAACACGATGTTCCTTCTTTACATAAGGGACACCTTCGTTTTTTTTCTTTTTTTTATGAAGTGGTAAATATCTTTTCTACCATATCTTGAGTTTGAGTGTGCAGTGCACCTAGAGATTTTTTTTGTTGTGAGTTAGATTTATAATAATAATTGGATGTTTAATTCAGCATTATATCAAATTGTGGTAAGTGTATATTACTCTTAACCCTATTAAAGGTTAGATGATTGGCACAACTTTGGTAAAAAAAAAAAAAGAAAAAAAAAAGAAAGACGCAAGGAAGTGGTGACTTTAGTGATGACAGTGTCACCACTCAGAACCATCAAATTTGGAACAATTGGAAAGTCAAATTACATTATCATAATATATTTTATCCATAAAATTGATTTGGCTTGAACCATTGATTTAAGATGTAATTGTTACAAGATATTTCTTTTCATTTTTTGAGAAAAAGACAACTAAAATTATTATTAGGAAGGAATCAAAATTTCAAGACTAAAATGGTTTGACAATTAGTAACTTGGAATTTATCTTTAAAAATTTATTTATTGGAATTAATTGTTTGCTAAATCGAGCAATAAAAAAACAATCATTATCTATGATATTTGTGTGCACCTCACGCATAATTTTAATTTTGATTTTTAGGGCAATCTGGTGAAATGAGGGCATCACATGAGCACATGAGCTCCACGTGTGTCATTTCATCAATTTGCCACGTTGGCGCTAATAATTCATCACTTCGTCTTTTGGTAGCATTTTTTCGATCATTTCCGATGGCTCTCTCTCTCTCTCTCTCTCTCTCTCTCTCTCTCTCTTCCTTTGTTTTGCCACAATTATTGTATATATATTATATATTTCCACGCATATATATCAAAACCAGTTTAATGAAAATTTTGAAATTTGTAATTATGAATTAAGTTAGTAAGCAAGGAAATAGACAAAAAGATCCAATGATTCCAATCATAAAGTTGCGCTTTGTTTCAAAAATCAAAATTCCCCCTCAAAATGCATTCTTATCTATGTGCCATTTGCTGTGTGATAGCATACGTCGGATGATGGCAACAATGTACACCCCACTCATGTCCCATAACCAATGACGCTCACCTTAATGTAACCACATTATACCCCCCAAAAAAATCAATTGAATAATCAATTTTGATATGAAAAAGTGAAACGATGTTAATATTATCATGACTATCCAAAAATTCTATCATTAAGTGCATGATTAATTATGAAACTTCCTTTTGGGTGAGTTTTTTTTAATATATATATATATATATACTTATTAAATTAAGAAGAAATTGTGCAATTTTATGGATTAGTAAAATATGAAAATTTTGGTGATGAATATGTAAAATTTGGTCACTTAAATTTAGACTATTAATATTTGATTAATTCAATATTCGAATGAAAATTATAAATTCTGATCAGAGTACAGAAAAATCAAACTTGGATCAAACATCCAAGTCCAACTCGTCGCAAGTAGTTTTGACTTTTAGACGTGTAAAAAGGTGCTTATATGGCGGACCGTTAAAAATTGACACACTTTGACCACGCCCACATTTGCACGTCTCAACTGGCGACTCGGTCAAACTCCTTCCAAGGCCGGTCAACTGGTCAACATCTCTGCGTTGCTGTTGCATGGCTGCTGGCTCTCTCGACTCCTCATCTCCATCTCATTAAATAACTCGGCTGAGAGTTTCAAACGTCTCCTCCTCCTCCTCCTCCTGCGATCTCTCAGTCCACGTCGGTGTCTGAACTCCAAGAGTGGCTGGGCGGCATGTCGCCGACGCCGCCGGCTCATGGCTGCGAGGATGGCGGCGGCGGTTGCAGGACGCCGACGGGCTCAGAGTGCAGGGTACCGAGCGTTGCAGCAGAGTGCCCGCCCGGCCCCAGGAAGCCCACAAAGGAGGCACCTTTTGACGACTCGAGGCACGTCGACTTCTACGCTCCTCTCCCAATCTGGAGGCCGTCTTCATCCCTGCCTGTTGCTTCAGTCCATCACCATTGTCGGAACAAGGAGCATAGCTTAGCTATAAGGGAAACTAGACGTTGTACAGCATATCTGCTTCTTTGCTTTCCATCTAAGTATCTTAATCCATGTTATTTTTCCCGTCCCCACTTTGGTGCTTTTCTGCTCAAAAGTTATCATATGGGCAAGGAGTAAGCTTTACTGTACATATAGGTGAAGGTATTGCAGCATAACGATTCCAACTGGCTTTGTCTTTCCAACGCGTTTTCTTCAGGATATAAACCATCGGAACTATCAACACTGGAATTCTCCACAAAAGTAAAGCAGAATTTGCCTTTGGTCTATCTTTCGGTCCGGCCTTTGCCTTTGCTTTCTCGTAAAGGCGACAAAATTTGAGCTGGAAAATGGAGATCCTTTGTCACTCGAACTTTTGAAGAAGAATGTGATGGAAAAAAAGCAGATTCGAGCTCTTCCAGTTTGTATTGAACGTGGGAAGTCGGGGACTGCGCGTCAATGATTCATCTGCAGACTGCTGCCATTGGTCGAAGACAGACTGTATGCAGTGGGGGGGAATAAGTTTGTAATCATGCACCTAATTGGCCTACTCTTTGCACTGCTATAAATAAGATAAAACCTGAAGCTCTGTTCTCTCCAAGACCAGCAAGCCCTTTTGGTTCTTATCTCCACTGCCTCCTCACTGCGTTATTGGTAACTTTGGACTACTAATCATTCAACAGGAGCCATGGCAAACAGTGATGGAACAGCCACCTGCATCGATATCCTACTGGCCATCATCCTGCCTCCTCTTGGTGTCTTCCTCAAGTTCGGCTGTCAGGTGGGCACTTATTGCTTCATTCGTTCTTGTTACTTTTTGGTCTCCTTGGTGATATCCGAAAACAGCGGAATAAGGCAGATAATATTCATAATATTCCTACTCAAAGCCTGAACTGTTGTACCATAATATACTGGTAGCTGACACAACCAAGAATTTTATTTTTCCTTCTGCAGGTGGAATTCTGGATCTGCCTTGTTCTGACCTTCTTTGGCTACCTGCCTGGCATCATCTATGCCATCTATGCCATCACCAAGTAGAACCAAAGTCTCGGAATCTTAATCGTTGGACACCCATGGATTGACATGTCTTGTGGCATTCAGCTTATATTCTTGTGCATCTCAGCACCTTATTTTCTGTTCATGTTTTTTTTTATCTTCTCTTGTTTCTTCTCTTGTAGTGGATGTTTGTGTTAGTCCCTGAGATTTCAAGTCTTACAAAAGTTTTCAAGTTCCTTCTTCTTATATGAGTTTGAGGGATGTTTGCAGTTGTAACTCAATTCTACTTCTACCAGAATATATTGATAAATTTTGATTCACTATTATAAGTGAAAACTCAGAGCACATTTCTCGTCTTTTATAATATCGTAAAGAGTACAAGATTGCAAGAATTTGAAGAAGGGCCACAAATCATTCTAGTATTTGTTCAATTTGCATAACAATTCTAACAAAAACAGTGCCCCCGACTCCATGGACGATTGCCTGAATTTATGCTTCTGATTTGGTGAGCCATCTCTCTTTCCAAAGTAGTACGTGTCAAAAATTATTAAACAATGATTAATATGGTATGCAAATGAATGGATAAACCTGAATAAGCTGAGAATTGGGATGGGATATTAGCTCGCCTAGACTTACGCTGTTACATTTTTTAATCTGGAGCTGCCGTACTGATATCAGTAAGTGTGCATTGCATGCTTCACCTCGAAGGGTGCCTGTATTTATCTATCATCACGAGCTGTGGACAGGAATACTATAGCAGATATCAGTGGTGGACGCACTCGTTCTTATCCCCTCAGATCATTTACATCAATCATTCATGGCATTATTTCTGAATCCCCATGCTTGATATTTTTTTCCCACCATTTTGAATTGCATGTACCCTTTTTTTTTTCTCACAGATCAATTATTGAGCTGTACCACCCCAAAGGCCAAATCTTGTGGATTCGGGCGACCTGATCATGAGCCCTCCACCCCTGTGGTAGAAGTCCTTTGTTGGGTCACATTCACATATAAGCTAAAACTGAATGGGAGTACTCAGAATTATTATTGTAGGCTTTTATGAACAGTGTTCAACTACACAAACTGCTATACGCCATTAAACAATGGTTTCTCAGCAGGAGCAACGTCCGTATGTGAGTGAAACTGTCCATGCTCATCAACCAAGGAGATAAATGTCGAATGCAGAACTCTGACATGAGTGTCGGATTGCATCCTGCATTGCGGAGCCATGCCAATGTAGCAGGTAAAACTAGTTAACTGACAGGAAATGGGCAGATGGCTCTGGTAGACACAAGAAAGAGTAGCTCACCAACATTTACATTAACCAGTGTTCAAAATATTATATCCTAGACAGAGGAACTTGTACTAAATCTCGCCATGCATGGACCTCATCGCCAGCCATGGGGATTCATCCCAAACAACATGTCTTAAACTGCAGACAAGAAGAAATTGATATTGTCTACATCTTGATACAATCTCTCTCCATCTACCCCTACACAACATTTTCACGTTCTCGAACAGCAACTGCATTGCAGGCCTGCAGCCATCAGCTCGACTCAGCGGCCATTGCTTCCGTGTTCTCGGGGCTTCGACCCGTCAAGGATGGACCACATCACCTGCACGTCCTCGTAGGAGCACGCCATCACTTCGCACTGAAGCTTCGTCCTCTGGTGCTCGTGGCGATCTGCAAATTCGTTCATGGTGGGCAAGGCTTCGATCATGACGTTTAAACAAATGGAACAGTCATGCGTCATGCATCTGCTAGCTAAGTGTGGTGGTTACCTGTTTGCTGCTGGGACGTCGACTTGTTGTCTCTGGGCGGATTGATCAAGGTGCAAGCTTTTTTGAGTGGAGAGGTGATGCTGCGAACCCAAGAATCCATGTGTGCCTGCTTGAGTTGTAATCTCTGAACCAGAGCTTCTACTACTTGATGTTATTCCTTCGCTTGGGCTTTACTTATAGGGGGGAGAGAGAGAGAGGAGAGAGAGGGGGGAAGAGACAGGGTGAGGGCCCAATCTGACCGACGTTACACCGACACATGGATCACATTATTATGGATGGTGGTCAGAAGCGTCGACTGCATCCCAAAAAAATTTATTTATTGACGCCTCCTTTTATTGGCACTGGTCATCTCACATTCGCAGCAGAATATTTTGAAGCATTATGCGAACCTTTCCTGATGTATTATTTATGCATGTTGAAATATTGAATACTGCTAAAAAAAAAAGACGAATAATTGTTGGAATAAAAAAATAATTGCCTTAATTTCTCTCTCTGGATTGGACCCCAACATGAAAATGAAGATTCATAATTCGTACAAGTGATGTACAATCTTATCAAATAAAATTATGTATAATTATGTATACTTCTTTTTTTTAATCTAGGTACTCGTTTGATTGATTATGTATAATTATGTACAATATTTAAGTCGTAACCCTACATTTAATTATTATTCCACCCCCTTTATGCTGGAGGAATTGTTTAATTATTATTCCACCCCCCTTTATGCTGGAGGAATTGTATAAGGTGAAAGCTCCCCGTACAGGTCGCACACTACGACTGTACTTGGAGGTACTTTATAATTATTATTTATTTTCAATAAGGCATTCTTTAAAATTACTTTGCGTCGTCGGTGCATCTGTGATATATTCTCGATCGATTTAATCTTTTTGCTGCCTTTTCTTGACTAATTCTACTCGTCTCTTCAACAAACAACGCGAGAATATGTTCACAGGTATCTGCTCCAGCACTCGGAACTCAATAGTCAATATTTGCCGGTTGGAATACTTCATTTTCAATGGGTATTTCCTTCTAAGACCCCATTATGAACAAACCAATCAATTTATACAGGAGAAATAAAACATTTTTGTTAACTTACTTGGATGAATTAATTCTTACAAAATTTCAAAGGAAGATATTAAAACTCTTACGCGTGAAGCAATGGAAAGGAATCATCACAGAATAAGTGTCAATCATCATCTTCGCTATCACCGGCATAGGGGACTAAACCTCCCAATGCAACACTTTGAGGCTTCTCATCAGTATGTACATTTGAAGACCCTTTGCCGCCAGCCGATACCTCGGTTCCCTCTGTCTTGGCTTTCTTTGCTTGGGGTTTTACGGCTATAATAAAGTTCCCTGGCCTAGCATGTTGATTTTTCTTGGCAACAGGTTTATGATCCTGAAAACAACTTATACATCAAGATTTTAGGACAAGCGGCTCGGTCACTTGGTATCTTCCTTTAGTAATGATATAGTCAAATTGCAAGAGGCATGTGGAGCAGATAGAGGAAAATTAGTGAACAACATATGCGACTGACAATCTAGGAGCTAACCTCCAACTTTGGACCACTTGGAGCTTCCTTTATTTCATGAACGAATGAAGATTGGGCTGCCACAGCTTCCTACAGCCAGAAATGATCAATGTTAACGAAGTGCTAAGAAATTTGATTATATCGAAAATATGCAAGGCCATAACATTGTTGATCCCAAGTTATGTTGCAACTCCGACCTGTGAGAATTTATACATGTTTTTGATTTACATAGTGCATCCATTTAATATATAGATGATGATATCATTTTTTTTCTCTCCAGACTAAAAGGTCATGACTTTTACATGGAAACTGCGAAGTTCTTGGGCCTCTTCAATTGCCACCTGCTGCTCGTATTCCCTCCTTGACTGCATCCAACAATAAGGCATAGGAGTAAGATGTTGTGAAAGCATTAGAAGTGTTGATAAGATCTAGGATCCAGTTTTCATTGACTATAAAGGCATCAGAAAATATTCACCAACAGAAGAAATTGGATCCTTTACTGTTTCATCTTTTTTTTTCTTTTAGGAGAATCCTTTACTGTTTCTACAAAGTATTCCAGTTGAATTATTCAACAAGAAATCAGCTTACCAATAATACCCAATTTTTTATTTAAGAGAAAAACATAGCATCTCATGGAAAAAGGACACTGATGAATTTCTGAAAGGCACTCACACATGAAAGAAGCAGATAAAAGTTTTTGAGGTGCTATCAGTCTAACATACAGATTTTTACTTATTTATATCAAAGAGAATGAAAGAAAGATATCAAACATATGATTGAACAAGTGGTCTTAAGCATTCACACCATTTCCAATTTATCCAAAAATTCAGTTTCATCCTCATCCAAAGCTTTGGGTGGTCCTGAAATAAGAAGGGAACACATAATGAATATCTCATTTTGTAGTATGAATAACCATAAATAACTCAATCAACATTCAGCACAGGAATGAAAAAGTTTGAGGTCAACCATATTTATATTTTTGTGAAACTAAATGTACTACCAATTTTTCCTAAACTTTAAGTCAATAGGAAGAGAAACATCATTATATTTATAATCTTAACACTTTCTCTTCCGTGTAGGCTACTGACAATTTTGATCTATCCTAGCCCATCACATGAACAATTAACAACAACAACAACAACAACAAAGCCTTATCCCACTAGGTGGGGTCGGCTACATGGATCATACGACGCCATTCCGCTCTATTAGTAACCAAACCTTTCGGTATATTATTCAAGCATTGCCAATGTTTGAACTCATGACCTCTAGATTTATAACATGTGAAATTAAATGTGCTACCAATTTTCTTAAAAGTTTAAGTAAATAGAAATAGCAACATTATATTTACATTTATATTTATCCTCCTCCTCATGTTTTTTTTACCAGCAACAAGAAGGATGATGCAACCATTTAATAGGCTATGTTTGGTTGGAGGTGAAAGGAAGATAAGGAGTGGGAAGGGAAAGGAGAATTCATTCCCCTCATTTGGTTGAGTTTAAGTTGGAGGGGAAAGTCCCTTCCTTTCTCTTCCATTCCCCTCCAATGTTCCATTTTTCTTTCCCCTCGAAATCGGGGTGGAAAGGAGGGGAAAAATTAAGTATGTGTTTCCACTTTTGACAAAATAAATTAAACATACAACTATATATGTAAAGGATAAAATCGTCTAAATAAATTAATCACTTAACATTCATTCCCTTCCCTTTAATGATATCAATCACACATGGGTAATTATTCACCTTCATCCTCCTACATTCCCTTCCTACTCTTTACCTTCCCTTCCCCTTAATGAATTTTGAACCAAACAGGCCCTAAATGTTTGGTTGGAGGTGAAAGAAAGGTAAGGAGTGGGAAGGGAAAAAGGAGAATTCATTTCCCTCGTTTGGTTGAGTTTAAGTTGGAGGGAAAAGAAGGAGAAAGTCCCTTCCTTTCTTTTCCATTCCCCTCCAATGTTCCATTTTTCTTTCCCCTCCAAATCGAGGGGGAAAGGAGGGGAAATATTAAGTATGTGTTTCCACTTTTGACCAAATAAATTAAACATACAACTATATATGTAAAGGATAAATCGTCTAAATAAATTAATCACTTAACATTCATTCTCTTCCTTTCCCTTTAATGATATCAATCACACAGGAGTAATTATTCACATTCATTCTCCTACATTTCCTTCCCACTCTTTGCCTTCCCTTCCCCTTAATGAATTTTGAACCAAACAAGCCATAAAGCAAGACCTAATTGAAAATGAAGCGAATTATTAATTGTGTCATAAAGACCTTTATGGCCACGTTCTAATCGACCCCCGGAGGAGTTTGCGTTTCTAAAAGATCTTTGGCCTCTCAGCGGAGCCATTTACTCTTGCCGACAGAAGCCTCAGCATAATGTTGTGGTAACCATGTCCTAATTCCTAAGTACAAGAAACATCGTTTCTTATTTTAAAAGACCTATAATCTAGGAATCATTAGTTGACATCTAGCTCAGCAAAGGAAAATAAATGTCAGAAGGAAAGAACTACAATCCAAAAGATCAGAGATTGTTGGAACAAGAGAAGGGCCTGACTAATTGATGTAAATACTGAAGATATGATCCGCTGAGAAGATATTTATTTCTGAACACACGTCATCTTGTTTGTATAGAAGCACATATAGGCATGAATACAACACATGAATCAAGAAAAACATGAACGTTAACCTGAAAAGAAAACTAATGGCATCAAACAATTAGACTACAAAAGAAAACCATAGACACAGAGAAGTTATCATGACTATAAATGATGAAAACAAAGCCATTAAAACGCAATTCAACTAATTGCAGGTAATCATAATAAGAGATAAAGCACAATCAGAAAACTAACTCAAAAGTTCCAGTTACAGTCAGGAGATACTTACTATGCTTGAATCTCTCGTTGAACTCAGCATCTTTTTTCTCTTTGTTTTCTCTCAGTATCTACAACGAAAAATGCAAGTTTGTTACATTGGAAAAAAGGGCTATTGCTTCAAACATTTACATTCTTCCGACGTTGTCTTTATTTTCTTTTCTTCCCTTCGTGTAATTAATCATATTAGAAAGAAAATCTTCACTGCTTTTGTTCATGTTGTGAACATTACTGAAGATAAGAACTCACGAAAAGAAAAGCAGTGAGTGGATACCTCGTACAGAGGTCGATCACGCTGTGCGGTTCCATCTTCGACCCTCTCTCCTCTCGTCCTCTTCGCCTGATCCAACTGTGGCCAACGACATGAACACGTGGAATTTAAGAAGTTTGCGGCTAGGGCTTTAGGCATGGCGAGGATGAGAGACCGGTCACAGTTACCTGATCCTCCGAAACGAAGTTTACGAGCCGAAGAGGCGGCGCGCTCAACTCGTCGTCCATCGCCTCGGTCACCGGCCGGCGTCGTCCGCCGCCACCTCCTTGCGCTTGCCCGGCTGTTCGCGACGAAGCAAGCAGGTATTAAAAGCCCAATCATATGTCCAATAGATGAAAATCTTTATATTTTAAAAAAGCCCAATGATAAGCCTATTAAAGGTGCACTGCGCGGGTGTAATTAATATATTTAAGCCCAATAGGCTGGGCCTCTTTCTGTTGCGTTTAACTCTTCTTCTTCTTCTTCTTCTTCTTCTTCTTCTTCTTCTTCTTCTTCTTCTTCTTCTTCTTCTTCTTCTTCTTCTTCTTCTTCTTCTTCTTCTTCTTCTTCTTCTTCTTCTTCTTCTTCTTCTTCTTCTTCTTCTTCTTCTTCTTCTTCTTCTTCTTCTTCTTCTTCTTCTTCTTCTTCACTTTCTTTTTTTCATTTGCTACTCCATCTCCCTCTTCAAAAGTTTTTTAAAAAAATTACACATTTGATAATTCAATTTTATTAAAAATATTTTTTACATTTTATATTGTAATAACAATCATATAACATGTTATTTTTTTGTATAACGTTGGATAGTGGAGTCACGAGGCTAATTTCATTTGATTCCGTCAAATACAAAGGGTGTGATCTGATTTCCATGTGGAATCAAATAACTAGAACATGGCCTAACCGGTCCATTCTTTTTTTTTTTTCAATCTTTTTTTTCTTTCAAAAGTTTCTCTCTTTCCTTTCTTATAGAAAAATATTATATTTATTAAACATAATATTTTTTTAAAAAATAATTAATTTAATATTATTTATTATTTTATAAAAATAATATTTTTATATATAATTTATTAAAATATAATTTATTATATTTTAATTCTATATTTGTTAACAATTTTTTTTAATTAAAAAAAATAATTTAGCATGTAATTTTTATTAACTAATAAATTATATTTTTATTTACAATACATATATTTTATTCAAACACGTAATAAAATTAATCTATTATATCGACTTTTTCGTATCACATCAGCTACATGATTTTTTATTTTACTTCGTCCAAACATATCCGAACTAATTTATTAATTCAACTATTCACATGAAACTCGAAAAAACTATGATTCACTATCTAGACGCAGTCCATGTTTATTGGAATTAAGTGTTTTGATAATGAAAAGACATAATAATGTTTCATCAATAAAAATATTTAAATCTTGGACATGCCACTTTTTTTCTTCTAAAAAATAAAATATAAGAACCATTGTATTGGAAAAAAAAAACAGCGCCCCATGTATTTTCACTTTGATTTATAAATTAAGGAAGTTTTTAAATCCACTTAATTTAATTTCATTCGTTTCATTGTGCCCTTCATTGTGAAAACGAAAAGAAGTGATAGTAAAATAAACTAAACACTTAGAAAATAAAAGGATTGCAATAGGATTTCTATGTTTTTTTTTTTTTTTTTGCTTTCAAATGCCATACAATTTTTATACCAACAAATGGTGAATCCCCCCGATAAATGCCACAAGTTAACAACAAGTAAAAGTATGAGTGGGTAAATAGAAATAATAAAATTAAATTTAATAGATGTATAGAAATGTCAAACTACTCAAAAAAAAAAAATCTCAATCCTCCTAAAACTGCAACATACTTTTCCTCCTGATGGTTTGTATGAATAAACTTGCGCCGAAAGGTAATAAAATTATCATGGACGTGTGAGGTCAGAATTTTTTTATGAATGTTTACTTATTCTCAAAGGTATTCATATTGATAATGGAATAGGTTTAATATCACTTTTTTATTGCACGGGTTCCAAAGGGTGTTTACTTGTGTGTGAAGCTTATGGACTGAGTTAATTAGCAAATTCTTCAAAAATCATGGAATATAATTATTCTTGGCAAATACATGCTTAAAAATAATTAATGATGATACATCTATTATATATTAATTAATTACTTGTTATTATATTTTAGTTATTGTCTCTCAAGAGAAGGTTACTAACACTTTATATTAAAATTTATTCTTAATATTCATTATTAAAATTTAAAAGGATTATTTTATAAAGTGGGTACTAATATTTCTTTTGAAAAGATAAATATTTTATTTTATTAAACATAACAGTATGATATAGCATTAATTTCATACTTATTATTTATTTTACTTATTTTCATTTAAATACTATTTAGAATAATAATTCAAAATATTATTTTGTAAAATGAACACAAATAAGAATATTAATAAAATAGTTTAATGTGATGGTCGTATATTTTTTGTGTAAAGCACCTGTCAAGCAATTTTACACGTATTTTTTATTTTATTATATCTTTCTTCATTAATAATTTAGAGGGATCGTTAATAATAACAAAAAAATATTTTTATAGAATAATAAGTTATAAAAAATTATATTTATTATGAAAAATAATATATAATTATTATCGATTATTTGCATCATTTTTTTATTATCATTAATGATTATTTAAATTATTAATAAAAAATAAAAAATACGTGTAATTCTATTTGAGTCACGTTTAACACGAAAAATGTTTGACGTTAAACTCTTAATAAAAAATATCATATTGACAAAAAAGATCATAATCTATTAAGAATATGTTTGATTAGTAAAATAGTAAGTAGAATAGACTCTATTCTTCTTATTCTTGTCAAACACTCCACTTAGGTGCTGTTTGGTTTTTGAGTATAAGACTTTATACTCACTTATTCTCTCAAACATAGCACTAATCCATAAAAAGGGACAAAGGGTAAAACTGCCATTATGAAAACAATTAAACTTGTGAATAGTATTTTTTTAGAGATAACTTATTCTATTAAAATGCTAGAACAAGCTATTCTTGACTCGAACTCCAAAAAAAATTTATCCTATTAGATTAAGTGCTCTTATTCTCATATATGAGACTGTTTGATTACAACATAACAGAGATAATATCTCCTAATTCATCATTAAATAGTCAAACACTCCATAAAATAAGAATAATAAAAAAATTCTGACAACACAGCTACCAATGGATTTGCTGTCGAGTCATAACAAATTTCATCTATCAATCAGAATAGCAAAATTTGTTAGGAGAATATTACAATTCTTATGAATAAAAATTAATATTCCTTAAAAGATATTCTTTATCCAAACAGCCTCATATCCTTAAATCAAACAGCATCTTAGTCTCATAATCCCACTATCGGATTTCAATCAACGGCAGCAATAATTCCCGACAGCTCGATCCGCCGCCACCGAGCACTCGTGCCGGGTTACTTCGTCGGACAAAGTTCGATTCGCCTTTGTCCCAAACACAGACAAACAGATCTTTGTCTGTCGGATTGTCTCCCGCTCTCCAACGCCCACGTCACGCCATTATTCAATTTTTATTATTTTTCGTTACGGCTAATACTTCTTTTCAATATTTATTTCACATATTTTAGCATTAGTTCGTGACTGAAATTGTTATCATATTCTTTTTATAGGGTTGTCACGCAGGAAAGTCTTCCTATTCCATTCCCTCATATATCATTTTCTATCATATATATATATATATATAAGCTAGATTAGTTTTTTTATGTTGTACCCGTTTTTTGTAGCTATACATACTAATTTTGAAATTAGGGGGTGATTTAATTATGATAAAACTAAAAGTTTGGAGTAGGAGATTTTACGACGCCCTCCTCATCTTTTTTTCTTTCTTTCTAATTGTTTTCACTTTTCATATCCTCGTGTCTGTACGTACGTGGGCCGTGGAAATGGTCTCCTATGTTTAACAGTTCTAACTTCTAACTTTCGAGAAGTGCCCCCCCCCCCCCCCCCCCCCCCCCCCCCTCCATAGAATTCGAAGCTGGTCAGTCTAAATTAAGTCAAAGTTCCAATGGAGTATCGTGTGTGTATGTTTTTATTTTTTGTGTTGTCAAAGATGCAACTTTTCGAATGGTCTTCGTTCTTGCGGGCATGCCCAAAGAAGAACACATTTTGGTTATACTTGTCCAACGAACAAGGACTTGATCATATTGCTTTCTTTTCTTTGCGCAGCGCAAGCGTCTTTTAAGGGAAAACTAACCACACACACACACACAAACAAATATATATATATATATATATATATATACATATATATATATATATATATATATATAATCGTATGTATATACCGCGTATACGGTATATTGATCGTATTGGAAACGGTCCAATTGTATAAATTAATTACACATCAGTAAGTACGTCAGACATAAACTACGTGTATATTACATAAATATATATATTCTCGGTTGAAAAAGAATAGAAAACTTTGCATCGGTCTCTGTTCAAAATGCGTAGCGAGCGGCTCCAACGAGATTGCAACGCTATAAGTATGCAGGTGCTGTCGCCCCATTCCCATGCAATTAATTGAAAGCAGCTTATACATAACAACTGCGGCAATTAATACCCAGAGCTCAACAGAGAATTAAGGATACACACACTTGACGTCCCAAGTAGGTGGCAGCATGTCGGCAGTGCACCGGAGTGCCCTCGTCCCCAGGGTCCTAAGGAGCCGCTTGGAAGCGTCCAGCGGGGTCTCGCAGGCGAGGAGAAGGCGAAAGGCGGTCGCGGCGCCGGCGCCGCAGAGGAAGGCAATCGGCGGAGATTGCTGCGACGTGTTCATAAGCCACAGGGGGGCGGACACGAAGCTGACGGTGGCCGGGCTGCTCTATGACCGCCTGGTGCACGCCGGGCTTCGGCCCTTCCTGGACAGCCGGAGCATGGGGCCCGGGGACAGGATCCTGGAGAGGGTCGACGCCGCGGTGCGGCAGTCCAAGGTCGGCATTGCCGTGTTGTCCCCCAGGTACTGCGAGTCCGTCCTCTGCCTGCGGGAGCTCGCCATGCTCGTGGATTCCGGCAAGAAGCTGATCCCGGTCTTCTACGACGTCAAGCCCTCGGAGCTCAAGTTCGCCTCCCGGAGCTTCGACGTGCCGCTTCGGCCGGAGGAGATGGAGAGGTTCGAGGGGGCTCTCCGGGAGGCCCGGTACACGGTGGGATTGACGTTTGACTCCAAAAATGGGTACGTTACACGTCCGCGTGCCATTGCATGCAATTGCATGCGTACTCCGTACGTAGATAGCAAATATATAGTTTCAACATGCATTTGCATTTATTTTTCCTGAGTTACAAAATCCCATCAAGCAAATCGATAATTTCTAATTAGGTTTTTCTTAAACGTAATTATATATGCCATCTAAATTATAAAATTAATGTTATGTTTTTGTGGTGTGGTCAGGAACTGGTCGGATCTGTTGTCGACGACCGTGGACAGCGTGGTTCGTTGCATGAGGGAGGAGAAAGAGAAATCACGCGGAAGAATGAGGGAACCAAGGCCTAGTGCTGACTACTGACATCAATATACATATATGATTTTTTAATTTCACATTAATTCATTCATTGTAAGCTCCTTCCAAGGAAAATAAATAAATGTAATTATAACCAAAATGTTCATATCTGACTATATATATATATATATATATCTGCACTTACTGTAATGTACATTCTGATCAGAGGGATCTTTATATATTGTAATATGAACATCCTTTTCTTCTCTTTTTCTTTTTTCTTCTTTTGCATAAGAGTTCAATTCGTTCACGGCCAGCAGATGTTCAACATCCTATAAATCGGACAGAAATTTGTCTTGTGAAATTTCTCAAGCTTCTCCCTGAAAATGTGCTCCTTTTCCCCTAATCTTCTTCCATGCATTTTCCTACGTAAACTAGGAAAATATGAAGGGAGTAAAAAGAAATTTCATTACTAATAATAATACGATAAAAGAAAAGGTTTTAGTTTGAGACCAATGCATTAACTATTATTTTTAAGGCTTATTTAACCGGGTACACTTTTGAACTATTAACTTCATTCCAAATTAAATGTTACAAATAGCATTAACAAATTGTTCAGTTTAATTAGTAAAGTAGTAAAATCTAATCTTTTGCCTTCTGGGGATCAATATAATTATGTTGAGAAAAAAAAAATGTATAGTGCATATTTTGTAACTGTTCATGTATAACATAACATAGTATAGTCATATACACCTAAACTTGCACAATATACCGAACCGAGCTACCTCTGATTATACATGCTCTAAATTTCCAACATGTAACAACTATATGAGTTATAAATATGTCACATATAGGAATATCACGGATGTTATATCTTCGATCACTATAAGAAAATTACTTTTTGCAACCTAAGCCGTCGGAATCTTTCCACGGCTAAAATCGTAGGACCATTTTTCTACGGTTAACCGTGAGAAGCAGTTTCCTCTTTCCGCGGCCTAAGCAGTGGGAAATTTCCACTGTTCCAACAATGAGAAGATTTTTTCTGCGGCCCAAATCACGGGAACATTTCCACGTTTTGAAACATAAGAATAGTTTCCTATGATTTTGACCGCGAAAACTTCCGACCGTCCGGTAGAACTGTCGAAAAATTTTTGCGACGAGTAATTTTTCGATGATTGCCTCCCGTCGGAAACGTTTCCGACTGTAACCACCGTGGGAAAGAGTGATTTTTTTATTAATAAGGCATAACTTAATTACTAAACAGTATGTAATTTAAAGCCAAACACTTTGAACTATATTTGAGCGGTACTACGATTAGCTTGCTTATTTGTTTATGTCCCCAAGCCAGAGCTTAATTTCTGTTCAAAATCCAAATAATTAAAGAGATTTTTGTTCACATTATAGAATACAGAAACAATTAAATAATAATAATAATAATAATAATAATAATAATAATAATAATATTATTATTATTATTATTATTATTATTATTATTATTATTACACATAAAGCAAGAGATTCGTGAATGAGCATATTAATTATGTTTGTATAGGAATCTTGGTATCATAATAAACCAATGTTTTTTTTAATTACCTGGGATGCTCGCAAACCGCTAATTTATTCCGTGGCAATGGGGAGAGACAGAGTTAGTAAATAAATTTACTACGTGTACATGATAATATAACAAGATAATCGGAAAAAAAAAGTATGCCTCCATGGAAATTAATCCGGCGTTTGAAAAAAAAAATTGTGCATATATGTCAAACACAGGCATATGTCTTGGATTAAATTCGAGTCATGAAAAGTTTGTACATGATGTTAAAACGAAAGAGGGAAACTTTTTAGAAATTGGAGGATAATTTTCTAGGATAATCGGAGGACCTTTCTTCTTGCTGCTTTTAATTTTCTGATAAAATGAAAGAAGGAAACTTGGTAAACAATTTAACATGTTTGCGTGAACAACAATTAAACATTTTAGAAAAAAATCGTTGAGTCGGTTTTTTTTTTTTTTGTCGGATAGCCATAAATCTCAATTTTAGTTTTTGTTGTCGTCCTTGACCAGAACTTTTTTATTTTGTGCCTGACCAAATATGTTATCGAATTAATAATTAATTAGATATTACAGCCAAGAACTAAATATTGAATTTAAAGACTATTTCCTTGAACTTTTGAACTCTCACATAATTTCTTTTAGTTTTCTGATTCAATCTGATATTCCACCAACTTTCAAGGAGAACGTGGAGGAGGACAGTGTAGAGGTTATTTCCATTTTTTTTATAGAGAAGGGTAAACTTGTCTATCGACAAATAAAAATGAAATTAAAAAAAACAATGGATCTTGTGGATTTGCTGAATCCATGATCTTTTTTTTTTTTTTTTTGGTAGGTTGAGATTTCCATTCATAAGATAGTCAAGATCTCGTATTTTACAAACAGTTGTCTGATTTTATGATCGACCATAAATATTCTATGGAAGAAAAAAGAAATGGTCAAAGGCTTCGTTTTCATCCCTGGACATGGTAATGGACGCGTGCATATAAGTGCGTATGGTTGGATCTGGAAACCATGTTTGGTTTGGTCGTTGAACAATGGAACTCAACTTCACACTTGCACCCACAAAAGAAGTGCAAGTTGTATTCATACAGTGGCCACATCAGTATAAGCCAACCTCAAATTAAGATAGATGGGTTGTTTCTAATTACTACTACTTCTAGCTATATGATAAATTTTAATCAAGCTATGATGTAATTTTATGCTAACCTTTTGGGATTTATAGCGCCTCCATCCACTCAAAATATGAACTAAATATAGCATTTGTTATCTTCTATATAGCGATCAACACCAACAATCCTAAAAATAATTATTTCATTACTTACTTTATGTGTCATCATACGGACTTTTTATATTGGTTATAGTTACGTTGATCATCTAACTCTCCTAATAATATTAAGAATTATACACACTTGGTACGAGCCAAAATATACAAGTATACGAAAAAAAGCGTCCATCATTTAACCCTAATTAACAGGATATGACTCATTATAAAATAATTGAATGATAAATTCATAAAAATGAATATTGATACTATAACGCCAGAACTAGAACTTCTTGTTTCATAAGGTGAATCCATCAAGCTTGGTCATGCATTAACAAGCAATCCTATTGAAAATTATGCGCACTTCGCATAAGTTAAAATCTCGATCCATTATCAAATCCGATTAGTTTGGTGTCATCCAAACCCCATTGTTAAAATAAAAAAAAGACTTGGGAACTTCCCTAGACTTTCAGAGCTACAATTTGATTCTTTCGTTGGACCAATCCAACAACACACGTTTCACTTAGTTGTGGATTCGAACAAGAAACTAGGACTAGTACACAAATTGATCACAATCAAAGACGTTTGATTGTGGTTGAATGGCTAAGATCTTGAGTTTCTTTGAATCCTTAACATAAGAAGCTTCAAATCTCGCCAAAGGGTCCAACTCCACGATGATGATTGATGTTGCTCGTGAAGATGAAGAGGGAATTGCCGATGATATAATTCGATAATCCTTCAGAATGATGGAGATGTCGGTGTTTCTTCCCCCATTGTTGTCATCGACATCGATGTTGACTTTACAAGGCCACCACGAAGAAAGTGGAAGATGCTGGTGCCGCTGTCGAAGGAGGAAGAGGAGCCAAGGAGGCAGATGGCTGCAATGAATGCGTCTGAAGAGTCTCAACAATATTCAAGAAGCATTGGACCGACGCGGACTAGATGACAATCCTGGAAGGGTTCCTCAAGTTCATGTCACAGCGGGGGATGATGCACGCAAATCACCAACACAACACGGGGCGATTCTATGAGCCTGCAGCTAGACTTCATGAGAAGAAAAACTCCAGCATCTCAAAAAGAAGTACCACAACATGGTTTGTAATAACCTACAAAATCAAATGACCATATTACCCTAGAAGTAGAGGAACCTTATTGACAGATTGGTCTTTTGACAAAAGAGAATGAAGTGGACTAAAAAGCTCTTAAAAGTGGGGCGATTAGAGGGATGTTTTCGTCCTTTGGGCTTGGCTGTCTCGCTCTCTAAACCCCAAAAAAACCTCCCCATTTTCCCTCTCTTCACACCACCAATAGCCATTTCCAGCAACCACTTTTTTTACTGTGCTAAGGAGCTCTTGATAATTGTGCATTAGGAGCTAATCAAGGACGAGAGGAAGATCAAGAGGAGGCAAGCTTGGGAGGAGAGCTCCATTCGAAGGGAAAGAGAGTTCGAAGAAGAAAAAATCCACATTGATTAGGGCTAAAGTTATGTTATTGCGTGAACCCTCTTCGAAATCCAACTCATACTTGGATTAGGAGTTCTATATCATTTTTCGGATCCTCATCTTATGAGTGAATAATTTTATAGTTGATTTGATTCATGAATAAGATTTTTGGGCTCTATTGTGTTATGCTTTTGTTCTTGCTAAATGTTGGATCTATTCTAATTATATTATGGTTTCATTTATATTTTGAACCTTGTAATTTCCACTTGATGCTCAAACCTAGGTCTAATTGTGATTTAGCTCAAAAGCTGCAATTAGAATGATGTATAGTATGAAGGATTTGAGTGTAACTGTCAAATGATTCAGATTTCAAATGAGATTTGCGAAATCTGGAACATTTACAGGCCGTGACTCAAATGTCACACTCGTGAGCTATGCAACGGGTCATAAAATTCATTTGTAATTGTTACAATCATAGTCATAAGCTGAGGTGTCACTTGCATTACCAAAGGGAGTGTTTTCGGCCAAATAATGGTCCCTCAGGAATGGTCGTGATGTGTATGTGTAACAGTTGTGACCCCACTTAGAGGCATAATGAGTAATGTGGTCCAATGGGTCATTACGAGCTGAAAGATCATTCTCAGGAACGATTGTGAAAGGGATTCTATAGTCATGACCGAAGATTATAACCCCTTCAGGAATGATCGTTATCTTATAGTTTCATGGATGTGACCATGACTTAGACCTGTAAAATGCTAATAGTCGAAAGAACGAGCATTATTTGCTTCTCGAGAACAACCATTACTCAAGTGCGTCGTGGTCATTGCCACAACTTAGCCACGATTTCGGAAAGGTGGAACTTCGTGCCTTCAGGAACGATCGTTACACCATATGCAATAGCTATGGAAAGGGTATGTCACATACAGTGACCAATGTTCATATTTTTCTTGAATTATTTCCAACTTGTTTGTGCTATATTATAATTAAATATGGATTATTGGATTATTTTAAGATAGTTATCCAATGTCTGATTACATCATATTGATAATTGTTAGGCAATCATACCATGTTACACTTATGACATCATTTAAGTTAATCCTTACCATATTATACTTGGGTGATTGCTATGATATGCTTGATTATGTTGTTGATTGACTCACCTAGATTTTGAAATTGTATATCAAATCGTAGGACTAAAATGAATCATTGTATTAAATCGGCATGGTGATAATTAAAACTTGTCCTCATTGAATTATTTCACTACATGAAAATTGGATTTTTTTCAACGGATAATTTTCGACGGAAAGAAATCCTTCGCAATTTATGACGGATTTTGAGACGGCTTGCGATCAGTCAAAATTTTCGACGGTCTGGACCGTCGAAAATAAAAAAGATTAATTATGAAATTTATTATATTATTATTATATTTTCTGACGATTTGGAACGTCAGAATTTCTGACGGCTTCCTATGCGTCGCATGTTCCGACGATCAAACCCGTCGGTAACAAAAAAATAATTAAATATTATATAATATATAACATTATTTAATATATAACGTAATTAGTATTTAATTATTATAATTACTGACAATTCAGACCGTCGGATCTGGACCTTCGGTAATCGAAAAAATAATTAAATATTATAATCTTATATATCATAATATATAATATAATTTGTATGTTATTATTATAATTAACGATAGTTTGGACCATCGAAAATTTTGACGGTCTGGACCATCGGTAATAAAAAAATTAAACATTATAATCTTATGTATCATAATATATAATGTAATTTGTATTTTACTATTATAATTACCGACACTTCGAACCATCAAAAATTTTGACGGTTTGAACCGTCGATAACTTTTGCGACGATCGAAACCGTCGGTAATTAAAAAATAATCCCGCCACACTCTTCCGCCCTTTTTTTCCTTTTCCCACTCCCCACTTTATTTTTCTGCCTATTTATTCACGTTCTCCATCTCTCCACTATTTTTCCTCTACTCTCTCTATCTCTTTCTCTCTCTCCTCTCTCTCTCTCTCTCTTACCGGTGCGGCCATCTATCTCCTTCCAAGCGATTGGCGCGACGACTTCCATCCTGGACGACGATGATTGGATGACCCGCCCGACAACCCCCCCTCTCTCTCTCTCGGTCGCACGCGGCTTGGAACGGCCTCGCGCGGCCATTTTTTTATTATTTAATACGTTATCTCAGACGGCTTAGGCCGTCGAAAAAATTCATAGCCATCAAAACTGTCAACGGTTGCGATCGTCGGAATGTTTCGACGGGTGCGACCGTCAGAACTTCGGACGGTTGTTGCCGTCAGAATCTTTCGACGGTCGCTGCCGTCTGAATCTTCATACGGGTGCAGCCGTCTGAACTACCGATGGTCGTCACCGTCAAAATTTTTCGAAGCCGTACCCGTCGAAACTTTCAACCTCTTGCCCGTCCGAAAAGTGTTTGCGACGAGCATTTTTCTGACGGATTTTTCAAAATTTTTTACGGTCTCGACCGTCAGAAAAGTCAATTTTTCTTGTAGTGTTTATTGTTATGGGATCCGAGCATGGGTAATTATTTCGAAATACCTTCGAAGTGTATTTTTGGGTTCAACAACTGACCCGACTTGATCAGCTATTATAGACTTTGAAAATCACCAAGTACCACAACATATGGAATGCACATTAAATTAATTGTCTAATATTTGATAACTCTAAAATTCATAAAAATATCATATGTCTAGAAACTATTTATAGAATTATTTATGGGGCATTAAAATGTTTAATGCAATTAGTTATTGGCTAGCTAGCCATTAATTGATATCCTCATCGTACATTAATGAAATTAATATAATTAGATTGCTATTAGTGAATAAAATTAAAATCGATTATGATCTTTATTGACACGTTACAATGATTCAACACATGGTATAACTTGAGATAAAACGATAAAACATATGAAATATTTTTATTATTTTATTACAATTTATTACTCCATTTATGATCCTTACATATAAATAATGGAAGGTGTGTCTCCTCTGCGTTCTAATTTATGTAGATATGGAAGAGTGATGTAGGTCGGTGATGAACTCGTGCACATGGGGTGATTGTTATATCACTTCCGTATGGGGTGATAGCTTTAGGTGTGGGCCTACATGACATGAGAAATAATATGGTCTATCTTAGATGTAAGTATTTTGTTGGGTATGTGCTATATAGTTGATGGACTATGATTATTATGTTTTCGTTGGTCGTATAATTATGTTCATTTTATTATATCATTGCCTATCGTGGGGCTGAATTTTGAGAACGGTGCATGGCCTTCGCAGGGCCACGAACGAGGATTTTGTCTTCCGCAATCCCCACGAATATGCCACCTTTGACATCGCTGGAAAGATCTGGAACCCATGTTCAAACACGCCAATCAGTAACATGAAAAAGTTTCAAACTTGGGGGCGTTGTTCTGATCCTCGACTCCATCGTCAGTTAAGATGGATCGTTCAACTCAGAAGACACCATAAAGTTTATTCTTGTGGTGACTGAGTTTACGGCATCGGAGGTCGAATTGGCAGACGCCAAGCATGCACTACTGAAGGCGATGACTACTGCAAGTTATCGAACCTATGCAAACGCCTCGTTAGAAGACCAACATGCACGATTGCATTCCTCGAAGGATCTTCCAATGATGACTTCGTGCAAGAATTACGCTGAACAAATGGTGAGGAGCGGTGACTCACTACAAGAATTTGAGCCATTAGCTACCGATTTTAGCGACTTCATATTTCGTAGCAATATTGTCATAGCTAAGGACATATTATCGACAAATTTGGAACACGTTTAGTGCATCATCTCCACAAGCCTAATTGGCAATTATGACCATATTAACTACAAAAATTAGGGTCACTAATATTAGTCAATATATTATAACCAATCTGTAACAACTTTGTCCATAAACTATGACTAATCTGTCTCAAGTTTTGTTGCTAACAATTACACTTTTACTACATTTTTGGGACAAGTTTAGTGCATCATTTCCACAAACCTAACTAAAAAAATAATGACAAGGTTGTGACCACTTTAACTACAAAAATTATGTTCACTAATATGAGTCAGTATATTGTAACCAATATATGTCCCTAAAGTATGACACTAATCTGCCTCCACTCTGTCTCAAATTTTGTTGCTAACAGTTATACATTTACGACATATTTGAGACACGTTTAGTTTACCATCTCCACATACCTAACTTACAATACAATGACAACTATGAAAATTATGGCCACTAATATGGTATATTGTAATAAATCTATAACTAGTCTATCCCTAAACTATGGCATTAATCTATCTCTAATATGTCTCCAATTTTATTGTTAACAATCATAAATTTACTATTGACTTTTAATCATTTTTTACAACCATTTACACTATCTACTTTAGTTATAATTTCATTTGCTCATAATTGCTAAATGCTTGTATGGGATCATTTTGGAATCAATAGTCGATTGTCAAAATTGGAATGATTGTGTTTTCTTATTTAATAATTGAAATAACTCTCAAGATTTTCAAGGCTAATGTGAAAATTATAATAGAAAATTTAACTCTATAGATTTATGTATATCTATGTATAATTTCATATTGAAACTATTTATACATGTGTTTGTATGATAAAGAAACATAAATTTATATTCTTTTTTCTTTCTACCTATGATAATGTATTATTATTTTATTATCATTTTTATTTATACATTTATGTATATGTATAAATGGGATTAGGACTTTCATTAGGTTGGCAAGTAAATTCACAATTTGGTAAAAACAATTATAGCAATATTAAAAGTTGGACTTATATAACATACATTGCGTAAGTGTTTTGCTACTTTTGTGATGGGGCATGTCATTTCTATTTTGGACAATTTGTTAATGTTGATTATGATATATAAAGGTTTTTGTTATATTGATTACTCTATATGTGTCATTTATATTATTGTACAATTTATAATTTGATATAAATAAATATTATTAAAAAAATTGTTAATTTGTATCGATTTGGATGATTTGTGACAAACTATAAACTGTGAGGACTAATTGTGATAAAATTTAATTAAGATATAAGGACATATTAACCACACAAAAGTTATAATTATTTTACCGTCATAACATTATAATTGTAAATTAGTGACAATGATTTTGTGTTCCAATAATTGAGAATGACCACAAGAGAGGGACGGATTAACGACGCATGAACACATAATTAACTACAAAAAGAGGAACATAAATTTTAGCTATCAGTGACGACATGTGTGTTGTCTCAAATCCGTAGCAAATCCGAAGCTGACATGATTTGCGACCGAATTACCTGTGAATTTGCTACATATAGCTAGCTTTCCATTAAATTCTTGTAGTCGCTTCTGGCTGCTGTTTGACCATCCCCGCCACTGTGCGTCTGGCGGAAGAGGGCAGTGTGGTTTGAGCTCTAGGGTGGCAGTGGCGTTCAGGGAGAGGTAGAAGCAGCAACAAATTATGGAGCTCGAGGTCTACGTGAGAAGTGCAAACTTGAGGAGTTGAGGTCGCAACAAATGATCAGCAACTGAGAAAGAATAAAAGGAACAATTGCATTTATTTGGAGGGGTGTCCTTCTCTTGAGAGAGAGAGAGAGAGAGAGAGAGAGAGAGAGAGAGAGATTCCATGTCTACATTTAGATATGTCAAGCAGGTGCTCTGGAAAAGTTTGGTACGAGTCAGGCAGAATATGATGTAGATTCACTCATTATTTCTTTTCGAGCATTGTTACACTTTCACTGATGACTCAATTGCAGTATATCTATGTTTTTTTTAAAGACAAATAACTCATTCAGTTACCCAAAGAAGTAGAAGTGTAAAGGAAGAACCCCATCAGCCGAGTTCTCTCAACGTACTTAAAAATAGTACTCTTGCAAGATTTGTCATACTATTTGCAACCCCATTTGCTTCTCCATAAACATGTATGAAATAGTAATCTTTGGATAGAGCTGTATGTAATAGTAAGCTTTCAATAAAGTAAGTTGGGATGAAAAGGAGAGGCAAAACAACCAACAAATTTGTCATCAAACAAAAAGTAACACAAAATAAGTTGCACTTTCAAAGCACTCATCCCACAACTACACAAAGCACAGCCTATTCCGTCATCTATATCAATTTTTATCTCAATTTATTTGGTGGTGATTTCATCTCACCAAAATGATAGAGATAAATTACTGCCTCAAAAGTAAGAGAAAATAGTAGCTCGACATCTTAATTGCCATGTGATACGTCTACAGATTGAGTTGTGACTTTGATGCCATGAAGAAATTGGCATGGAAAGTTTATGTTCAACAACTTAAATCAATAGGTCTCCGTTTGAAGCCTGACAGAACCCTGTTTAAAAGTATAAACAACCCACCCACAAGATAAAGAGGTCGGGAATACTGGAATCATGCCTAGATGCATTTGTATGTTGATTTTTCTTTGACATCTCAAATGATAAGAGGGGAACAAATGGATCACCAATGATCGAATTCACAAGGTTCACTAAACATAATGGATGGATCAGCAACCATCAACCTTAACTGAATATAATTTATCGATAAAAGAAATGGCATGAAATGATAATCTTGGGAGATTTGTCAACAGTAAAGAAGTACTATCAGTTGTTGAAACAAATGTTCATGCAGATATGGTTCTTCTTTTAATCCACAGATCCATGCATCCAGGGCATGAATTTGATCTCAGTTGTCTGAATCTTTTAATACATTCGAAACTTCTCTTTAGTGTTCTCAAACACTTGTTCTGCAATGATGGCTCCATTGCCATCGGCACGTTTAATTTCCAGGTGTGCTTTCTGATAGAATCCAGTACCTCTGATGGCATCAGCAATGAAGTCGTCGAATCCGATGGCTATGGCGGCCTCTGCCTGGGCTCCATAAACCAGCCTCTGCATTTTCAATGGCAAAGCTTCAGTGATGAGTACAAACACAGAAATATGAAGAGAGTTCCTATACACGTTCAAAAGAAAGCGTAATAGCTACCACCTTAATCCTGGAGAGATGGATTGCTCCAAAGCACATTGGACAAGGCTCACACGATGCATATATCTCACAGTCAGAGAGCTCAATTTTTCCGAGTTTCTTGCAAGCCTAAAATGACACCAATACCCAGATCTCACATATTGCAACAAGGAACTTGCAACAGAAAACACACAAGAAGTAGAAGTGCTTTAAAAGCTCTAACACAAACGTTACAACCAAATAACTATGAAAAAAAAGGGGAAATTGTGACTTCCAAATTCTAGGAATTCTCCTGACTACCGGTTAGTAATATAACAATGGCAACAGGGAAGGAGAAAGTTTCCTATTAAGAACACATGTTGCAAAGATCATTTTGATCAACAATGCTTATCTGAATAAATTTGATTGTATTGTTTCAGCTTGAGGAGAAGGTGACAAATTTACATGATATAACATATCTGATACTAAAAAGAGGTATATGTATAGTTTGAGTTTCTTTTGACAAATAACATAAAAATTGGACTAGATAAAATGATTCATGGAGAAGCTTAAAACCTCTACTAATGACCCAGACAAAGGTATCATACTTAACACACCCTTCATAAAGTCGAAGTACAGAATAAAGAAATCAGATTGGATGCAAAAGAAAGGCTAAATGTTAGTAATACGTTACAAAACTTTACTAAACAATCAGCAACACAGAAACTACATGTTTTGATAAACTTCAATGTGCATATTATGAGAATTTAGGGTGAAACAGAAATAAAAGAGGCCGCTTAACTAAATTTATACTGCTCTATTATTTGTGTCCACCTTTTATTTAATTCAGTTGTTAGTAGTTGTGTTGTAATGTTTAATATCTGCTTCCCAATTGCATTACCTCTCTTATTGCAGTCACCTCTGCATGAGCTGTAGGATCGGTGTTCTTCAACACCATGTTGTGGGAGCTGACAACTACTTCCTCGTTGCGAACAACCACTGCGCCAAACGGGCCTCCATGGCCACATTCAACTCCATGGTATGCTTCCTCTACAGCCTTTGATAAGAATTTGTGATCTCTGTCCTGAACAGCTGCATAGAGAATTTCCATTTGACGATCAATTGAAGATAAAATGTTGAGAATAGCAATATATGATTCAACAACAAGATAAAAAGAAATTCCTGAGCTAAACAATCATTTTAGTTTCATATATAATAGAGTGCTACACAGATGCAAAATCATCTGAAAATGCAAAAGAGAAGGAAGAAGAATTGAGGTTCTCAGGAACTTATCATACCTTCATGATGACCAGCAAATGCAGAAGCCACAGAAATCGTCCCATCTTTCGACTCCACGACTGAAACCCCAGACAAAGGAAAAAATTAGAACAGAAGAAAAGGTCCCTGACGTGCTCTTCCACTTTAGCTGAGACTTTGATTATTGTCCCCAGAAGAACAAAAAGTATACAATAATTTGCAGAGGCAGTAAAAAAGTTACAGAGAGAAGAAAATAAAGAAGGAAATTCCAGAAAAAAAAATGTGGAACGAACAAGGACAGCATGTGAAAATCTAAATTTATCCACCATGCTACATCGAATAAGAAAAGTACGCCAAGATCTGCATCTAAATGTTAAGTTTTTACAATTTGTTCTTGTCATTATTACCCTTCTAAATAATCCTGGATCCAAATATCAGGCAACCAATAATTGACTCCTTCTAATATTAAATTGCTCCAAGTACATTTCCTTTTCCAATTAAATTAAACGATTGCATCTTTTTCCAGCAACCATAATTTCATCGTGAAAACAACAAAATCGCACTTCAGAATAAAGAAAAAAAAACATAAGCCAACGCCAAGAACTTTGCATAAGAAACTGCAAAACTTATTCTGAAGAGAGGAGAAAAGAAAAAAGAGAAAAGAGCGATCTTTATAAGAATATTACACAGGAGATGATTGCAACATAAAACACATGAAGTGAAACATACAGATGCCATGAAAAGATCGCATATTCCATGGATCTTCTCAGTGCAAACTGTCCAAAAAGATCGGAGATTGCGCAGACAACCCAGAAAAAGAAAGGGATCCGATCTCAGACCTTGTGCTTCCTCCATCGACCTCGAATCTATCCGTCCAACTCTGCAGCAGAGTCTGCAACAAACAGCAGAGAGAGAGAGAGAGAGAGAGAGAGAGAGAGAGAGAGATTCCTAGAAATCTCTTTTCCTCAGGTATGGATGGAGATGCTCCTGCGAGATGTGGTGAACATAAAGGAAGATGAGGTGGGTGATCGATAGGTGGATGAGTAGACTCGATTGACAGAGAGGCAGACAGAGAGAGAGAGACGGAGATAGATACGAACACGGAAATAAAAAGGGAAGGAATCCAGCACTAAAAAACTTCCTGAACAGGCGATCTTTGGGAAATCTCAAAAATATATATATTAATTTATTTACTTATTTAAAAAAAATATTAGATTTTGATGGAAAGTGTTTTAAAGTTCAAATTTTGAGTTGAGATTTGCAACTTTTTTATTAGTGCTTTATTATTTTCTATTTTCTTATAGTTGTATTTAGTAAGAATGCCAGGAAATGTTCTTTGGTGCATGTAGTATCGGATGAAAATATATTCTTATTCATGAATAATTCTTGTTACTTTTTAATATTTTGTCCTGTAGAGAGTCAAGAGTATAATATTTTATATTTTAACCTTATAATGTATTTACATAACTTACAATTATATGCCTAATAAAATAGTTTTAGAAATGGAAGAAGTTCAAACTATCAAAATAATATATTTTTATTAAACAAGCTTCTCGAGTGTTTTTTTTTCTTAAATTAGAAGTCATCTAATTTTCTAATGTTAAAAAACTTAATATTGAAATCTTTGGTAAAATTATTAAAACTATAACCCATACTTTTGTCTTTCTCTCTTACGATTTTGTTCTCTATAGCCCCTTCTTCTGGTACAACTCTACTTGCAAGTTGCAAGTTGTGTTTGTGCGGTCAGAAATGGTCTTCATCATGTTCAACAAAAAAAAAGCTATTTGTTTTTATTATTCTTTGTCAGAAGCAAAGAAAAAATAAGACAATATTATATTTTATAAATAAATATTATGTCTAAAAGAGTTCAATCATTTGAATAATGTCTTTGAGTAACTAGTTTTTTCCTTATGACATAACCAAAAAAATAAGAACATATTTTTCATAGAAGATAAAAAAATACTTAAAGACCACATGGGCAAGTTTCAAATGTAGAGTATTCACCGGATGATCCCGACCCGCTAGATGGGTCGGGTTAGAATTGGTAGCGGGTTAAGTACGAATTGAGAAATCTTAATCTAATTCGGTCAAATATTTAAATAATTATTAACTAATATTTATTTATTAAAAGTAAGATAAAAATTTTAAAAAAATTATTCGACCATCCGATCTAATCTAATTTGTTAGATTGGTGTAGTAATTTGATTTTAGTGATCTCTTACGAAATGTACGAATTGGTTCAACTTAGAAAACAGAATATAAGGAAAATATTAAGATTATTGTGACTATAAAATATCAATATAATTCATAGCAATTGGAACTTTTGATAAAGATAATTTGTAAATCTATCTCAAAATTTAACACTCGCTCAGTTAACATTGATCTACGAATGTCAATTTTGTTTAATGGACGTTGATCTTGTGACGTGTATCATATCATTTCTCTTTGTTAAATCGTCAAGGTTTGGTTTTCCCTTTTTGTGGACACAATTTTTCCTTGATCGGAATGGAAGGACGAGTGGCGATAACGATAACCTCATATCCATTAATTAGCGCGGCAAGAAAAAAATTATTCATTTTTGTTAGCATTAATGAAAGTAAAAAAATTTATTTTGTATAATACTCGTATTGATATGGGACTGATCCTTAGAGTATGTTTGGTTAGGGGTGAAAAAATGATAAAGAGAGAAAAGGGAAAGAAGAAAAATTTGTTTGGTTTGATTGAGTTTAAGTTAGAGAAAAATAAAAGAAAAAATCCTTTTTTTTCTTTCATTCTTTTTTAATATTTTATTTTCTTTCCTTTTTAAATCAAAGTAAAAAAAAGAGAAAAGACGTATTTAGTATGTATTTTTAATTTTGATTAAATAAATTAAATATATAACTATGTATGTAAATGATAAAATCGTCTAAATAAATTAATTACTTAATGTTTATTCTTTTTTTTCTTTAATGATATCAATCAAATAGAAGTAATTATTCATTTTCATTCACATACATTTTCTTCTCGTCATTTTCTTTTCCACCTTTACCTTCTCTTCATCTTAATGAATTTTGAACTTAGGGGATTGAGGAATATGAAAGGATGGGATGGAATATGGATGAATGAGATTAGTTAAATCATATTTAATTATATTTTTATTTAAGATAAGAGGAATGGGATGAAATAGTTAAACTCTTCTAACACTACATTTTTCATTCCACCAAATTTGATGAAATGAGGAGGAATAAAAAATTTTAAACCAAATTAATCATCTTTACCAAATGAAATCATTTCCAATCTTACCAAATTAAACTGCATCTCTCTTCTCTCTCTCCCACTATATCATTTTTTTTACTTTTTAAGATAGATGAATAAAATAGCTCAAAAAAATAAATTAAGTGGTAAAATAATTATTTATTACTCATTATATATCAAATAAAATATAAAATTATATTTTAAATAAACATAAATATACTATTTAAAATATTTTAATACTAATATAATATATTCAACCGGATTGGGACGTAAAATCCGGATTTGATCCCGACCCGACCTGGTCAAATTTCAAAAAAATGAGACTCGCTCATGATCCAATTATTCATCAGGTCAAGAAAAAATTTGAAAAAATTGAGCCGTCGCGAACGAGGGAGACCAGGTTGTTCGATCTATGATCACCTCTAATTAATGATTATAAATACTTTAAATATATAATAAAGGGTAAAAATAACTTTTACACAAATAAAACATTCATTACCCACCCCACATCTTACATAATTTATTATCCAATTATAAACTTTCTAATGACACACCATATTTCACCACCTAAGAGTGTTCATGAGTCGAGTTTGACCCGACCCGTGAACAAATCTAATCCGCTTGCCCGGGTCGGGTCGGATCCCTTTTTTTTTTTTGTTGTGAGCCAACCCGACCCGACCCTGGTCGGGTCGGATTGGATGGTCGAATTACTCGACCACTCTTTTTTCTTTATTTTTTTATTTTTAATATAAAAATATTATTTATTTTATTTTTAACACAAAAATAAAGTATTTTTAAATACCAAAAATATTATTTTAAATATCTATATATTTTTCTACATTTAAAATAGTTTATTTCATACTTTTAAATTTTTAAATGATAGAAAACTATCTAATTAACTAAAAATTATTTAATTTTTTAAAAAGAATCGGATCGGGTTGGATTTTTTGGTTCATCGGGTCGCCCCAACCCGATGAACTCCCCTATCACTCACCACGCCATCCACCTCATCCCTCTATTAGTTATTAGGGTAATGAAAATGTAGCACAACACATGCATATAAATACTCATACCTACCATCAGATATAATAACATGAGATATAACCAAATACAACATTTGCACCGCGTATTGAATTTAAAATTAAGTTGTTAAATTTAATCTCAACCATCTAATCATCATTCAATAGTCCAGTTTCATTGGATGCATATTGATTGTACAACTTTTAGTTACATATTACTTAAACAAGATTTTAATATATGATTAGTGAGCATATAGTTAGCATCGTGCGAGTAAAAAATTTAATATATGATTAGTGAGCATATATTAAAATCTCGATCCACCATTCAATTCGACTAATTAACTTAGGGGTCGTTTATCGTATTATCGATTTAATTAATCGATAATTTAAATCACCACTTAAATAAATTATCACTATTTAAATTATCGATAATATCACATTATAGTATTTGACAATTATTGGTAATATAAGTTATGATTAAAATAGTTAGAGAACAAATTATCAAAATATCCTTAAAATTTATTTAAAATTTTCATCACATTGTATTATAAATAAATAAAGCAAAAATAGAAAAAAATGAATATACTAAAATAATATGAGGCAAGATAAAGAGTTAGTCGTAAAAAAATTAAATAATAAAGAAAATGAGATTGAATGATACTTATTTATTAATAAAATATTTAAAATAAATTTTTTTTGAATGGATTTTTTTCAAAATGTATGTTAAACAATTGGTAATATGAAAAATCATTTTCCTTGCTTGCTATCTAAATTAGTAATGAAGTGATAATTAAAATAATCAGTGCAATTAAAAGCACTAATAATCAATCACAGCAAATAAAATAATACGGTGAACCTTAAGAATTTGAAATAAAATACATAATAATCTATATTTTAAATAAAATATCTAATAATCTAAATAGATTAGCTCCTACCAAACGGTCCTTAATGTTACCAATCCCGGATAGGAAAAAGGTTTTTTACATTCATAAAAGGTGTCATCCGCATGGTTACTAAGAGTAAAACTCCCGGTCAAAATTTGTTACGTTTACAAAAAAATTGAAATTTGAACTTATATAAAGAGCTGCTTGCCACTACCTTCAACCCAGTCTTTTTGGTTGACGTAAAATTGTAAAAAAAATTAAAGTCATGAATGACTTTTCATATAAAACGTGTATGTTAAAGAAACAAGCTATTAAACATTTTTCATATAAGAGGTGAATCCTTAATTGGCAACACGAAGTAATTAATACTAATAAGATGCTGTGGCATCCTTTGAACCATATTTCAAATAATTTTCCATATATAGTAGGATTTGGAGCTTTCAGAAGTTCTTTTTTCGGGATCGAGATTCATCGGTGCAAAGCTATATTAGCAATGTTATTAAAATTGAATCAGATCAACTGATTCAATATTTCAAATAATTGAACCAGCCAAAATTCGATGGAACCGAAAAAAATCGGTGAACCAATGAACCGGCCATGAATTGGCATACAAAATTTTTTTAAAGCTAATTTAAAATGAAAAGAAAATTTTTAATATATATATATATATATAAGGAAAGACGTGATCAAATGTTAAAAAAATTAAGAAGGGAAAAATAAATATAGAAAGATAATTAATAGGGAGAGAAAATGATAATTGAACAAAATTACAAAGGAAAAAATAAATATAGAAAGATAATTGATATGGAGAGAAAATGAAGAAAATGAATTATTAGAGGAGATGATTATGGGAGAAGAATTTGAAACTAAAGAAGAATTAAGAATTCAGGGAAAAAGAAATAAAGAATGAAGAAAAGAAATTAAATAAACTAATGCAATAAAAGATTAAAAACTATTTGGGATAAAAGATAATAATATCTTATCACTAGAACTATATAATAATAATAATAGTAATAATAATAATAATAATGTTTGAATAAGTATTAAGCCTTTTAAATATAATAAATAATCAGACAAAAGAATAAATTTGAAAAAAAAGAGCAACACAAAGTGAAAATAAAAATTGAGAAAATAAATACGAACCAACAATTTTAAAAGTGAATTAAATTTAGATAAATTAGTATAGCAACACAAATATTATATAAATAATAAGAAATATAATAATGTATCAATTATGATTATTTAGGATAGCTTAAATTTATAGAATATAATAAATAAATAATAATATTCTTTAGTTCGCTTTACAACAAATTTCAAGCACAATAGTAAATATTGGAGTAGGAGAATTATATTTTCCAACAGAGCAAGAGAAAAGTAACACTGGTAGTAAGTAGTAACAATAACAAGGGGGAAACCAGAGCAAAACAGAGAAGAGAACATGCAAATTATCAGGCAAGCCGGGATAAGAGAGGGACTTAGGCAGCATCAGTAGCTTTCTCCCACTTCAGAGGCTTCACCACCTCCCAGGTGAAATCAGGGTCATCTCTGCCGAAGTGGCCATAGGCTGCCGTCTTCAGGAACCTCCCACCGCCCCTGTTCAGGTCCAGGTTAATGGTGATCATTCCGGGCCTGAAGTCAAAGTTCTCCTTCACAATCTTCAGGATCTCCCTGTCAGGTATCTTGCCGGTGCCATATGTGTCCACGAACACAGAGAGGGGATCCGGCACGCCAATGGCGTAAGAGATCTGGACGATGCAGCGGCGGGCGAGTCCATTGGCCACAATGCTCTTCGCGGCTTGCCGGGCAATGTAGGCGCCGCTGCGGTCGACCTTGGTGGGATCCTTGCCTGAGAAGGCACCACCGCCGTGAGCTCCCCAGCCACCGTAAGTATCGATAATGATCTTGCGGCCGGTCAATCCAGCATCGCCATGAGGTCCGCCGATGACGAATCGGCCGGAAGGATTGAGGTGAAAGATGGTCTTCTCGTCGAGGTACTCCTCGGGGATGACAGGCTTAATGACGTGCTCCTTGAGATCGGCAGCGATCTCGTCGTTTGTGACAGTCTCATCATGCTGCGTGGAGATGAGCACAGTGTGCACCCGGATGGGTATCATGGCGCCATGATCATTCCGGTACTCCACAGTCACCTGGGTCTTGCCATCGGGCCTCAGCCAGGCGCAAGTTCCATTCTTGCGAACCTCGGTGAGGCGGGCGCCAAGCTTCGTCGCAAGAACATGGCTGAGCGGCATTAGTTCGGGGGTCTCATCGGTGGCATAGCCGAACATGTGTCCCTGGTCGCCGGCGCCGATCTCCTCAGGGCTCTTCTTGAAGTGGCCATGAACACCCTGGGCAATATCGGGGGACTGCTCCTCGATGTTGACGAGAACATTGCAGCGGTCGGCATCTAGGCCGACATCATCGGAGGTGAACCCGATGGCCCGACAGGTGTCTCGGACAATCTTCTCGTAGTCGACCTTGGCCTTGGTGGTGATCTCGCCAAAGACCATGACCATGTTCGTCTTGGTGCAGGACTCACAGGCGACCTTGCTGTCCTCATCCTGGGCAAGGCAGGCATCAAGCACTGCATCAGAGATCTGGTCGCAGAGCTTGTCAGGGTGGCCCTCGTTCACAGACTCGGAAGTGAAAAGGAAGGTATCATCCATTTCTGTTCAAAGCTGAAGTACCAAAACAAATGAGAGCAAACCATCAGATCCGATAAACCATATGTAAGACTAATGTACAATGGCTACATGCATACAGACGAAGGATACTTTTTTCCACCCAGAACAGCAGTAATCGAAAGAGGTCAGATCTGCTAAGTCAAACAAGGACAATGGCTACTTTAAGTAGGTACAGAATCTAGAGATCCACCAGACAAAGCAAGAGGCATATGAAAACAACAAACATATTACACCACTGGTAGGAATATGAGACAAATCAGAACTGAAACAGAAGAGGCATGCATTTACGAGTTCTTAGTCAAAGGACACGCCGAATCATAAAATTTGTATAATTCCCCGCTGTTCAATTAGCCATGAAAGCATGCATGCTTGAACAATCTGAAATCGGTAGTCGAAGGCAATTGTTTTTTTTTTTTTTGGCACTGGGAAAAAATCTTTATGCAAAAAAAAAAAACTCTGGAGCGGAAGATAGGCTGCAAGATCCATTGCAACAAAACGTAAAAGTCGAGTTCAGAGCATTCTCCCTTTCAAAACAAAGAAGACGAGAGAAAATCCAATCCAAATCCCTTCCAATTGTATAACCCAACGAATAAGAACACGCAATTTAAACAACAAAAAAGAAGAAACATATTGCACAAAGACGTGAAAAGAAAAACTTCTGGTACCAAATCAAAACATATAACAGCGACGATTCAAAAACATGAATCGAGTCTGCACGCCCTCAAAGGGAAACATCCCCAGTATGAGCAAAATTTCTTACCTTGCAGCAGAAACAAGAACCCTCAAAAGAAGAAAAAAGTCGTCCTTTTTTTATATATCAACTCGCCTTCCACGGTGCGAACAAAGACCTCATTCTACCCCTTCGTATTTATAGCACTCCCGTTGCGGTTTGCGGACTCCCAGACTGCTGCATCCGAATCCGAGCGTAGCCGGTGGTGGAAGGCGACCGGTCGAGCCACCGGCTGCATCCGGTTCTTGGTGGGAGTCGGTGGTGGACAGAGTCCTGTGGAGCCACCGGCTGCAGCCGGTCACCACAGCCTGGCCCGACCGCCTCCACCTTCACCGACATCCGGTCCAGGTTCCTTCTCCCGGTCCGGTTCGGTGCGATCTCGACGACGGAGCCGTCCCGCCGCCGGCTCGGACCCGCTGGCCGCTGCCTGTTTCGTTGTTATTACGGCGATAATGTGGAGAGAAAAAAGCGTGGCCAGACGAAAAGCAGATGGCATGACATATATTAAAAATGCAAATCTGAATTTTCTTTCCATTTGGGGATATATATTACGCTGTCATGCAAGTTCGTGTGCGTGCACCATTACGGGAAATTGTGGACCTTGAGCGTGCGACCCATGAAGTGATCGAAATGGAACCACATGATTGATTGGCATCTTATTTTTCTCGTTTCATATTTCATATTAAAAGTTTATATTTTATCTCGACACAAAAGATATTTTAAAAATGATTTATCAATATATTTAAAAAATAATTTACATATATGAATAGGGTATAATGTATATGTGAAGCAGAGTGTGCTCTACACCGTGCGAAGCGAACGATGGTTTTAAATTAATGGTCATTTTATGATTTTCATGCATCAATCAATCCGTATCAAACGATCGACCGATCCAAAGGCGTTGTTATGGGTAAACATCACTATTTAAATCGAATGTGTCATCGGTCAGTTGGACGAGCGATCGGCCTTAGGGTCAAAAGTTCCTATTCATTTTGGTCGGACCATCGGTCGACCAGATGGTTATCTGGTCGTAGTTTACCTTCAACAGGATGAGTGACCAATCGACCGGCCACTTGACCAACCAACCAACTGAATGTATGGTTTTAGAAGTTTGGACTCAATGTATCTTATATCAATTGTTCATTAGTTGATGTCATGCTATGTTATATCATGTTTCATATTGTTATTGATATGATTGCCATGTTATTGATTGATTCATATAGAATTCGACTTTGCATGCTGTCGTATGATTCAAATGAATCATTATATTGAATTAGCACGTTGAGGATTTACTTGGCCCTTGATGGATATGTATCATTGTATGTGCCCAAGTGATGAGGATAATGAGAATGACATACTCGTGAGATTGTCATTTGGGTGCTAGTGCGACTCGTGATTTGGACGGCGGACGCAAGGACTACCAAGTATCTCAACATATTGGTAAAGTTTCACTAAAGATTGATTGATAATCTAATCGAGATGAATGGTTAAATGACAAAATTATATTGTTAATGTGATATATTGAGCATTTCAAAGGTGAATGCAATTGAATGATCTTAGTCACTATAGATATGGATAATTGAGCATTAATTGTTATTAATACAATGGTTATACGAAATTGAAACATGAAATTGAGAATTGATTTTCATGATCGATTTTGAGATCGTACTATTCATTGATTATCATTTTCATCGAATCGTTTTACGAATTATTGAATTGCTTATTTTTATAGTTTTTACGTACAACTAATGGGAGATATGCCTCCTCTACATCCAAATTCATGCAAGCATGAAAGTGTAGGTTGAAGTCGGTGACGAGATCACGATGACGATTAACACATGATTGTCCACCTTATGTCGGATCATAATACATTATATTGTTTATGTGCCTTTATTATGAATTATGCTATATGTTATCGTGGGAGAAAGTATTATGAAATATATTGGATTTGGACACATGTAGACTTCGAATCTTATTTGTATTTAAGTTTTGCGTCATAATACACTTTAATGTTGTCGAGCGTTTGCTATTGTGATCCATTATATTTTATCTTATCCGCCGTAATACAATTTGTTGTTATTGAGCTTTTGCCATTTGGACATTTTATCATTTTCATTATGTTTTTAAGTATATTAGTTTTAAAAATTTAACGTCAGTTGTTTAATCTTATCGTGTTTTATTAATTTGGTGTCAACTATTAACGTATTTCGAGATTCGGTCATCTCAGCTAACGTTATTGCAATGCAAGACGCCGGCCGGCATAATGCATATGTACGTTAATCTGTACCTTCGATGTAGGTGGAGAGGCTGGTCTCGAATCCGGCGCGGCGTGTGCCGCTGTAGACGCGGCCTTCGATGGTGAATTTTCGACTGGCGAGAGGGCGAAGCAGCAGAGAGCTGCATGCCATGGAAACTGCTGCTGGCAATGATCTTGCCATCGTAGACAATGTCGTAGTTATGTTGCTGTTAATTCCTCCGCTCCCTCTCGATTCGTATAGAGCTTGCGTGTCTTTAATCTCGATATATATGATATATATATTATCGTCGCGTGTGTGGTGGTGGTGGTGGTGGTGGTGGGGGAGCATGTGTGTTTTTTACGTTCGTATCTGGTGAGTGGTGGAGCAGCGTCGTCGTTGCCGGACGAAAAGGGAGGGATCGGCCAGGCCGAGTCTTCTGACGTGTCGTCGTTATAAAAAAAATGAAATGGCCTAAAAGAGAAGGATAAGAAACGGGTACTATAAGTAAGCAGCCCATGTAAATCGAGTAGCCCAATCCAGTTGAGGCCCAGTCCAAATGGATTCTAGCGTGGACTTCTAGTTCCGTGCCGTGGAGGGGTGGTGCGATGTCCCGTCCCGTTACCAACGACGTGAAGCGAAGCCACCGCAACGACAAAAAAAAAAAAAAAAAGTGATTAATTGATTACTATAAATCGACGGCCCCGCGCGGGAGGGAGACTGGGAGAGAGAGGAGAGAGAAAGGGGGCAGGAAGGAGGAGGGACAAAGCCTGAAGGATTCGGAACTCTTCGAACCCTTTCAAGTCTCGATCCAAAAATTCGACCTTTTTCTCTTTTAGTTCGATCGCCTCCGCCGCCCGCCATGAAGCACTGCAGAAGCTTCAAGGAGGAATTCTCTTTCGGTACGTTAGGGTTTCTTCAATTTTTTTTCTCCTTTATAATTTTGTTTCTCTTTTGACCTTTTGATCGCGATGATGGTGTGAATTGTGTTTTGGTGCGCAGATGAACGGTTGCAGGAATCGCGAGACATTGTGGCCAAGTATCCTGACCGGGTTCCGGTAATCTATCTGTGTGTCCTCTCTTTTTCTTGTAATAATCTTCTGGCAAATCTGTGCGTGAGATTTTACCGCATTCGATTAAGACAATGATATGAGAGAGCATTGCTTCTTTGTCCTGCGCAGATGCGGACTTAATTGTCGCCTTAGAACTCCTTTGTAGCATTGGAGAAAAAACACCTTTTCTTCATTAAATTCAAACTGGACCTTCATTAGGCTGATGTGGTTTATCAATTAAGATTGCTTTAGTTTACTATCTTCCTCTCAAACTCCATGAGCCACTGACTTAATTTGTATACAATAGCTTTCAGTTGTGGAACACGTTTTTTTTGGTATCAAATTAGGTATTTCATGGCTTAATTGACTGCAAAACGTCACATTTTCATATGTATTACATGCTGACACCGGATTTTCTTAGTGTAGGAGTATATCTACTGTTCTAATGAACCTTTTTTTCCCTCTACAAGGTTATTGCGGAAAGGTTTTCGAAGAGTGACCTTCCTGAAATGGACAAAAGGAAGTAAGTTCTACTAAGAGAAGTTTCATACTTTTATCATCTCTCTTTTTCATTACTTGCATTCTATTCGACCTCTCAAATTCTCATTTTTTGGAAACTTTTCTGTACAATATTGTCTGAAAGTATTGTTAACATCACTGAGTCACTTCACAATCTAGTTGGCTTCCTTTCAAGAAAGGATGCATTTTGCATTTGAGGCCTCTGATTTCTGATTTGCATGGAAATATTTTCCCATGAATGTATTAAGAAGTAAATAATGGACTTACATTATTTATGGAATTGGATTTCTGTCTTTCTCAGTTTCTTATCAATATCTTTGAGCAGTATAACTTATGCTCGATGTCCAATTGCAAGTTATCAACTTAATTATGGAGCTCACTTCTTCCTAGAAATCACAAAGGCTGCCTAATGATTGTGTTAGCTACTTGGATATGTAGAGTGGACCTTGAGGATGATTGTAGTTCTTCTCTAGTAGTGTTTTGGACACACGCAAAAGTATTTTGATGATTGAAAAAAGTCTTTATGCGAGAATTTATGCTCGCCTGTGTATTTTACTGGCTTTCCTCACTTGGTACTGTTAGAACCACATTTCAAACAAGAAATTATTTTCTGACTTATCCTTTTGATGTGAGGGTTTCGGTAGGAAATATGACAAGGAGTGTGTTATACGGCCCAGAATTAAGCGTTTCCCGCTTGGACAAACTTATGATAATTACTGTATCTATATTGTTCCTGATAAAGCAGGCATCTCATATAATCGATCCTTTTCTAGATTTCTGGTCCCTCGCGATATGTCGGTTGGGCAGTTCATTCACATATTAAGTGGCAGATTACATCTTCCTGCAGGGAAAGCTCTCTTTGTATTTGTCAAGAACACCTTGCCTCAAACAGGTATAGTTAGGGGTCTTTTCCTTTCACATTTCTTGTTTTTAATGGAATAAAGCTTTTGCCATAGAATTCATCAACTGGTTAAATGATTTTATGCATCTCGATTACAGCTAGCCTCATGGATGCCATATACGAGTCCAATAAAGATGAAGATGGATTCCTGTACCTGTGCTACAGCAGCGAGAAAACATTTGGCTGAAGCAGCAACCACAGTTGGTTGTGTGCGCATACTTGATAAATCTATGTATGCACTCGGTACTGTTCAAGTGGATTTACATTGCATTATCAAGCATCTATCTGAAATTAATTGGCCTAAATTGTATATAGATATGTATATCAACAAACTCCGTATCTCCCTCCACTGTATATTAAGACACCCAAAATGTTGGTATCTTTACATTTCGCTAAACAATCTTGAAATCAATAATCATACTCTATGGATATGCGCTTATATATTAAATTTGTCACTTTTTAATTTGAACTGCGTAAGTTGGAATTAATATGCGTGTCCATTTACTTTCCAGTTTCGTTACGTCTTAAGTTTCAACGAATTTTACTGTCCTAATTTTTTTCATCCTCTTACCGTACCCAAGTTTATCTACTTTTAGAAGTGCCTTTGTTATGTAAGTATTAGGAATATTATTAGGTTTAAGAGGACGAAATGCCTTTTATTTAGGACATCACTTGACATCATGCATCATGTTTTGGGATATCACTTCAGTCATATTGCACCCAGACTCATCCTAAAACAGGACCAATAACAACGAAGCTAAAATCGGTGTTTCAAAATGAGACATCTCAAGTTGTCTATGAGATTCAGATGCTGACTTCGTAGTCATTCAGGCTACTAGTTCAAGCGTTTATGTAGCAGGGCCACTAGGCAATCACATTCCTCAAACGTTCTTGTACTCGCACTAGGAACTATTTGATCGCATGATCACCTCTTGATTTAATCAATACAGCAGCAGAAGCTACATACAACAACTTACCGAAAAAAGAATACAAAAGAAAAAGATTTGTTACCTGTGCAAAGTTGATAGTTGCATTGATGGATAAACCCAAAGATGGAAAGATGTAGATGGAAGAAGAAGAAGAGCAAGACCACCATGATCGAGATGCTACGATCATGTTGCAAACGCAAGCAGTAGTAAACCTTGTTGATAACAAAGAGATACGTAGTAGAACATATAATAAAGGGAACACATGCATACCCACCACCCGTCATATGAGTCATCACTCATCACCACCCGCAAGCTATCGACATCTACAGGACGCAGGAAACTAAACACAGTACAAATCGTTACACACCAGAACTTAGTTGTTTAACAAGCTACCTTAGACTTAGATAAAAGAGACACTGTCATGCATCATCGATCGACGATCCCTTGACTTCATGGTGCTGCAGCGTGAGGTCCGCCAATGATTCCCCCGCCTATGCCCCCGGCTCCAGTGTTGGGAAATGAACCGAACAGAGGCGTTCCAGTTCCAAATCCAAACTGCGGAACCAGGGGCATGCTCCCGCCGGCGGCGCCTCCAACACCTCCGGGCGTGAGGTAGTAGCCCCCGAAGAAGTTCTGAGGCTGGTAAGCTCTGGGCTTGTCCTCGAGCATTCTTCCTTCAGAGCACGCCACGACGGTTGCCAGGAAGAAGGCAAGGAACAGGAACACCTTCACAGACCTATCCATGGCGAGCACTCTCTCACTGGTACGCTGGCTTCAGTTTTGCATGGGACATCGCTGCCGTCCAAATTTATAGCAGAAGGATACGGTGGTGGTGGTGGTGGAGGATTGGTCCACACTACGAAGGACCTGCTTCAAACCAGTTTGGGGCATTAAAAGAGCCTCTTTTCACTGCCATGAAGTACGTCTTGCCATGTGATCCCTTCAATGTTCTCACAATCTAGTGGAACTGCGACAGTGAAGTGGCAGGCCACATCTGGATGACATTTGACTCTTGACGACGCACCCTAGTCGAGGAGAGGAGTGCACCAAGCAGCTGAAGGTTCATTATTACTACGTCCACAACCGCCAGGCCAATAGGTGGAGAGAGCAGGGAGCTGAGCTGAGCTGTGTGTGTACTGTCTACTAAACACCAGAAAGGGAGCTCCTAAGGAAGCAGCAGCAGTGAATAGTTTTAGCATATATGGCGATGTGATGCAAGGCAATTTAACTCCCTGGCGGTGTTGCCAACCACCAAAAGATGCAGTTCATAATTGGCAAACAATTTAAGTGATGGGTTCTGAGCTCTGCAATTAGGACTGCAAGTAAAGGTCATGGGAGCAGCGACAGAAATAACTAGTTACAGGGTCCGAGCGTTGAAGCCGAGAATGCTCGAGTATGCACGCCAATGATCCACCGGGGATGCCCAGTTATTGGACCTTTCTTTGTGACAGGAAAAAAATTTCTCGACAAAAAGATTTTGTTTACTACCCTTCTAATAAAAGTTCTACATATTAGCAATTGCATGCTTGTGTGTCATATCGAGATTTTCTTCACTTCACAGTTCTTATTTTCTTCAACAGAAGGAAAAGGAGTAATATTTAAATACTGAAAATTCAGCGGGAACTTACACTAGACTATGAAGCCATTATACAGAATGAATACGATTTAGGGATCAGGGTATCGTACAAATAGTTTAGGCCGGTACGCTCATGAACAATTAAACTTTCCTTTCCCAAATGGAATATGAAAAAAAAACTATTTATCTAAAAAATGTAAAAGAAGAAGCAATTGAAGAAACAAAAAAAATGTTTAAAAGTAATGTCAAGTTGCTTGTATCCTAATAAAAGTTTCAAAAGTAGTTCAACGTGCCGTTCACCACGACATTATTTTGCATTAGCACCGATTACATGTTCCATCAAAAAGACTATATTCCAATGGTTTTCCGTTTTCGTGGACCCATAAATCAACCGTGAGATTTTATCTCACTCAACGAAAAACACAGGAAGGAGCAATAAAAGTTAAGCTGCAGACATGATGCAATCTATAGCCTGCTTGCATATTCCCGTCATTGTAGCCTCTGGACCATACACCTGCAAGTAGCAAGTATTTCAGTAGATAAAAAATGTAGTCTTTTTTTTTTCACCGAAAAAAAATGTAGTCTTTTTCTCGTGGGAGAATAAAAAGATCAAAGAAAATTCGTGGTAGAACGCTACAAAGAAAATTTTTAGCATGTGCAATGTGATTTATTCCGATATTTACCTCAAGAGGAACCCCAAGTTCTTGACCTAGAACTCGCATTTTTGCAAGACCAGTTTGATAGTTCGGACCACCTCGTCTAACATATATGTGCATCCTAGCAGCCTTTAATTTTGATTCCTGCAGGTACGGACCAAACGACTATGGTGTATGATCAAGTGGGAAAGAAAATATGATAAGACATTGGCAAGCCATCTGATGGGTCAACCTTCTCTCTCAGGGCCCTGATGATGCCATTAAACGTTGCTGCAACATCCGTGAAGTTAGCAATACCGCCACCTATTAGAAGGGCCCTCTTGCGGCCATCAGGATCTGCAGTTGCACACTAGAAATGCAAAAAGAAATGTTAGGTTGTGGGTAGATGCTGCAACATAAGTTTGATCAGGAAGTTCACAATGGTTGGTAAATACGCACATCAAGAACGACTCTAGCATACTGCAGGACTTCATCTTCATTCGGTGCACCGCTATACTCAGCATAATTCCCGAGCTCTGATGCATAACCCAGATCCCCAACCTAACAATTGAAAGCCAAGTAAACAAGAACGTCCATATATGATTCCCAGCCTTAGTATGATGTGCATTAATTCTAAATGTGAACTCAAAGGAGAAAGGAAAAATACCGTGTCAGCATATATGACACTCGCACCACCACCAGCCACCATGGTCCATATGCGTCCTTTGGGATTTAGAACAGTGAACTTCAGTGATGCACTTGTCTGTCATAACCAAGATAACATTATGATCATAGTTGTAATAACAATTGCAAAATTTTTTGACTTGTTGTAAGCCAGGAAAATGTCAAAAAGTTATTATTCATAATTGGGTCCAAAAAGTTGTAACAAAATACGTCCAAACTAGGACACCCCATAAACTAAAAGAAAAAAACAAAAAAAAAGAACAAAGAAAAGAAAATGAAGGTTAAAGGATCAACAATAAATCTTATTGATTATGCATTTTAATTACCTATCAACTAAGGAGTTAGGGGATGCAACATTCCATAAACCAATAACGATGCTGAAAGTTTTTTATTTCCCGAAAGTGTGAAATAATATTTTATAACAGAAAGAGGCATAAAGCATTTTCAGTTTGCTACTTATTAGTTATTACCACAAACAAACATGAATATGGCTCTTAAACATATGTTATTACCTTTTCATCAAGTTCATGAATAAAGGTTTCAGTAGGACTGAGTACCCTGCCAAATGGAAGCGGGAACTCTATTTCTCCCCACCTACAATATAAATCAAACTTTTATACCTCGCATTAGAAGTAAAACAATCCATTAGAAGTAAATGTCACAAGTATAAAGCTAATATATACTTTTTGAAGTTCTTGAAAGCAGCTGTATCATCCAGCTCTCCTCGCATGTCCAATGGGTATGGTTCCCCATTTACCAGTGTAAATGGATTCATTTCAAGGAAAGTGAAGTCCAGATCTGCAATTGTGCATTAAATCATTCATTCCATAACCAGATAGCGAATGAAAGACAGATGGTCTACATTATCTGAGGATCTACAAACTTGAACTAAAAATGTGATAGTGAAGCATTTCCAAGAATGCATACCCTGGAAGACAGCAAAGACCCCTTGTATGAAATCCCCAATTTTTCCTCGGACCTGGGCATGAATAAACCAAATGGGTTACAGAAGCTATAAGATGAATTAGGCATAAAAAAGTATATAATGCGTGAATTATAGATTACTAATACAGTGTTCAGTCGAGTGCTAGCACAAGTCGAAATCATGTGGTCTAACTTATAATGGCACCAACCGCCATGTATGTGACGAATGATAATCATTAGCCAGAATCAATGACGCCTCACCTCCAGAGGAAGAGTTGCAATCAATGGAGCACAAGCCTCAGGTGTCATAGACTTCTCAGTTGGAAGGAAAATACTCTTGACTTTGTCCCAATTTTCCTCAATCTCAATGCCTCCACATTCTGAGAAGCTGATGGTGCATCCAAGTCTCTCAGAGACAATGGAAAGATAGTACTCTTGGTCATGGGGCACGAAGGGCTCAACAATGAAGGTGGTAATAGGAGCCTTGCACCCTCCCATCTCAACCTTCGCAAAATCGAATTTATTCACGTCAGATAATTAAATTCACAGCACTGGCAATAGCAAACAAACTAAATAACAACTTTAATACCACACCTCAACACCGAGGCGTTCCTTGACGAACTGGGCAACTTCGGCAAGATCCAGCTTAAGGGCAACAAGGCCACTCTTTCCACGCTTGCCAAAGAGCATGTCGGGCTTCACGACCAGCTTCATGGATGACATCCATGGCTCGTTGTTCACTAGCTCAGTGAAGTCCGTAGCTTGGGTGACCTAATAAATTTAACAAACAGATCCAATTAATAACATCCGGAACACCACGAATTCCTCAACTATGTAATTTAAAAAGAAAAAGAAGACAATTGAACATAAAAAAATATTTTATCTAAAATTCGTCATCAGATGCAGATATTGCAAAGCACGTGGATCTATTTAAACAGCATACACAAAATTAAACTAATACTTTTTATTAGTCACCGAACACCAAAATTCCACAGCTTCATCGCAATCATTAAAAATAATATATAAATCAATCATCAAACTACATCTACAATTCGTTATCTACTGCACTACTGCTGCTCCCAAAGCAGTCGAATCAAGCGCCAGAGACAACAAGCTGCGGACAAATCTACGACGACCTTTAAGTACGCATCGAATCGTGAAGAAAAAGGAGCGATGGATTGGGATCGACCTGGGCGGAGCAGATCTGGAGATCGATGTTGGCGAGGCGCTTGAGATGCTGCTTGAGCAGCCGCTTGGAGTCGTACTCTCGAATCTTCTTGCGAGCCATTCGCTTTCCTCCTCCGGATCGCAAGTGAAACAAAAAGTGACGCCGCTTTCGATCGTTGGACGGATGGCCCCCTTTTTATACGTCTCGCACGTAACGATGTGAATAATTTATCATTTTTTTTGCTAGTGACAGCAGTACAAATATTAAGATCAAGGAATTATTAATTAAGTACATTATTGTACATCATATTCAATTATTTAAATAGTAATAATGTTTTTTTATCTCTCAACGTACGTGATGACTTTAAGATTTAAACTCGAGATTATTACTACCCGTCCATCGATTAATACTCGTCGAATGATTGAGACTTAATTTTGTCACCGATTGTGCCAATATGATATGTAACAATATAAAAAAAGTTTTCCACATATGACATAATACACACTCAAAAGTAATAATGAATTATTCATATATACAATTAAAGGATTTCGCGTGTTTAGTGGAGGTGCAACTGTGTAAATCAATTGTAACATAAAAAGATTATTGTTTTTTTTTTCTTTTATTGTAACGATTCAAATTAACTAATGGTCCACGGATGATTTCAATTGGTATGATTCATTGCAAGTGTATAGGTTTCTTTGCTTTAACGTTCTCGAACTGAATTAATTAAGTCTCAATAACATCTATTTATATATTAAAACCTAAGATAGATTTTTTTAATAAAAAAATAATAGTATTGATGTTGGACTAAAAGGTGGTTAGTTGGGACTTTGGGAGCCACGGTTGAATCCGCCTCGGGTCAAATAGCTCTCCCCGTTCTCACCAAACCTTCCCAATTTTTTACAACTGGTGCGGTCGTCACGTGCAACCTCCCGCATAAATTCGGGTTCGCATATGAGGGAACGATGCGTGTGAACATTTGCTTCGGGGGTGTGTGTGCGATGGACGGTGGATGTTGAGCTACCCGCATGCCGATTCTCTGTGTACATCCGCATACAATTTTGCCTACCGGAGTTGTCAGAAGCGGTACAAGTTGCGCCACTTCGGTTGTTGAAGTCATTTGTGTTGCGTGTATCGGTGTATGCTTCCAAATTGGGGTGTATGAAAAATCCGACAACCCAAAAAATCCATTTGGTTCGAAAAAATCCATAGAAAAAAAAAATTGAAAAATAGAAGTTCAAATATAATTTATGGTAATTTTTAATAAATTAAAATACACCTGTTAAAATTAAGACTTCACTTGAAAAAATCGTGAAGCTCATTTTTTTATTTATGATTTTTTATTTTATATAATTAATACATATATTATTAATTCTTTTATTATAGATATAATATTTTTATATAAAATTTTATACTTTTCCATCACATTATCATTCTATAATTTAATAACTTTAAAATTTTAATAGAATATTTTATATTTAATTAAAATTAAAATTTTTATATTAATTTTAAGTTATTAAAATATAATTATATAAAAGTATGGCTCCAAAAAAATTAACTTGTTAGAGGGTGATTTTTATTTCTTCAAAACGATTTTAAGGTGGTTTTTAAAATTTTAAAAATTGATCCGAAAAGTAGCGATTAATTTTTTTAGTCCGAAAATACGAGCCGACCCGAACTACTTTCACCCCTACCAAGTGTGAGATTTAATTTGTTCAACTTCTTTTTTTTTTTGTTCAACTTGAGACACATTATAATTGTTTCACTTACCACACCTTTATAAGAACTTTATTATGGATTATCGATTTATCTTCGTTGAAGCTATTTTATTTATAAATTAGTTTTCCTTTATTACTTATTGAATTATGTCATCTCCTTTTATTATTAATATAATGTTTTTTTTTGTATAGATATAATGTTCTATTATAGAGATTGGAGATTATGTTTAATATGACAAATTTTATACATTGAAATTTTTTTATTGAAGTTATGATACTTCATATGTTTAAATTAAGTTTATGTCAAGATAAATTTATTTATTATTTAATTTAAATATTACTGTACTAGAAACATAATCACAAAAGTCATACGTATATTTTTTAGAAAATGGACATTTTAGTCTTTAAAACAATGTCACAAACTTTTGAGTGCTATTATTTTCCTCTTTTTTTCATTCGTGAATCAGCCACCAAATCCTTTGAGGGTAAGTGGGATAAAGCCCCTCTTGTTTCGTGTCTAATCATTAAGTTTATGCGATGAGAAAGAAATCTCAAAAGCTTTTATTTTTTCAAAGAAATTAATGAGTAGTAAAACATTCGCTCTATACTTTCAAACGCTTATTTCATATACATTTATTATCTCAAATGTTTTATATATACATTTTTCTCTACTTCAAAACTATGCATAACTTTAAGGAAGTCTTCTTTTACGAAGATGATGAACCCTAGACCTGATGGTACGGTCAAAGTACATATTGTATTGGTCCATTAATAAGATTGTTCGTCATTTTCAAATTTATTTCATCAAATATCTTTTTTATCGATGATCGGTCATTTTTGGTTGTGTGCGGCGATATTTTCTCTCCTTTCATGCAAGGGAATTGTCAACGTGTTAATATTAAAAAGAAAAATAATAATTTAAAATATGAAAAAATGAGACGTCGCCCCTCGCGAGGGCGAGGCCCCCTCTACGACCACCATTTCGATCGTCAATGAACAACTGCTTGAGGGTGTCGTCTCCTTCGTCGCTGTTCCCCGTTAGAGATCGCCCCCCTTCCTGGCGACGCTTCATTTCTTAATATGTTTAATGTTTTCGCATCGGCAAATTACTTGCGTGGAGAAAAGACAATGTCGTCATGTGGGCATCATGAGCGATCAACAATGAAAAAGAGCATTTGATGAAATAAGTTAACAGATTGAGATCAATCTAATTATAAAGTGAAGTTTCAAAATAACACTAAAAAAGTGTCAAAGTTAAATGATATTTGGTGGAATTTATCCATAAAATAAAAAACATGTAAATAGTCTTGTGCTCTAACCATAGTGCATCTGCCCTCAACTCAAGTGCACATGTTCATTCAAATTAAACTTTTGAATTCTCTTAAATTGTATATTTAAATGTTTGAATTGCTTTTTATAAACATGAATGTTGATATACAATGTCTATATGTATGCATATTACTAATTATAAAACCTTGTCTGATGCCCAAGAACACCTAGATAAAGTTAAGTCATAATTAGATTTCAAAAGTGAAGACGTGGTTATAACAATGCTCAATGAATTGACAATCTTAATTGTAACACTTCAAGATTTTACCAAGGGCAATATAATAAATATATAATTTAATTAAAGTGTTTGATGAATTGAAGGAAGATTAAATCTTATTAGGAATATGAATCATAATTAGATTGAGATTAAGATTTTCAATTTGATTTTAGATTCAAAAGAATATTTAATGGATACAGAGTCCCAAATAGGATAGAATTGGAGTCTTAAGTTCAGCCATTAAAATTAAAATTATTATTATAATCTAAAATTAGATAATCAAATATTATGGAATTAAATAATTCTAAAAATTAGAGGAAAAAAGAAAAGGTAAAAACAGAGTTTGATTGAAAGAAGTTAAAAATGAATTTAGGTATAGATGGATTTATGATAAATATAGTTATGAAATAATTAGTAAAGTTTGAATTTAATTAAATTTAAATATTTAACATGATAGCGATGATGAGAGAGTTGGTGGTTTCTTTGACGGATGATATGCACATTGGATATAAATATTAATATGTCTCATATTGGATAGTTGTATGCTCGTAATCCACATATCATTAGATATTATGTAAATAACTTTTGCATATTGTAAAAATTATTGTATTTAAGTCTTTTGCTTATGTAAGTCATTGTGTTGACTAGTCAAATTCAAATAAAAATAAAAATATAAAATTGAATAGCGTGGCCGAGATAACTTTCTGGACAAACAAAGAAAAAAAAATTCAAACAGGGACTTTTATGTTTATGTTATCTTTATTTTTTGAGAAGTAATATGTTTTACCTATAGGGAGTTTGTACTTTTTTTTCTAAAAATATCTGTTGGTAAGATTAGAGTATAACATCTTCATAACTTGACTAATTGATGCAATGATGATATCTTCATCCTTCACTTAATGAAAATGAATTTATGTAAAGTATAAAGTTCAAAGCATGGTAGGATAATAAAAGTAAAAAACAATAAGTATGGTGCATACTTTGGGAGAGTTTAATTATAAAAATGTAGTTTTGGATTTCAAATTTAATCCTGAAAAGAAAAAAAGTGTTTTTTGGGGTCGTGTCAATAAAATCTGGTGGACCGTTTCGTCATTTTTGACCCATCAAAAGCCCACAAATAAGTTGCGTTTGACTGGATGATAAAACCCATATTTCATCCGGCCCAATCAAGATTTATCCATCACATTTCATACGTACTAACACCTGTCGTCCCAAACGGAACCCTAATCCTCGTCGTCTTAAACCCTAGAAACAACAGTTGAATCGGTCCGGCGCCGTCGGGCCGATCTCTGCCCGACAAGATGCAGATCTTCGTGAAGACGCTGACGGGGAAGACGATCACCCTCGAGGTGGAGTCTTCGGACACCATCGACAACGTTAAGGCCAAGATCCAGGACAAGGAAGGCATCCCGCCGGACCAGCAGCGGCTCATATTCGCCGGAAAGCAGCTCGAGGATGGCCGCACCCTCTCCGACTACAACATCCAGAAGGAGTCCACCCTCCACCTCGTCCTTCGCCTTCGTGGGGGCGCCAAGAAGCGCAAGAAGAAAGTCTTCACCAAACCCAAGAAGATCAAGCACAAGAAGAAGAAGGTCAAGCTCGCCGTCCTCCAGTTCTACAAGGTCGACGACTCCGGCAAGGTCACCCGCCTCCGCAAGGAATGCCCCAACGCCGAGTGCGGTGCAGGCACTTTCATGGCCAACCACTTCGACCGTCACTACTGCGGCAAGTGCGGGCTAACGTATGTCTACCAGAAGGCCGGTGGCGATTGAGGTGAATCTGGCTGGAGAGCTCTTACTTGGTGTTTAAAGTAGTAATGGTTCAAAAAGGTTGATCCTTTGTTTTATCTTTTTTTGATTTAGGAATTTTGTCATAATGCTGTTTTTTTTGTTAATCATCGTGACAGAAACCTTAATTCAAGTGTTATTTTCTATGCATGTTTTGATTTTAACTGAGTTCTGCTGCTTAGTTTCTTATGCTTTTCTTGTGTTATGTCATTGGCACTTTGATGTTTATGATATTTTGTGTTGCCATGCGTGCTCAGTAGACTTAAGAATAGACATGAGCAGGTGGAGGCAGCCGTTTGCTGAAGTCGTTATCTCTTTTATCAGTAGTCGACCATGTTTATGTTGAAGTTTCATGTTGCATTAACTTTGACACCAAAACGGTCAGTGGACTAATGACATAAGGTAGACAGTTTTGCATGGCAATTGGATGCTGCTGCAATTGCAGCTTTTGAGGTAGTACAATAGGTGAAGTGATATTCATAGCTCCACTGTGATATCAGTTGATTACTCGTAGGATTGATGTGGCCGGGAATGTAATCACTTATTGGTTTATAAATCTTAGTTAGGACCTAGAAGGTTAAATGAGGGAAGCGAAAAGTCTCGATATATTGGATTGAGAAATATTTGATGCAAGAGAAGTGAAAGATCGGGAATGAAGTTTTTCTTGATCTTATTTAGTAAGAAAGCTTTGCAGAAAGAGATGAAGAGAGAGACAGTTGACACTTCTATAGTGGCAACTTTCAAGGATGCTGATCAGATAGCATCTTTTCCTTTATTTTTATCACATTGTTCTTTCAGTAACTGGCACCAGGAAAGGTTTTAGGTTTTTCTTATTTTTTCATCAGTGTTGAACTTGAAGCTTTTAACCAGAGACGAGCTTATCTGACTGTAGATGAGCACTTTCTGTCCTTTTGAGTCCCTTTTTCTTTTTTTTAAAAGTGGTAGTCAAGTGAGCACTTTCTGTTTTTTTTTTGTTTCAATCTTTCTTTCTCTTGAACACAATGTGAGATGAACTCATTTAAGGACTAAGAGTCCTTTTGGCAATTATAGCTCACCTTAAACTGATCAAATTGTACAGGAAGGGATAAAAGAATCAGATGCACAAGCAAGTCTTCAGATAAATCCAACTTGAATGCTTTTAATTTTGAAACAATATGAGACATCTCCATGATGTACTCCATAATATTTCCTTTGCCCTAATACTTCATTGAGATTAAATTTGTTAAGAGTGTACTAGTTTCTGTCTTTACGATCCCACTTAGTGGGATAATGCTTTGTTGTTGTTGTTGTACTAATTTCTGTCTTTTCATTCTTAGCAATTTTTTTCTCAAGGGACTCAAGAAAATCTTTGGCTGTATCCACATCTTCTGACATAGTGCCCCTGAATGCTTCTGGAATGGCACGCTTAATTATTATTAGACTTATGCGATTGGAATGCTCCCATTTTTTCATTTTCCTCCTTTCATCAGAGGTACTCACATTAATAATTTCTGTGAGTTTTGTGATCCTCAAAACATAATTCAAATTCATGACTCCAAGATAATATTAATACTCTCTCGTCATGTTTTAAAATTTGTGCCATTTAACATTGGAATTGAGTTGATGCTTGCATTGATATTAGTAATAGATGAAGAAACTGAACAAAATAAACATAAGTACAACATTAAACTTATTACAAAATATAAATATAGGCAAACCCCATCAAAATATATCGACACAACATTAATTTTAGTCTTTAGACAGAAATATTAATTTGCAAGTGATATGTTAATCATGGTAATAAAAAAATGATAATAAAATAACATATTAAATAATAAATTTTTCTTTGGACCAATTTATTATTTACATGTAACATCAAATAATTATCACAAATATTACCACAATTCTATATGCTACATTTTCAAATATTAAATTTCCTTTGGGCCACTTAATATTTAACTAGTAAACAAAGATCACCATTTATATTTTAAAACAAATTAGACTACACAAAAAAGGCTACTTTGGTAACATATTATGCAATAATAATTTATTTCAAAATATATAACACACTCATATTTATTTTCCAATTTTATCATTAAAAAATAATGATAATCATTACAGGAATAAAGAAATTACATAATGGACTTAACTCCTTATAATAAAATAATTGGACAATCGAAACACTGAATCTGTATAAACATCTAGAAAACATGGAAACAATTTTTATGCATAACAAAAAATAGAACAGCCCCATGTTCAACTATCAAACAGTAAACAAATTATTTATTCATGCAATAAACGAAATTACAAAATTACTTCGCCACTAATCTTAGGAAGGAATTATATGTTTAAACCAAATAATCAAGGGAGACTAAGTAAACATATAAATTAATTAGTACATTCGTAAACTCAAAGATCGAAAAAAAGAGCCAAATAATTAGTAGCGCAGGAAATGAAATAAGTCCACATCGCATGTCAAACTGCATACACATGAAGTTACGCATACTTTAAGAATTAATATTCAATGCAAATAAACAAAATGTATATATAAAATAGTAGTGAGCCCAAATAATACATCATGTAAGTGCCTCATGAATTATCAAAAGGATGATCAAGCACACTGTCTGACGAGCATGCATGCATGCATAGTTAATAATAATAATAATAATAATAATAATAATAATAATAATAATAATAATAATAATAATAATAATAATAATAATAATAATAATAATAATAATAATAATAATAATAATAATAATAATAATAATAATAATAATAATAATAATAATAATAATAATAATAATAATAGCAATTGTCCATGCAGAACATGTAATGAAGCCCAATATTTGCATGCGAAGTCTCAATCCAAAATTGTCCAACAAATAAAGTTACTTAACTAATTTCAAAGAATTTAAATATGAAATTTCTTTCATGCGTGGCATGCGATAGAAGCATTAAAAAAAATCAGAAAAGCTGTTTAACTTTGTACATGCCTCGACTCGATAGAGATAAATAAGGCATGCAGAATGTACAACAAGATAAACGACACAATGAAAACTGATATTGCTTGGCGGTTGGCACACGCATCATAGTTAAGTAAAAGAAAACAAAAGTAATAACTTGACACATAAAATGTGGTGTACAACATGTAATCAAGTCCAACATTTGCATGCGACAGAAGCATTAAAAAAATTCTCAAGAAAGGATCATAAAGCATGTCGGCCGAACTTTAATCTAAAATTATAATTTTCTAATAATTTAACATGTTGGCTCTCATACCAATTGAAAAAAAATCAAAATTATAAAATTATATTTTGATCATGTCAAACCATTAAGAAATTTAAGTGCTTGTATACACAACTTACAATTGTCCATTGCTATTGATCGGTGAAGAATAATTTGACAGAATGACCTTTCAAAATAATACCAAAAACTTTTCTTCTCTTTCAAGATGAGGAAAGGAAAAGAAGAAGATAATTTTTCATTCAATGTTTCAAGATGTGCATTTTGAAAATCATGATCATCTATTTATATAAGATTTCTTTTATGTAATTTGAATTTCTACTAATCATAGAAATTTTAATGCATCATTTGATCTCTTCATATTATATTCCATATCATAACATATTAATTACTATGCCCAATATATATTGATCACTTTTATTTGGGTCTTAACTTATTTGACAATATATTAATTATATAATTTACTTTCATATTAAACCCATTATTGAATATGATCCAACAAAAGGGCCATGCAATCTTGGCATGTGGCAGACTGTCTTTGTTGTTGTCTTCGGCATGCAGATTTCTAAAAGTTGGAGCCTATGTTACATGGTCATCCAACCTTGATCAAAGAGTTGATCTATTTGCCGAAAAAATAATTGATCTTTCCATGATGAAATCATAGGGTGTTGGAAGAAATTGAAGAGTTCTAGCTTACTGTGTAATGTCTCAAAATCACATCTCGTCACGTGGTAGAATATGCTTTAAGGACGTTACGAACCATTCTTACGTGTACATCATATTGACAAAAAAAGACTTTGACTTATCAAGTTAGAATAACATTATATGCGAAAGAGTAACATCATGAATAAATGGTAATATGCGGATAATATCGTAATAAAATATGCGGAAGACTAATGAAAGAATAATCATATGAGTCCTTAGAAAACTCATCTAATACATCATCCTAACAATAAGACAAGAGAACTAAGACATAAATAGAAAGATTCAGGACACTCATATGCTATCATCATGAGCTCGATTTGTCACTGTTGGTCATCTTCATTATTATGAGTTTTAGGAATCAATATGTAAGTAACATAAATATCATCATAAGATCATGATACTAAATATGAATAAATATGAACATCATCATCATATAAGAAGAATAAATCATGATCATAAAAATAATGGAAACATGTAAAGAGACATATGAATACGAGATCAAAAGATCATAATTAAATTATCATAAAAAGTGACAAAAGCCGATCATCATAAGAGTGATTCTTTATTCATATGTATGCATCTTCTTCATCATCTTATTATTTATTTTTTACTTATTTGGAATATATTTCAACACACGGAAAAGCCTACTTCAATCTGTTCATCATCATCATCATCATAACTAGCAAAACCAACACATAACTAACTATAATCAGTTCATAACTGATCATCACGCTCTTCATTTAATATTTTCCATATTTTATCTTACAGTTTTTAACTTATCTTTATTAGGACACATGGATGATGATCAATACTTGGTCATCATAAGAAAGGATCAATGAATCATACTGATCAAGGGTCCTAATCATCACCATTATATAAGACTTAATAAGGGTTACAAGATAAGATCATGAAGTGAAATCAAATGTGTATAAACATCTTAATCATCATCATGAATAGATCAACATTGATGAATATGAATCAGAATCTAATTTAAATCATCATAATAAGAGTCATAAGATAATATGGTCATATTAGACATCATCATTAGTAAAAATGAAAATAATATAATCATCATCATGACTTAGATCGGGATTAAGTACATCAATCAAAGATCTGAGCATCATAAAATTAACTTTAGTCATGTCGGAACTCGAACTGAGTAGGGCAGAACTCGGACCGAGTTCATCGGTTCTGTTCGAGAAAAAATTAGGTTCAACCCGGGCCAAGTCGGGTCGTCTTCGAGTTGGGGCAGCTATCGTGCCTGACTGTTCATCTTGCATGGAACTCAAAAAAAGTCCTAATATAGCCCTGGCCAGTTCCTATCACACTTGGGCAGTAGCCGTCAAGGACGAGAAGAACGAAAGAAGCATACGACATAGAGGAGGAAAATCTAGGGATGACTTGTGGAAAACAAAGGAGTTGATTTATTTGATTTGGCCTCATATTTATAGGAGAGGAGTAAGAGTTGTTGTTGAAATTAATTTCTTTCGTATTTATTTCCAACTTATCTTCCTTGATTTTGTTTTATCTTTATTCTCTTTTTTCCTCTCTTTTATTCGATTTCAATATCTTATTTATCTTTTTTCTTCCAAGGAACCGGGCGTTACATACTGCCCCAACAGACATGCAAAATCCACCCTCTAATAGAGAAAAAAACAAGTTGTATTGAAACAATGAGCTTGGTCAAATTCACCATCTAATGGCTCGATTAATTACTACAAAAGAATGTTTTCCTTTACCTGAGTACACAATACACAAGGCAAATCAAATGAGAACCTCTGATGTTCTGTTTTATAAGAAAGTTGAAAATTCCGACAGGTAAAGCTCAAAATCATTGCAGCAAGGGTCTATATCATGTTTCCCTTTACCTTTGGTTTGTACTTTCAGGAAATCCACAAGGTCTTTGGAAGCATAACTCATTTTTCAATAGTTTTGAAAGCAACAATTTGCAAGGATTTGGCATTATCATGCATGTAATGGGAGAAGGCGATAGTTTTGTCTGAGCTGAATTGGTCAGGCTTCAAGGATATTTTTTTCAGAAGGATTTGGAGAAGAATAAATGGATCAGAGTAATTTTAAGTTTCTAACAGAACCAAAAAATTCTGGACCTTGCTGAGTATTGATGGTTGCTAAATTGATACAATGTTGAAGAGAAGGAAAAGAAAATTGAACCAGATATAATCAGAATGACAGGTTATATCAAATCCATCGAACGAGAATTATAAGCATGGGAGCTCAGGACAAAAAGATGATGCTTAAACTGTTTGAAAGTTTAAACTTACGCTTTGCCCTTTCTGTTGCCCCTGATGGTTTGATTTCTTTCTGCGCGTCTTTCAGCTTTTAATGAGCTCTGTGCAAATGATAAGTTAGAGCGGATGAAGAACATATATGCATGCCTCCACTTGATCTTACAATTATCACTGATGTCTGACGGCAATGAGCATGCATGCACACTGCTCTGCAGAGATGAAATAAATGAATTCGGACGCCAACAGCATGATTTATTTTGGACCAAAAGGCAACACGCCTGCTCGCACAAGAAACTAATTTTATGATATGATATCATTCCGAAACATATGGCTACCACAACACTTCATGCATGCCTCTGTTTATATATTTGTTTTTTTTATTATGATATATAGTAGGGCAAAACTGTATCGTCGACTCTGCATTAAGTTCCCACAACTGATAGAAGAAGTATAAAATCTCTCTGATAGAGCAACTGATCTTTTGTTGTGCTCTCTGGTAAATTGCTTCAATGAAATCTATTGGTTGCAACAAGGACCTTAGCATGATGCATTGATATGGTAAAAATCTATAGAGATTGCAAAAGAGGGGGGAAAACCGAGCGAGGGTAGAAAATCATCAATTGGTGCAGAAGAAATCAAAGTTAACTTTGGGCTTGGAGTACTCGGTCGTCAGTATTTTGGTAGCAACTATGGCGTTGGCAGCCTCTGTGTAGTGGATGCCATCCCAGCTGACAGCCTTGGAGCCGTCAGCACAGACCTGGCAACCCGTAGATCCACACATCAAACGCTGGTCGAAGTTGTATGGAGGTCCACCGAAGCCGCAGCACGCCATCAGGGGTTCTGCAAATCCTGCTCAGAAGAAGAAGAACGGCAGAGTCATGTATCTGCATATACCGTGCATCAAACATGAAGACGAATTATTTGAAACACTTACCGTGTGCAGTGTTATTTGCGATGAGATCATATTTGATGGCATACAAATCGGTATGAACTACTGTTGCATTCTTCAGCTCGTAGCTAAGTTGGTCGCAGAGCTCGATCAGTTGCGAGTTGAACTCCCTGGCAGCGTTGTTGTAAGGCGCGAGGCATCCGTTGGAGTCGAGAGTGCTGTTGTCTTTCCTCGGCAGGGCGAGCTTCTGAGGCAAGCACCCCAGAGGGCCAGTGTTGTGCACCCAAAAGTTCCTGCCACCATTGTCATATATTCTCTGCAATGCCAAAGCAAGAAGATGTTTCAGTGCAAACAGTAGAGACTGTAGGGGGACGCTGTCTCAGAATTTTACTGTAACATGGAGTGTAGTTTGAAAGGAATCAAAGACTCGCCATGATAGCTTTCTTTATCTCAGAAACGATGGAGGGGATCCTTTCGACCACTTGATCATAGGTCAGATTCAAAGAGAAGGCGTTTGCAAGATCATTTTGTCCAATGTCGAAGGAGTAGAGCGCGTTCCGGAAGCCGTCGAGATCCACCGGTCCCTTTGCGCCTGTCACAACTCTATGAATCAAAAGCATGCTACTGCTGAACTACAGCTGGTGAAGAAGATGGTAATTAAGCAATTAATGAAGCAATGAATGAGCAGAACACCTCGAAGCACGCATTTAGTATAGACGACAGGCAGTCTATGCACCACGAGGCGTACCTTGCCAATTGAGCTCGAGAGATCGAGATCTGAAGCGAAGGAACTGGTTCACTTGGATGGCCAGGGCGAAGGGAACATTCGTGGGCTGCGTGGAGGAGCCGGCGATGGCGAAGTTTGCCCCGTTGCTGAAATCAGAACCCAAGGACTCCATGTATGGGCTCAGGTACATCGTGCCCAAGTTCTCACCTGACCACACGACCAACAACAACACCAAGATCCTGCTTCAGTTCAGGAGCAGCAAAGACGCGTACGGCATGCGACTATATCAATGTATGCATACAAGTGGGGAGTTAATTAATGGGCTGAGTGAATCTTTTGGGGCCAGTACTATGTCTACATTTACTCACAGAGGAAATCGATGACGAGCCGGCCGTCGCAGAAGCGGCCGGAAGGCCGGTGGAAGAAGACGCGGCCTTCCGGTTCGCCCAAGACATAGCCGAGGCCGGCGGAGAGTCCTCCGGTGTCGGAGTTGGAGTCCCCAAAGTTGAACAGTACCGGCGGCCTCTTGCATCCGCATTCGACCTTCCCTGCGCCCAAAGAGAGCACCAGACAGCACAGCGACAGCAGTACCGTCGACGTTCCGGCAGTAGCCATTAGTTGCAGAGGCAGCTAGGTAGCCAACTCTTCACTTCTTCAGCGTTTTTTCGCTCTTCCCTAGTTCCCTACACTATATAGAGATTGGCGAGTGAGGCAGGCACTGTCAGTAGCGGATAGGGGGATGTGGCTGAGAGAGAGAGAAAGAAGGTGCTCACGAGATCAGAAGAGGACATGATGATATTGAACGGGAGTTCCAAAGAGGTGACGGGAATGGGCTCGTGGAAATGGGGGTGTGTCGTGTGGTCGTGCCGTGGTGGAGCTCGGACGCACATGGGATGGCAATATTCTTCGTCTCATATGGGGCTCCGAGGGGAATTTTCGATCTAGATTTTGAATTTGAAGAATTTTTTTTCGTGGGTCAGATATGAGAGAAAAATTATGTTTGAATCCTCTTTCAAAAATTAGAACGGGGAGTTCTTTTCACCCAGTGGGTCTCGAATTTTCACATCTCAAAGAATGAGTGTACAAAAATAGTATCACATTGATATTAGTAATAAAGCGAGAGTAAATAAATAAGTATAAATGAATGAGGAGACTAATGAATTAATATTGAATGTTTATAGAGAAAATTCATCTTTGAATATTTTTAAATTTATAATAATATTTTTTTATCAAATTATCTTTTAGTAAAAAAATTAATAAAAATTTTTAACTGAATAAAAAATATGGTTCAATTCGATTTTTTGATTTTGATCGATTTTTTATTAATTTAATTCGGTTTAATCCGATCAAAACTAGAATCGGACCGTAGAGTTTAGAGTTTCCGCGGGCCCCGAATTCTCGCGACGAGGAATAAAATTTCCTCGAACCGAGAATTCGAATCAGGATCGAGAGCGAAGGCCAATCGACGGGGTCGAGACGGGTGACACTCCGTCCCGAATAGGGTCAAGTGCGACTCCTAGGCGCACCAGTTTTGTGTGTAGACAGCGTGTGGGCCCACCACCGACAAGAGAACCGGTTCCTGATACGTCATGAGTAAATTTCATGCGGAAGGTACAAATTTACTTTTCATATCCCCCCTGTCGAAATCTTCTTTTCAACTCAAAGCTTTTAAAAGTTAAATCATAGAAAACTATTTTCATTCGAGATTGAAAATTCAAAAGCAAATAAATATTTTATAAACTGGTTAAATTTTTTTGCTTCTAATTTTAATTTAAGGGCTTGATTTCTCAAAAAATATGAGCATTTTTTTATTGTTTCTAACGTTTTATACGGGGGTTTTGTATAAGGAAATTAAACTTTTCCTAAAATAAATCCTCTCGCGGATGCAAAGAATTAAAATTTTCCTAGTGAAAAAAAAATTCAAATTTTGCAACGTACGTAAAATGATTTGTTTCCTTCTTTTCTTCCCTCTAATTGAGATCTTATAACAATTATACTCAAAGTGGCAAAACATTTGAGAATCTGATTCAAACATATCAAACAACAATATAGTTTATAATACATTATCACTTTCTACGACAGTATTCTACTTTTTCACACAAAACTATTAACAATTCGAATTGTTTGTTTATGAATTTTTTTAATCTTGATGGCAAATTCGTCCTTTGAACTTCCTTCTTTAGATATGCCTGTGAGAGAGAGAGAGAGAGAGAGAGAGAGAGAGAGAGAGAGAGAGAGAGAGAGAGAGAGAGAGAGAGAGAGAGAGAGAGAGAGAGAGAGAGAGAGAGAGGAAACATGACATGAGCGCGGTGTGGGTATCAAGGGATTAGCCATAAACATGCATATGTTACGCGTATTAATTTATCATTGATTAATAATAAATGATGGAGATACCACAACGACCAACTTAAGTAGGGTCCCGTTAACAGTGAATTAATGTGGACACGTCCAAGGGGACTGCACGGTCCAGCAACATTAATGTAATATTTATTTAACTTAATTACTGATAGAGATCATTATTCCCCTATATGTGCTCCTCGCGGCACTAAAAATTATACACTAATCAAAATTTGGAGATTCCAGTTAATTTAATTTTATTTCAAATTATATATCTAATCTATAGATGAAGTTCTCAATAAAAAAATTTAAGACTTAAAATTACTTATCACTCCCTCTAAATCTCGATTCATTACGAAAAAAATTGTTGACTTCACGACAAACTTTTTGTCTCTAAATTTGTGGCTATTTGTGATTAAGTAGTGAGATGAAAAGTTAAAGCATATTGGCGACGAGACTACCAATGAATTTGTTTTGACAATATTAGTGAAGAAAATAGTGATGCAATTAGTGAAGAAGAAAGCCCTGTCTTTTTTTGCCGATGAAATTAGGTTCTTACGGAAGGAGGGAAAGAGATAGCACTAAACACAGAAAAATATAAAGATTTATGATATTTATTTTAAATTGCGCTACGTCTTCGAGCGGCGATGACTTTTTTATTATAAAATAATAATAATTACAAGAATGTGAAATAACTCAGGCGTCATAAAATTTATATAAAGAACTTTAATACAAAATAAGAAACAGAAATCCTAAACAAAATTTTCACCTTTACTTGAATAATATCTTCAGAGCACAAAACTTCAATTTCATCTCACGCCACTGTCAGTCACATCTGTTATCAAGTATTGATGTTAAGCGAGTCTAAACAATGTTAAAACTTGCTATGAAGAACAGATTTGATGAACATATTAGCTGCATTATCTTCGATGTCAATGCTTTTCACATTGATCATTTTCTTAGTGCGGATAAAGTGATATTTGACATTGTTTGATTTTTTTCATGATGCATTTGATCATTGTCTAAACATATTGCACTTAAACTATCACAGTGCACTATAGTCTGCTACTGATATAATTCAAAATCTCCAATTAAGTCTTTCAACTAAATGCTTTACTTAACAGTTTTTGTCAGAGCCATATACTCTGCTGGTAGATAATGTAACTCATGGTTGGAGTGTAACCTTCCAATTGATAACAGAACTACTCAAAGTGAAGGCATAGCTTCTAATATATCATCTTCCATCAACACCTGCAGTATAGTATGAATCTGAGTAACTAGCAACTAAACACTATTTATCACTTTTGTAGATGAGACTAATATCAAATGTTACTCTCAGATATCGAAATATTTACTTCACTGCTTGTCAGTACTCTTTTCCTAAATTGCTCATAAATGAGAACACTAACTGTCAAGTGTTCTGCAAATCATGACATACATCAAATTTTTAACTGCACTAACATAAGGAACCCGAGACATGTACTTCTTCTCTCCTTCTAATTTTGGTGTGAAAGCAACAGAGATGAATATTTGTAACTGATGGAGTATTTAAAAGCTTCGCTCCAGACATTCCAAACCTCAATAAAATCTTCTGAATACAATTTTTCTGAAATAAGAAGAGTTTATCCTTTGCGTGATCCTTTAATATTTTCATCCCCAAAATGTTTTGTAGTGCACCAACATCCTTCATATCAAATTCTGCACTAAGAAACTTTTTCAAATTTTGAATAGCTGACACGTCTCTAGCAGCAATGAGCATTCAACTGAATTCCTTACTCATCATGAAACTGTCAAACCTCTTATACATTATTTAGAAGATTGCTTCAGGTCATACAAAGAATTTTTCAGTGTGCAAACTTGATCCTTTTTTCTTGAAATGAAGAATTCCTCTGGATTGCTTATAAGAATGTCTTTTTCAAGTGCCTCATGCAGAAAAGCAATCTTCACATTTACTTGCTCGAGTTCTATATTCTGATGCGGTACAAGAGCAAACAACACTCTGATAAAAGTATGTCTAATTACATATGAGAATATCTTATTATAGTTCACAACTTCTTTCTGACTATAACTTTTTGCAACCAATCATGCTTTGTATTTTGTGCTTTCGACTTTTGAAATTTCAGCTTTCTTCTTAAAGATCAACTTACAGTCAACGACCTTTATATTTTTAGGCAACTTGACCAGCTCTCAAGTCTAATTCTTTTGAAGAGATTTCATCTTCTCATCCATAGCAACGATCTATTATTCAGATTTGACACATGTAATGACATACCTATAAAAAGACAACTCTAGGGACTCCACCTTTTCAACTTCCTATAAAGTATAAGCAATCATATCCTCGAAATCATATCACTTAGGAGAGCTCACTTCTCTATGATGACGTCTAGTAGCAATTGACTCCTTTTCAGGTTGCTTATCAAATATTTCATGTTCTGATTCTATTTCTTGATGTGATTCTTCAACATTATTTTCAGTTGGAGTGACTTCAACGTCTACCTGTTTGCTGACACTCTCTTCAGCTTCCACCTTCAACTGAAGTATTGATGTTTCATCAAAGGTCATGCTTCTGCTGCTGTGGATAACTTTGTGTTATGAAAGAAATCAAATTATATAATCTTTCACTCCTGCACTATATCCCATGAATATCTCTTTTTTGCCTCTTGACTTCATCTTTCCTTCATTGATATGATAGTATGTTGGGTAATAAAAAAATTTTTAGATTAGAATAATTGATTTCCTGATCATTTCTTAATAGGGGTTTTGAGATACAGTCTATCATGACCTCGATTTAACCCACGAGTTAAACTATAGTTCGCGATTCTTTACGGACGATCAAATTAAATTATGAAAAATGCAGAAACGTGATGTAATTTACTCTTCCTTTTACAATATAAGAGTAAAAATATATACCATTAAATAAATTACATAATATATGATCATTTCATAGCAAACTGATACTCCTTAAGTCGTACATTTTACAAGATAAATTTATTTTCGTTACAATTTATTTTGACAAAAATAATAAACTCGACCAACTCTCTCGACATCCTAACAAAAGAACACGAGAATAACAACTCCCATCAATATCTTTACATCGAAAGAGTTATCCCTGCTAAGATTATGAACTCGTTCAATTCAAGAAGTTATACCGATTTGAAAAATATTAGAAATAACATTATGAGCAAAAATAGCTCAATAAGTTGATAACTCATAACTTATGTGTTACCAACTAATCAATTCATAGTGACATAGAAAAGTATGCAATAATCATAATAGCAAAATAGACATTTTCATATATTTGATAATTACGTATATAATATACTAATAAGAAACATCACACTCAACTTGCAACCAATATCATATAAATCATATCAAATATATGTACGCAAATGCAACACTCTCATATGAATGCACGGATCACCAACTGGCCAGTGGTCGGTAGGTGGACTCTACAGGTGGCTCCCATTGTGATAAGCGATGTAGCACTTAGCTCCATTCTACCTCATCCCTTTCGGGGAACAAATCATATTGCGATAGGTGAACTCTAGAGGTGGCCCCTACGAATTCTAGAGGTGGCCCCCATCGCGACTACTCACGATGTGACACTTAGCTCCGCATGTCACTTAGCTCCAATCTATCTCATCTCATTTCTGAGGAACAAAATGATGCATTGGATTCTAGAGGTGACTCCCATCGTGATCAGCGATGTAGTACTTAGCTCCAACCATCATACATGCAATGCAGACAGATGCAGATGCATGATTCATCATATAATAATTATATCTCGAATATCAGAAGATGAATCATATCAAATATCATTTCAAATCGAACAAGATTGCACTTCTCATAACTCATTCATATCATATTACATATGCTTTTCAAAAGTGCAATCATATAATTATTCAAATATACTTTTCACAATTGCATTTTTCGAAATCAATTCATAACATTTCAAAACATATTCAATACATATAATAATCGATGTCACACCAAATTCAAAAGAGGTGCATACATAGAGTAGGAGAAACCAATTTACCTATAAGAACTACCAAGATATTTTTCCTTTCCCTTTTCACTACTTTACTCTTCTACTCCTATACAATAATAATAAGAAACACATCACTTCTATGCTCTGAACAGAAGCCTATCACACATGAAACACAATTAATTGAAATGGTATATGAACCTTAAACATTTACTCTTTTAACTATTAAACATAAGGATTGACCTAATATTATGACAGATTGTACACATAGTAAAGAAAAATCCATATCTTCTGGTATACATAATCAAATGACATCATTCTAATTTTCTTTATTTTTATATTACATCGACATTAATCTATAAAAGTTTCATATTCTATTTCATTACGGTTTGCTCTCATGAAAATCAACATTCAGCCTAACTTTTATGTTATTTTTATGTTTGATCGGTTGAGTAACCTTACTTTTATGATTTATATAAAATAATAAACATTCCCTATTATGATACTTTTAATTTTCTCAAATAGTAGACATCCTAGGGTACAACTATTAAAATTACTTGAATTTATATCTATTTGTACTGAGCACAATAAATTTAACCAATACTAGCATAATCTGCCCTAAGCTCTATCCTGACAGACTGAGTAAGGCTCGGTAAAATATTATCAAATAATTTCATGACATATTGGATTTAATACATAATTTACAAATTCAGGTAACAATTTCGGCAGATAGAGTGATAGTACCTTAATCCTGATGGCATAACTTTCGTTTCATAACTCTTATTAACATGATTCCAAATCTCATGTAAACTAGATTCGGAGATTATTCTACATATTAAATTTGATAATTTTTAAGGATGAATTGATACGAAAGAAAATCTTAGGAAGAATACTATCAGTCTAGGGTTAGAATCTTCACCTTTAATGATCTTCCTTCTCGAATTTCCTTCAACGTACATAAAGGAGTCGTGTTTTGAAATTTTTTGTGTGTTGTCTAGAGAGAAGGATAAGATCATACAATTTTTTTTTAGATTTTTATCACTTGAATAGGTCGGTTGAAAAAATAGTCTAAGCATGAGGTGGCAAGCTGTTAGCGCAGCTTGCATGTCAAGAGTTGAAATTCTTATCCAATTAAAATTTAACATTTAAAAATCATTAATTTCATCTCTAATTGATATTAATTAGTATAATATAATCCATGTAATTTATTCACATATTTATATATTAATTTTTATTACACACATATATTTTTTCATGTCACTTGGCGACATTTGATTGGTCCACTAGACTTAAATCCAATCTTAACAAATCACATGCATAGTTAACCATAAAAGGATATGCTTTATCATAATATGATTATTAATCATATTTTAGTACTTTAGTTAAATTTTATAAATTCTTATTATATCACTACGTGACATGACAATATATACTACACCACATATATTCAATTGATTATAACTATATAATATAGAATCCAATATGGATTAGATCATGAATATTACACAGTCGTAGGGCTTCAATTCACTAAGTAGTAGACTGTGTTAATAGCTTCAGCCCAGAACGTTCTATTAAGGTCACCTTGCTCTCTTCATAAGTGTCATGTTAATTTGTTCTGCCACTCCATTATATTGTAAGGTATTTCTGTCGGTGAGATGCTTGACAATACCTTCATTTTTGCAGAACTGGTTGAATTCAACAGAATAAAACTCTAAACCATTATCAATGCAAAGATGCTTCACCTTTTTCGACGTCTGATTCTCCACCAAAATTTTTCACTGCTTGAGAGTCTTGAAGGAGTCACTCTTATGCTGCAAGAATATTCAAGTCATCATCGAGTAATCATCAATTATAGATAGGAGGTATCTGACACCTCCTAATAATGGAACACGAGAGGAACCCCAACAAATAGCATGAATGTAGTTAAGTGTCGCATTCGTCCTATTCACTACTTTGTCAAACTGAAACTTTCGTTGCTCGCGAACATAGAGTGCTTGTAGAAGTTGATTTTAGATATCTTCTTGTTTCCTATAAAACATCGCTTGCTGAGAATATTCATCCCATTCTAACTTATATGCTCAAATCCCATGCCACAATCTAGACTTTTCTGATTCGAATAAATTAGTCACTGCAACAACGTAGAGATTATCTTACCTTGTAATATATACAAGGACTTCTGCTTGACTCCCGTCAGAACTGTAACGCCATCCTTCATGGTCGTGAGAATGTCTCTAGCAACATTGAAATGATAGTTTTTAGAGTCCAAGACTTCAAATTATATCAGATTCTTCTTCAATTGCGGAATATGACGGATCTGTCAGCGTCTTTACAAAATTGTCATGAGTCTTGATATGCATTTTGCACAGAACCAATCCTTATCCATGATGACATTTTCCACCGTTAGTCTTCTGATATGATGAGAATAATTCTTTATTCAGAGTCATATGATAGGAGCACCTCGAATTAAGAATCCAACCATCCTCCAGACATCCATGTTTAGTAACAGTCAAAACCAAATCATCTTTAGAATTTTCCATTTCATGTGTAACCGCAGCACAAGGGACCTTCTTCTTTTTTAGACAATCATTATTTCAATGATTTGGTTCCTTGTAGTAATTACAAATGTCTTTCGTAGTGATTTTTTTTATTTGGCTCAAATTTATTTGAAGCCGAGGCATGTCCCTTCTCTGCGGTCGATATCAAACTCGCATATTGAGTTTCTGAAAAATTTTTAGATGCCCTATACCAAAGTTCACGAGTACGGAGACTCGATCTTACTTCTTTCAGACTTATAGTTTCCTTCATAATTATAAACTGAACAAAATTCTCATAAAATGAAGAAAACGAAATTAACAAAATTAAGATAGCATCTTCGTCCTCGATCTTAATATTAATATTTCTTAATTTCATCAACAAAGAATTAACTCATCAAGATATTTCTTCAAAGAAATATCTTCTTATATACGGAGGACGAACAGACGTTACTTCAACAATAACTTCTCAAAAATAAAATATATTTTTACTCTCACTTTATTCTCAGAGCATGAGCAACTTTATTATTAGGTGGAGTAGAGCAAATTTACTCTAATTTTTTTCTTTATTCCCGCAATTTAATTAATAAGTACTTATTTTACTCATATTCTAAATACGAACATATTTCCAAATGTTTGCCTTTCAAGCACCAACCACAACTAACGGACAATCAGACGGCGGATTTGAAATTGCCAATTGAAAGAGCGCGAGACGGATGCCGGAGTGTGACGGCGTTGTCGCCCACCGTCTGTATAAATAGCAAGTAACTGCGTCGGTGCGAGCGCGTTTGTTCGGAATCTCTTGTGGTCGTGGCACAGAAACAGCTCTCGGATCTCCACCACCACCTCCTCCTCCTCCTCCTCGGTAATCCATTGTAATCTCTTCGTCTAATGCCGGAAATTATGACTTCGGTTCTTGAATCTGCAGATCCGATCTTGGGGTTTGATCGATCTGGTTTTGTTTTTTTGCTTTCGGGTTTTGATTTGATCGCTGGAACATTGACATTTCGACTCACACTTTCTGTCTGAGATCTTGCTTGGATCTGTTTGATTTTCGGAATTTCCTTTGTGTTCGTAATGCAATGTGTCGAAGTGCCAAATTGGTTGAGGCGGCCCGATCGTTGTGTTTTCTTAGAGCAGGAATTTTTCGTGGATCCTGGTTGATTGGATCTGAGAATGAAGCGACAAATAAATCGCGACCAGATCCATGTGATCTGCGAGCAATTCTGTTGGATTCTGCGTGCATAGACGTGGAGTGTGATAACGTTGATTAAAGCCATCACCTTTAAGTCTTTATGTACACAGAGAAGGCAGATTTCTAGTTTTTTTTGTGCATCTCTACGTTTCTATTACGCTACATTCTTCGCCAATCTAATAGGACAGGGGATGTTGGAAGAAATCGAACATGTTCTTTTAATGATCCGACTGATGGATTCTCGATGCCGCCCCATGCTGAGAAATTTCCTTTGATTTGCATTTCAGTTGTGGAAAATGGGTCTGTCTTTCACCAAACTCTTCAGTCGACTTTTTGCCAAAAAGGAGATGCGCATCCTTATGGTGGGACTTGATGCTGCTGGTAAGACTACCATTCTGTACAAGCTGAAGCTGGGGGAGATCGTTACCACCATTCCCACCATCGGTACATTTTCTGCTCAAAGCCTCTTATTGGTTAATCTTGTGTTCACTATTAATGTTGATCTTATTGAAGTTTATTCAAAATGTAATTTTGTTTTCTTCATCTTTTAGTTTAATAAGCACATCTTGCTCTTCACGCTACCATGACAAAAGAGTTGGAGTTAACCATGTATTCGCCATATCCAATCGTTAATTGAAAAGAATTGGAGCACTATTCATGATCATGATGAGAACTATAGGTTATTTAGGTTGTTACTTGTATAAGATTTTAAAATGGTGTGTTTATACTTTGAAGGTAAGTTTTTAGCCTGGTTGATTATTGTCCTCTAGTACTCATCCTTTTCTACTGATAAAAGAAGGATAAGAAAATTGTTCGTCTGGAAGATGTGAAAATATTTATCAGTTATCTCTCTCCCCAGCAGTTTATGGAAAGAATGACTTAATCCTTTTATTTCCAATGACATTTTTTTTTCTTTTTCATTTCATTGATGTATTTCCTTATCTTGGTTCATAATTTTATTTAGGATTTAATGTTGAGACCGTGGAATACAAAAACATCAGCTTCACGGTGTGGGATGTCGGTGGTCAGGATAAGGTATGTATAAAAAAATCAGCCCAGATACACAATATTTCTGTGTATTATATCTTATGTGCATGGTCTAGCCTTGTATGTCATCTTATGAAATTGTTTTCGTTGCCTTTACTCCAAGATTCGACCTTTGTGGAGACACTACTTCCAGAATACCCAAGGCCTCATCTTTGTTGTCGACAGCAACGACCGAGACCGTGTTGTTGAGGCTAGAGATGAACTCCACAGGATGCTTAATGAGGTGATTTTTTCTGATTAAAATTTAGCACGAGAAATCGATTACTTCTAAAAAAAAGACAAATTGGTTGAATTGCTGAGCCGATTATTCAAACATTTTCATGATTAGTCCTGTGCTTTATCTGATGATCTTCCATCAATTTGTCCAAAGATGTGCATTGAGTTTTTGAAAATGTGTTTTTGTGTTTGGTTATTAAACTGGATTTCTTATTTAGTTAGGAAACAGTTTTGAATAAGAACTGAGCTGAACTTTATGGATGGAAATACTTTGTTCCACAAGTTTTTATCCTGTTTAGCTGTTCTTCATAATGGAATGAGAAATACATAACATGAGAAGTCAAAAGTCAGCTATTTATGATTGTTCTCCAATTGTCTGCGTATTTATGTGTATGTTTGATGTTCTCTTATGTTCTAGTCACAATACTTATGTTTCTTTCTGTACTTCATTTGCTTGTTTCTATAGCTCTAGTTTTATTTACAGTATCTTGCCCTCCTTCAAAAGTTTTCGGCAGTGATTCTTAGATAAATTGGCATAGACCATTTTGTCCTGGGCAATCAGCAGCTGAAGTTTGTATGTTTCTGGCAGCATGAAATTGACCCTCTTTTGGTTTTGCAGGATGAGCTAAGAGATGCCGTGTTACTTGTTTTCGCCAACAAGCAAGATCTTCCCAATGCAATGAATGCTGCAGAAATCACTGATAAGCTTGGCTTGCATTCACTCCGCCAACGCCACTGGTAAACTTCTTTTACTTTTTGAATTTCCCAAATCTGCACGAGCATGATCATTTTATTCAACCAATCAATCCACCTTGTCCCAGGTACATCCAGAGCACTTGTGCTACATCTGGTGAAGGCTTGTACGAGGGACTAGATTGGCTGTCAAACAACATAGCTAACAAGGTGTGATTTTTAGCAAGTTAGCGATCTGGCTTAAAATCCGACTAAAATTAGCAGCTGTCTTCTTGGATTGTATTAATTGGTACTAGTGTATTAATGCAGGCATAACTTGTTGTCGATCATCTTTTGCTCGAGGAAAGCAGGGAATATTGTTTAGAAGCTGCTCTGAAAAAAGATACATGTTTATGTAATCTTCATTTCATTGATGTTTCCTTGTTCGCTGAAACATCCATTCCTTATTATGGAAGACTAGACATCTGAAAATTATTCTATTCCTCGTGGTTAATATATCATTTTCCTTTTCCAATCAGATTTGATTGTCGTTGGGTCTCACGACTTATTAAATCAGCATCTCTTCCCTAACTATTTTCCTTCTCTGCAACCAGCATTACTTTTGTGATTATTTTCCAGTGCAGTTTGCACTTCTTATACGACCTTTGTGAATGTTGGATCCGTCCAGCATGACTTTTTAAATCATTTGCTCGTACTTGTTGTCTGAAACTCTGTTTTTTTTTTTTACAAAAGTAAGAAATGTATCCACAAAATCGAGTGAAATGATATGAACTTTTTATAAAATTCAGATACATCAAATGGCATATCCGTGTGATCTAAACGATAATAATAGTTTATTACATGATTAATCATAATAAATATTAATTGTTTTATTCTTTTTGTTCATTATTTCGACTTCTAACTCATTTACTCAGTTGAACCTGCCGCACCTCGAAAAGATTAGTTATAGCCACCAACCACTACATCAAACATTTGCATTTGAAAAAGAAAAAAAAACAATCTTTACTCAATCGATAATAATATCAACATCATTTATAACCCAATTTGAGCGAAAGACACTCGAGAGCTTTTCTAAGACATGCATGCAGCTCTCTTTTGGTCACTCTTGAGAAAGTGATGCATGCAGTTCTTAACTCTGAAGGACAAGCGACTTGCCCAGGATCATGTCATCTGTGGTGAAGTCAGCTGCTTTCCGGTACGTTCCTCGCCCGAAGTCCAGGTTATATGAATCTGTAAGACCATCTACCAAGCTGAACTCCGGGGTCCACCCAAGTTCTGCTTTAGCTTTCTCAATTGAGGCAAAGAAGTGCTGCAAAATTGCATACAATTCATAAAGTCCAATGCATAAACATGTGCTCTTAGATATTTCTTTTCTGTACATACTCATCTGTATATCAAGATGAATACCTGGTCTCTGAATGGAAATGATTTCTTCTTCCCGAAATCGAATTCTTTGGGATTGTAGTGAATGATCTCCGGTTCAGGAAAACCCCCAGCCTGGAGGACGAGAATAGTGTTCAATGAATGTAATTATGTAAGTGCTCATAATGTGGGAACAATTTGGTTATGATCTAAGAACATGTCACCTTTGCGCACGCCCTTGCTAAGCCATCGAATGTTACATACTTTTCTCCGGAAATGTTGTACACTTGCCTACTTGCTTTGGAATTTCCAAGAACTACGATGAAAGCCTTTGCCAGGTCCTGCATGAAAATGAAGGATGATAAAGATGCTCTGATGTTAGACATGGAGAAATAATCATATCTCACTACATGTTTTCTTAGACAATGAAAACATCTATTCAGACACAATACAACTCTCAAGGCTTCAGTGACATGCAAATGAAATGACGTGGGGAGGGGGCATCTAAGTGAATGTTATGCAAACTCCTTTTCGGTTTTAAAAAGTGAATGTAATCATTCCATGGCTGTGTAATTTTGTCAACAGGATTAACAATTTCAACTTAGCACTGATGAATAAGGTTCTCCAGTTGTCCTTTGTCAATAGTAGTTCAGCACAAAGGATTCACAAAAACATGTATCATTTACAATTATACTTTACCTCCCTGCATAGAGTTGGTAAAGAGATTGCTACTTGCCTTAACATGCCCAAGTTGGGTGATCTGAACTCCAGAGCCAGGTATCGGAATGGGCCTTCCAGCTTTCAAGCGATGGAAGAACCATTCTTCGACAGGGTTGTAGTTCAGGGGTCCATAAATGTAGACTGGCCTTAGAGAAGTCCAGTTCACACCCCGGGAGTCCAACAAGCTCTCCGTCTCAAGCTTTCCTTTGTGTCTGCTCTTTGGATCAACTGCATCAGTCTGGTAGTGGAACCTTGGATCAGTTGCATAGCATAAATTGGATATCAGCAGAAAGTTTCAAGGGAATCAAAGTTTCACCTCAAAATGTGGCAACACTTCAGACTTGAGATAGACCCCAGCAGAAGAGCAATATATATACCTGCAGAATGGTCGACAAATAATTAAATATCCTTCTCAATCATACAGCTGAAAGAACAGATTCTGTAGGAGAAGCTACTGCCACAACTCCCAAGTATACATTTGAGATTGATTTATAAGGAAATTTGGCATCTCATTGATTGATTATAAGATCGTATTCTCATGTTCCTCCGTAGGCTAAGGAAAGCCGTAGATTGGTTTGGTGTATGAAGCCAAATCTAACAAAATTGTTATAAGGAACTTACTGCTCTAGCTTTGGCAAGGCATCCAGTATAGGCTCCACTTCCACAGCTTCACGCCCTGCATTAAAAATACATGAATGAGTTCTGTTAAAACGTTCATGGTTCGAAAAATTAAGGTTGTACCCTCATGACTGATGGCATCTAACGCATGATAAAGAACATGTATTACAAAAACTAAGTAAATGCATATATCCTTCATCAAAGAGATACCACGATGCAAAGGAAAAAAACACAACCGTTCATAAGTGCTTAAGTTTACCATTGATGTCATAGACAACATCGAATCCTTCCGCGGCAAGGCTCGTCCTCACGAAATCATAATCTTGTCTATCCCCTTTCAAATGCAGTATCTACAAAAGTAGTAATATTTAGTAGACAATCAAGTAGCATAAGATATTACCATATCTACAGGGATGTGTTTCATCTCACTTTGGACTTGAAATCTTCAAACTCCTGGTCAGATTCTCCTGGAAGTTGCTGGGTGATGGGTGCCTTCCCTCTGGTAAACAAGGTCACCTGCCAAGGGAGGAGTTCCATAGCTCACCAAACTGAACAGTTTCAGTCTACGTAAAAGAGTTATATAGTCGAATTCAATCGACCAACCGACCTGATGGCCCTCCTTGACGAGGAGTCTGGACAAGAATACGCCAATGAACCTTGTGCCCCCCATGATCAGTATCTTCTTGGCGCTCGATGCTGTGACTCGCAGAGCGGCTTTCGGCTGCCGCGGCTGCCTTCTGTTCTGCAAGAACTCATTCAAACGACAGGCAATGTTCAGAGAAGTTTAAACTCTAATCTGATGATGGCACGATACTGTGTTATTTTAAGAATCAAAAGGAGGGTTCCATTAGAGCTTTCTCACTTGGAACGAGATGCTGAGTGCTGTTCCGTTGAACTCGGAAAGGGAGGAAGGGAGGAGAGAGGATCTGGCAGAGAGACGAGGGGAAGCATGGCTCTGTTGCACAGCCACCAGGCGAGCCATGGCCGTGAGCTTCCAAAAGCTGCTTCCTTTTGCCTGCGCGAGCGCTTCTTTCTTCCTGGTGCTCGGGTGGTTAAAAATTAGTTGATGGGGGCACGCGACTGGGTGGCTCCAGAGCAGAGGAGTTACTAGTAGAGCCCATCACCTCACGTTGCATAGGGATAAGACAAGGACCCCACGCCTCACCTCCCTTGCTAGCATCCACAGCTTCCCATGATTCTGGATAAATTTTGATATTAATGAAGCCCCAATAATTTCTCCCGATGGAAAACAAAATTCACAAATAATTGGACGGTTTTCGAAGTCTCGATTGAATTTTTGCAATCCGAGGAACCTTCAGCGTTAAGATTAATTCCTGATTACTTGTTTATGTCTTAATTGGGATGTATGTGCAGCCTTGAACTCTTGGAGACCAAGATTTTGCAGCTGAGTAAACAGAGGAACGGCAAAGTGGTTAATGAAGAGACTTGCCGAGTAATCAACACATATCCAATAATGAAATTTAGGAAATGGAAGACTATGTCCTGATTTGATTACAATCAGAGAACAAATGAAACGTGAAACAGAAGTTGATCATATCCGCATTGGGGTCATGCGGTGGCTTGAGGACGATTAACTACATTGTTTATGTCACACGAATAAGCAGATCAAGTCTGCACGTTTACAGTTCAAATATGAGTACACCTTTCTTTCCTGTGAATACCAACTTTTGATTCGTGGAATCCCTAACGCTGAAATGAGATGGAATATGAGCCCGTGTTTGGATCTTTAACAGCTTTGAAGTTGTCAACGCTCATCCCAAATCGACCCAACAGAGAATTCCCCATCTCCTTCAACTTCCCTGAAATAATTCAAAAGTACACTCAGCACTGCTCGAAGATCCAAATAGTAAGTACTGTTAAAGATGGAATATAAGTTTGCAGTTAATAATCCAGTCATAAACCAGCTAGGTGTAAGCATGTATGATAATGCGTTTTGTATGTAATATATATGTGCTGTATGCATAGACATATAAGAAGATTCCGAGGTACACAAGAACATATCCAGGATACGAAACACAAAGGTTATGTATGCCAAAATACATAGAGCCATATATACACCAGCATGATGTAGTATACTGCAAGATGTAGGATATATACTAATAGAAGATGTAAACATTGAAACAAATGACACACATATATGAATCATGTTTCTAACAAGTTACGAAAGAATAGTGAAAGCTTACCGATCATTTCTTCCTTCATCTTCTCACGTTTTTCAGCTGCAATTGGCTCTAGCCTTCTTATGTTCTTTCTAGCTTGATCATTTGCTGGGTCCAGTTCAATGATCTTTTTCATGTCTGTAAGATTTACAGGATGTAACCCAAAAATATATAAAAAGAGAAATAAACATAAATATGGACCAGACAGCATAATCCACTGGCATATTTAAGAACCTTAAAACATACCGGCAATAGACTCATCATAGTTTTCAAGCTTTTCATATGCCTCTCCTCTTCTTAACAATGCTTTTAAGTAGGAAGGGTTCAGTTCCAATGCTTTGGTGCACTCGTTCACCGTCTCTTTGTATTTACCCTGAAAATCTGAAATAGTAAGATAAAAAAGAAACCCTCGAGAAATATAATGCACAAATAAGGCAATAGCACCAAATGGTTTTAAAGAAAACCTTATAATCCCCCTAGGCAAATTATGGATTCTATAAAAAAAACCTAGATGATATGATGTGGATAAGAGGCAAAATCCAAAACTCTTTGCAGTCAAAATCAATTCTACGAAAATGAACAACCTCATAAAGCTTTGTACCATTTCCTTATATTGGCTACCATAATACTCCTGTTTCTTCATTCCCAGATAGGAAAAATGGGATTGTGATGCAAGCTTTCTCTTCGCTTGGTTCGTTTACTTCCTAGGAGAAAATGTATGAAAACTAAGTTTCTCAATGCTTTTAATAGTGATGTCTACATTAGAGCACTCCTTCAATTGTTAATACTTCTTACAGAATGAAAAAAAAAATTCCCTTCACCTTTCATAATTATTGTTATGTTGCCTCAACTCTTCCATAATTGCTAAGATGATCCACCATCTCTACAATTGTTTTATTTTCTTTATTTTTTATTTTGAGTGTGACCATCACCACAATTGATGTTGAATAAGGATACCTCACTACTAATTGCATATTTTCTATATTCACGGTCATTGGTTTGTTGTTTTTCTCTTTGAGTGCATGTGTGTTTGTAACAAGTGTGGCAGGAGTCTAAGCAAAAAGTGTAGCAGGAAGAGGTAGAATGCATCTCTTCACTGTATTCACAGTTTAAAAGATTAGTCAGTACACACTTATTGATAAACGTTATGTTTCCGATTCAGATACTTCTTTTAGCCAATATCCCTATCTCTTTGTCCTTCTCATCTTCCCTCGACACATGTTAATTCGTTTTCAAAATTTTTTTTTTATTTTGAACAAGTTTCTATCACCTTCCTTCAAAAAGCCACCTTTGTGAGAATCTTCATACATGATCGGTGAACAGTGAGCTTATACACTGTATCTTACATATCAATGGTGGATGTCTAATCACCAGAAAATTCACAAATGAATAGGGTAGGTCTATGTCAGTACAAGCATCAATCTAGTCACCAGTGCTGATGCACAATACAATATAGATGTAGATGAAGCCAAAAAACAAGCAGGAGGCTATGTTTCTAACATCTTAAGATAATGATCACAGGCCGTTCAAACGTGTTTAATGAGAAAGTTTGCAACTAATGTTATGTGTTTGCAGTCAATGTACCAATTTAATGAACTTATGCCACATATTGTGCCTCATTTACTTAGTTTGAATTTTTTTCAGATTTCTAATTGGAGGTTCAGGACCTTCGGGTTTATTCTTGATACATACTATTGATTTTGCAAGAATTTGCCCCCGAGGTTTTCTGAATCCCTATCACTCTCATGCGAATCCCCTAGGATAGAAAAAAAGAATACAACAAGGAAAGGATAAACGATAACTGACCAACTTGAGGAAGCACACGGCGCGATTGCCGTGACACATGGAACGCAGATCCTCGGAGGAAGGCAACTCGGAAGCAACTTGCAGCGTGTGCTCGTACTGCGCCAGCGCCTCTTCGTACTGCCCCGCCCTGAACAGTTCGTTCCCTTCTTCCTTCGCCTCGTTCGCTTGCTTCAGAGCCCTCTGTTCCATCCATTCACACATCACCATTGCATCGACGAAACGGATCAAATCGATTACATCGCAATATTAAAAAATCAGAACTTTTATCTCACCTCTTTCAATTCCTCTTCCGTCAGAGCATCCTCAAAGGACTCTTCCTCTTCGTCATCGCCGCTGCCACCGTCGTCATGGCCTCCGTCTACCGAACGAGCTGCTCCGGAGGACGACGCCTCCTGCGACGATCTCGATGGCGCCGGCGCGTCGCCGGTGTTTTCGCAGTCGGGTTCCGGCTCGATCACCACCATCTCCGATCTCTTTCTTGATTCTTTCGGAAAACGGAAGGAATCGGACGAGCAGAAGAAAATGAAAAGGGATTTGTGAGGAGGTTTCTGGAAAAAGAAATAGAGCATTAATATTTTGTATAAAAGCTTTTTTTAAAATTTACACACGCATTTTTCTCATTAAATAAATACCGAAAGATAGGACTGGGCCGCCCAATGCTTTTAAAGCGAGCCCAAATTGCAGTAATCAAACCAAAAAATCTATTTATGAGAGTTGAACTAGAAATATTTAATTCATAAGTTGTAACCCTTTTGATATTTTCTTATGCTGTCGGAATCATATGAAACTAACTAATCTTTTAGGAAAAATAACACAAAATTTATTTGTTTTTATACTTAATTTTTAGTGAAAAAAGCATCACAATGTGTAACCATATGGGCCGGCACACCGAAGTGCGAACATGGTATCGGGCTTTATTAGGCCCATCATATGGGGAGCGGACCATATGGCCCGTTTAGGTCTGTTCGCTCCCTCGTTTTTAGGTTCAAAAGAAATCGAAGCCGGATGCATTTTTTGTTCCGTGTTCTCCACTGTGATCCAATTCTTCGTTGTTGTTCATAATTTTCCCCTCATTGTTAGATCGGTAACAGTTTTCCTCTTTTGGGGGTTTATTTTCCCCACTTGATCGAGCTCCTTCGTTCTTTGTCAACGGCGGGATGATTAGGTTCTGTTCTACTTATCATTTCTACTCTCAACTCATCTTACTCACTTGCGTTTCTCGCCCGATAGTTTTTCTTGTTCAGCTAGTAAGATTGCTGTCGAAGGATGAAGGATGACCAGACGAGGATGTCATGTGGTCTTGTTCGGTATGTCGTGAACGTGGAAGATCTTACTGATGCTAGTAATATTTGATTAGTGACAATGTCAGTGTAAAAAAACGTTCTTTCTTTTTTTTTCCTTAATCATTCTGAAATTATCATTATTTAATTGGTCATTCCTGGGACACAAATGAAATTATTAGAATCCATTTGTGTTCGTTTATTGTGCATGTAGTCACATTTTAGTTACAGACTAGAAATGTACAAAAAGGCAATGAATTCAGTGTCTTCTGGACATGGTTCCTATCCTGGGCATGTGCTGTGCATAGTTTGTGTACCTGGTCTCTCAACTCTCATCTTTTTTGTTAGATTTGATGGATTTGATGCTTGAACTCTGTATTGGGCTTTCGTGCAGCATTACTTATGAAAGCTCGAATATAATTGAGGAAACGTCTATCATAGTGCTCTTGAGGTGGAAATCTGAAACCTGACACGACATTGTTCTTTTTCCACAAGCATCTTTTGTTGGTGCCCCCTCTCAAAACAAAACAAAAAAATCTTTTGTTGGTGCCATGATCATTGCTGATCGAGTCAATACAACTTTTTGGGCTAAAAGTACCCAAAAGAGAAAAGTAAAACTAAGAACAATCTTCGGGGTCAAAATGAATGGTACATAGTACGTACCTCTTTTCGTCTAAATTTCAGCTTTTGTATTTGTTATTTTTTTCAGCCATTGAACATGAACATGGTTACATTTGACTTCAAGTATGAGGTCATGCAACCAATTGTGGGACAAAGTGGCGCTACGGATATTAATGTTGACACAAATATCTGGAAGTTCCACCACCTTGCTGGTTGTCCTTTCCCGTTCAAAAAAAAAAAAACTTGAAGTTGCATTACGATGATGATGGAGCAACTAATATCCTTGCTGGGGGCCTTTAATCTGCAGTGGCTTGCTGAAATGGGTGATAGAGAGTTAACTTTGTAAGTTGAGGTATTAACTTATGCGCTTAAGATTACTAAATATTTCCAATACATGATTTCTTTCCTCAAACATTAATGTTCTTCTTCCTCCAATAGTATTCATGTAGTGCTTGCTTAAGATCATTGGACCTTCAAAAGTTTCTCTTTAATCTAAAATCTGATTTCTCAGAGCTTTAAGATTGTGAAGTTAGTGATGTTACAATCTCTGCTGTCATTTTGGCTTGAGAGCTGTGGAGAGAAGCTCAATGCAAGGATTCATTGTAAGACCATTATCTCTGGTTTTCAGCATTTTTTCATCTCTTCCTTAGATATCATATGGAAATGAAAAAGTCATTACATATCTAACTTCCAAGTCAATTATGGGCATGCCTATCTTTCTTATGCTACTTTCGACTATTGGGATCCTTTAAATTCCTGTGATTTTATTGGCCTTTTTTAGTATGATATCTTCATTGTATTCTTTCTTGTGATCTCACAGGTCAGAGAATGGCTGCTGATTACCAAATGAATGCAATTCATAGTATGAATGCTTCAAATAGTTGTAAAAATTGTGCTCTTAGAAAAGATAACATTAGTATCTGTAAGTCAACTATTTTGACTTCATTTTAGCTAAGAATGAAAAGAAAAACTTTTAAAAAAGTATATTTACAAAAGCGTGCACATCTCTATATGTTAGGCAGGATGTACATGCACAATGCAAGTAACTTGTATGTTTGATACTTTTAATCCACGACTGCCGAAAAAGGGGAAAGAAATAACTTTTTAATTCACTATGAGATGCTTTTGATGGAAAACTACCTTGTAGCTATCATATGTAACAAGTGACTTTCTACTTGCACTTTGCACAGAGCAAATGACCTGTAATTTCTGTGTGTTGACTTCATTTTTTTCTTGAATCTTGCTTCGGATAACTAAAATTTCATCTGAAAGTACTGAGGACAATTTTGAGTTCCAAAATGCTCCCTCAGGACAAGAAAGACTTTGCTAATTTAATTATATGTTGATTCTTTTTCGGGATTAAATGATACGGATGATCTGAAGCTAAAAGAAATATTTTTCTGCAATCTTGGCTTGTCTGCAGCTTCTGCATTTTAGCAGATGTGTGACCAATGTCAAAATTCCTGCACTGGGTGACACAATTATTCTGCACACTGTGTACTGTCCTACCACTACATTTTGACTTTGAAAATAACAGTAAGACTTTGAGGATATGTAGCTTGAATTGTGAATGGCATAATGATGGTCATATGTATATATGTATGTATGCACTTATTGAAGAACTGTGGTGCAGTAGATAAGGGGGGGAGAAAAGATTTCCAGTTTGTTTTTTTTTTACTATGAGCCCTCTAGAGTTATTTATTTCCAATTTACTTTTGATCCCCATTTACCAGGAAAAAAAGAAAAAAAATCATTGTTTGAAAAGAAAAAGCAAAAAATTGAATCAAATCCATATGATGAATTTATGAATTAAGATAATATTTTATAGTCTTCAGGAAACTTGGTCGAGTACGTACCAAATGGCCATTGTGTCCTTATTAAATGGAAAATTTTGCCACAATATTAACATATTCCAAAGTTGCTTTTCACCATGGTTTGGGAATGCACCTCGTCTTATCTTAGCATAAAAAAGTGACTCTTGTGGTAATAATAACAGGTCTTTACATTTTCTTTTAGCTATTTGACTTTTTTCGAAAGTAACCATTAAACTTCTTCATTAACCAATAACTTTCTAATTATTTTCATTAAGCCTAACTCATTGACAATGCTAACTTTTATCTGTCATCTAATTTTTGACATATTCATTATTATCTTTATACCATTGATAAAAAAAAATAGAAAAAATAAGGAGGCAACAATCCTTTTATTTAACAAGGATTAATATATGAAAGTTTTGAAAATATTTCAAGAAAAAAGGTCATGGTTTATTTTTTTATTTGACGGTTCAATTTGTGCGATATTAATGATTATTTATTATCAAGTTTAATTAATTCGATAAAATTAGAGTCCGAATTGTTTTGAAAGAAGATAAGTAAAAGAAATGATGTTCCAATGAAATACGTTTGGGGGGTAGTGGCGCACTCGGGTCTGGTGGACACGTGAACTTGGTCAAGTACGTACTGCCTTGAACGAGTGGTGTGGCTCATCTTCGTCCCCCAACGCCAAAGTTGGACGCCTTTTTTGCACCTGGGGATTTCTCCACAAACGAATTTTGACGTCTGGTCCCTGGTTAATAAATTCACCGCTACTTAGAATTAATTAAGATATTATTTATTTTGAACTATATAATACAATATATACTATATGCACTTATTTTTTATTCTTTTTTACGACAAATTAGATTATTTAATTAAGTCCTAAGTAAATTAGTTACATATTTCTTATGCCCAGCCAAGCAAAGAAGAAAGAATTAATACCTTTTCGGTCGCTTAATACTTAATTTGGTAGTGATCTCTTTCATCTGCTCAACTGAAAAATTAATTCTGTAACAACAAGTAATACATAAAGAATACGACGGCGCAACCTCTGTTTCTAAGGGGGAAAACACGTTGTGTACATGCGCTATTAACCAATATTGTGAATAATACTATATATATATAATTAGGAGAAAAAACGTATAGCTAAGGCATGATATAATTAGGAGAAAAAAACTTTTGGAATTCCAATCAAAATCAACTTTGCACGGCAATATTAATGTTATTGCACCTCGGCCACCGGGTCGATCAATAATATATAATATAAATAGATATGCGACTTCAAATGCACACGCCGTCCTTAATCAACTATGGGTAGTTCAAACTAGTAGTAGAGGTAGAGTATCAAGCGTCGCATGTTTGATAACCTCATGTTCAAAATTTTAGAATAAATTATTATTGTTTTATATTTTTGACTTAGTGCTAATAATTCAAACACCAAAATTCTTCTATGAATCTACATCAATATAAAAAATGCACACGTTGTCCTTATGATGTTCATTTTGATTAATTTGGGCTTTAGCCATGGTTGAAAACAAATTCAAACTAAGGTTATAAGATCCGATCCGAGCTTCGACCCAGATTGCTCAACGGATCATATCGGACCGATCGGATCGGGTCGGACCGCTTCCCTAATCGTGCCTTGACCGGCCAAAACGTCATTGACGCCAAAGCACCAACAGGCCAGGGCATGCCCTTGGCTGCCAAGGGCATGCCCTAGGCCCTTGGCTGCCAAGGGCCGCCAAGCCTTGGCGGCCGGCCAGGGCATGCCCTGGCCACTCTTGGCACGTCCAGGGCTAGCCCTTGGCCGACCAAAGCGCACCCTGAAGGGTCTGGACGCGCCAAGGGCGCCCTGGCTGGCCAAGGCACACCCTAGCGCCATCAGGGCATGCCTTGGCTGGCCTTGGTCGGCCAGGGCGTCCACCGCCACCAGGTCATGACCTGGCGGCGCTAGCCGGCCAGAGCGTCCAAGGCCAACCAGGGCATGCCTTGATGGCGTCAGGGTGCGCCTTGGCCGGCCAGTGGACGTTCTGGCCGGCCAAGGCGCTGGACTTCCTGGCCATCCAAGACGTTGCCGCCGCCAGGGCATGCCCTGGCTGGCCAAGGCATCGACAGGCGTCCAGGGCACACCGGCAACGAACAAGATCGCCTGAAATCGAAATGTGCAAAGAACGGACAGGATCGGCAAGTCGGCAATGAAAGGGACAAGATCGCAAGTCGACAATGAAAGGGACAAGATCGAGACCTGGAACGTGGATCGAAGGCACCCGTCATTGGATCGAAGCCGGATTAGCAAATGACGAACGCCGATCGCCGATCGCTGGATTAGCGACGTCTACACCAAGCCGCCGCCCGCCAGGGATGTGAATGGGTAGGGTTTCTAACTTTCTTCCAAATGAGCCGGTCGGCCCTCTTGAGTCTTGGTAAGTTCAATTTTTTTTGTTGAACCGGTCGGGTTATCAAAATCTAGCGGGTCAAGCGGTCAAATCCGGTCCGACCGGTCGGGCCGGGTTTGACAGCATTGATTCAAACGCCATGCGTTGCTGATTGATGCGCCCTTAAAAATAGGAATAAAATAATGTAATATCATATTTTCAAAAAAGTAAATTTATCTTTATTCCACGTACTATTTAGTTGGACGAGAATATGTTTTAAAAATATAATATTTTATAATTAAAATATTTTATTATAGAGAGTTGATGTATAATATTATAATAATATTAAAAATATTAATATAATAATATATTATTACAATTTTAAAAAATATAATATAATTGAAAAATAGAGAATATAGATATTCTTTTATTTTAGAAGAATATTTATATTCTCATATTAAGAATAAATATGGTGATTTTACATTTTTTTTACGTGATTTCATAATTTTTAATATTTGACCTAGATATTCTAATTTTGATGGACGTTATATTCTCGGAATATCGCTCTATTCTAGCAGTATTCTACAACCAAATGACCTAGTTGCAGTCCCAAATTAAAATAAATTTATTAATCTAATTAATTCTTGATGCGACTTATCATCATTATTGTTATTTATTTATTTCTTGTTTTGAAGAAAAAATACATAGAGAGCGTTTAAAACCCTTTTTTAACTCATTATTATATTATATATAGATTATATTATTGGTTTGGCGGTGGTGGACAAGTCCCAGGCGTCCGTCGTTCCGTACAAGGAAATCTAACCCCACCCAATGAGATTTCGTTCCAAAGATCTTGTTCAATCTGAGAAAGTGGCAACCTTAAAAAGATTTCCAAAAGGAAAAGTAGAAGCTGGTCTCTGACGCCTTCTTCTTTATCATTCACAGCCATATATTATATCCAAGTAATAGGTGTGGACTCTGGATCCATCTAATCCTTCCTTAAGACGAGAACAGTACACATCTGTATGTGAATATGATGGTATATGCATACGAGAGAGAGAGAGAGAGAGAGAGAGAGAGAGAGAGAGAGAGAGACGTCAAAGTGTGTATCATGTACACCGTCGTCAAACAAACAATATACAAAATTAGGTTGAGATAACATGCATGGCCAATTCATGTCCATGGAATTAATGTGAAGCATGCATGGGGTTTCCCTTCTTTGTTGTCTTTAAACCAAACGAAGACCATATATGGAAATGATGGAATAACACGGAGAAGAAGAATAGTAAGGGGATGGAGAGGAATTATTGGGTCGGTCATAACATTGGCTAAATTCCTGGGTTTCTCTTTTAACTTTCAAAGTTCAGTATTTCATCAGAGAAAATGGAATATCTATGGACTCTACATTCGGTGCATAGCATTATTTTTATACATTCAAGTGATTCGGTAATTATTTGCCAATTGTGCTATAATGATTTTTTTCGTGATCAGGAAATATTGAATTATCCCTTGACTACAAACTTTCATTAATTAGTCTGATTATTAAGATTTAAGATCTGATTGTCCCAAAAAAAGTTTAGGTAATTCTCTACAACCTTACGTACCTATATATATATATATATATATATATATGCGCGCATGTGTATTCTTAATTAATCATTTTAGTGATAAATAATTATTTTCCGAATTTTCCTACATTATTATGTATATGTAATATGCAACCGGGAAAAAAAATTGTGTGTGATGAAAGTGTGAATTCCTTTCCTTATGTAAAGATGTTAGTATCAAGTGAGTGCAACATCCACTCATTTGCGGCGTCAGAAAATTCTCTACATTGAAAGTGAAACGCGAGTGCTTTGATTCTCTTTTCATCAAAAAGTGTCATTTGGATCATAAAAAGTGCTATTAGTCTCAATAGGGATTAAGGGTGGATATGGTTATCATTTATAAAAAGGGCTTTGGTGCTTTCAGTTTTAGTTCTCCTAAATTGGTATCATGTCACTGTAATATTGGAGTATAATTACAAATCGAATTCTACACCTAAAAATCCATCCCATCATTGTTCAAATCAGTTTGATCATTCCATCATTTTTTTTGTTATTAAACTATCATAAATTTTTCAATTTGATTATTCCATCTAATTCCATCAATTTCTCGATTATCTTTGATTTTTCTCATTTTTAAAAAATCCATTATACCCCATATTCCAAGTGTTAGTGTGTTTTTCTTAAAATAATCTACAATAAAAAAAATATCTGTGTCACCGGAGCGAAAGGGGAGGGGGCTCCCCCCATAAGGGGGTCGGCACCCCCCGAACGAGCTCGCCCGTGCTGGCGAGCACATTCAAGAGGGGCGCTGGCCCCTCCTTTCTCTCTTGCCGTCCCCCGAGAGCCCCCCTCCCCCCTCGCTCTGGCGACACGGGGGCGACATCCATGTCATCGACTTTTTTTTAATTATTTATTATTATTATTTTAAGTAAAAATAGACTAACACTACAGTAGGGGTATAATGGCTTTTCACAAATGTGAAAAATCAAAGATAATAAAAAAGTTGACGGAATTAGACGAAAGGATCAAATTAAAAAAAATCGTGATAGTTTATGGACTTAAAAAATGAAGTTCATAGTTTGAAGTTAGATTTAGAAAATCGTAATAGTTTAGAGGTGGTTCGAGGAAATAACCCATTTGAGAGAGAGAGAGAGGGGGATCACGCTTCATCTTTGATAATTATAGAAATAAGTTCTCAGTTCTTCCACTAAAAAAATGCAAACATAAACAGCATAAGATGCGGCATGGGTTTCATTTGTGAATCAAAAGATTGTTAAACTCAATATTCACCCTTTTTTCTTTTTCCTGTTTCTATACGGTGGTTTTCTCCCTTATGAAAGAAGTATTAACTAGTAAAGAAAAAAAAAGTTACTATTAATATGGAAATGATATGAAATATCAAACTCCGATATATGATCTACTCCTCCCAAAGATATATATATATATATATATATATATATATATATATATATATATAATTGTTATAAGGACAGGGTTTGATATTGGTGAGCAATATTTGTGAGACCTTTGCATGCATGTTGCATGGTTCTCGTTGCTCATGTCTCCTAGGGTCTTCTCTCCAATGTCCTAAGCTTTGACAACTGTTGATGGAAAATAAATGGACGAGTTTTAGTCCTAGTACTACCATGACGACAAGTCACTGTTGTACTACTACCGTGCATAAAGGTTGTTTATACCTTGTTGTTTCTGATCAGTAGTTCGAGCCTTGTGGAACTAAGAAAATGCTGCCCAACTCCACTTTTTGACACTTTGAAGTCTCTTTTTCCCAGCCCTCCTGCCAGTAACTTACAAAACTTGTCCCCAACTTGCATGCAATTATTTTGAAGAAAATGAAGAGAATTAATTAATTGAAGATGCAATCTGTATATATTGTGGCAAATTCCAAAAGTCATGTAAGCATGTGGGCTCCCGATCGAACATAAACCATTTATTTCTTTTTTAAATAGATTAGCATTCATTTATGTTCAAAATAAGCAGTGATGCCGAGCATAAACCATTCAACCTCATCCGAGTTCTTTTGTTATGTTTAATTCTCTCGATCCGCTGTTAATTAAGTCACCTTTCTCTTTTTCTTTGAGCATGCACAGGAACTTTGCTTGACTTGGATTAAGAGCAAACAATCTCTCTCTCTCTCTCTGATCTCCTTGAATTCTCCTTCCAACATTTCCACACCGAGCAGACTGATTGCTAATTGGATTATCAGACTTCAGATTGCAACTAATGACGAGACCTTAGATTTCGTGTACTACATATTCAGTGATCAACAAAAGTACTGCAGAATATCTAATTAATTATCATTTATGTTACAATCGAAATGTCTAACATGAGTGATGAGAGGTCCAAGTTAGCTTGAAAATTTCCTAGCTACAAACTCCATTAGGAGTTGTGAATTCTGCTCCTGCATGCATGCAATTGATCATAAATTTTGCTCGCCAACATATATAACATATACAATTGACGAAGGGACTGACTTGTGAATTGTGATGTAAAATAATTGAGTTTTGGTGGCATGAGGCGGGCAGGACCCCACCCAGCACTTGAGGATCGATCGCCGCGGCTTCATCAGAGACTTAATAGATGCCATGACCAGTCCCTTTCTATAAGCATGCAGCAAACTAAAAGTCCCCTCCTCACCTCCCTTCCATCTAAGCAACATCTCCCAATTCTATTGATATCTCTCTCTCTCTCTATACATATATATATATATACTGGTGGCTCGCCACCTGCTGATCGATCTCATCATCCATCCTATCTGACTCTCTTCTTCTCCCTTCATCCATCCCAATAATTATATGCATATTTTATCAGCTCTCTAGCTTGGAGATTAATTAATTATAGTCAATTGATGGAGGTACAAAAGTGGTCTCCTTATGCTCGAGGGCAAGAAACAATGTCACAGGGGCCTTCAGCAGTCGATCAGGAAGCAGACATGGAGCTCAAGAGGGGGCCGTGGACGGTGGACGAAGACCTCGTACTCGCCGACTTCATCGCCAAGCATGGCGAGGGCCGATGGAACTCCCTTGCTCGCCGTGCAGGTATATACTATAATAATCATTTCACTATGCTCGTAATCGAGTTTTGTTTCAGCTGCATGCATGTTCAGCAAGTTTTCAGAAACAAAATCTTATAGCTGGCCAATTGGTAACTATACATGAAAGATCTCTATCTATCTATATAGCTAGGGTTGTTGCATCTGATTTTGCCAATTGCACTTTGTTGTGACACCTCTGTACATGGAACTAATTAACTGCATGCGTGCAGGTCTGAAACGAACCGGCAAGAGCTGCCGGCTGAGATGGCTCAACTACCTTCGCCCGGACGTCCGGCGCGGCAACATCACCGCCGAGGAACAGCTACTGATCCTTGAGCTCCACTCCAGATGGGGAAACAGGTACACACCCAAATTTGATTAACCACTACAAGAAAATCATGATTTTCCGACGGTTCTAAATCCGTCGCAATTTACGACGGATTTTTCGACGGTTCCATTTCCGACAGATTTTTCGACGGTTATGATCATCGGTAGTAATTTATATTATTATTTAATTTTTTGACGATTAGGAACGTTGATATTTCCGACGGATATCCATCCATCACAATTTCCGATGACTTTTCCGACGGTTATGACCGTCGGAAATAAAAAAAATTAAATTATGTATTTTTTATATTATTATTAATTTTTTCCGACGGATTTTTCGACGGTCATGATCGTCAGAAATAAAAAAATTAATTATATAATTTATTATATTATTATTTAATTTTTCGACGATTAGGAACGTCGATATTTTCGACGGATATCCATCCGTCGCAAAATCCGCCGCAATTTTCAAAGGTCGTAACCGTCGGTAAATGTATAATAATATCATATAAAGAGTATTTTATTAATATAACTAGCGACGGTCCAAACCGTCGTAATTACCGACGATTTTGACCGTCGGTAACGATTACCGATGATTCAAACCGTCGGTAAAATAAAATATAAATATTATATATAACTAAATATATTTTCGACGGTCCCGTCGGTAATTATAAAAATATTTAATATTTACGTTTTCGACGACCGAAATCGTCGGTAATTAAAATTTCGTTATCCCTTTTTTTTTCCCTTTTCCCGCTTTCTTTTCACTTTTTCCCTTTATATATATTCCTCCTCCTCCCTATTCTCTCTCTCCCTCCTCCCTCCACTCCTCTCTCTCTCCCTCCTCTCCTCTCTCCCGGCCGGCACCCTCTTCCGCGCCCGACGTCGGCGACCCTCTCCCGCACCGGCGACCCTCTCCCGCGCCGGCGTCTCTCTCTCTTTCTCTCTCCCGCTCCGCGTCGGCGTCTCTCTCTTTCTCTCTCCCGCTCCGCGCCGGCGTCTCTGTCTCTCTCTCCGGCCAAAGGCCGCTGTTGGCCGGATCCGGCCATGGCCGTTCGGATCCGGCCCCCAACGGCCGATCGGTCGACTGGCGGCCGGATCCTGCCTCCAGGTGGCCGGATCCGGCCTCCAGTGGCCGAATCGGCCGCCGGGCATTAGGATCCGACCGCCTGGTGGCGGATCCGGCCTCCAGGCTGCCGAATCCGGCCTCCAGCGGCCGGATCGGCCGCCGGGCGTTCGGATCCGGTCGCCTGGCGATGAATCCGACCTCCAGCGATCGGATCGGTCGTCGGGCCGCTAATTTTTTTTATATTTAAAAAATTATTTGTGACGGTTGCGACCGTCAAAAGATCGACGGTTGCGACGCCCGTCCAAAGTTTCGATAGTTGCGACCGTCGAAAAGTTGCGACGGCTCGAACCGCCGGCCTTTTTTTACGGTTGCAATCGTCGGAAATTTCGATGGTTCGGACCGTCGGCCTTTTCCGACGGTTGCAACCGTCAGAAATTTCGACTGTTCGAACCGTCGGAGACTTTTTCGACGGTCAGAACCGTCGATATTTTCGACGAATTTTTTTCAACCGTCGCAAATCCATTTGCGACGAGCGTTTTTCCGACAGATCAATTCCGATTGAAAAATCGTCGGTAATTGCGTTACCCACGATTTTCGGGCTGATTACCGCGTTTTTCTAGTAGTGAACCATCTATTGTACATGATTAACATATAATTAACCTGCTGCATTGATTACCACATGATGCATAGTTCTTGTATTCTCGTATTGTATTGTGTGTGTACTCTCGTTGGCGCGTGCGTCAACTTGTTGGCTTGCGAGTGCGCATGTACAGTACCCTCCATTTAGTGCATACTGCATACGTCGGTCAGGCGGCGTAATGTATTGTACAAATGCGTGCAGATGGTCCAAGATCGCACAGTACCTGCCAGGGAGGACGGACAACGAGATAAAGAACTACTGGAGGACCCGAGTGCAGAAGCACGCCAAGCAGCTCAACTGCGACGTCGACAGCGACAAGTTCAAGGACGCCATGCGCTACCTCTGGATGCCTCGCCTCCTCGAACGCATCCGCGCCGCCGACGCCTCGTGCGGCAGGAGCACCGGCGCTCTCTCCTCCGCATCCCCCATGCGAGCCGACGTCCAAGTACCAGCTGCTCACAGCCCCTTGGAGAGTTCCGACGTCCATGACCACGCCGGCTCTTCGATAGTAACAAACGTCATCAGCTCCGCTACCGGAACAGCGCTCCTGCGGTCGCCAATATCATCGGACTCCGGTTGCCCGGCTGGATCTGGTGTTCCGACGTCCGTCCATGATCAGGCCCTGCAGGAAGATGCTGCGTGGGCTGAGTCGTTGCTCGATTGCAGTGGTACCGTTCCAGAGATTCCGGAGGACCAGAACACATATTTCAGGGACCAGCTGCAGCGGCAATGTGATCTTGGTGTCGACATGTTTGTTGACAACTTTTGGAGCTTCGAAGACGTCTGGTCGATGGTAGATTAAGGCATGTAAGTTTGGATTTTTCAAAGAGGAATTGGACGACTACTCTCCGAGACTAGAAGCTTAATTATGATCATCGAAGGAAAACACAAGTACTAATGGGAAATTTAAAAAAAAAACGATAAATGATGGAGGTGGCCAAAAGAAGGGAAAATATGGAAGTCAGAAACCCTATTTTATTCCTCATTTTCCGTCCTTTTGACTTTCTACCTTTTTAGTTGTTGTCCTGATACTTTATTTTATTTTATTTATTTTTTCTCTAGAGGCATATATATCAGAATATGCCGTATGCATTTAACAATACCAATTCAAATTATTTTTCATTGCACCTTATACTACTAAATATAATATGTGAACCCTCATTATTTGAGTTTTAAATGATGTGGGAGTTGCAATAAAAAAATATATTGTAATTTACCGTACATACTATATACAGTGGTACTACTTGTATTTATTTTTTATTTTATATATTATTTTCACTTTTAAGGCTAACCTACACAAAGTAGCAACCTACTTTTTCTAACTGCCAAAAAAATCATTTATTTATCCAATTATAATTTTACCCTTTGCATTCGGGAAAGAATTTGGGAAAAAATTTAGAATTATTTTCATAAATTACTCTGAAATCATCACGATTTTTCATATCTAATTTCAAATTATGAACTTATATTTTTTTAAATCCTAAACTATATTGATTTTTTCAATTTAATCATTTCGTCGATTTTATGTCAATTTTTTTGTTAACTTCATTTTTTCCAATTTATGAAAAATTAAAATTATCCCTTCTCTCATCTCTTTTAATATTTAAAAAAATAATAAAAAGGAAGAATACAGAGGTGCGATGCCACCCCTTGATCATCGGCGATGGCCTGGAAGGGGGGGGGGGGGTCGCTCGTCGTTGGCGCACATGATACCCCTCCCCCTTTCGCTCAACGATGCGCAAGAGAGGGGGGGAGGGGGTGTTGCATTGCCCCCCGCGATCTCATCAGTGATGAGATCGTGGGAGCGGCACCTCCTTGTACGTGTCGGCACCGAACGAAGGGCCCCTCGTGCGCACCGATGACGAGCGAAAGAGAGGGGCTACGATCTCGTTGCCCCTGCTCTGTGCTCGATCCTCAACGCCGGCACGCACAAGAGGGGGGCATTGCCCCTCCTCATGCGCGGATGAACCCCGACAATTTCACCGCCAATGAGATCATGGGGGGCGACCCCCACCACTGTGGGCCGTTGCCCCTATAATTTTCCTTTTTATTTTTTTTAATTTTTTTTAAAATATTAGAAAACATTATTAAGTATAAAAAGTATAAAAATATCTCTTATTTTTAAAAAGTTTAGGTGCATTTAAAATAATGGTAACAATAATAATAATAAGGTAAAAATATGATTGGACAAATAAAAAGAAGAGGAAAAAGAATAGAAAAGTTGAGCGTACAATGTACATAAAGTAAAACTCTTCTTTTTTTCAACCTAGATTTGTCATGAAAAAAATAATTCTTTTTTACCAAATTTGATGATTAAGCACGTCCAATTTGATACGATTAAACCTTACAATTTAAGATTGGGACACAAAGCAATGTTATATGACCCGGTTCAGCTATCAGATTGATTAATGAGTCAAGTCGGATCGGTTGGACTGAGTCAAAATATCGGATAATATTAATTAATAAAAAATAAAATAAGTTTAAAAAATTATTATTATACTTAATATAACATTTAACAAAAAAATATAAAATAATAAAGTAAAAATAATAATAATAAAGTAAGTATAAATTAAGTTAAAATATTTGCTAAAAAGATTGTGATGTAGTTATAAATAAAAAATGAAAAAATTATATATATATATATATATATATATATGTGTGTGTGTGATTAGAGGACATTGAAGTATAAATTTTAAATAAATAAATAATATATATAATATATTTAAATATTTTTTATGTTTTAATTTTTTATTTTAAAATTTGATCTGCAAACTCATGGAGTCAACCGATTGAACTCAAATTTTAACTAACTTTGATGGAATTTCGAATTTTAATTTGACGATCATTTTAAATTTCTAATAGGGATCATTTCGACCGGTTGGACCGGCCTGATCTGACAACACCTATTCAAAGTATCTGATCATGGTTGATTAAGAGGGAATGGAGATAAATAGAAATCATCTCGTTGTTGATACGTATGGAAGAGCGCACGTATAGTAAACTTGTCCATGTGGCAGTTGCCACGGTCAAGTCAGCAGTCAGACACGTGTCCACTAGCGATGACAGGAGACCGCTCAGGAAGCAATTATTTTTAGTATTTTCAAATAATATCTGCAAATATATAATTAAACCAAAATATTAGTGTAGAAAATACTATATATTCGTAATATGTTAAAAAAAACAGTGTTTTTAAATTGCTGTTGTGATTAATAAGTTAGTACTAAATTATCCCAAAGTCACTTTTAATTTTCCTTTTTTTTTACTGTCTTTTTGGCTATTTTAAGAGATTAAACAGATTTGTCCTCCTTGCTGGTTTATCAAATTTTTTCACACAAGTTTTTAGTTGAAAAATCGGTCCGGTCCACTTTGAATAGTGTAGTTTCTTAAAATGTTCAATGAAACGTTGCGTGATAAAATTATGAATAAAAAACTTATGCTTCTTTGTTCTGAATTTTATTGTTGTCTTTTTCTAGGTTAATCATGATGAACATTTTTGTATATAGATAATTCTTCGCAAATTGACAAATCGACATCCTGAATTTATATGTCGAAACTTGCCAAGGATATTGAAATATGTTGCAAACTTATTTGGGACAAATATTTTTCGAACAATCATAAATCGATTCGGACGAATTTAATATGATTGTTAGTGAAACTTCAACTATCATGACTACAAAAAACTTTTTCATCACTTTTGGTAGGTATCAACTAAAGTGAAATAAATTGATTGCCTTTCCGCAAAATAAAATGAATTTGTTGCATGGCACAAGGTTAGTTTTTTGCATATATACTAGAAAGATATAAAGCTGCTGGTATAAGTTAGAACTACCCGAATTAATATGCTTGGTTTTAGGAACGGCCTTCCAAAAGTCGAACTGTTACTCCTGATTGATCAAAGGAGACGTTTGTATTTTAGTTCGTCAATTAAATTAGTTACACAGTTTAACATAAGTATGAAGAAATCTGTTATATAATTTGAATGTTTGTTGTGAACACTGACTTAAGATCCATGAATTATCCCCCAAAAAAATGTTTGCCGAGTTAACATTTTGCATTTCCAGGAATGAAAAAATTAATTGGATGCATACTTTCCGTACATAATTATTAGCGTCGCTTCGAATTAGACCATGTTTCTTAGGAGCTGGGGTCTTGTCTAACAAAAATAACATTATATGCTATAAGAAAAATACTTTTTTCAAACGGTTGGAAGAAAATCATTTAAAACGGAAGTTTCGAACGAATTTACGGACGAATCGGTTCAGTCGAAAAAGAGGAAGTAAAAGGTGTGTCACGAAGTAACTTATACTTCTTATATATAACAAGCAATCATATTGTTACCTTTCATAGCAGTAGATCCAGATACATCACAGCATTACCAACATACATGTTGTTCTTAAAAGATCTAACACATTGACCATATCTTTCCCCATATTCTATCAAGATCTTGGATCAAGCAAGTACATAATAAAAGTAAATAAATTATTAACCATGAGTATGTCGCGCTTGGCTAGAGATCCATGGCACCCTCTCCAGATGTAGATGCTCACTCTGCTAGTGCTGCTGCGCTCCTCCCTCTCCTTCGCCGTCCACGAGCTCGAAGGCCGACGAAGGGAAGGTCCTGAGCAGCCCCGCCGAGGTTTTGAAGGTGAGCTTCCCCGACGACGACGTCGTCGGTTCGTCTTCTGCGACAGCAAATATGTCGGTGACGGTGAGCCAGACGAGGAGCTCCTTGGCCTTCACCCCGGTCAGCTTCCTGATCCTGGACTTCTCCACGTAGGCCGAGGATCTCCGGCGCGAAGCTCACCTTCCGGCCGACCTTCTCGAACACGTGCTCACCTTCTGCTTCTGCTTCAGCCACACGAAGCCCGTCTCCTCCACGTAGCCGCACTCCACCATGTCCTGCAGCGGCAGGAGGCCGCCGGGGAGCCCCACCTCCCGGAGCAGCAGCTTGGACTTCTCTCGGCACATCTCATCGCCGTGGTAGACCTCCACTTTGGCGGCGCCATTGATGCCCTCACGGTCGACTGCCATCTGCGCCATAATCGATCTCTACCCTCCTTCGCCCTAGCACTGCCTTGACCACTCACTTCTCTAAGGCTGGAGTCTGTGTGCATGCAACAGCAAAAGTCATACATATAATATATATATATATATATATATATATATATATATATATATATATATATATATATATACGAGGAATATTAATGTGCTACCACACCATTGTGATAGCATCATGCATCCACAACTTTAGGATCGTCCGATCTTAGATGGACGGATCAAATTGAGGCGTGCCGGTTCAATGCAAATCGTGCGTCCGGTTCACATGTTGTCATGTGTGTCCGGTTCAAGAGCGTCCGACACCTCCCTCCCCTCAATCCTTCTGCAATCGAGGGCGAGACGCATCTCCCCTCTCGGCTCTGACAGCGCAAAGTGATGACAACATGTAGACGACGGCGTCGTCATCTATCGACGCCGGGCGACGACTACAACGACACTGGTAGATGACGGCATTCGGGCGATGACACTGGGCTTGCATCGCCGCCCTCGTGAACCCTGCATCTCGCCCTCGCTCGTAGATCGCCGGCGACTGTGAAAAAGGGGGGGCGTCAGCCCCCCTCTGCGAGCTCACCGACGAGCTTGCGGAGGGGGTCCAACGCCCCCCCTTTTTCACTACTGCAGCGGCGACAAGAGTGAAAAAGGGGGGTTGACGCCCCCTTTTTCTTTGTGCACGTCGGCGAGTGCGAAAAGTGGCGGCGTCGAGTGCGAAAAGGGACGTCGGCAAGTGCACAAGCTGCGAGTGGTTCAGCGGCGACCTGCAAGCGACGAGCAAATCTGGATTTGCACGACGAAGAGTTGCGGTTCGACGAAGAGTTGCGGTTCGACGACGAGCTGCGACGGAGGGCGACGGTTCGGCGGCGAGCTGCGAGTGGCGAGAGAATATGGATCTGCGACGAAGGGCAGCAGTGCGATGAGAGAAGGTCGGGATCTGTGACGAAGGGCAGTGGTGCGATGCGAGGTCTGGATCTGCCTCTGCCGCTGCTAGAGGGGAGATCGGAGACGCGATCTGCGGCTGCCGGAGGGGAGATCGGAGGCGCGAGGCGTGGATCCCTTCGCTCAAGATCACCGCCCTTCGCTCAGATCGGAGACACGACGCTCGACATTGACCTCGTCCGTGCAAGGTGGAGGAAGCGCTCGCTAACTCATCGAACCGTCCTTCCTTCGCTTGAACCGTGCGCTGAACCATTTCTGCCCGCCTCTAAATCGTCGCGCCTCAATCTGATCCGTCCATCTAAGATCGGACGATTCTAAAGTTGTGGATGAATGGTGCTACCACAATGGTGTGGTAGCACGTTAATATTCCTCTCTCTCATATATATATATATATATATATATATAGAGAGAGAGAGAGAGAGAGAGAGAGAGAGAGAGAGAGAGAGAGAGAGAGAGAGAGAGAGAGAGAGAGAGAGAGAGAGAGAGAGAGAGAGAGAGAGAGAGAGAGAGAGAGAGAGAGAGAGAGAGAGAGAGAGAGAGAGAGAGAGAGAGAATTAAATTGTACAGTTGGGAGCTAGATGCACTTTTAGGTATGAGATGTATGTATCAGATGTGCTGTATCAATCCATCGTGTACATAGATTCTGATGTGCCTGCACCAGATTTGTCATGAACAGCTCTCGATTTGTCTGGAATAGTACGAACGTAGTTTGTAGTAAATGATCACGTTGCACTCCATCGTCGTCTGCGTTAATTTATTTCTTCATGTTTCCTGTCCTCTTTCCTCGTCCGGTCCCTGTCTAAAGTTTCCTTCCCATCTTGGTGTTTGGTTGATGGTTAAGTATTCATATTATATGAATAATAATAATTCATGTAGTTTAATTATTCCTTGCGATGCTAAGAATTAAAAAAAAAGTGTTTGGATGTAATATGAATAAGTGATAATTAAGAGAGAAAATAATTGGATCAACTATTCTTAATGTTAAAAAAAAATATTAATTGGGAACATGGGCATGGTGCAGTGCCGCATTCTTAATTCGTAGATAAATTAATTTCAAGTTCAAACGACGAAATAAATACAAAATGCCTACGAGAAATAATGGAATTAATGTATGTGCCAACGCGTTTCAAACTAGACATTCTCCAATCTGAATTTGGTGCATGTCACAGAATTGTATAATGGCAGTGCACCTCATATTGAGTTCACTTGACAAGACGTTATTTGGTTGTGAATTAACAGATGGAATAAGGTTTTAATCATTAGAATATCGTTAAATGTGAGGTGGATTAAAATTAAGAGGAGACAAGGTAATTTTATCGGACAAATGTTTTATAGGTTATTATATTCTTCATTTTTGCTGAATTAAAAAAAATGCATCGTATCCATTCAACCTCACGAGTTACGTAACTCTTCTCGTAGATGAACTAGAATCTCCTTTCAATCTGCCAAAGGAATATTATCGTTCACCTCAATGTCATTCAAACTATTCAAGCTAAACTGTAAAAGGGAATATTGCCTCTATCAATCTGTTTCCTATATATAAACTTATAAAGCCTACAGAACTTTACTTGTTCGTAATAGGCATATTTATTTCCTGCATTGATAAAGTGCAGCTATATTTGTTTGAGATGCAGTGTCCTGAATCTGTATGCAAAGAACTCCAGAAAAAAAAATTAAGTTGTTTGCATCTGTACAATTTATAAGACAAATTGAAGCACCAATCGTGGATGCATAACTACATTTGTCATGCCTCTCTGTAATCAGGAAGTTGGTACAATGTGTGGTGTAAAAAGTACGAGAAAAGTCTAGGGATTCATAAACGGAGATGAAGGTCTTCACACAGAAAAAGAGTGTACTGTTTGAAATTAAAAAAAATTATTATAGTATGAAACTGAAAACATAAGAATCATCCATTTACACTACAAGAAAATTGTCATTTTTCAACGAACAATTTTCGACGGATAGAAATCCGTCGCAAATTGCGACGGAAATATTTCTGAATGAAAATAATAAATAATAATTCTGCGGACGGCCGGATCCAGCCGCGGGCGGCCGATCAGCCGCTCGGTCGGCTGGCGGCCAGATCCGGCCGCTGGACTGCTGGCCGCCAGTGGTCGGCTATTTTTTTATATTATAAAATTTATTTGCGACGATTTTGATCATCGAAACTTCGGCGGTCGCACGACGACCGCCGAAATTTTCGTCGGTAGCAACCGCCGATATTTGCGACGGTCGTTTTCGACATTTTTTTCCAACCGTCGAAAATTAATTTGCGATGACCATTTTTCAGACGCATCGATTTCGTCGAAAAAACTATCGGAAACGACGTTTTCAACGGTTTTCGAAAAAATTACAGACGGTTTCGACCGTCTGTAATTTCCATATTTCTTGTAGTGTTGGACCGGAAAGAAAATTACACTTCATATCAGACTGGTCAATAAAACTCTAAAAATTGCTCGACCAAGAGAAATGAACTTATTATAATGGACTAATCTTGAAAATGAACTGAAGTCCAGCAAAAATCGAACTACATTTATATATGACAAAACCAAAAACTTCTAGTTGATTGCTGATATCCTTAATCAACTAGCTCTTGAAATGCTTGAGTGATCCAAAGCACTGGTACCTGATACGTGGCGCCCTTGTGTAAGATCTTTAATCATAAGGCCATGGTTTGTGAATATAACATCTCTCTTCTTTTAAGATCTGAATATCACATCTCTCTTCTTGTAGCTGCTTCATGAAGAGCAACTTTAATGAGCCTTTTTGTATCCACCAATATTCAAAGCATATTCTTAAAAGATCTTTTTGAGGGAGGCATGAAAGATTAACCAAAATATAACATAACCATGTCAAAAAGCTGATCATACTCTATAGACAGAATGCAAAATTAGACTGCCACAATTCGTATATCCAGTTGAATGTATGGTGCTTGCCATTTTTAAACATGGCATCACATCCAAGCTTACTTGGTGCAATGAGGAAACGAATCATTATAAGGAAATAATAAGGTTATCTAGCTCTGTAAAATTAAGAAGATATGGACTATGATAATAATAAGATTCTCAACGAACCCTTCCTTCACCAAAAAGATCCATCTATAAAAATGAAAATTGTAATTCAACATCCACCGACCAAGAAAAATTCTGAAACATCATAAAAGAAGAATAAAGCTCTATGAATGCTTCGCTAGCAGTGGAAATTTCCTGAAGAGCACTTCAATGATGGTAGAAAGAGCACTTCAATGGTGGAAATTCTGATAATGAATTGATTAAATATATTTCACATATTCCTGAATATAGGATGGGAGATGCATGCATGAAATTCGTGCTGATGTGCAGTTGCATGCACACATTTTTTCTTACAACGTTCAGCTTACGCTAAATGTTCTTACAGCAAGTAAAAATATTATAATTGCAGCAGAGGAATGGAAAAAAAAGGAAAAAAATAGCAGAGGCAACCAGTAAATAATTGGAGCAATTGACTAATGGAATCTTACAGCAAGATGATGACTATGAACAATGTCAACTGCATGTTGGTTACTAAGGTGCTCCCACAAACCATCTGAAGCAAATATGAGGTCACTTGATTACAGAAAATGAGACATAATAGATGGATTGGCAATCAAGATAGGCATGCTCATTGGTTCAGTTATTGCTGAAATTCGGATTAATCGGTTCCCTTTTATATTGAGCCTGTTTCATATATGCATGACCTATCTATCTAGGAACCTGCAATTAAGTGAACTAACCATACAAGTGCAAAAAATAAAAAGTATTCAAAGAATAAAGGACACATCATATCCTAATTAACAGAGAAGACATTTCTTTTGAGGGAAAATTTGTACTCGACCATATCTCTGATAAAATGAGTTTGAAGGCAACAGTTTACAAAGTTTTGCATGCAAGACGGGATCCAGAAAATACCCCAAAATTGTGAAACTCATCTTTTCCGAGGGTAAAGCTGTGAAATTCGTTTCTGCAAATTTGGAGCTTACAAGCAGCTCTTCAGCTGAGGGTCAGAAACAGAACTTTTTGACATGATTTACAGTATTGTTAAACTCAAACTTCATGCTTACTTTTGATCCAAAATGGATTACATGCAAACATTTCAGATATAATGCATATATGGAGCATGCTACATGATCAAGATATATGATGGAAAGTTCTTACTCAACCATATCCCTGATAAATGACTTTTGAGAGAAATAGCTTATAAACTTTCTTATCCAAGATGGGACCACAAAATATCCCAAAACTATGAAATTATTCTCTCTTTTTAGGATCAACTGTAAAAATCTTTGCTGCGAACTTGGAACTTACAAGCATAAGTTCAGAAGAGGGTCAGAAACAAAACCTTTTTGACATGATGTATAGTTGCATATTGTTCGACTCCAACGTCATGCATGAGAAGAGCAGAAAGAATGTCCTGTTTTTAATGAAGTTTTTTATTTTCTAAAAGGACTTAAGCAAGCATTCATGGATTGATGTAAAGAGAAGGCCAAAGTACATTTCAAGAGCATGCTTTAAATTCTTTAAGATGAATGCATATCCTTATATTCATCAACCTGTATGTTGTCTTTGATCATGCCTTGAACTCCAGCTTAACATCCTCTAAATTAGCATTATGCTCACTTTACAACAGTATTGCAGCAATTTCACCAGTTCTTCAGACCTCCTTTCAAAGAGCATGTGACACCAACATTTGCCACATATAACGTCCACAAGGCAGCATGTCCTTGTAGCTGCTATGTCTGGTCGGGTATTCCATAACAACGGAACAAGTGCAATGATTCCATCTTCTTTTGCTCGGAAGGCCCTTTGGATAGCATCATTTGTCTTAGTCTGTGATCCAGATGAAATTTCTGCATAAAGACAGAACATAATAACTTGAGAAAAGTATTGAGTGATAGATATACATTCATCAACAGACAAGTAAAAAGCAAGCACTAATAATTCCCATGTACAAAGACAAAAACTGAACCCAAGGCAGAGGTTCCAGCGAGAAGGCATTAATTTGTTGAGTCTTAACTACAACTTCTTAAGACATAAGGATCTCTAGGCCTTCATAGGCATAGAATCCCTTAAAAAACTATAACCCTGATCACTAAAAAATCACAAAAAATGCAAGCCGTGGAGTTAATGCAAGATACCACAGGGAAGTACTCCAACAAACAAAAATGAACGATAAAGAAAAACGAAGTTACCGTTATTGTTGATAAGCATGGTCATATCATCCAGTAAAGAGAAATGAACAGTACACTCGAAAGAGGAGCATTATGAAAACAATTGTGGAGACTGGATAACTTACCATAAGGCGAACAATGGAACATGGAATACCATTCAGGACCGTAAAACTTTCATGAGAGTTTGATGTCAACACAAAGATTGTGTTATGAAAAGAGGGAAAGAGTGATCGCACGAAACACAGAAGAATGCGAAGAGGAAAAAACGGCGGTGACTCTTTGTTATGGAATAACGATGATTACAAGGATAGGGTCTATGTCTAGACTCCTAAGGAGTTTATATAGGCACTCCCTTTGACAGATAATAAGAATTACATACGGACTGTGACTAAATGAATCCTCTGAAAATAGGACACCTATTTCGTGATAAGGAAATAAATCAAATTCGAATCACATACATAATACCCCTAAAATTTTCGTGGAGTCCCCCTTGCAACCCCCGAAGGGGGATCCCCCTTGACCCCCCACAGGCCCACTGACCGAGCAGCGAGACCCCGTAGGAGAATTCTGTTGAAGGGTCTGACTATATAGGGGGACCAACTGGGTTCAGATTCAAAGCATTATTAACAGATTGAATGACAGGATAGGGATTAAGCAATGGGAAAAGAGAAGCCAGTTAGCTAGAATTTTTATACTTGGGGAGTAGTCAAGTGACTTAGCGTAGATCCATTCATCTAAAAGGAGACAGCATAAACCATGAGATGCTTATGTTCAAGTCAACAATTCAATACTGCCAAGGGAAGGTAACAAATTCCGCAACCGGATTCACAATTGTACGATCCATAGTGTGTGACTATAGAATAGTAGAGAAGAAGAATCCTTATTAGGTCCATAAATAACTTGTACTAAAGGAAAAATGTTTCCTTCAATAGACATTCTAGATATGAATTGACGAGAAATGTAGAATTTTGGAGAAAAACAACAACAATGTTGCATTTTGGAGTCAGAATCGACAGCTTGATAAGATGACCTCCTAATGAAAAATGGAGGAGGGCAGGCTGACCTTGGAAGGGGCGAAGAGGTGCTTGCAGACATAGCCAGGGCATCAGTGCCTCAGTGTGACCGTGCCCATCATAGACGCCAAACAAGGTACAAAGGAGCAGGTTTCAATTTGACTCTAGTCTTCGAGGATCTTATTTGCATGGACTACGGCCATGGAAAACTCACAGGTGCAATGGCCAAGGTCTTAATATCTGTAATGCCCAAAAAATGGCACCTCCACATGGACGAATCGCGGTTTGGCATGTGCAAACTGGTCTTCAGAATGTCAAATAAACATACAATTATCAAAATGAACAGCAAAGAGAACATGGCAACAGCCAGCAGAAACATGATCAATACGAATTAAATTTCGTAAGAGTTCAACGCTTCATTTAAAAACCGACCAACAAAGTATAAGTTTCAAACGATGAACTTAACAACAAAAGTACGTCTTAAAAAAAGTACATCAGAGATCCATTAGCTAATCAAGTCTATGGATCACTTGGTTCATACATAAACCTCTTGGTGCATGGATTTAAATAAAGACCTACTAATTGACCATGGACATGACACTCTACCCTGAGTCACTTCTTGTTATGTGAAATTTTCTTGTCATTCATGAGCAGCACCACCTTGGGCAGAACCTCCTTGGTTATCTACGAGATCTGATGCAAGAAAATTTCATCCCATTAGAGTATGTAAAATTCAATTCATATATCATATGACAACCATGCAATACATAGCTTAAACAGAAAAAACATAAGAATCATTCATGCATACAAATTCAGCAACATATCATAATTTTATCATATATAAACATGTTGCCATAAAGTTCTTAACATATCATAATGTTATAGGTGTCTTTCCTATATTAACACATTTTCATAATTTTCATATTCTTCATTAATTCAATTCATGCATAGGCTACATGTCCTTGGCATGGTCTTTTTATCTCTTTATAAGATATCTTTCACTTCTTCTCCTCAAGAAAAAAATATCTTTCACCTCTTCTTTGAAGGACTCTAGCATCATAAGTCATCATTCATACCCTTCTTTTTAGGTCATACCTAACTCCATTGGGGATAGTATTCTTTTTAGTATTTAGATATTTAGACTTTAGATAAAAAAAAGTCAGAATTCGACAATTAGAAACTTTCAAAATAAAAATTGGGTTGCGCCATATATATCAAAGAGTATACAATAATGATGTATTTGATTGATGAATCAAATACATGGTCTAATAATGAACCATTTCATTTTAACATAACATTTTAATTAATTGATAATATTAGTTTAGTTGCATTTGTTTTAGTTTAGTTGAATTTTTTTTGAATTTTTTTTTCATTCACGCCTAATTCATATCAAGTAGACCTTGTTATTGTGAGAATTCTTAATCATACCAGCCCCTGCAAGTACCCATCATCTCGAAACTCGTCAGCTTCAATCATTAGCCTTAAAGGTTAGATGATCGACCCAGGTGTGCGTTCACACTTTTGATTCCTTAATGTGTCAAGTCAATCCCTTCAATAAGCTGTCCCTTGATTGCTCAATACGATAATATATAAATCATGATTATCACATTTTAACCCTACTTATTACTAAACATGAAGATCATTTCTAGGTTTTAACATTTGCATCCTAACAATGGGAAACTGACACAAATAAGTATTTACAACGAAATCTAGTTCTAGTGTTAATATTAACTTTCCACAATGGAACAATTTGGCACTTGAGAATTAAAATTTGCATAACAGGGTCTGCACAAAATTTTAAAGTCATTTGAAATCCTATTTACAAACCTTGAAGTCCTTTATAACATACCAAAAATTCAGACCAAAATCTTACTATCTTTTTTGTACATATTTTTCATTACAATCATGCTGCTGCCTGATAAAACATGCACGACTTCAAGAACTGTACATCAATACCTATTTCATACCCGTACCTGTTGCATAGGTACGGGTATGGCAATATATATTAATTATAAATACTATAAATATATATAATAGGTTAATATTTCATAAGATAAAATGTTATAATTAATAGCAAAATTGTGTCATAACATAATTTTAAAAGAAAGTTTCATAATACTAACTTTTAAAATAGTCATTATACAATAATTTCATTTTTTAGTAATGCCAATCTCACTAGTTCCTTCTCCATCATCAATATAAAATAATTACTTAACATAAACATTATTTTAACTTAACATTTACAACACTTCATTAGCATTTTCGTGGAAACATGTGAACCCATATTAACAACATGCTTATCAAGTCAAAGGGTTTCCTATTAACAAAACCGTTATTGGAAAAAACAAAACATATGGATTTTATTATTTTTATATCACATGTGTGGTACATTCAAAACATGTTCAATATATATTTATCAAAAAAAATTCACACACAAGCAGACGGAGAAAAAACATTTCTTGATCCACTTGGCTACATCCACCCCTTATTTAGTTAAAGAATTTTTTTTCTTTTTTCCTTCCGTTCATTATTATTGTATTTTTTTTTCTACTGACTTCCATACTTAATAACTTAGCTTTTTTTTGTTTCTTCTAAAAAGAAACATTTTATTTTTAAATTAAAATTTCCAAAAGAATATATCTGATATAAATATCTGAAGCCGAATGAAAAGCTCTTAATATTCACAGCCAACCTCATTTTCATAAAAGTGATGTTTTTTTCGGTAACGATTGTTGTTATTTTGAGTAAAACTGTAAAGAACCATGAAACAAACACAATTACTTAAAAACAATAAAATCAACCACGGTTATAGGGATGAAAGTGATTCGAGTCAGATATTTTCGATCCAAAAAAAATTATCCATTAATTTTCAGATAGGTTTTTTAAATTACTAAAATCACTTTAAAACTATTTAGTAAAAGGAAAAATCATCCTCTAACAAGTCAATTTTTTCGGACCACTATTTTAATAAATAATATTTTCAAAAAATATATAATAAATTAATATTAATATTAACTTATTTAATTTTATAATTAAATATAGGATATAATGTAAACATTATTAAATTAGAGTTTCATAATGTTCATAATGTGATAAGAATATATATTAAGCTATATAAAAAATTATTACACCAATAATAAAATAACTAATTACATCTCAATTAATTATATAAAAATAAAAATTAATAAATAAAAGTGGACTCCAGAGCCCCTACAATTTTTTCGGGTGGGATCCTACTTTAAGTCCCTACGATTTTTTTGAGTAGGTCCTAATTTAAACGGATCGATTTTGCTCTATTCATACATCTACTTTATTATATTTTTTAGTCAATTTTTTTGAATCGGGTAAGTTTTTTTATTCGGTCGAATTTTTCTTACACCCCTAAATTGTCAAAGAGATTTCGACAAAGAGTAATGAGTGATAGTAAATTAAATTTTTATCTCATCATTTTGAATTGGGGGATAGGAAAAATGATATAAAAAAGGTTTTTAATAAAAAAATGTATATGAAAAAAGTTACCGGTGGAATTTTCCTAGAATTCCGTAAATGCTAATTAGTCCAGCACGAGAATCACGAAGAATGTTAATGGCTATCAACGTAAATAAGAGCAACATAAGGGCTTCAAAGTTCCCTGACGACGTTAACCCAACTAAATCCAAATATTAGCTTTTAATAAATATTTACAATAAAAGGATAGAGAACCGTTTTTTTCAGGGAAGTAGGAAAAAAAAAGAAACACCTAAAATGGTAAAAACCAAAAAAGTGCACAATATTTTGCATTCACACGTCAATATGTACGCGTGTCCATTTTCTATTGGTCGCTTTCCTTCCAGCCACGTATGATTCGCTACCCGGGGACCACCGAGATCCGGTAGGTCAGATCTGCTCACCGCAATTATTCTCACCTCGATGACCGACCTCACAAGCAGACTGCTGATTGCTGAATGGGGGGACAGATAAAGTGCAGAGCGGTGACTGTATCCCAAGTTTTCTTTACGTAAGTAAAAGCAACAAAATAATCCAAAAAGGAAAAGAAATCCAAATAATTTTTTAGTCTACTGCGCCTTATATTTAAGGAGTGGGAAAACGAAGGGCGAAGCAGAGAAGAGCTCGCCTCGTCGTCGTCTATTTGTGCAATGGCGAATCGGAGGGCATCTTCCATCGCCGCCGCCGTCGTGGTGGCGCTCGCGGTGGCGTCGTTGGTCTCCGCCGAAGTTTTCTTCGAGGAACGATTCGGAGGTATCTGACAGACCCGCCCACCTCTGCCTTCCCATTCCCGCTCGAGATGGTGGACATCGTCCATTTGGTCTTCGATCGTTTTCGATTCGCATTTTCCAGGAATTATTGCTTGTTCTTGCTCACTCTACGCTTTGATCTTTCGATCTCTCCATTGGTTGATATTTTGTACTCGAATCCGGTTCCGATCTTTGGATCTACGTGGCCATGTGTTCATATATCTGATATCTGGTTAATTGGATCTATGTTCAATTTCGCGCTATAATTGCTTTGAGATCTGATATTTCTTTTCATATTATTTTATCATTATGAATGAATAAGATGCTTTGTACTTGGAGGGTTTATGAATGAATAAGATGTTTTCTACTTGGAGGGTTTATGGTTTATTCACTATTCGTGAGTTTTCTCGTACTTGGTTCAAGTTTTCTTTTCCTGAAGCTGTTATTGGATCTCGATGTCTTCATTTTAACGCCTTCCCACTTTAGTAACTAAATGTCGATCGCCAATGTAAAATTTTCCACGAGATCTAGTGTTAATATCACAATTTGAGTACAACGGTTTCTGACATCTTCGGCTAAAATTGTTGAATTGCGATGCTTGGTTCTGTTTCTTCAATGTTAATAACATTTATTTGCTTATCTGCATGGGATCTGAAGATGGATGGGAGAATAGATGGGTCAAGTCAGATTGGAAGAAGGATGAAAACATGGCCGGTGAGTGGAACTACACTGCCGGAAAGTGGAACGGAGATCCTGAAGATAAAGGTATGATATGACTTTTTTTCCTCATTGTAAAGATACTTGCATCGTCCTCCTCCGAAAAAACTGTTGACGCCAAGCAGCATTCTGTAAAGTAACTGGTGTGTTAATATCTGGTTGCAGGCATCCAAACTTCGGAAGACTACAGGTTTTATGCCATTTCAGCAGAGTTTCCTGAATTCAGCAACAAGGATAAGACACTAGTTTTTCAGTTCTCAGTTAAGCATGAGCAGAAACTTGACTGTGGTGGTGGCTACATTAAGCTTCTTAGTGGTGAAGTTGATCAGAAGAAATTTGGCGGAGAGACTCCATATAGGTGAATGCTCTACCACTGTTGTTAATTTTTCCTGTTCTTTCCTAAATGATAGAAAGGAAAATGCATTATGGTCATCCATTCTTTTAATGACACTTGTATCTTTTCTTACCTTACTGACACTGCGGCTTATCCTGTGGTTCATTGCAGCATCATGTTTGGTCCTGATATCTGTGGTTACAGTACCAAAAAGGTTCACACTATTTTTTCTCGTGATGGAAAAAACCACTTGATCAAGAAGGAGGTTCCCTGTGAAACTGATCAGCTAACTCACGTCTACACTCTCATTGTTCGTCCTGATGCGACATACAGCATTCTCATTGATAACAATGAGAAGCAAACTGGAAGTTTGTACAAAGATTGGGATATTCTTCCTCCTAAGCAAATTAAGGATCCTGAAGCCAAAAAGGTGAGTTATGAAAAATGACTGTTCTATCTTACTCTATTAGAGTCACAGATTATATGGAATATTTGACATGTATGATATTTTACAGCCAGAAGATTGGGATGACAAGGAGTACATTCCTGATCCAGAAGATAAGAAGCCAGAGGTATATAATTTTCTATAACTACAAAGTTTTCTTGGTGCCTTTTTTCTTACATCATGATATTTCATATATGCTAAAATAGTTGGAGATGCTCTTTTGAAAATTTACTAATTTTAAATCATTTCAGAAATTTGTAAAATCAGTTTAAAGATGAATGCAAACTTCTGTCTTTCCTTCTACCTTTTTGCACAAGAAATAAAGATAAGCCATACTCAATCCAAGAAAAAAAAATATCATATTTCAGTTATGTGACATAATTGTTATTAACTATTCTTTCATTGAAGAAGTATGCTTCATTTGGTATCTTATGTTTGTACGCTCAACATGTGAACATATAAATATTCTCATAGTGGATGTATATGTTATCCATTTTTTGTTTTAGTGATAATATTATTTTGTTTATTTTGTGTTAAGGGTTATGATGATATCCCAAAAGAGATTCCGGATGCAGATGCTAAAAAGGTAATTGGCTGCACTTTTGTATCTGGCGTCATAATGCACTAACCAAGCATTGACAATCGTATGACACCATGTAATTTCAACTTTGTTCTGACAGCCTGATGACTGGGATGATGAAGAAGACGGTGAATGGACAGCTCCAACAATCCCGAATCCTGATTACAAGGGTCCTTGGACTCAAAAGGTAGCATGGCCATTCTTATTTGTAGAAAAAACTACGCAAAATAAACATTCAGCAATTTTCATTATCTATTTTTGCTGGTCTTGCAGAAAATTAAGAATCCTAATTACAAGGGCAAGTGGAAGGCTCCATTGATAGACAATCCAGGTCCTTACCTTTTGCTTACTGTTCTGTTCCTCGCTTGTATTGATTTTTGTCAAACTATAATGACTCTGATTTTAATGCTTTGCAGACTTCAAAGATGATCCTTATCTATATGCTTACCCAAATTTGAGATATGTAGGCATTGAGTTGTGGCAGGTAAATCAATGTCTCCAAAATTGGTTTGTTTACCCCTTGTATTTTCCTACATTGAATTGTTTTCTTTTTGTAGGTTAAATCAGGAACATTATTTGACAACATCTTAGTTTCTGATGACCCTGAGTATGCTAAGCAGTTGGCTGAAGTAACTTGGGCCAAACATAAGGATGTATGTTCTTTCTTTCAAATTTTACTGAGATTTTTTTTATTGTCCAACAACCAAATTAATTACTGGTGGTTGTTCCTCGCAGGCTGAGAAGGCAGCATTTGATGAGGCTGAGAAGAAAAAGGAAGAGGTGAGTTTCCGGATTTACTATATTATGTATCAGTTTTTCTATGCTTTTTTTCGAACAACTATAATTTGTATATCTAATGTCTCATTGTCTGTATAATTACCACTAAATGGTTGTATTGAGCACTTCATAAAGTTAAGTTCTTGCTTCACGTAAGCTAAAAACAAGCACCATTTTTTACCCTGAATTCTAATAGACTTCAGTAGTTAATTTTTTGTTATGATCCAAAAAGAGCAAGACGAGAACAATCAGGCTAAAATTAAATGGCAAAAAGAAAGCCAAGGATGGAATTTGTTTGTTAGAAACATGGACACGTCACCCTGTATAATTGATGCGAAAATATGAGAGAAATACGTCTAGGCATTGTTGTAGGTGATTGGAGAAGCTATCTTCAAGTAAGCAAATTTGTAATTCATCCAGGCTCCTGCCTTTGTTGGTTACTTTTAGACTTAGAGCCTATGAACCTATTCAAAGTTTTTGAGTAATTATTCTCATGACAAGGAAGAAAATATACATCAAATTCCTTTTGTGATTTTGTGGATATCCAAATAAAAGGTTGTAAGGAATCAATCAGTGTCTTCTGCAACGTTGTGGAATGTTTTTCTTCTTTTATCATTATTTTGAAATTAAATTGGTTTGATCTGATGTATGTAGTCAATATGTCCTTTGACAGCAATTTAAACATCATAGTTCTTTCCTTTGTTAGCACAATAACACATAGTTTTACTTCTCAACAGGAAATCAAAGATGACGAATCAGATGCCGATGTAAGATTTTGATTCATCAATTTTTACTATTGATCCTTGTGCTGAAACTTTTGGAATAATTGTGGGAACAGGATGATGAAGATGATGATGCCGGTGCTGATTCTGATGCTGAGTCCGACAGCAAGACCAAATCCACATCAGATGAGGAGGACGATGTTTCTACTCATGTAAACGTCCTCTCCCCCCAGATGTTTTACTCACCTTTCATTAATATCAGTACCAATTCTTCTAAAAAACAAATTTAATATCAGTACCAATCAATCAGCTCATGACTATCTTTATGATTAATCGGGTTTCCTTTTCTGTGCATTATTTCAGGACGAGCTTTAAACCGATTCTGGAACATGAGCAAGACTTTTGGTTGCAGGTGTCGGCTCATAGTTAATTCGGCATGGCTAACATATTTTTTAGCGTTTAGGAAAAGAGCATTTCCGAGTCCATTTTTATGGATATGACTTTTGTTACTGTTCTACTTGGAACAATGATCCTTTTTCGTGGGAAAAGAATTGGGAACTGGGAATCGACGAAATGTGTTTGTTCTTCTTAGTTTTTGTAAACGTTCAATTCGGTGTCCTCGGCTCCTCGCCATTGGGAGTTGTCGTTTTATGGTCGTGCCATTTCATTTCTTGTTAGTTATTCTTGCGTCACCTTCCACCATTAAAGCACGATGGCGCGGAAGGAATGCCATTTTCGAATTCATCCTCAAAACTTTGGTTCTTGAAAATGCTTTCGACTGTTGTCCCAGGTTTTGTGTTATGTTTTTCGATCATACGTTTTAAGCACGTGCTTATTATAATACTTGCGCCTCTAAAAGAATTCTCTTCCGGTCATCATGAAATATTAATGTTATGAGTTTTTGGACTTTGAATGTCCAAATTTTGGATGTATCTTGTCCATGTTAAGATGTGCCACGATTTATAAATCAGTGAAATGATTCGACACGAGCTGCGCCCAAATTCTATATTATCATAATTCGCATATGATTCGACATCGAGACAAATATTTAAAATGCACATCTTAACTTGGATTCATAAAAAATGAATTCTGAAATATTTTATTCACAAATAATTAAAAAAAACAACTCTAAAAATTGTTATTTGTAAAAAACAACAAATTACTAAATTTCACATATAAGTGTTATTCAAATACTCATCGTCATGCTCACGCACATTTATCTCATCATTCTTTTTATTTGTTTTTTGTTGATCACGTTGAGTTTGCAGCATCTACGGTTAGGTCCATTCATCCATTTTCATTTTTGTCCATAATTTATTATTTTTATTATGTACTTAATTTTTGTCTCCACCTCCCAAAATGTTGTTCTTGTTTCTTACATATTATCTATTTGATTTACACGTTAAGATCGGGGTAAATCTAATTTACCCCGAATCGTCTCTCAACTTTAAGTCAATTTTTAAATACTCCACAATTCTAATTTATAACTAGAACGTCCTTCAATTTTTATTTTCTTGCATGATTAGTCCTCTTGACATTTGATAGTTATTTTCTTGCATGATTAGTCCCGATTGCTTTGCGTATGTGGTCGTCACGCGAATCATTTTTCTTTCATTCACGTCATTTAAGTCATCCACTTAATTTAACGCCAATACGAATTAACAATAATAAATTAAGAATTAACATGGATTAACAACAATAAACAACATGATATCGACAACGGCGGTGCACAAGCTAGGTGGTGACGGGGCGAGATCTCGGCAGCGGCGATGCGCGAGATCAGATACGACGCGGTACGCAAGATCAACGATAGGACTTCATGGAGGTCGGCTATAGGACCTTGTGGACGTCGGCGAAAGGATGAAGACGTCAGCGAGAGGACTTCGTGGAGGGAGGTGTGCGGGGGTGTCGCCGACGGTGCGATGAGGTCGACGGTGGTGCTCGAGGTTGGCGGTCATGCACGAGAGGCAGATCTAAGCCGCGGCATGCTCGATTCGGTCGGCGGCGGTGCACAAGAGCATATCTGATCGGCGAAGTGCATGGCGGAGTCGCCAATTGCTCGATCTGGTCGCCGGCGTCGATAGATATGGAGCTGTGGCCGTCGTGCTCGATGAAGGGGATGGTCGACGTCGTGCTCATGGCCATCGACACCGCGTAGAGGAGGATGTGCTCAACGTCATGCTCATGGTTGTCATGCTCGATGAAGGGGATGTCGGCATGGGTGAAGATTCGACGGGGTGGTCGGGCTCGACGGTGGCAAGGCGATATCTTGGCGGCGGCGGTGTGCAAGATCGACGACAGGACTTCGTGGAGGTCAGCGACAAGAATGTGTGGACGTCGGCAAGAGGACTTCATAGAGGGAGGTGCGGAAGGGTGGGGTGTCGCTAACTGTGCGATGAGGTTGATGATGGTGCTCGAGGTCGGCGGTTGTGCGCGAGGGGCAGATTTGAGCCGCGGCGTGCTCAATCCGATCTGCGACAGTGCACGAGCACAGATATGATCGGCGGGTGCATGGGGCAAAACACACGAAGAGGCTGACGTCGACAGATCTGGAGTTGTGGCTATTGTGCTCAACTAAAGAGATGCTCAGCGTCATGCTCGTGGCCGTCAACACAACACACATAGGAGGGCGTGCTTAGTGTCATGCTCATGGCCGTCGTGCTCGGTGAAGGGGATGTCAACATGGGCGAAGATTTGGCTTGCAAGATTCAAAAGAGGAGATCGGTGCGACGTGATCGAGTCGTCGAGGCTCAGAACATAGATCTGAGCATAGGGGACGTCATCGGTGAGAGGATACACGGATCTGAGAAACTGGTCGTCGTCGTCGTGCTCGGGTGCTCATCGGCATCATGCACGAGATTCGGCATAGATCCGGTAGAGAGGGTTGGCGCCGTCATGAGAAGAGAGAAGAGGAGAGGAGGAGAGAGACTACTGAGAAAGATGGAGCTGTAAAATGACGTGGATGAAGAGAAACAATTCACGTGAGGGCCACGTACGTAAGGTAATCGAAAAGCACACTATCAGCGGTCAAGGGGACAAATCGTGCAAGGAAATAAAAGTTGGGGAGCGTTCTAATTACAAATTAAAGTTGAAGGATCATTTAAAAATTGACTTAAAGTTAGGTGACGATTCTTATAATTTAAAAAGATGGTAAAAAAGTTATACTTTTGAATGTGTGAGAAATATTAAAAATGCTTCACTTCCTTTTTTCTAAGTCAGCGGCATATAATATGGGATGAACTAGTGTCCTGCACCATTATATTAATAACTTGTTAAATTTATTTTTTATTATTAAATTTTAAATGTATGATTGAGAATAGTGATTAAAACGATCATACATATAAATGGTGTACAATGGATAATTTTAATAACATAACACAATAATAAATTTAACATCTAACGATTACAAATATGATTGACATAATGTTAATAAAAATGGTGCTTGTTGAAAGCCAATTTACTTCAAGTCCAAACATAAGGGAAGACCTACCTTCACTTATGGATTATGGAACCATCAGGTCCGGTAGTTTTTAATATTTTCTAGTTGAATTCTTTTATTCTGGTCTTGTTATTGTTGTTTTTCTTTTTAATGTTGAAACGGTTGATTACACTAAAGATCTAGTTTTCAATCTGACAAAACTAATTTTTCCGAGTCATCTATATTGAGCCAAGAGTAAAAGATACATTTTTTTAAAAAAAAAGGAGAAATATTTTTTTTTACTATCCATTTGTTCCGAATCCCCCTTTATTGCAAAATCCCTGTTCGCACCAAACTCAATCAATATGACAAATAATAATTTTTTTTTCGATTACAAAAGAACTTCATGCATTTGTGGTTGCACACATATCTTTTAATTCATGTTAGGGTTAAATTTATAAAAAAAATTTCGTATCTGACTTTAAAGTATGAACACGCCTCTAAATTTTTTCGTGAGTTCCATTTAAGTTCTTCCGTCAAATTTTATTAATTTTTTTATTATATTATTATTTTTATTCATGAAAAGATTAAAATATACTTTCATAATTTTAGATTTTCATTGGTAGGAACGAAGGACAAAAAGATTTATTTAAAATGATAGGAGGGCATTTAGTCTTTTTATAAATAAAAAAATGACATAAAAGTTATCAAAATTTGACGAAAGAATTTCTATGAAAATCATAATAAAATTTAGAGACATCGCAATAAAATCTAAAGACGTAATTTCATAATTCAGAATTAAACATGAAAATCATTATAATTCGTTTACGGAATGAATCCGTGGTGTTATAAAGAGATACAATTGAATTTTTCTTTATTATGGAATATATCTCTTTATTTTTCTGTTAACCTCATTTTGTCCAAAAAAAAAAAAGAAAAGAAAGGAATAATTTCCGAAAGCAAACGAACGACCGCATAGCATGACATAATGTAGGGACTCCCGCCTCCCTCCCCTCTCTTTGAATCCTCCGCCTCGCAATGGTGTCGTCCACGCCCTCCACCACTACCTCCTCCTCCTCCTCCTCGACCCAAACCGCTCCATTTCCCTCCTCCATCTCCCGTCGCCACAATGGCATCTATCTCGCACTCCCTCTCCTTCGCCTCGTTCTCCGCCGTCGCCGCGAGATCCGATCCCTCGATGGCCGCCACCGTGGGCCCCGCTTCCCTCCGTAGGTGCACAGACCTCCGCCCTCACGACTCCCGGAGGAAGGCCCCTCGTTTCTCCTCGGTCATGATCCCCTCGCCTCGGCTTCCGAGGAAGGCCCTGGTGGCCGCGGCTGGGGATGACGGGCGCCCGCCCTCCTCCACGGGTTTCGACTATGATCTCGTCATCATCGGAGCTGGCGTCGGTGGCCACGGAGCCGCGCTCCATGCCGTAGAGAAGGTACTGCTGGCCAATGGATATTGGATGCACGCGCCGGACGGCATTTCATGAGTTGCATTGTAGCCGCCACTTCGATACTTGTAGCTGTTGAAAAGTTTCTTTCTTTTTTCTGGCATTTCATGATCTTTTTCTTTACACTATGTTTGGATGAACACTCGTTAAGGGGAAGAGAAGAGAAGAGAATGAGGGGGAAGAAAATGGGAGGGAAGGGAAGGGAACTTTTACACCTCAATTTGGGGTTGAAACAAAAGAGGGGAATGGAAGAGAAAACCTTTAAAATTTTATCCAAACAAGGTGAAATTTTTTTTTCCCTTCCCCTCCCCCACTTTACCGTCCATTCACCTCAATTCAAACCTCAATGTACCAAAAAAAAAATACTTTGTTTATGATCCTCAGCAGGAAAATTGTTCTTATAGGAGTATTTAAACTGCGTGATTGTTTGATTGGAGTAAATCAAGTATGAATATGCCCAAGTATGGAAAATTGTTTGATTGTTCTTATTGGAAAATATCATCGCTGTTTTTGCTGTATCAAATTATTCCTCTTTTCATCTGTCCAAGTTTCATGCCCTGGATCTACAAATTGTCAAGTTAAAATGGTTAAACACACAGACTATGATTTTTTAAAAGTGATATACTGTGTCTAATCTTGGTTTTACCTAAAGGAGACCATCAGATAGGAAAGTGATCCACGTTATGCACCTGTGTCACATGCTGTTTTGTGTCCTTTAAAGAAAAATTCTCAAGTTAGAACAGTTATCCAATTTCGCTAAAAGTTTTAAGACTATAAAGATGACTGATCTGACGCATGATCTTTGGTCAAGTCCTAGATGAGCAAAACATGCTATTTTGCATCAATTACTGAGGAATTCTTAAGGAGGATTGCTTAACTATCTTTACTAAGAGCTTAACCTTCTACTGGGCCCATATTTCTCTTTCAAAAGAGATATGACCATGTTTTCTTTTTGCGTTCTAACATGACCACTTGCATGGAAATGAGGTTTTTCTGATCATAGAGGCTTCACACATACCATTAAGAACTCCGGCTTCTTTTAAATTTATATGTCTCCAATTGCTGAAACTAAATATACTTAAATTTTTTTGTTCATTATATGGGATACAGTCCATCTTTACATTTATACTACAATAATCAGATTTACTTATACCATTTTTGTGTTGGTTGCTGGTTTTTGGTATTATGCAATATTTTGACTGCTTTCATTACATTTCCCTTATCATCACCAATATTATATATATGCTTTGTGGACAGGGTCTAAAAACTGCCATAATTGAAGGCGATATAATTGGAGGAACCTGTGTCAACAGAGGCTGTGTTCCCTCAAAAGCTCTTCTTGCCGTGAGTGGTCGGATGCATGAGCTTCAAGATGAACATCATCTCAAGTCCATGGGCCTTCAGGTATTAGATTATTATGTTTTCTTTTGTCACTATACGGCCTGAGGTTGCCAAGAATATTCAAATAATTGGATTAGCTGATTCAAGCTCTAATGATATTGAGTAATGAAAGATTGGTTTATAGTGTCATCACTTTCAACTTCAAAGAAAATCATTGGTTTCAGTTTTGAAGTTGCCAACAATTGATTGTGCTTACCTATCTAGAAGGCAGATGGTCGTGTCACTTCTTTTTTTGGGCCAACAAATTATGTCAATGTTTTTTCTGTTACTAGGGAGCTTTGCGTTCAAGTACAAGGAAAAACAAATAAGACATATATATATATATATATATATATATATATATATATATATATCTTTGGGGTTCAAACCTTTGGCCTCTCTTTCCCCCACCAGTCAACCTAGAAGTTGGTTCATATGCACTTTCTTTGCTTTGGGATCAAGTGAGAAAAATAGTGAGACATGGATTTTTTTTTACTTCATACTGTGAAATTTTGGTCGCATGTGGCCATTCAAATGATTTCTAATGCAATTGGTTGACTATTTACTAATATTAGTTATTCATCTTTTTCTTGTAAAAAAAGGAAATGAAAGAGGAATATATTTTCTTCATTTTTCCTGTTTCTGGGCTAAAATTCTTGGTCAGGACTTGATTCAACTTGACCTATTTAACTCGGTGGTTAGATTTGTTTATCAATTAACTAACATATTCAACCATATAGGGGTTCACAAAGGCAAACAATGAATCTCAGTATTCATTTCTATTACATTTGTGTGCTTAGATATTTTGTTGGCAATTGTTGGCTTTTTTAGGATCTGTTCGGCAAATATTGTTGAAAATATTTTTCTTCAATATCAGTGATAATTTTGATCTCTATGTTCTTTAAAAAATAAAGCAATTTTTTTAATCACTTGAGTGGGTGGTTTAGCTCACAAAGATTGTTGAGTTTATGATCCAATATATATTTATTCGTTTCTCTATGTTCAAGCTTACTCGATTTTTTTTGTTTAGTTCATCTTAATTTGTACTGAAAATATTTACTAATCTAACATAGTTTCTCTTGAACATTAGGTCCCATCATCTGGTTATAACAGACAAAGTGTTGCTGATCATGCAAATAATCTTGCTGTTAAAATCCGGAGCAATTTGACCAATTCTTTGAAAGCTTTAGGTGTCGACATACTATCGGGTTTTGGCACTATTGTGGTAAAATGCAGGGTTTCATTCTATGTGTGGCTGTATATAATTTGTGTCTCCACTTGTTAAAGCTAGATTGATTTTCTTTCTGTCACCTCGATCTTATGTAATCAAATGTAACAGTCAAATTATCTGATACGTGTAGGTTCATGAAAGATGAGTACTTCCTAATGTTTGTAATATCTCTGAAAACTTACCATTTAACAGCAAGTTAGCAGTATATATGCCACTAATTGTGCCATGTTAGTTAATTTTTTTTTAAACGGGGAAGGACGACCAGCAAGATGGTAATGTTAGCTAATCTTTGTGCCATAATTTACATTAATTTTGCCTCTAGATGTCAGGGATGTGTTGATTTGAGTTGGCATATCATATGCGTGAAGCAAAAAGAGTATCAGATTAACATCATTAGTGTTGGTTCATAGGATATGAAAGCATCCTAATACCTAGAATATTTGTTCAAAGTCCTTTTATCTAGTAGCATTAACTATGCCATCTAAATTACAACAAAACTCTAAGCTTCAGGTGAGCTTGTTTCATCTCCATTTTGTTATGTATATCTTTTATGCCACCAGATGTAAGAGCTGGGTTGATTTCCTGACTGCGATACCTATTATATGCATACGGTCAATGAATTAACAGATTTGCCTGATAAGTGGGAGTTTATGAAATATGAATGTGTCGCGATACCTTGAAGTATTCAACAGTAATGTTAAAAACTTTCTCTCCAATAACATTAGATATACCATCCCAATGATGACAAAGCTGATCTGGAGATGAATATGCGATCTTGATTTGTCTTGGTATCAATATGTTACACGTCTTAAAGAAAATGTCAATTATTTATCTTTTTGGTCTATTATCATCTGACATTTTATGGACTATATCAGTTGAATTACCTTGCAGTTCTTAGTGTTCTATTTTACTATATTTTGTTTTTTTTTTCTCTTTTTTCAGTCAGTGTACCAACATGTCTAGATTTAATAGCATTGGAACTTAATTCTTTTTTTATGAGCATTGGAACTTTATTCATTCTTATATTGTTTCTTTGTTCTCTTGAATCATGAAGTGTAACTCTTAGGATTTAGGAACATGGTTGTCTGTTTGTTGAGTGTTGAAGACATTGGATTCCAACACAAGAAACTTATTTTTCAGGGTACACAAAGGGTCGAATACAGAAAGGTAGGGTTTCCCAGTACTGAGGTGACAGCAAGAAACATCATTATTGCTACAGGATCTGTTCCCATGATCCCTAATGGCATTGAAGTTGATGGTACAGGCGATTGTTTTGGATTCAACCTCTTTGCTATATTGTAAGGATAGTTGTATTTAGCTTTCTGAGCTCTTTAACTAAGTGCGCAGGAAAAACTGTATTTACTAGCGATCATGCTCTCAAATTGGAGTGGGTTCCAGAATGGATAGCTATTGTGGGAAGTGGTTATATTGGACTTGAATTTAGTGATGTCTACACATCCCTTGGAAGTGAGGTAAAAATGTAATACTTTCATCTGGTCTCCTCACTGATTTAGTTAACATCTTGATTTGTGCCCTTAATACATTTTGATGTCTAAAATAAATTCTTTGATTACTAAGATAGATGTCATTCTACCTTCTTCAAGAAGCTTTTAACATGCAACATTGACTTCTAATGCATAATGACGACCAAACACTATTTCGTGTACAAATATTATGATCATAAATTGGATTGCTTCTTCCTAAAAATTGTATCACTTTCCTTGCTCAAATTGTCAGTAAATAGCCTTGTGGTTTTATTTTTCTTATGTTTTTGCTGCTCTACTGGACAGGTTACTTTTGTCGAGGCAATGGATCAACTTATGCCTGGTTTTGACCCTGAAATAGGAAAATTGGCTCAGAGAATACTCATTAATCCCAGAAAAATTGACTACCACACTGGTGTCTTTGCAAAAAAGGTTTTTTCCTCTATGTTTTATGTTATTTCTCTTGTTTTTGTTTAATATTACTTTTCTTTTGCCTATGACGAGAGTAATGGAGCAATGCTAATTGTGTGCCAAACCTTGATAGATCACTCCAGCAAAGGATGGCAAACCTGTAACTATTGAGCTTATAGATGCCAAGACAAAGGAACCAAAAGACACATTGGAGGTAATCTCCTGCTGTTTTGGCTTGGTTTCTCATTATTGAAGTTGTATGGTTCGTTTAAAGTATCAAGCTACGAAGTTTGGCAATTTTCTATGGTGTTGATGCCATCTAATTTCTGAACACGAGTTGAGGATGGATAACATTTGGCGATGTTCTAATTAATGTGACTTTGATAAACTATTTTCAGGTACACACCTGACAAGTTAACACAATGCTTGATGCTCATATATAAAAAGGATATAGAACATGTTTAAATATTTATCAATATAAGGTTGTCTTCAATTTTGGTATATTTGTCCTTGAAGCTCTTCATAAGAACTTCAGCTGTTTGCTCAATCACATATTTGTTTTCATGTGTTCATTAACACTTTCTTGATCATTTAGGTAGATGCAGCTCTAATATCAACTGGAAGAGCACCATTCACAAAGGGACTTGGTTTAGAAAATGTGTCTTTTATTTTCCAATATTTTCCAATACTTATAAAAATAGGCAAATATTTCCGTGTTAATGCTTGAATATTCTATCATCAGATAAATGTAGCTACAGTTCACGGCTTCATTCTGGTTGATAACCACATGCAAGTAATGAGTGCAGATGGCAATCTGGTTAGTTTTTGGCTTTCATCATAATGTTTATATGTCTTTTTTGTTGATTGCGTTAAAGCTCATTTCTACAGTTTTTCTGACCTCTTCAAATGATTTTGGGCTCTACTCTCCAGAATCCAGATTGCTGATTTTAGATGATACACACTTTAGTCACATAATAAAGCACTTAAGCACCTTCATACAGGTTCCTCATTTGTATTGCATTGGAGATGCCAATGGAAAAATGATGCTTGCTCATGCTGCAAGTGCACAGGGGATCTCAGGTATCTCCTAACGATGAGTACACTTGCATTTATAAAGCATCATATATAGGCCCAAGTGCCCAACATTTTTATATTGCATTCATATTTAGCTATCAAGTTATAATTACACTTTGTTTAACTTTCTGTTTCTTGATGTCTTGATTATCAAATGCAGTTGTTGAACAACTGTGTGGGAAGGACAATGTGTTAAATCATTCAAGTATCCCAGCTGCCTGTTTCACTCATCCTGAGATCAGTATGGTTGGCCTGACAGAGGTAAAGCAAAGAATTATCCAAGTAATTCAGGAAATTTATTTTTAAAAACGCTAGTCTGTGTATAATAACATCATATACTATTCTGTTGTTTGACAAAGATGGCAATGATCCATTTATTTTTCTCTGTTTCTCCTACTTTTTTTTAGAGATCTTGTATCTCTTACTTGCAAATGTGGTTCATCTTTCTCGCTCATGTAATTTCACACCTAACCTATTTTGTAGCCCCAAGCAAGGTAAAAAGCTGCAAAAGAAGGATTTGAAATTAGTGTTGCTAAAACAAGTTTCAAAGCTAACTCCAAAGCTCTAGCAGAGAATGAAGGAGAAGGGCTCGCTAAGGTGAATGTTCCAAAACCTATAATGAAATCTGAACTTCATTTTGAAGTTAATGTAACTCGACGATTACACAATGCTTGTGCGTTGATTAAATACTTAGACTTGCTTTTGTAACCTGATATAGACGCCAATGGTCCTGTCATAGAAAAAAGCTAGAATTAAATGTTTTCTTATGTAAGGGTCATGATTTCATTTTGTGGTTGCAGTTGATATACAGACCTGATACAGGGGAGATTCTTGGAGTTCATATTTTGGGCATTCATGCTGCTGATCTCATCCATGAAGCCTCAAATTCTATAGCACTGGGTACACCCATACAGGTATTTTGCATTGAAGTTTATCGCCTATAATTATAGTTTTTCAATTAACACTGTTCTTTGTTCATCCAATCAAATACCTTGCTTCATTGCACATGAAAGTTCAGAATATCGTTTTGTCCACATCCCCTTCCCATCTTTTTGAAAACCTTCTTCTTATTGTGTAGTGCTTGAAAATGTTGAGTTTGAGATTACTAGTAAATTTCTACGGAAGGGAGAGCAAACATATTGAGCTTGTCAAGAATTAGGCTTGTAAAAAATAATACCTTTTAATCCTCTAAAAAACAAATACAGGTTAATATTTTTTGAAATTATCTTCTAAAAGAAAGCATGAAACTAGCTTTCATTTACAACAACAACAACAACAACAAAGCCTTATCCCACTAGGTGGGTGCTTTCATTTAAAAAAAGTAAAAATTGCTTTCCATGAAAACATGCCTAAACTTTTGTGGTTTGAAATTGTCTCCATCTTCCATCAAGCAATGTACATTTAAAGTGAATCTAGTTATTTTGCTTAACCAACTACATCTTAACCACAATCAAAATCACAGATAAAAGGAAGAAACAACGAGATAAAGTTTATACTACTAGAATCATAGGTATCACAATTATGTTATCAGTGATATCATATCATTATTCATAATGACAATTGCTTGTGTAAGCATTGGATGTTGTACTACTTAAAACAATTTAACTATGTTTTTTGGATGCATATAATATTGTTAGGTGATGCTTTTTTGTTCATCTTTCTAATCATTTTGCAATATGTTAAGATAAATTATGTCAAGCGTCCCCTAACTTTAATCTTCTTTTTTGTAATTGTCCTCCAGCATTATTCTTTCCTCAATAGTCTCACATATCGCTTATACTGGGGTAAACTAGTTTTTTTACGTATGTGGTAATGTCACTTCACTAACATCATATTGCCATGCCAACATGTCAAAAATGTATTAAGTAAATTTGAGTTGACAGGTTTAACCCTTATCACAACACAAATTCTGCCACTAAAGTAGGGGAGGCCGAGGGGCAAGTAGTAACATGTGGCAAAGGCCTTGGATTTAAGGACCTTTTGTGCGTGGGAAAAATAGTATAAGTTGGTATTAATTCTTTGGATCAAAAAGTATAACTTAGTATTTGTCTGATACATTCATGTGAAATGCCAGTGGCATGATGCTGCCATAAAACAGTTTACTGGGCATTGCAGGTAAATAACAAAATAAAGTTGGAAGATGTTTGAACTTTAAATGAGGGATAAAGTTGGGAGATGTTTTGAAGTTTATCCTGGAATGCTATTATTAAACTCAATGAACATTGTCCTTGGAATAACTATCATCTCCCTGGCCACAGGACTTAAAATTTGTTGTACATGCCCATCCAACTCTGTCTGAAGTTCTGGACGAACTCTTCAAATCTTCCAAGGTATGTATGTATCCAATTATCCATAATTAGAAGCTTGATAATAATGTTGCATCAATTTTGGAAGTAGTTGGAGAAATGACAAGAGATCAACATAACTAAAAGTATAACTGTTGAACTAGAAAATAATCCTCTTACTCCCTGTTGATTTTACCTGCATGATGAATCATTGTTCCTATAGTTGATATTATAGGTATTTAAAATTGGATGATTGAAGCACGTTGATAAGGTAGGTTGCTGATATTTTACATAATTCATTAGTTGGTGCTTTAGAACAAAAAGCTTGATTAATTTGTGATTTTACAACAAATTAAATTTAGAAAAATAACTGTCTCGGTGCGATATTAAATTAAATTAGGCAATAAACTTTTGAGAACTAGAATAATGTTTCTTTAATGAAGTCATTGGACATGAATGATAATCTATGCAAATAAGACAGAATTCCCTCAAAATAGCTTTAAACAGAAGAAATATTTATAACACATGCTTGGATAGTAAAATGTAGAGAAGGGTAATAAAAGCCATGTTTGGATGGGAAAATATTGGGAAGGTGGGTGAACGTGAGTTTTGTTTATTTGGCTAAAAACCTAATACATGACACTTAAAGGATAAATGAAAATATTTGTGCTTTATTATCTTTTAAACTTGTGATGAGAGGCAAAACAGGGAAAACTGTTAATCATTCCCAATTCAACCAATTCTATGGAATTAATTTTGAGGGATTCCAAACCCCTGTCTCAAATCCAAAAAATTAAACCCCTTCTAACCATACTCTTCCTCTCTACTTCAATTCAAGAAAACTTGTAAATTAGAGTTGTGGTGAGAAAACTAAAATGTACAAGTTATAAATTGAATGTGTGATATGTAAATCTTAGTAACAGAAATTGGATCTTATATACTAATTAAAGTGTTGTGAGAAGATGAACAGATGTTTAAATATTGCTTGAGGACCTTGTGGAATATATCTTAGATTGTGATATTGTGATGCTTTGAATTGAATATCAGGTGATGAAGAAACATCAAATTATGAGGGTCAGTGTAATTGAGACATGGATGTTAATGGTTGGTAAAGACTGATGATCAAGTACATTCAGAATATATAGGAGTTTAAATATTTGATGCAAAATAATAAAAATAATCTTTCTCAACAAATTAAAAAGCTTAAGGTGGCTAAGACATGTGAGATTCTCTTTGGATGCTTCCATCAAAAAACTTCAAATCCTTAAGGGGGCATTTTTCTATAGACAATTACATTATCAAATAATGTTGTATTAAATAACTTGGATCCACCACATTTTTGTTCACTTGTGACAGATAATAAATAATTTGAATTGTCTAAAAAATCTATATTTCTTATGAAGTGACAATCTAGATTGCTTGAGAGTGGTGACAATTTAGATTGCCACTTGAGTTGTAATTTTTTTTCACATTTGCCCTTTGAAGCTTTATTTGAATAAATTATAAAACTAATTAAATAAATTGTGAAACTAACTAAGTAAATTATAAAATTAATCAAATAAGTATTAAATATTTATTATGAATATATTATTATCATATTTCTAAAAATATACTAATTACTTTATAAATTTTAATTTTATAGGTGAGAATATGTGTTTGTAATTTAAGTTTACGGAGTTCAAAATAAATTATATATATCTAAACATAATTATTTTGATTAAGTGTATCTTGGTAATAACTATATATTAACTAATATGTATTATCAAATAAATTACTTATGTATGCTAAATAAAATAATGTGCATTACTGATAATTTAATAAAGTGATAATTTTTTTGAAGGCAATAAGCATTGCTAGATAATGTCAAATGATAATGCAGGGAATGCAACTTAAGATTCGTGACCCTAAAAGAATTCTCACAAGGCGTTGAGGAGTGACACTTAATATGTTGGATTGTCCAATAGTGTGATCTTCAGTAATGTTTTGTTGGAAAGTTTAGATGCGTGTATCCATCACAGTTAGCTGGATTAAGGACCGATCATAGTATATAACAGAGTAGTGCCGTGACTTTTATTCAGTATTAAGGAGTTCGAATTAGAAGTTCAGATACTCGGTTGATTGTTGAACCACCAAAATTCTAGATCTTCCCCCAATATCGATAGTGAAGTTATTGGGGAGGTGATAGTTGATGCTAGAGCACGATGATGGCCAAAGTGCAGCTTTGTACTTGAGATTCTTTTTCCTTTCAATGCAGCTGTGACTCACTGTGTAACTGAACCAGTTGCAATGTGATGAACAATGCACCAGGCGGCACGATTCGCCAGGACCGCTCTCGAAGTTCTTGGGCTACATGAGGAACCTCATGATACCGGAGTGAAGGCACGGGTTCACCATCAGACATAAGATAAGTGAGCATTCACCAAGGGCTGAACAGATTTTGTTATTTGGTCCGCTTATACTAAAGATGATAGATGAGAGTACCATCCTTATGCTCGTAGCTCCCTTTGTTAATATAATTTATCTAGAGACAGAATTCCCTGTGGAGTTCCATTTTTTTTTTTTCAGAAGCACACTAGAAAATACTGAAAGAACATGCCGGTATCTTAACTTTGTCCCCAAATCATGTTATGTTTCATGATGCTGCATTATTAACGTGAAATTTGTTACATATGCATTGAAGACAATTTTACATACGCCTTATCTTGTTGGATTCTGATGTATCATCTACTGTGCAATAGAACTTGAAGATGAGTCTCCACCTTGTAGGAGGAAAGTTATAATATATGGAAAAGTTTACACGGTCATTTAAAAGACCGTTTTATTTGTAAGCCACAGGAACACATCGATCATCATCTTGTTAACCTTTTCAAAGTTTGCCACAATCCATGCCACTAAATTGGTGACACCTCTCAAAGTGAAAGTTGATAGGGTTATTTCGTCCGGCACCTCCTCAATTATATTTTTTTGCATTTAAACTTAAACTATAAATTTAAAATTTTAGTTTCTGAACGATTTGACATTTTAATTTTTTCGTTAACTTCTGTTAAGCTATTTTTTATCATTTATGAAATACCAATTTTACCCTTAGTTCTTTATTAAAATAAAAAACATTTTTAAAATAAAAATAATCAACACTATAAAAGTATTATTTAATAATCATATTTGTATAATATTATGCTCATGAATTTTTTTTAATTTATTTATTTTATTAAAAAGAGAAGGGGTAGAATTGATATTTCATAATAATAAAAAAATAATTTAACATAATTTTGGATGGAAGGTGACCAAAGGACTAAAGTGTTACATCAGAAAAAGTTCAGGGACTAAAATTTATAGATTGATAGATTGAGTAGATGTGACAAAAAGTTATAGTTGAGAAGAAAATGTTAGATGAAATAACCCAAGTTTTTATCTAGGCATTGACAATGTGAACTACGAATTTAACAAATTTAACTTCTCAATTTAGCTCCAATTAACATTCAAGTCCTTTCCTCTTGTAGCATTAAATCTTTTATTATTTTTATTTTTTTGTATTTATCAAAAGGTTAGAGTGCAATTTGAATAAAAATAATAAAATTTGAATATAAAATAAATATAATACTTAAAATGAGGGGGGACGAAATATGATACGAATTATATACATGGATCTAATGTTCTTGCTAGGATGCTCCCCATCTCTTCAGATGTATGATCGATGCTTGCACGTGCGATTCAGCCGCCCTTTTGTTGGTTCAAGTGCTTTTTCAACTAGTTCAGATGCTCATTTGGCCGGTCCGATTCACACGAGAGGAAGTTAGAGTACTTCGCAGGAGAGGCATTCTCCTTCTCCCCGGCGCTCATCGAAAGACTTGCCACGGCTGAACGAGCGATACCTCATCGTCGAAGGAAGCGAGGTCGGGGAGGTCCACGAGGACATGTTTGGCGGCTCGTCCGAGGAGGATGATGACAGTGGGCCGGCGAGTGATGATGTCTGACGAGGAGGTTGCGGCCGGTGTTGAGGTAGGAAGCGAGGTCGTGCTGTCCGGCGAGTTCAGGAGGTCGACAAGGGGTGTGTTTGGGGTGGTTGTTGAGGAAAGCAACATTGTAAGGGTGTGTTTGGGACTGCTTTGCAAAGGGCAGGGGCGGACCTACGACCCTTAAGCTCATGGGTGCAAATTTTTTTATAAAATATTAATATAAAAAGTATTATATTCGAAATATAAATTAATTGAAAATTGTTTCAATTTTTTATGCAACAAGCTTATTGTTGATATTGTTAATTGATTCCAAGTCGATATATTATATCGTACAATCGTTCACAAAAAGCAATAAAAATGCATAGTAATAAGTTACTATAAAAACTAGTAATATGATATTAAGAGTGATTTTGCTCGTTAAAAATAATTTAAATTTATACTAATAGATATATAGTTAAGATAAATTAAAAAATTAAGATAGAATGTGAAGAGTTAACTATGAAAATAAATTATGTAATAGAGATAATATAAACACAATATATCATATTTCAAAGCAAAAAAAAAAAAAGATGAGAACATTAGTAATAAGATTCAACTTATATTAATTGTTACTTAAGTTAATACCTATATAATAAACTCTTAAATTTTAATGGGTTCAATTGACTCCATTAATCAACATGTAGGTCCGCCCATGGCAAAGGGTGCTATCTCAAAAAGATGACTTGCTTTTTTAATGTTAGATGTTTGATAAAAATGTAAAAATTACTTTTCTTGATAGAAATTTGTCAATCACAGCTAATTTTTTGCTTTTCTTTGCAGCACCCCAAGTACTCCTACCGATAAAAACAATTAAAAACTTCTTTTTTATACACATAGCTTTATGCAAAAGCAGTCCTAAACGCACCCTTAAAAGCTTGCTTTGGATGAAAGGAGGGGAGCCAACTTTGGCAAAAGTAAATTATTTATCATGGCTTATAAATTTTTTTTAGAAAAAGCAACTACACTATTCTCACCAAACATTAAATCTAAAAAAGCAATATCAAATATTAAATTTAAGAAAGTAAGTGAACTTTGTTAAAAACTGTGATAAAAAGCCACCCCAAACGCACTCAAAAGGACGTGCAAGAGCCCGTTCGAGAGCATAAAAGACGACGACAAGCCAGTGAGGAGCTTGGTCCGACAAGGGTTCCGATAAGAAATTTCATGGGCGGTGGCAAAGCAAGAAGCGAGGTCCGATGGCTTCACGATTTTCAACGGCAAGACGACAACGCAGCGAAATGGTGCAGCAACTTCGCAATTTTAGCAGCATGCGAGGCTAGGGCTTGAACCGGCTGTGAAACACTAAACTGGCCTCGAACCACACAAATTGCTACAGTAAAATGAGCCTTTTTTAATCAGTCGTAGATCCTAAATCTGACGACCACAAATGTAGGAAGCATTATGCTACCCACTTGTAATAGCATGTCCGTTAACCTGTATATACATATATGGATATGGGAGCATAATGTTGTTCACTTACGCGATTTTGTCCTTTCTACCCACCACGTACTCCTTTTATTGTTATATATAGAATAAATAATACAAAGTTAATGAATTTGATGTTGATTATTAGTATTAGGGATGATGATAAAAGTAAGGGTGTTCATCGGATCGGATCGACCCGGTGAACCCGACAACCCGACCTAGTTTGGGTCGGGTCGGGTTGGTGGTCGGGTCGGGTACGGGTTGAAAAATTTTAACCCGAGACGACCCGACCCGACCCGAGTTTTTAATTTTTTTTAAATTTTTTTCTATTTTTTATTTAAACTTAGGCCTATATTTGCTTTAAAAAAAATTAAAAATAAAATAAAATGTTTTAAATACAGAAATAATATCTAATAGTTAGAAAACTTATTTTGAGCTTTAAATAAAATATTTATAATATTTTTTATATTAAATAAATATAAAAATAGTAAGAAAAAATTAAAAAAATTTGGGTGGTCGAGTAACCCGACCACCCGAACCAGGTCGGGTTGGGTCAGATTTGGCCCCCAAGAAGGGGTTGGCCCCACCGGACCACCCGACCAAATTTGGTCGGGTCGGGTCGAATTTGTTCACGAGTTGGGTCGGGTCGGGTTTGTTCACGGGTCGGGTCCAACCCGACCCGTGAACACCCCTAGATAAAAGTGTTCGGATGTGAAATTTCATCACAATGGAAACAAGAAGAAACAAAGAGTGAAATTAAGAGTTTTATTGACAATAATCGAATTTACAATTTTTTAAATTTACGAGTCTCTTTGTTTCTTTACGAGTTTTGTGCCGACTATGGAAGATTTTCGAAATTCGAGACTATTAATGTTTGATTAATTTGAAATGATAGAACAATAATAATTTATTTTCTGATTAAAGTGATGATTTCAAAGCTTGAATACGAGATTACGGACACTCGTCAAAGCTTCAATTTTTTTTATCAAATTTGAGTAGAACTTATCAAATTCTACCAAACATGTAGTGCAACTAGAATTTAAAAAAGTTATAGTTACGTGAGCAAAAATCTTGTTCATGGGGAACTATAGGTTCTCGCTTCCTGTGAGAAATTTTTTTTACCTTTTTATCTTTTATTTTTAATTCTTTATTATATTTTAATTAGTAAATTATTGTTAATTACTATTAGTCTTAATATTATTCATTAAAATATTTTTATATTAGCTTAAATAATAATCAATTATAATATTTTATTTATTAATATATTATCATTCAGCTTATAAAATAAATTATTTAACTTAATATAAATATTTTTTGTAAATTATAAATTGTAATATTAATATAATATTTTTTTAAATTATTATTTTAACTAAATAAATACATAATATTTTAATTCAATATAATTTTATACCTCATAGAATAATAAATTATATCTTTAATTTTTATTCTTTTTATCCAAACACCTACTAAAATTTATTCATCAAATCAGCTTTTAAAATTTTTATCATTATATTCATCTCGAATATTAAATTAATTTTTTTTTTATCAATTCGATTAGTTAGAGAACTAAAATTCCCATCCAAATACGTGAATCTCTTATCGTCGTAACGGACCACTTAACTCCAACATATCGCTGTTTATCTAGGTAAACACCCGTTGCTTCCACGCAGTAACGGGAGACCGCCGTTATTATTTTATTATAAATACGAGCCGCAGCAGTAGCCGTGAAACGGCCACGTCATAGCCCCAATAAGCCAAAACATTTGTCCTATTTTTTCTCCTTTTTATTTCACTTTTTATTCGTTTTTTTTTCATCCATTCTCTTCCCCTCGGAATCGCCGGACATCGATCCAAACTCCGGCGATCGAATCGGAGATTCGCGGCTCCGATCGCCGGATCCGTCTATTCTGCGAAGAGATCTCGCGTTTGGCTCTCCGGTTAAGCCCCTCCGGCGGCGATGTTCCTCTTCGATTGGTTCTACGGCATCCTCGCCTCGCTAGGGCTGTGGCAGAAGGAGGCCAAAATCCTGTTTCTAGGCCTCGACAACGCCGGCAAGACCACGCTTCTACATATGCTCAAGGATGAGGTAAAACCGCCTCCTCGTGGCGGCGCGTCTTGTATCCTTTTCCTTGTTTGTTTGGAAATTTGAGGGATTTCGATTCGCTCTTGGTCTGCAGAGATTGGTTCAGCACCAGCCGACGCAATATCCTACGTCGGAGGAGCTGAGCATTGGCAAAATCAAGTTCAAAGCTTTCGATTTGGGGGGCCACCAGATCGCTCGGCGCGTATGGAAGGATTACTATGCGAAGGTACAAATCTTTTATTTCTTTGCTCAATTTTTTCAGTACGAATCCTATGGAGATTTCAGATCGATCACAGGGTTGTTTCAAGTGCTCCTATACAACAACAACAATGCCTTTTCCCACTAGGTGGGGTCGGCTACATGGATTACGCCATTCCGCTCTATTAGTAACCAAACCTTTCGGTATATTATTCAGATTGCGCTATTAGTTCGTCAAGTGGCCGCCTTGGCCTCCCTCTACTCCAGATTATTTGATCTTTCAAGTGCTCCTATATCTATATTTATCTTTGTCGTATTATGAATTATAGACATACTTCTAGATCGTTGGCTTTTAGATTCGGATTGGAATATTATTAGCTACAATGCGCCAGACTTCCAAAATTTGCGCTATCGCAAGGAATCTGGTGATAATGCTAGTTGCTCTTATCCTACTTTCAGTTTCATAGAGATTGGACTGTAGAGGGACAATTTGAAGAGAGCTTTGAATTTTCTTAGGTATGAGGACACTTGGGTTAATATGCACATCAGCAAATACTTTTTATTTGTGTAGTCTTGTGTCTATGTGTCTTAAAACAATTCGTAGTAGTGGGTTGCATCCAATTATGTGAAATTCAGAGTGGGATGTGATGGAATGGAGCTCAATAGCTTATTTTTTTATCCTCCATTGGTAAGCTGGAAACACTCTGCATTCGGATCAAAGGTTGCCCCCTAAACCCTTCTATCCACCCTTCTGTACCCATACTCGTCATTTTCATGCTTCCCTTTTCACGTTATGCATGAATCCAAACTCTCATTTCTTTATAAACCTTCGCATCTGTCGTACATCCTTCATGTGAATAATACCAAAAAGACATCACAATTGAGGAGGCAAACTGGCACAGACTATCTTAATCCTGGCTGTTGTGATCTCTCCTTGGTTGCTCCAACTGTTTGATTATTATGCTGTGCTTTTGGGGAATAAATAAATAGATGATTTATTGATCCCTACTGGTCATTTTTCTCTACATCAAAAAAATATGGTGGAGCTGACTTGGACGTGACATCTTGTTATTTCAATTAGTTTCAGTGGCTCTGATGTAAGTTTGGTCCTTGGTCAAATAGTATTTATTTGCTAGCTGCTCTCGCCTGATTCATTGCGGTGCAATATGATCCTTGTTGTGCGCCCACATTTGCTTTTGGTTCATGTATGTCTTTGGGCTACCACCATCTCTTTTGTGATTTTGATTGACTAGAGTTTGCCATGTTTGTTGTCTTGTTGAACAGAGCTATGCTTATCTGGCAGGCATCTTATTTATTCTTGTTCGTGAAGGGCAACATTTGCTCACATATGTTTTTTTTTTCTGGGAATTGTGCTTACATATCGTGTTATGTCTTTCAATTATGAAATTTAAGGTTCACATATTGTGATTTTGATTGACTAGAATTTGATGATTTCTTGCACGTTATTATTTAAGAATTTGTTTTGATTAAAACATATTCTTACACGTGATAATGTCTATTATCACACATAAGAATTTGTTTTGACTCTTATTTAGATTATTCTATGATCGTAGTTTATGGAATGTAATATAAAAAAAAGAAATTATTGGATGCTGTTATTGTTGTCTTTCCGTGTTATCTCAATGAGTTTTTGTTGAATAAGAATGTTCATTTGTTTTTATTCTTAATTAGATTGATGCATGGTTGTTGCAGTGGCATGTTAGTTACAAGTGATCATGAGTTCTCTATAATTGCTCTTCAAATAGGTGGATGCTGTGGTGTACCTCGTGGATGCGTATGACAAGGAAAGGTTTGCAGAATCGAAGAAGGAGCTTGATGCTCTTCTTTCTGATGATTCATTGGCAAATGTGCCGTTCCTTATCCTAGGAAACAAGATTGACATTCCATATGCAGCATCCGAAGAAGAACTAAGATACTGTCTCGGCCTTGACACTTTTACTACTGGCAAGGGCAAGGTGAACCTTACTGATTCTAATGTCCGCCCCCTCGAAGTCTTCATGTGCAGCGTTGTCCGTAAAATGGGTTATGGCGACGGTTTTAAGTGGATGTCACAGTACATCAAGTAGGGATACCCCCTTCAATTACTTTAAGGCCCTGACACACATGCTGGAAATTCTGCCTCCATGATCCTTCAGTTGTGCAACTTTTTGGTTCCTTTTGACTTATTGGGTGTAGTCTTTTCCTTTATCAAAGTTAGATCATGGAAACAGAAGTAAGGTGTAATGTTAAATATCTAGATGAGTCTAGATTGTGCTCAAAACCCGCATATTTATCTTTCTTCTCGTCGATGCTTATTTTCTCAAGTACTCCCTGGTGGTTGCAAGTTAGTTTTGCATAATAAAAGTCGCTAGTGCTTTTGCGGTGTTGCATACTTGAGCTGTGGACCAATTAGAGATTCTTAATCCTATATGATCGTGGATACAATTCAGTTTAAAGAATTAATTGCGAGGGCATAGATTTATTTCAAGAGTGTTGTCCCTTGGGGTTTTACTATTAGGATTTCACTTCATTGGATCATAAGACATTTATTCGACTAGCATTTGATACGTGGACAAAAGCTGTCCTGAGATTATCTTTTTTTTTTCTTTCTATTCTTAAGCATTTTATTCTATTTTGAACATTATCAAGGGCGTTATTTAAAATTATCCTTGGTTTTAGGTAAAAATGTTTTGCAATACATAATTTTAACTTGAAACTGTTTATTTTAGTTTTGAAACTATCTTTACTTTAATATGAAAAGTTGTAAATTCTCGAATTTGATCTTGGACTTTACACACTTGGAAATTTGTTTAAAAAACAACAGAAAAAAAACTTGAAAATTTTAATGTGGAATTTGTTCAGTGTAAAAATCCTACCAAGTCATCTTTTAGTATAAAATGATCTATTTTATTTTCTAATTTAGGCACTGTGTGGCATGTAAAAGAGTAGAGTATTTAATAGAGGATATCATTTTGTTAAAGTAAAAAAAGCTATTATAAGTATTTGGTACATATTTTTTTCTTAGTAGTGTTTAGAAATTTGAGTATAGAAGTAACGTTTTCATATTTTCTTTCTATTATATCCTTATTTTTAAAATAAAAATTTATTTACTTATTAAACATTATATATTCTTTTTATTTTATATATCACATCTTTAATTACTTACAACCCAAATAAGTTTTTTTTTATTTTGAATTAATCAATATTTTATATTAAATAAGATTTTAAAAAGTAGTAACATTCAAAATAATTATTTTAAATTAAATTATATGAATAAGATATTAGAATGATCATAAATTATATATGATGTCTATTTTTGTCATTTTATACGATACGCTAATTTAATTGCTATGCTTATCAAATATACAACAACAACAAAGCTTTATCCCACTAGGTGTGGTCGGCTATATGGATCATACGATGTCATTCCACTCTATTAGTAATCAAACATTTCGATATATTATTCATCAATAGATCTTGCTCTATTAGTTCGTCAAGTGTCCGCCTTGGCCTCCCTCTCCCTCTTTTAATCGAACATCAGATTATTTAATCTACTCTTCTTACTGGCGCATCTAATGATTTTCTCTGAACATTATCAAATCATCTCAAACGATTTGAATTTAATAAAATATATATTTTATGCTTATCAAATATATTTTATTAAATTTATAAATAAATCGTTGTATGTTATTTTTTAATAGCTAACTGCTTAATGGTAAATGGTTTATGGTTCATGAGAAAGGTGGTAAATAAAATAACTTATTTTCAATGCAGGAGAACATTTGGATGTGGCAGCAGTTCTTTTATAAAGAAGAGGATATTTTTGTTTGGATTTATGTTTTACGGCTTGATAGTTTTGTGACTCTTATAGTTTTCAAAAAATAAGATGGAATTAAGGTACATGACATCCCATCAAATTATGAAAAAGCAAAAATCGAATGAAAATGGTAAAGAAAAAAATCCTATTATCATCACCATCGTCTTATTGGGATTTTTTATTTGTAGACAAAGTTTTGACCCGAAATGTTTTTTAATTATATTCGAAATTTTACTTAAGATGAAAAGTTGAGTCACTCCAACCTTCTAGGAGTAGCTCTTTTTAGTATTCAAAGAATTTTATGAAATTAACAAATATCCAATATAATTAAGAAAGAAATGAAGTCGAATTTCTCACCGTATCCGACTTATGTAATGGTTGATATGTAAAAAAAATAACAGGTCAAATCAAAGCGTTACTATAAATATTTTTTTCGACGTTTAGAACAAGAACGTTATAAATTAAAAATTTTCTTTATTATTCTTTAATATAATAAGAATAGTAATAGTTTTTATTATTCTTCTCCATCTCCATCATTGTTTTAAATTAGTTAATTATTATTAATTGCTTTGTTTTTTTTTTTCGCGGTTGCATGAATCGCTTCGCGTCCCAAAGTTGACCTTTTGTCTCCAGTATCTTTTTCCTCTATTTCTCCGCTCCGTTTCCTCTATTTTCGTTTCTTTGCCCCGCCCCACATTACGATCCGCCACCGGGAGATTACTTTGCATCTAGCAGCAAATTTCCCTGAACATGGCGTGGTCGACGCGCTTCCTCACGACGGTGGCGTTCCTCGCCGTCGGCGTCATCTTCGCGCCGGACGTCTTCGGGTCCGGCCCGGACTCCCCCGCCGCCGCGGTTACCGTCGCCAAGCTCGCCCACCTCCTCGCCTTCGCCACCTCTTGGGGCGCCGCCCTCTGGGTCACCTTCATCGGCGGGATCATCATGTTCAAGTGAGTGTTGTCGCTCCTCGTTCCCTTTCTTTTAATCTTTTGGTTCTTCGAGTCACTCGGGAGGAAAAGTTTGAGTAAAGCTTCCACCTTTGCTTCTAAATCGGTAGCTCTACTGATTCGTAGTCTTAAATTTCCATTTCTTGGAGGAATTCTGGTGCGAACTTTATCCTCAATCAATCTAAGAATCAAGATTTTTGCTAAGAAATATACATACACCAAGCATTTCCATCATGCCTGCAGCTATAGTTAACTGCATTTTGTATCTTATATTTTCCAAAGGAATTTGCCGAGGCACCAGTTTGGGAATTTGCAGAGCAAGATGTTCCCGGCATACTTCATGGTGGTTTCAGTCTGCGCTGCAGTCTCAGTGGCGGCCTTTGCCTATCTCCATCCATGGAGGTCAGCATCGTCTATCGAGAAGTATCAGATTGGCTTCCTCCTATCTGGCCTCGGCTTCGACCTCTCCAACTTAATTGTCTTTACCCCGATGACCATTGAGGTATCGTGTTGCTCTACCCCCGTGCCCTGGTGGTGTTCCATCTCTTTAACTACATGTATCAAAGGCATCGTAGTTTCTGTGGGTTGAATTTACCTCTTTAAGGTTGTAGTTTGTTGGTTAAAGCAAGTGTGAATAATTCTATTGATTCATGATGGTTCCATTTTTCCCTTTTCCAAGGTTGTCGTTTCCACCCCACATGCAACTTCCAGATGTTGGTGGGATTAAAAAATCAGTAATATACTTCTGGAAGGTCAACCAATTGTTTGGTTGCTTTATTGTTATGGTCGACCATATCAATGCCAAGTACCAACAGTGCTTTTTCTGGTGCTGCTATTGGTTGAGGATTTGACCTGAATTAGAGTCTGTAAGTACTTTCTTCCAGGAGTCAAATTGTGACCGAGTTCTAATAACCTGCGACTGTGAGTTTGAATGAAAGAGCTTCCTAGATCAACGACCTGCGATTGTGACTGTGATTGGGATACTATTGCAGTCTGTTGTGCTAATTGATGTATAGGGGTGGGCTGCTGACAAATGTCTTGCTCATGGGAGGTTTCATTTATGTATTTGAGCTTCTCTCACACTGCTCTACTTGGATAGCAACTTATGGGGCAGGTGCTGGACAAATGTAGATACATATATAAGTGACCACCCATCGCTTTGTATCATGCTGTAGACAAGGTGGAGGAATGGGACTGGTGGCAGAGCTGATGGTGGATGTGCAAATGGAAGGACAAAAATGAACGGGGGAGGAGAAGGTGCCAACAGCAATGAGGAGGTGGAGAGAGAGAACTGAGGGGAGAAAGGAGTCCCTTTTATACATATTCGATAACTACCATTGCACCTCTCACGATTGGTGCGGTGGATTTTCTATTCATATCAACTTCTTGGTTCTTTTTTAGACCATTGCACCTCTCAATGTTGTAGTCGTTGGTTACGGTGACAGATTTTTAGGCTCGTCATTTCTGACCTTATTTTGTAATATCATAAGCATCAAAGCTCAAGTATACTTGCAGCAATTCATCCATGTCAATAATTGGTTTAAATTGCCAAGTCTCTATTTTAAGCAAAACAGTGAAACACGAGTTTTGAGTGTTTTCTCTATGTTTATGCATGACATGCCTTTGCATCAACTTCGTAACCTGTGATCTTGATTCTTTTACACATCGGCTTGATTTTTACTCCTTTGAACAGATGATGAAGAAGAGGCACAAAATTGAGAGGGACCTAAACATTGGCGAGGAAGTTGGATGGTCAAAGAATGTGGAGGTGTCGAAAACCAACCCCAATCTTGCAGCCATGAACAAGAAATTTGGGATGATCCATGGTTTGTCTTCGCTGGCGAACATCATGGCATTTGGCAGCCTTGCCATGCACTCATGGTATTTGGCAGGAAAGATTCACCTGTGAACTGGTTGATAAATCAACGTGTACGAGACATTATTCTTCGAGCTCACTGGTACTGAGGGAAGTGACCTGTTCTCCATTTCTGACCTCTTTCTCGACTGTTGCTTCCGATCACCCGATCGTTCTTTGTTTTATAAACGCGTGAGAAAATAATCTAGTGCACAAATATGTCTGATCCTCTAACCATGTTCGACCAGATGCAGCTCTGTCTTCCTCGATCTGACTTCATGAATTGTCGACGATTATTTTGGCTATACTTTTGTTCTCAAAATATTTTTTCGTCTTAAACAGACACATGCTACAACAAATGATTCGTACGACTGTGAAGGGCTTTAGGTTGCATGGCTAAGATCGTAGGCATCAATCGAACAATTAACAATGTGCCGTGTCAATCTTTGATTCAAAATTTTAGCGGTTGTCTAGCTAGGCTAGTAATATATAAGTGAACGATTGAACTTTGAGTTTCAATTAAAATTTGATTCTATTGACGCAAATAGCACTACACAATCATCTTTTCCAAATATAGATGTATTTATTTAATAAATTAACTTAACTTCCATTCAAAATGTTGTATTAGTTAAGAAATAATATTTTTTAAGTTTTAAAAAATGTATTATTAGGCGAATAAAATTATGATTGATTCAATATTTATAGAACACAAATTAATTGTGTTGCCGTATGTTATTTTTCGGGCGATCATCGATATCAATAAGATTACAGAGTCTCCGACAAAATCAATTTTAGTTTGTTGATTCAAATTAGTTGTACATAGTCGTCGTCGTCATCAAACGAACTAACTACTCGTTGCCACGTGGCCGTATCTTACTCGCGAGAACACGGGAGCTCCTCTTCTCTCATTGGTTGATTTCGACTACAACACGTTTGCGAAGACCGTCCGTCTCCTTGACAGTTGACGCACAAAAGTATTAAAAAAAGAATCCTTTTTTTTTTCCCGCTGAGCCGCAGATGAAGAGACGAGCGCGAGCAACACGACCGGAGGAAGCAGCGTCCGCTCCCAATCGTCCCTCTCCGGACCCTAAGATTTGAAGCGCGTCGAAAGTAGATGCCCATGGCGCCTCCGAGAAGGGGGCTTCTTTTCCTCGTCTTCCTCTTGTCCCTCGTCGTTTTCGTCGTCGGCGGGTACGTTTCGATCCTTTTCTTGTGGAGAGCGCTTTTGATTCACGTTTCTCCGATTTTGATTTCGTTCTCTTTTTCGCGGGGGATTTTAGGAAGAGTTACTACGATATTTTGCAAGTGACGAAGGGTGCGTCGGAGGACCAGATCAAGAGGTCTTACAGGAAGCTCGCATTGAAGTACCATCCGGATAAGAACCCCGGAAACGAGGAGGCCAACAAGAAATTCGCGGACATCAACAATGGTAGAAAATTATCTGTCTCCTCCTTTTAGTGTGCATTACATGTAACGCAGTTGAGAGCATTTTGTTGATCCGTCGTAAATATTTGGTGTTATCAGCGTATGAGGTGCTGTCGGATCAGGAAAAGAGGAGGATATATGATCAGTATGGCGAAGAGGGTGTCAAACAGCATGCTGCTGGTGGCGGAAGGGGTCCAGGGATGAACATTCAAGATATTTTTGGCGGGTAAGGAATCTTTTTCATCATTCTTTATGTATTCTGATTCATTTGGGCATTTTTTTTACTAGAACTTATACAGGAAATAGAGAAGTGCAAACATAACCTAATGTGTAGTTCTACTTGGTCCTCTTTGAAGGCAAACTTTGAAATCCACTGAAGGTTAGGCGATTTGTAGCGGGTTGCTAATTCTGGCTGTTATACAAACTCAAGTTTAGTTTTTGAGATAATGGGAGAAGCTAAATGTGATATTCTAATATCTGAACATTGAAATTTGGCTTCCTAACTTAGCTTGGCAAATCTAAGTGTATGAAAATTCATCATAGCATTCTTTTGATTAACAAGTTATCAGGTGTAATTTATGTCTCACATTCTTAATTCAACGATAGTTCAAAAATTATTTCCTCTTTTCACAAGGATGATTCGTGCAAATTATATGTAAGGTTCTTTTTTTTTTTTGTTTATTTTTCAGCAGTTTGTGATATGCAGCATGTTTTCTGTTTAGTAACTGAACTTTTTTGTATGTTTGACATGCCAAGTAATATATGGACCATTGTAGCTTCTTTTGTGTGATATTTGACTTCACTATTCTTTGCTGATGAGACTGCGTGTTTCCTCTTTTAGTTTTTTTGGAGGTGGTCATAGACAAGAGGAGGAGGAGGAGACAACGCCAAAAGGTGATGATGTAGTAGTTGAACTGGATGCAACATTAGAAGATCTATACATGGGGGGTTCATTGAAGGTATGAGTTTCCCTACTGTTTGTAGTTTTGTTTGTTGTCTCTGCTTACTCTATCTTTTTGTAATATCTTTTCATATGCTTGCTGGTATTTTGTTGATCAAATAAACCGCTGATCCTTGGCCTAAATCAGTTTTATTGGCTTCATTGTACATGATATCTGGTAGGTTTGGAGAGATAAAAATGTCATAAAACCAGCTCCTGGCAAGAGACGCTGTAACTGCAGGAATGAAGTATACCACAGGCAAATTGGTCCAGGAATGTTCCAGCAGATGACAGAGCAGGTAAAGCATTGTCCACAAGGAATTACAGTATCAATGTTCATGACATGTCTGACAACATGCAATCTCTTTCTAGTTCAACACCCAAATGGATAGAACAGACCAAAAAGTTGTTTCCTTACTGAATAGACAATAACTTTGCTTCAGGTCTGTGAGCAATGCCCGAATGTGAAATATGAAAGGGAAGGCTCCTTCATTACAGTTGATATTGAAAAGGGAATGCAAGATGGACAAGTATGTTGCTCGACTATAACTTTGGCTCATATGTTGGTTTATTGCTTAACCCTGATCCGAAAGGGTGTTGTTAATGATATATTTTACCTCGTGTACCATTTCTGGAACTTTTTTACGGTATTCCTATTTCTTTATTCGTGTAAGAAAATATTCTGCTTCTATACCTACTTCTATTAAAGTATGAAAGTGTGACATATCGCCTCATAACAATTTCTCTAAACCCTAAATCAACTATAGGAGGTGCTATTTTATGAGGATGGTGAACCCAAGGTTGATGGAGAACCTGGAGATCTGAAGGTATTTTTTTGCTTCTCTTTTTAAAATTGCCAATCTGGGCAGTAGATTGGTTCACTTATTTGCTGATACTAAGCATTCCCTGAGCAGTTCAAGATACGGACAGCATCCCATGAGCGATTCAGAAGAGAAGGAAATGACTTGCATACTACTGTGACAATTTCCTTGGTAAACTTGAGACCAGTTCTAGGAGCATTGTTATATTTTTGTTGTAATTGATGCCGTCATTCTTGCATATTATTTTTCTCAAGCATAGTGTGTGTATTATTACCTTCCAAGAGAACAGAATAATTCCTGTGAGATAACATCTATCCAACTACCCCTTACTAGCTTTTGAGCATCTATATGCATCCGATTCATGATCTCTTATTTCCCGAAGAATCAACTTTGATTGGGCATGACTTGTGTTCTTTACTATATTTTGAGCATGCTTTCACATCCTTCTATTGTTTGTTTTCCAGACCTCAAATTGATCCAACTCTATGACTGTGTATTGTCAATATTTACATTTATCAGCATATCTTTGTTAAATTGAGGTTTTCTCTGTAGTTGAACTTTTCAAATGGAAGTTCTGAAACTTTCCATTCTGAATACCAGATGTTGTTTCTACAAACCGAAGGGTAATGACAATGTCCAAAAGAGCATTTACATATAACTTTCAACTTTGAATTAACTTTTGAATAAGCATGGAATCCATTCCCAGATGCATCATTTTGAAATGTTAAGACTGGATATCGTGAATCACCTGTCAAGATATCAATTATTGATATGTGTATTTATTCTCCTTTTGTATACTTTGTTACTTTGTTTTGCAAGTTTAAGGAAAAGTTCTTTCTCACAAAAAGTTTAACTAAAGGTTGATGTTTTCTTTCAGCTTGAAGCTCTTGTAGGCTTTCAAAAGACAATTAAACATCTTGACGAGCATCCTGTGGAAATAGGCACTAAGGTCAGCATTGAGCTCCTACAGCTTGTATTTTTCCTTTTCCTGTTTCGTAAGCTGTTGTGTAATTTTATTCAGACCTGTGAAATTAAGATTACATGTCTTTATGGATATTGGCACAGGGAGTTACTAAACCAAAAGAGGTGAGGAAGTTCAAGGGTGAAGGGATGCCTCTACATTTAAGTACAAAAAGAGGAAATTTGTATGTCACATTTGAAGTATTATTCCCAAAATCTCTGACAGAAGATCAGAAGACCAAGATCAAGGAGGTTCTTTCTTGAGGCTAATGCTCTTGGTGTGGTCTTAAAAAGTGTACCATTAGCTGTCTATGAGAAGGAAATCAAATGCCTGATAATCTTCTTTGGTAGTTCCGTCGGTGTTCCCTAATCACAACCGGAGGGCATATGCTGTCCATTCTTTTCTCTTTCCTCTTACAAAACATGAATTAGATTAAATGCTATGGCAGTTGTTTGAGTGTGTCTAAATAGATGAACTAATCCCTGTATTAGCATTGAGGGAAAAAGGGAAAACCGGCACCCTGTAATTGGTGCTGGCTGGGGCCAGAGAATTTGGTCATTATATTGTACTCAACAGAAGAATGAACAAAGTTTTCCATAGATCTTGGTCATTATATTCATTTTTATGTATAAAAGGATAAGCTTTTATGCATCAGCTTTGGTTATGTTATATGTGATGTGCTCTTAAGATGGTTTACTGGTCCCTCTGAGCCTTTAATAGTTAAGTGGCTTTTTATTAAAATTCATCACTCTACTCCAAGAAAAAATGTGAACCATGAGAAGTTTAACAGAAGTAATCTGAAAGATTCCTTCTTAGGAAATGCTAAAGCATTTTACATACTGTATAACATTTTACTCGTGCTTTGTATAGCACGGTATATAAACAAAATTGAGAAGCGAGTCTTCTAGTTAGACAATAATAAAAGGAAAAGAGACTATTATGCTGAAGGCCTTTTTTTTGTAGTTAGTCAAAGGAGTTGCCTGAGGAAAACATTGGCAGAGGAAAATTATTCAGAACAAAAATTTAGGGGTGTTGCGAGAATCGAACTCGCGACCTCTCGCACCCGAAGCGAGAATCATACCACTAGACCAAACACCCAGTTGCATGCTTTGCATCGTAAGCAATTAGATAAAGAGAGATGTTTGATGTACCATCCAAAAATCAACTAAGGGGAAAAAAAGACGACTCGTAATTATTTTGAATCGCTCAAGTTTTATTTTTAAAGTGCTTTATTTTTGTTATTTATCTCGATATAGTTCGCTGTACCAATTGATTAGTGTGATGATTGTAATCAATGGACGGATGTGAGGTAAAAATCAGTAGTATATTTTTACTCTTTTTTCTTGAAAATTATAAAAAGATAATTAGGGATCATTCGGATATAACAATATTTTATTCTCCCGTGAATTCTTACCGGCGTGTTTTTGCGTGCTTCCATCCCTCTAATGCCACATCTATTTATTCATGTTCAAGGGTCACGCCCTTTGAACCAATAGACACAATTGTTGATATTGGTCATTAATTAATAATGATTATATTGATAAATTAAAGAAGAAGATTTCATGATATACCCATAAGCCAAAGCATGGTGAGTTTTCTTCAGTGTCGATTCTTCTTGTGAAATTTTCAAGAATAATTTGTGTAAAAAAAATCTGAATTCTAATTGCAACATGTTTTAATTTTTAATTCATTCTTTTACAAGGCACATGACCTCTAATTATAGTTGAAATTTGGAGCCATACAAAATCTTTAATTGCAACATGTCTATTTTTTTCTTGAATTAAAAGCCACAGAAAATCTTTGGAGCTTAATACCATTATAAGGAAAATTCTCCAACTTGATGCTGCCTAATAATCCTTTGTCATAAAAGCTAGAGATGAGCTAGTTAAGACTTCTTATACTAGAGAACAAATTTTTTGGGTAAAAAAATTTAATAAATAATGATATATACATATTAACGAGAAATAAATTTTAGATTTATTGCTTATACTAAGAATATATTAATAGCAGATAACAATTTAATCAATAAATAGAATGTTAAGTAGATGAACGGATAGATATTAATATGTAGAACAGTAGAAGTTCAATTAGGAGTTAATAAATAAGGGTTTAAAAAACTGTATCAATTAAACGTGTTCATTTAATAAACAAAATGGGCATAGCTTGATATAAAATAAATATATTTTTTTGTAAAGCAACTTGTAATTTGTAATGTACTAAATGTTTTTTTTAATTTTTATAATAAAATCACACTTATTCATTTTGAATATATATATTTAATAATCATCCAAATTTTATTAAATACAATTAACAAATTAATAATTATGAATCTATTTTAATATATTCGTCATTGTGACCACGGTGATGGACTAACGCTGACTTTGGAAGGAAATAATAATTTTGGTCGTAAAGATAAAAATTTGGTGCCAAAATAACTTGATATATTATTTTCTCTTGTCACATCCACCCACCACCGCGACCAACGACCCGACTCGTTCCCTCCGACGTCCGCCTTTTTGCCCCCTCTTCGCTCGCGTTGTCTAATATTTTCTTCTTCTTCTTCTTCTTCCTTCTTCCACACCTTCGCCGACGATTCAATTCGAGTCGGCGAAGTAAACCGGGAGGGGACAAGATCGACGCGGAGAAAGGTCACGAGCGCGCTTCACCGGAGATCGTTTCCGGCCGATCGCCGGAGTACGGCAGCCATGAGGCCCGCCGCCGTGAGGGCGATCGACATCAACGCCTGCGCCCAGAAGGTGGATGTCGATCATCGGATCTCCCTCTCCTATTACTACCGCATCGCGGCAAACCTCCTCAAGCAGGTGCGACTCCTTCCGCTCTCCCTTCCGTCTCGCGTTTCTCACTGTTGTGCCCCGCTCGACCTCGCGTCACTCGAAGAAAACCCCCCTTGTTTTTTTTAGCGTAGTTTTGTAGGTGATGCTTCTTCCTGTTTAACTTCTGGGTTTATAGAAATTGTAATGTGGGGATGGTTTGGCTCAGGGAATTGTTTTGGATGTGTAGAATTGAAATTCGATTTCTTTTTTAAAAAGAGATAGAAAAATGTGATTTGGAGAGATTTCTCATACATATGAGACGCACATGAATCGTCTTATTTTGTGGGATCTCCATCCACTCTTGATATTTTGATTAGTCTACAATTGTTGGTTTAGGTATAGCGGAACAACAGTCTCTTAAGTCTTGGCTTTAGGATTTGAAACCACTACAGAAGTAGATAATCTGAAAATACACGACTGGAAGAAGTGAAGGTCCAACAGAGCGTGTACATGTTTCAGTTTAATAGTTGGGAACCTGTTTTTTTGTGTATAGTTCATTGTAGCTTAAATTCTTTCCTGACAATGATAATTGATACCTTTCAAGTGATCACATTACCTGCAAGGATAATGTCGCCCAGGACCATTTCATCATTTTCCTTTGCTTGCTAACTTTGTGATGTAATTCTGAAGTTGCTGACTTTCTGTTACCTTCTGATGTCAGGCTAGTATCTATCGCGAAGAGAGGAATCTCATCGATTTGTATATTATACTTCTAAGATTTTCAAGGTAAAAGATGTCTCAATAGTGCTTTTGACTTCTTAGAATCCATGTTGTTATAAATGCTTGTGAGGATTGTGGAAGGCCTTTGAACGTATACTTCTTTTTATTTTGCAGTCTGATGTGTGAGACCATACCTTCCCATCGTGATTACCAGTCCTTTCTTCTAAAAGAGAAGGCTGTTTTCAAGAAGGTTCATATCGAAACTCCTGTCACCTATTGTATATCTTTTTTATTAATGATGTTACCTCTTGAAAAAATAAGAAAAAAAAACTTGGTAATAAGCTTTTTTCTGTATAATTGAGTATGGTCTATGATGTCTCTTCACTAAATCTTTATAGAAACTATTGAAAGTCATGAATGAGCTGGAAGCACTGAAGCCAGATGTGCAACACCAAGTTGATGAACTCAACAGAGGGCTTGTGCTTCATTCAACTCAAGATATGAATCCTTATAATTCTACTTCTGTCAAGAAACAGATGTTCCCCAGTGTTGCCATTGATCAGGTAAAGAATTCGATAAAAAATATTTATATGTTGGCAAACAATTTGTCATGTGAGATGTTTCATCAGATGACATAGAACTTAATGTAGGATAAGCTGTAATGATTACATCTAGTCCTTAATGCTGCTTCTCCCATTTGAACTTTTTTCTTTCTCTCAATGCAGACATCTACAAGAAACACAACACAGCTGTTATTGAAGTCCTCTAATGAAGGAAATCGGATTGCATCCTCGGACAATTTGCAGACAGAGAGACAATTTCAGAAGTTGTATGTGAATATTGCGATTTCCTGATTTTTCTTTAATTATCCTGAGATATTTGGTGCATAAGATATCCAATCCTGTTTGCTGCGCACTGTATAGGTCTCTCAGCCTACCTCATCCAAAAGAAGAAACACTATCAAGGCACTCCATTTTAGGTCCCAATGGGCTTCGAAGCCAGTGGGCAGCACCAATTACTGGTATAAGGGTATAATATTTTATTTTTTTATGATTTCTTTTATTCTTCTTTTCAGAAAGAAGTTGTGATTATAATGTTGTTACAGGTCCAATACCCTAGCAATTTTGACTCAAATCAAAGTGGAACTTCAATGTAAGACTTTTGCTTACATCAACTCTAAGCCGGACTGGGGATGACCTATGCGTGAAAACGTTTGTCTCCCCTGTCTCTGCCTATCTTTTGCTTCCATCTTTCTGTTACATCCAGAATTACATACTGAGATTATCTTTTCTGCTGCATATAGCCTGAATCAAGATGGTCAATATGGTTCAATTTCCATTAAAGCTGATTCTAGGAAAAATAACTATGACCTGGACTCTGTACTCTCCCTTGATGATGGTAGATGGTCCATTCCAATCGAAGATTCAGAGTCTTTAGACTCTCGTACAATACAAGAAGATCTTGGTATGGTGAATATCAGGCAGCCTTCTCCTCCTCCTGTTCTTGCACAGGTGCAACCTCGTGCGATTTCTCCATCAAAAGTTGCTGATCCAAGGCCAGGACCAGCTAAATCCTTGCAAGCTGTTCCTAATTCTAAGGCCTATCAAGATTTACACGTTGTAAGCTCTCTCTTTCTCTCTCCCCGCTCCTTTCCTCTGACACACACACCCACACTTGCATGCTCATCATTATCAAATCATCATTATCAAATCATTGAAGCATGTTATCTGTAAATGTCAGTTTAGGTTGGACATCACACGGGCTCATTATGAACTATCTTCACTTTTTGCAGCCAGTGAAGATGTTGGAATCTTTTCTAAGGCTTGCAGAGAAAAATACTGCCAAAAATTTAGAAACATGTGGAATCCTTGCAGGTTCATTGGTAAGTGTGTTGACAACATTTATACATTAAATGTTTCCCAGCGTTCTAAGTGCATTTTATCTTTCTTGCAGAAGAACAGAACGTTTTATGTGACTACACTAATAATACCAAAACAAGAGTCTACATCTGATTCTGTAAGACAGTCAATATCCTTGTTTGTTTCTGATACATAGATTTCTTCTTCTCTTCTTTCACTGATTAAGGTAGAGATGTTGGTTCTGTGTTGCCAATTGGTTAGATGTCTTGTGAGATGGCCATATAGTTTGAGCTTGTAAAGCATTTGCATCTCCAATTGTGAAGAAAGCATGTTCAATCTTAAAAAGATAGCTTGATCTGAATCTTCTCTTTTAAAGGAATACTTTCAAAAGGAACTTTTATCACATGGAATATGCACCTGTTGAACATATGGTTCATTATATCTTGCATTTATAATCAATCCCTTGTACCTTGCCGGCCAACATGCATAGTGTATTCACTACCATCCACCCTGTATCCCCCACTCCCATCTCAGTAGCACAGTCTACATCTCCGGATTTCATATGTTCCAGACTCTCCCATTTCCTTCCAACTAAAATTGTCTTTTCTAGGTAGAGGAATTTATTTTCTTGTTTATAGTGAAATTATTAGTGGTGCGTTTATGCTCTTAACGTAGATTATTCCATCCTTGTGGTGTAATAAGCTACCTGTTAAAGATTTTACTATGGTTTGTGACAAAGGAGGTTGCTAGACTGCCATTAGGGATTTGGAATCTTTGTGCTTAATTTATTGTCGTAGGTTATACCAGTTTAATTAAAACAAAAGTAACTGATTTGACATGTTTTGCAATGTTAGCATGTATCAGTTGAATAGTAATATGATATATTGTTATGTGAAATTTTTCATGCTTTCGGAAGATCTCACATGTGCTGGGTCATCCTTACAGACAATAGTATACAGCACTAAAGTAACAGGAAAAAAACTACTGTTCTTCCATGTTTGTTTCTTATGTATTTTCAAATAAAAACTATTTATTTCTTGTGGCTTGCTTTTATTAGTAGTGTTTTCTCTTGTTAGCACTTAAGAGCTAATTTCATAGGTGTACATATTTCATTTCATCTACAAGTATCTAAAGAAACTGTCTTTTCCAGTGTCAAACTACGGATGAAGAAGAAATATTTAATGTTCAAGATAAACTTTCACTTTTCCCCCTTGGATGGATTCATGTAAGTTCATGACACTAGTTTTTTATTTAAGTATCATTTGTTCTAACTTGTAGCTTTGTTAATTGTCCGGAATTTCTTTCTCAAAAGAAAAAAAAAAGAGATTGAGTTATGAATTACAATGCAGTTTCACTACTCACGGTAGTAGGCGAAGTTCTCATGTAGGAATTACCATGTTTTGCATTGTTGTCTATCTATCAAGTATTTAAATGCCAGCAGTAAAGATAATAAATCATTAAAAAAAAGGTGGATTTGTTGTCATTTTATTTGTGTGGCTTCTTTTTGTCTAATGCTTTTGGATAATATGTTTACTTTCAGACACATCCAACACAAACCTGCTTCATGTCATCAATTGATCTTCACACACATTACTCATATCAGGTGAGGCTGTGATATACCTCTTTTCGCCTGATCCATAGGATGTAATCCAATGTTTAGTGTAATGTTTTTGTGATATTGTCCTCCAAAAACTATCCTCTTTCAACAGATTATGTTACCAGAGGCAATTGCAATTGTAATGGCACCAACAGATACATCAAGGTGAGTAATATTTTGTCTTGCTATATTTTTATGGTGGGACTGATAACCTTATCATCTATAACTTTGTTCTATTTTTCCAGAAAATATCGTGCACTTACATTTTTCAGTAAATATATTGTACACTTACATTAGTTATGTGTTTTTATAAAATTCCCCAGAAATGCTAGTATTTTGTTGTGCTCGTATATCTGGACTGCATGCATTCTGGTAGACGTGTGATATACTTAATGTCAATGGCTCAGTTGCAGCTTTTAAATGTCAAATATCCTAAGATAAATGGATTTACATTCCCAAGTTAGGCGTCCTGTGTTCTTTTTTTCGCAAAAAAAGAAAAAGGGTTTCCATTTGTCACTATCCAAGTCCTTCGCCTTTGAGGAGATCGTAATGTTAGTCTGGTGCCACTTGGTCCCATTTTGCAAGAATGTTACATATCAAATTTATATTCCATCTAGGCAGAATTAGAAGGTAAATTAGCAATTTATATTCCGTTTTGCAGAACTCATGGCATATTCCACCTGACGGATCCGAGTGGCGTCACATTGATAAGAAATTGTCAAGAGCGTGGATTCCACCCCCACGAGGAACCTTCAGATGGCAGCCCGATCTACGAGCACTGTTCTCATGTTTACATGAACCCCAACATGAAACACGATGTGATCGACCTTCGCAGTGCATGAAGAAACACTTATCTTCCCAAAGTCTGATGAACACAAATCTTCCGGTGTGAAGCTATAAGACAGGCATTACCTTGTTATTTATGGTCAATGCTCCAGACATTTGAGGATTGATTACGCAGCTTTGATTTATCTTAATTTCAGACTACCGTTTACTTTTGTCCAAATATTGTTTTGTACTACTCACGTTTGGAGTAATAACGCAAAAACTGTATCTAGTTCAACACATTCCGGAATTTTACCGCATTTAGGATTGTTTTCGATATTTATAACAAATAAAAACTTATTAGTTTATGCATATGATATCTGATTGAATAACAAATGATATAAAAGACTATTTAACTAAAAAAGCTGACACAGATAAAAGCGAAAGAAAAACTCTATATTGATCACAATTTGCTTAGGTACCACTACCATTGATTGCGGCGGAATTAGGGGTGACATCAGAACCCCGAATTCTCATTATTTTATTTATAAAATAATTAATAATTATAAAAAATAAAAATCATTTTAAAAATAATAAATAGGAATATTAAATGATCGAAATATAACCTTTCAATATTGAAAATCATTTATGGAACTTTATTATACAATATTGAGAATCACCTTACATATTTTTTAAAAAAGAAAATTATTACACTATTATTAAAATTAAACAAATAATAACAATTTAAAAATCGGAGCCTCGCAAAATGAGACCATGCATACTCGTCTCAATTTTCAAAGTGAACCCCGAAATCACTTTTGTCTCTACCTCCATCCACAGACCGTCAGGAATTTTTATCACCCCTAGCAGGAATGAGGCAAGAAACATTCGCAACATTACAGATTTTGAGTGGTGGAGGAATAAAAAATGACATGGAGTTGATGTATTTAAAAAATCAAAGCAAAATGCAAATGAATTACAAAACTTTTCTGATACATCACTTGTTTTTTTTTTCCTCGACAATTGTTCAAAACTCGGCGACGAAGTGGTTCATAAGATCCATATTAGTTACAAAGTTTTCTCAGACTCCTCGGAAGGAGAGCAGAGTGAAATAACGTCTCATATGACATGTTCAAAAAATCTTGGGACATTAGTTGAAATTATTTTCTTCCAAAGGTCAGATTTCCAGAGTAACTTCTGCAGCCCATGGTAAAAAGAGTTCATCGGAATGCGACAACACAAACCACCTATTTACTCAATTCAGTAGGATGTCTATGAGTCTTCATTCGAATCTTGAGTAACACCAACTTCAGCTGGTCGAAGAACACGGTCATATAGCATGTATCCCGACTGCAGAAACATTGAAGTTCACAAATAAAGTTAGCACCAACAATGTGATCATACAAACAAATAAGAATCCGAAACAAAGCATGGTTAAATACTTCATGGCACTAACTAAAACATTTCAGTGTGGATAAAAATAATTGCAGCCAATCCCAAGTCCAAAAAATTTTATGAGAAAAGCACTCTACAAGCATTGATCGTGAATCTAACGAGAGGAAAGCTGATTTTTCAGCCCTTATTTTTCACTAGGCAACAGTATTTTGATTTTTTTTTTGGAATATTTTGATAAAGGACAACATTTTACTAGGTAACAAAATTTTGATAACAGTGGAAACCCCACCCACGCCACCCAACATAGAGCCTGTAAGTCTGTAACCATACGACTTCATATAAATTGAGTGTCATACACCAAGTTGCACAAAGTCCAAGCCATAAAAAATACAAATAATGCATTAACATATGATGAAAAGTAAAAAAAACAACCAATCATATAGAGGCATCCAATATAACAATCTTGCACAACAGAGATACTTGCAAGAGTGTGCAGCATACTCAATCCAATCTTCCTTCTTTCCTCAGTTTAAACTATATTAAGTGAGCTACTCAATCCAAAATTCCTTAAAATTGTTTTTTATTCAGGGCTTATTCCTTGAGTTGTTTAAAGTCTAATGCTTGACATGACCTTCTACAAATTGGAAACCGTCAAACATACCTCAGATTAGTGAAGAAGAAACTCAACTATGGGAACAAATCATGCTTAGAAATCCTTAAATGATAAATGTAACAAGGTGACAGGGTACAAATGTCCCCTGATGGACAATAACATACAATCAAGAAACCATTTTGGATAGATTTAAATTAATCCATTTAATACAAGAACATCTAAAAGAAATCTAAAGAATGCTAAAATCATTCAAGAATACAGGTCATTTAAATATAGATCTGCAAACAGAGAACACAATTTGTTAAGAGGTAAGGCATTTTGTGCAGAAAGAGAAGATCAATGTAAAATTAAAAAGAAATCCTTTGGGTATACTTTATATACCTAGATAATCAAAGAAAATGTAGTATATCTCAGCAACTATGTGACGCTTTTCATTGATCTTTTGAATTTGTATTAGTTTTCTACAATGCCAGTTAAATTGCATAGTAAAACCTCATTTGAAATAAAGTAAATCTGTAAACTACAAACCTTTAAAACCACAGCAACTGTTCCTGCTGGCTTTGAAGCATCTGGTATTTGAAAAACAGCATTATGTCTGTGTGGATCGAAATTTTCATTCAATGGATCATACTTTTCGACCCCAAATTTTTTAAATACCTGAAGATAACAGTCAATAAGCTCTCACGCAACACAAATAATATTATTACAATAACTAATGCTGCTATCGTAGCCGACCCCACCTAGTGGGATAAGGCTTTGTTGTTGTTGTAACTAATGCTGCTATCGGAAGGAAGAAGACTGAAAGGTTTGTAATCTCAAAAATAAATTTATTGAAAGGCCAGATCGATGGCCCACAAATCTTAGCGTCCAACTTTGTGTGAGTTAGAAGGTCCCATGACAACATCAATTGCTTTAATAAATCTCCTTCGGTTACCACAGTGTAAGTGCTCACAGAAAATATAAAATAAACTTCAGATCAACGAGAACACAGAAAAAGATTTGTCCATGCATAATATCTAACCACCATCAAGAGAAAGTCAAATTTTCCCCAAGATGTCTACTTTTCATCGTGTAAACATATGGAATTCCTTGATTGAAAAGTAGAAGAGTGATGATAAGTAAAATAGAATTGAAAGTCAAGAGAAACAGCATCTACTGTTCAAAGGCATTTGAGAAACCTATATCAAAAGATATGCTTTCAAATATTATTATATACCTCTCCAAGTTGTTTCTCAGTCATTTCAACACCATCAAGTAAAGTCTTAAGGAGTGGTACAGCACCAGCAGAGTCATTAGATACATCAATCTTTGAAAAGCTTTCCTTGACGACAGATTGTGCTCTTCCTAGGTTGTCAGAAACATCTAGTAGACTCTTCGCGAATGCCTAAATAACAATTCTAAACAAGATTACAAAAGATAAAGAGATCCCGAAAAGGTTGTGCATCGAGTTGATTGACAACAGACCTGAATAGCAAACTTCTTTGAGTTCTCTGCTTCGCGTTTTGTCCTACCTATAACATTCTCCGTTTCAGCATAGCTACGTAGAACTTTATCCTTCATCTGTTCAATCTCCTTGTGCTTCAAATTCAGTAGCTCTTCTTTTTCTGCTACAAGCTTGATGAGTTCATCCTTGGATAGATCAACCTCTGAATCTGAATCACAAAAAGGCAGTTCGTTTAGTTCTCTTCCTCTGTTTCTTATTAGCCTTAGGCTTGGAGCCCACAGATTTCAAGGCAGAACCTGCATCATCTGCTGTCTCTTCAGTGGTAGGATCAACAGTAAATTTGTCACCATCAGCTCTATTCTCACTTTCTGCTACATCATCTGGAGCATTATCACTTGTTGCAGCCTGGCTTGCTTCCTTGTGAGATGATTGAGGCGATGCGGATGATGAAAACCCAAACCTTTGAAAACTGGCTTTTGAAAAAATTGAATCTCGCAATATCCGAGTTGGGTGGATCCATAGCAACTGCCACATGAGGATAAAGGCATTAGTCAGCTCCTTTTGAAAATGCAAAAAGCTCACCTACTTGATCATTTTTTTTCTATTGTTCTTATACACATTTGCTCATCTCAGGGTTTCATCCTAATACAAAACCGATGACTACCAAAATTGAGCAATCATACTCTAGTCCCTAAAAAAATGCAAAAAGCTGGAGTGCTCTCAAGAAAAAAAAAGAAGAGAAGATAACTGTCAGTACTACATTTTCACAGTTGCACGTTAGATGCCTTTAAGAGCCCTCACATCTATGTACAATCCCAACAACCAACGGCACACTACATTCTCTTGGCAAATTATAGCTAAATGAACTTCCTGGGTTGGATGATAAAACTAATAAATATCTAATGTAAAAGAACTGATTACTATGACGTAGCAACTTATTAAATACCTGATATGATTCCTTTACCTAAACTTTTCACAAGCATTTGACGCTTCAAGATTAGCAGCATTTGTTCAGTTAGTAAACACTAATAGGAACCCAACTATTTCACAGCTCCACCAAGAAAACTGTGAGAACGAAGTAAGACCGCGAATGAATTTTAAAAACTATTTTATATAATCGAGAGAATGATCGGCCTGGGTCTACTGGAGGTGTCCGAGAAAAGAAACAACAATTGATAGGGAAAAGAATCCTCAGCAACCTCCATAAAAATTAATCCGAATCCGTAAACCAACACGATCCAAACCAAAGAAAATCTAAACTATCTTCTGCTGAAAAAAAAACCATTTTGTAAACAATTGACAAATGAGCAAATACCAACCGACTCAAAAACATGACAACATGCCCTCGGTACCTCGCGCCATGTCTCCAAACAAAACAATTGTCACGAAAAGATTGGATTTTTAATAGGACTCTCACGAGAAGGAGAAGAAATAACCCACAAACAATCAGCAAAACCTCACCTTGGGACCATCGGAGAGCGACTCCGGGCGAACGGAAACCGAGGCGAAGCGGCGGACGACACCGCTTCTGCCAATCCTCGAGAAAACCCTGAACGCCATGGTCACTTCTCGATCGACCAAGCGACTCGAAATGTTTCAGGAAGCAGAGTTCTGTGGAGGGGGAGGGGAAAGAGGAGAGGAGGCAAACGAAGCAACTAGAAGCAACGCTTGGCTCGGTGGAGATATTCCCATATATGACCTTATTGCCCCCAAAATATTTCGCATATGCAAGGACAATAGCAAGGGAAACGTTGGCAATTCGACAAAGTATAGGGATTTTTAGGTCAACCTGATGGGTTTAGGGTTTTACGACCCAGAACCTGGGGATGTGTAAAAGTTTAATAAAAGAGCAATGGATGTACAACGGTTTTTGTTCAGTTTTAAAATTTTTATTCTCGTTTTTAAATTTTATGCTCTCATTTTTAAAATTCAAGTCATAAATACAAATATTTTATTCTCCACTGTTCGAAGAAAAAATTATTATTTATTTTTTTATATCCAACAGAGTCAATGAGATTGAAAAAATATTTTTCCCTGAGAAAGAATGAAAAAAATATACTTTCTATGCTGGTTATCAAGAACATACACACAGAAGTTAAAAAAAAAAAAAGAAGAAGCAAGGATTGCATTTTCTCTGCAACAAACAGAAATTAAATCAACCTAAAAGCTCGAAAAACTTGCAAGCATTCTCCTTTTCTCCTCTATAGCGAATTTTTTTTGTAACTAAATAGATATCATCTAAGGGGTAACAGGTTTTAATAAAATTATGTAGGCCAAGATTCAAAATAGACAATATCACACGTTAAACAGTAATGTTACATATAAATCACACCTAGTGAACATCGTACAATGGATTTGATCATTTAATGAGAACATTGAGTGGAAGGGTGCATGAGAAATTTCTTGAATTAGTTTCCTATGCATAAATTATCGAAGAAATGTTAGATATATATAAGAACATGACCTTATTCAAGTGTGACATTTTTTTAAAAAAATCGTACAAATCGAAATAACGGATAATATGACACGCAGAATGGTAATTTTATAAGTGAGTATTACTTGGGTTACAAAGTTTTTTAGAAAAAAACTACAAAAGAAAAAATGTCTAAATATTGAAAATGTCGAAAGGATGTTCTTCAAATAACAAGAAAAAAACGGATCTACAGAGGATTAAGGACGAGGTAGGAGAGAGGGGGATAAGCAGGGAGCGTGGAACTCGACGAGGGCACCGCGATGATGGCCGACCTCCTCCTTGAAGTTGGCTTCGGAGAGGACGAAGCCATCGCCGTCGGCGAAGACAGAGACGGAGAGCGTAGCGACCGCTAGGACTAACCACAAAAGTAATCGAGATCTCTCCATTCTTCTCGATCTCTTGGACTTGGAAATGGGAAGATTTTTTTTTTTTGATCAAATTTTGAAGGTTCAGATTATTATTATTATTATTAGTATTATTATTATCCTTAATTAAGAAAAGGGAGCATCAGATAAAACTTTTACGATGTGGATTGGGATAACTTTACAGTACTTTATCCCAATTTTGTTATCATGAATTATTATCTCAACAAAATTTCAACTCATTGTTTCATATTGATAGAGCACTCCTGACTGGGTGCATAACATTCCAAAATTATCATCTAACCAGTAACATGAATTATAACCATCATATTAATAAATAAAATGTTTTAATAAATATCAGTTATCCAAATCATTGTCCGGACTCCGGTCTGGTTCAGTATGTGCAATACAATAAATATCGGTTTTCTATATGCTCACTGCTCGCTTTTCCTTTCATCGTTCAGTTGCCATTTCCATATGTCACCGCCTAATGAAACAAGAGATGAGCTGATTAGCCAAAGAAAGCAATCACCTCCAACCTTTTTGCGATGGCTCCCAGGATCCAGTCAATTACAGACCACGTTGCAGATGGATCTTTATGACAATGGGTGTGGAAGGCATTGGACTCACATCAGTCCTCCTGGCCGCCCACGCTACCTGCATTGGATCATTCAGTGAGAACTGAGAGGACGCCACATTCCAATTCCCACAGCCTACTCATTCGGGCAATTTTAAACAGTTATCACAAGGGCTGGGCCCATTCTTGCACAGTTGTCGGTCGAAGGACTCTCCGAAATGCTGTAGAAGTGCTTGCCTTCTGCACTCCGTCTGCAAAGTTGATAAAAACTAGAGGTTTCATTTTTCAGGTAGCCGCGGTCAGTCAATGTGTCGGCAACTTTTAAGATTGTGTATACTTTTTTTTGGTGGGGAGAATATCTCGTAATCAAGAATTCTATCACTTGAAATGTCTAAACAAATTATTCAGAACTAAACTGACAGAAATATATTTCTCACTTCTATGCATCTCTGACAACAAGGCAAAGTGGGAAAAGTATATATTATCACCTTTAGTTCACAATATTCCTGCATCTTTTTCGCTTGAGCCATGGATGTCTTGAAACTTGCACTCTTAAAACCCTGCCCACTGCGTAGCATGCACACAACTCGACTGAAATCTTTCTTTTGGTAAAGAGCGACGCATGCTGCCGGAAGGTTGTCTCTTCCTGCTCTGCCAGATTCCTGGTAATAACTTTCAATTGATTTGGACAAGGTATTGTGGATGACAAAACGCTGCCAAATCAAATTGCCAGTTTCAAAATGTTAGAATAAATTATTTTACCACCAATTAAAGAAATGTGTTTAAATTTACAGGTTTTCAACATGGACCATCAAGGTGCCAAGTGGTAGAACTCACCACATCAGCCTTGTCTATCCCCATTCCAAATGCAATTGTTGCACAGACAACATGAATATCTCCTGCGTGCCATTTTCTTTGAACTGCAATTCTCTGACGAGCAGCCAAACCAGCATGGTAATAACCAGTTTTTATCTTGCATTTTTCATTTAAGTATTTGGACACATCTGCACATTCACTCTTTGAAAGACAATATATGATGCCACACGTGTTGCTGAAACAATCTTTTATCAATTGGCCAAGCTGCTTCAAAGAATCTTTAGCTTTAACAATCACTTCATATCTCAGATTTGGCCGGTCAAAGCTGGCCTCAAGAACTAAAGCATTACGAATTCTCAAGATATCCAAGATGTCCTGCAAGAGCCACCATAGCAATAAGGACACCTGCACTGTAATTAGGATGAAGAGAAAAGGAATATCATATACCTTCCGCACAGACTTGGTTGCTGTTGCAGTCAATGCCATCACAGGAACTCCAGGAAAATTCTGCTTTAGAGATCCTAATTCTTTATAATCTGGACGAAAATCATGGCCCCATTGGCTTGGAATGGTACAAGATATCACACATCAAATTACCAATAACTAGTGCAAATGGGCATTAGAATCACAGGACGTTTTCTTAAAAAAAAGAAAGAAAAATAATTCATAGGATGTGCATACCTTACACAATGTGCTTCATCAATAACAAATCTTGCTAATAGACCCTGTCAAGAAGCTTTTGTTAGGAGTTGTCCAAATTTCCATCAAAATATGTAAGGTTTCACAATTAAAGCATTGCCCTCTTATAAAATTTCAGTTAGGCCACCTAACCTTCTGGTATAAGCATCTCAATGTATCCATAAATGACATGTTACCAGCTATTCTTTCAGGAGTCACATATAAGAGTTTAAATGATGGCTTGCTGCTTCTGCAAATAGATGGGTGAAAAGAACACGATCAATCTAAACTCTGTGGTTATGCTCAAAGACTCGCATGTTGATTAATGAGTGACATTTCAGTGCAACAGAAAGAGTAAATGTAGCACATCTGAAGGTTATCTTTTGTTGTTATTGTTGTATCATGACTGTCACTAAATCCTCCCCGACGAATAATTATGTCATATAAAATCTGGATTAAGGTAAAGGAGGTAAATTTTGCTTAAGCCAAGATGTCTTGACTGAAGCTTTGCGATAATCCAACTTGTTAGTGTTCTATGGTCTATCTTAAGTTGCAAAATATAAAAGCCAAGCCATGGATTACATGAACTCATAGTTTTGCAACTTATCTGGATTTTACAACATCCCATCTTTGCATTTCTCAGTTATTCTATTCCAGTTTATTTTCAAGTGACGATGTTTCATTTGGAATAATTACATAATTGGTATATCAGATGGGACATGTGCAACCAGAAGGTTTACCAAGATTAACTTTTCATTATGCAAGTTATGCAACTTGTATAGCCCCATTACGCAGCCATTTTCATTTTTAAGATGGAGAAGGATGATTATCCAATATCAAGATCTTCTGAATTTGGTTCATATGTCTATCAAAGATTCGATGTGTTCCCACATTTCATATATAAAACATTTGTATGATTGAAAATGTTTTCCATCAGTCTACCTAATAGCAAGTGGAACTTCCACTCATGTCAAAATCTAAAAATGGCCCATATGGCATAACCCTACCAACCTAAAAGTTCATCCGAAGTGTCAATTTGTCCATGTAGATTTACTCAGAGGATCCTTACCTGAGTTCTTTAATAACTTCCGATGCTTGTGAAGGAGTTTGCTGTGAGTTAAGAAAAGTTGCTGGTACCCCATATTTGATATTCAATGCAGTGATCTGGTCTTGAATCAAGGAAAGTAAAGGAGACACAACAATTGTGACACCTGGATGGAGAGTGGCTGGGAGCTGCAAAAGTTGAAGTTTGTTATCAAGCACCAGGAAGGTTTAGTCCAGCTTAAAAACTTTGAGACACAAAGGTACAGATACAAATAGTTTTGTTAACAAAATATGGTAAAGATACAGATAATTTTATAAGGAACTACTAACCTGGTAACATAAACTTTTTCCTCCCCCAGTAGGCATAAGGACAAAGCAATCTCTATTTTCAACAGCTGCCCTACACGCTTCATACTGAAGACTCCGAAAGGATCTGTGACCAAAAATTACAACATTTGCGAGTTGAATATCATCCATTGCCTGCAGCTCTCCATAACTCAGAGTACCATCTCCATCCTGCCTTGCATGAGATGAAACTGATCCATATCCAGTCATTCCTTCAGACATCTTCAAAACCAACATTCAGAAATGAGCATAATTTATAACCACAATCAGACAACAATACTGTGAGGTCAACTGTAGGTAGTAGCAAAATAATTAATCCTCCAGATGGACAAAAGGATAGAACAGACAGTTAAACTTAATTGTATAAAGAAACAACTTATATGAAGATAGAATCGAGCAAGAGAATTGATGAATCCTAAAACTTATAGAAATTATTCTTATATACACCATAAACATCAGTATTCCAGTGGCACAGCGATGACAATTCAAGGCTTACATTGCTCTGGCTGACAATCTCCAGATCTGATTCATCACTATTGGAAGAACTCAGATTTTCAACAACTTGATCCGGCATTTTCTGTGAGGTTCCTTCCATGGATTTTGGTTCATTAGGAACTTCTTTTTCCAGTATGGCTCCAAGAGCTCCACAAGCTTCAGACTCCATAGCTTGCAGATCATCCCAGTCCTCCTCGTCTTGCATGGAATCAGCCAATGCAGCAAGAAAATCATCGCCACAGTGCTCCACTGTGACAAAATCTTTACCGTCTTCTCCTACAGAAGACGCATTCATAATTTACTCGGGCAAATACAAACAGCAAAAGAATGGAAGAAAACCAAAAAAAAGACTTTTTTGTTTAAAAAAAGAGTTCTGATGCACCATTTATGATCGGAGAGGCTTAAATCGGAAGATTTAGATAGGAAAACACATAATCAAATTAGGGTTTTCGATGGAGGCGAGAACGTACCATAGAGATCGATGAGGCGATCTAAACATTGCTTAGCGACGTCTTCGTCGAATCCGAATTCCGCAGCCAAGCTCAGAAGCCTCGCTCGCTCCACGTCCATCTCCTCGTCCCCCTCAACGTCTGATTCGGAAACGCCTCGCGAGCGCGCCTTAAAATTAAATGTTCGCCTCGGTCTCTCCTCCCGTTCGTGCGATTGCCACCGTGCCGTGTCCGAGAGGCCAACCGTTGGGCCTTAAACCAAAGAAAATCTAAACTATCTTCTGCTGAAAAAAAAAAACATTTTGTAAACAACCGAACAAATGAACAAATACCAACCAACTCAAAAACATCACAACATGCGCCAGTACCTCGCGCCATGTCTCCAAACAAAACAATTGTCACGAAAAGATTGGATTTTTAAGAAGACTCCCACAGTAAGGAGAAGAAATAATCCATAAACAATCAGCAAAACCTCACCTTGGTTCCATCGGTTAGCGACTCCGGCCGAACGGAAACCGGGGCGAAGCGGCGGACGACACCGTTCCTGCCAATCTTCGGGAGAGCACAGGACACCATGGTCACTTCTCGATCGACCAAGCGAATCGAAAAGTATCAGGAAGCTGCGTTCTTTGGAGGGAAAGAGGAAGGATGCAAAACGGAGCACTTGAAGAAACTAGAAACGACCCTTGGCTCGGCGGAGATCTTCCCATATATGATCTTATTCCCCCCAGAATCTTTCACATGTCCAAGGACAATAGCAAGGGAATTGTTGGCAATTTGACAAAGTTAAGGGACTTTTATGTCAACTTGTGTTTAGGGTTTTACGTTCCAAAACCTGAGGTAGTTCGACTTAAATGATGTTTTTCTTTCTATCATAAATGTTTTTCTATCACATATGTATAGGTTAATTCTTTAATTTTTCGTATTTGTTCCTAAAATATAAACTTCTTACAGCGTATTTTTAAATTATATCATAATTTTCACTTTAATTCATCATATTCCATTAATTTTTTCATTATTTTCATTTTTTTCAATTTATTAAATAATAAAACTATCCTCAGTAAAAAAAGTGATTAGTGAATATTTATTTTAAGTCTCGAAGGATAGCTTAGTAATTTAATAAATTAAAAAATAATGAAAAAATTTAATAAAATATGACAAATGAACTAAAATGAAAATCACAACATAGTTTAATAATTTAAGAGAACTATTGTTAGTTCATATATTGACGCATGCGAAAAATTATTATAATTCAAATGAGATTTAAGAAATTAATCCTAAATGTATAAAAGAAATTGGATGTATAAGGTTTTTGTTCTCACTTTCTAAATTTAAGGCATACATACATATATGTATACTTGAAAATAATTTATTCTCGTCTTTTTTATTGTGTAAGAAAAAATAAGTTCAAGAAAAAAAATAATGACAATGATGTAGAAAAATATTTTTCTCTTAGAAAGAATGAAAAATATTTTCTATGCTGGTTATCACACACAAATAAAAAAAAAGGATGCATTTCCTTACAAGCAGAGAGTAATTAGATATCGTCTTCTGTATATGGAATTCTGGTAAGTAATTAGATATCATCACAAGAGCCCAAGTCTGTGTGTATTGCTTTATAGCTACATTCTTTCTAAGATCAGAAAGTTTGAAAACAACAACAACAACAAAGCCTTATCCTACTAGGTGGGGTCGGTTACATGGATCATACGACGTCATTCCTCGTCAATCCATGTTCATGATATTCGACAGAATTTTACGCTGATTGTCGGTGCCTAACACAACCCTCCTCCTTTATCCGAGCTTGGGACCGGCTATAAACATAGGCAGAGTTTGAAAACAACTTTAAAAAATTACAAAGGAAAAAAATGTCTAAATATTTCAAGCTGAGAATGTCGACAGGATGTTCTTCTTGATGATGAACTCATCTGCCTTTGCTGTGCTGATTGACTGCCGTTAAAACATGCAATGAAGAAAAGAAGTTAGCATGCTCAAGTAAACAAACTTGTCACAGAATATTTCATGTTAAACATCCTTTCTCATACCTTTTCCAACATGCGCTGAAGACGCTGAATTTCATTTTTGGCGTAGTCTTCGCCCTTCTCACTGTAGCTTTTTGCAACCTTCAAGTAGGTCTTTCCAAATCTAATGGTTTGAGAAAACACAAAAGAACATGTTTGAGATTTAGGCATAGCTGAAGACATGAACCTCGCATGAGGATAATACAACTATGTAGCATTCGTACAGCTTACAAAAACAAAATGCCAACACCATGACTTTAAATGCAAATAAGAGTTAATTTTTTCAGACTGGACTAGCAACTTTTACCTTGCAGCAGCTCCCTTGAATTTTTCAACCTCATCTTCCATCCTAGAAATAACAGCCTTCTTTTCATCCTTGGAAGCACTTATAAATTCCTTCACAAGAGCATCTAGGCTCACAACAATACCCGCCTGTGGCAATTGACAGTATTTAGATGAAATTTGGAGAGGAGCCAATAAATTTTCTTAATCTTTTGACTAACCTGCGAAGTAAGTTGACCTTTTGCATCCCGGCTGACCCCAGACTTCTCATTGAGGAATTTAACAAAGTCATCCATGTCTCTACCACCATTATAGACTTCACCAACCTTGTTACCCTCCCTTGGGGAAAAATTTTAAAGTAGGATAACCACTGATTCCATATCTGAGATTGCATTGAAATTATTAAATAAGAAACCAGCACTGCAGTTTCTCAATTTAGATACAGATTTAAATTTCATCATCCCATTTCAAAATATACCAAGTTCTCAGGCAAACTCACTTTTTTGCTATATCTTTATGCTTGTCAGCATCTAGGTTAGCAATTACAACATCCTTTTCCATTTTGTAAGCAGAGGCAACCTTCTCATAAGTCTGAAATAAAAAGAGCTAAGTTTAATAAGCTGGATCATCAATTAGATGCCTATAACACTCTTATCTGTCCCAAGTACATATGCTGTACATCAGTATCAGTGTACTCACAGGAGCAAGCTGCTTGCAGTGACCACACCTGTTGGCATTAAATGAATCATGGTACTGTGCGAAAGGATACAAAATTAACTATACAATCCTGACAAATCATGCAAGACTTGAGACCAAAACCAAGCACTAACCATGGCGCATAGAATTCCACAAGGACATCTTTAGATTCATCCAAAACCACTTGATCAAAAGTTTCTGGTGTCAGTACTACTACATTGGATGGAATACTTGCCAACTTCACACTTGTCCCTGTTTAATAGTAACTCCATAAATAAATAAAATCAACGCCATGAGATGCTCAATTAGAAGTCAACATTTGTTCACTACAATGTGTGGAGTAAAGTATTACATCAGCGGTAACAATTACTTCCATGGAAAATGGAAAGTCAATCAGTACAAAATAGCATGATATAGAAAAAAGAATATTATATATGCATATATAACAAAAGTAACAAAGAAAATAAAAGGGAGTTTTTTTTTGCAAAATAGGAAAGAGATGGGGTGATAATGAAAATGGATTTGCACTTGACTGAAAATCTTTATAACTTTCGGAGAAAATATTTATAAGAATGCATGCCATTGATTAGAGATACATTATGCTGATACAAGATGATGTGATGTCAAAGTCGGCACTTTTTCTTGACTCTTAAGCAGACAAAAAATGAAATTTCTCATTCGCAAGAAATTTTTAACGTTATCATGTGTTTCAGAGTTTAGCACATAAATTGTTTCCTTTATTTATGAGGAATTTCACATAGATGATCTAAGGACATCAAATTAGATATACCTCTTTCCGAGTTCACGAACTCGGTAAGGGCTTCTGCGGATCGTGCTCCTTCATATCTGCATCGTTTAGTTGGCAAATAAATACCATCTCGATGATTTGTTTTTGTTCTAAAAGGAAATGAGACTAGTCAAGGCAATAAATTAAGGAAGCACTATCCTCATAAGCCTTCACGAGGTAACACTCACTTCTTGGGCTCTAAGGAACCTTTTGGGAACCATTTGATTGTCGGGTACCCTGAAACTCCATATTTGCTGCACAAGCCCTTATGCTCATCACAGTCCACCTAAAAAACAAATATGAAGTAATATAAGACACGCATTTCTAAGGACATACACACATATAGATATTATATGGACTCTATTTGAACAAAATCAAAGACAACTATGACGTACAGTGCTAAATATTCTTATTGATAGAAAGATTAGACCATGACTGGATTAACACTCATTGAGTAATGCTTTGAAAACTACTAGGACAGGCATAAGAATGACCTTTCCAATCAACACAGATTTGGCCTTCTTAAAGCTTGTACCAAGCTTTTCATACTCAGGAGCAAGCTTCTTACAATGTCCACACCTGCCAAGAAGAGCAGGTCTTAAGGCCAAGTGCAAATTCATTAACAGAAGACAGATAATTCGAACTTAAAAAGCCACAGTTATAATAATATTGCATGAATTAACGAGGTAATATAGCATTTTTTCCATAATATTTCATACCTTCTAACAACTCTAAATTCAATATTCCCCCATCCTAATCAAATTAAGAGTATCAGGTATCAACACACGTCTTAGAAAAGTTCTATAGATTTTTTCTTTTCGGCCAAAAAACATGTGTAGATTTTACTGGTTGGGGTGTCCAAGTACCGCATCCATATCAAACAAACCTATTCCAGATTATTATACGGGGGCTGAAAAAAAAGACTTGGGATCAAAAAATTGCACCATATTGGTTAAGTTCAATTCATCATTGTTTCATAAGATCTAAAGTTGAGAACTACTTAACCTTCGTCATAACCAATTGGTCAGATTTTGAAACGAAGATAAATGTAATTCACAAGACTACATGAGCTGCTTTTAGCACCACAAGCTTTCTAAGAGTTGAAAGCAGAAATATAAATAAAAACATAGATAAACGTATAATTGCAGAGAAGCCTTCTAAATATCAAAAAGGAGAAAGAAAATCGAACTTTCCCTTCTTTCTCGCATTCATTGATTATAAGAAAACTTTAATGCGATCTGCATCACCCCTCTATGCAAAAGATCAAGAGTAAGACAAGCAAATTGAACAAAAACAACCATTGCATAATCTAAAAACTCAAAATTGTAAATTAACTACGGAACAGAAGAAGTCGCAAATTCTTCCTATCGAATTTCTGATTTCTCTGCAGAACAATGGGAGAGGTTACGACTTACGAGAGATTATCCAACTTTTCGAATAGACAACCAAGGCATGGAAAGAGAAAAAAACGGATCAAAATAGAAGATTAAGGACGAGGTAGGAGGGAGGGGGATAAGATGTACCAGGGAGCGTAGAACTCGACGAGGGCGCCGCGATCACGGCCGACCTCCTCCTCGAAGTCGGCTTCGGTGAGGACGAACACATCGCCGTCGGCGAAGGCAGAGACGGAGAGGGAAGCGACGGCTAGGACGAACCACAAAAGTAATCAAGATCTCGCCATTCTTCCCGATCGCTCGGACTTGGAGACTGGAAGGATTCTGCTAATGATCCGACGGGATTGATAGAATTTTTTTATAGAGTTTTTGTGATCAAATTTTGAAGGTTCAACGTTTTGAATTCAAAAGATTATTATTTGCCATTCATTAATTAATAAGAAAAAAAGGAGCAACAGATAAAACTTTTTACGATGTGAACTGGGATAACTATGATATTTTATCTCAAATTTGTTGTTATTAATTATTATCTCAACGAAATTTTAACTCGGTATTTTAGATTAGTTGAACAATCCTGACTAAAGTATAACATTCCAAAATTATCACCTAACTCGAACTAATCGGATAAGCAAAGAAATAAGGAGTAAAAAATTAGGATTTAATGTCTACGATGGTTCTCCCCCCGTCCGCGGCCATCAGATGAGGATCCGACAGCCGTCACTAAGTGGGTTCACGAGCGCGACGGCCGCAATCGGCAAAACCCCTCCAAGGTCGACCTCGCGATTGGATTCATTGGGGCGCTCTTCCTCCGGTCAATTGGTGGCCGTCGTCCGTTCGTGGTCCACTCCTCCTCGGAGCGTGCCCTAACTCATAATCCGGTGGTGGTCGGCTGAGGGTACCCTAAACCCAAATGCTGCCCCTTTGTCCGTTCGTGGTCTCATCTCCAGGGTCCTAAGGAACCACATGCAAGCATCCGGCGGAAGCTCGCAAGCGGCCGGGAAACGGGCGAAGAGAAGATGAAAGGCGGCCATGGCGCCGCAGAGGAAGGTAATTGATGGAGAGTATTGCAACGTGTTCATAAACCACAGGGGCGGTGGACAAACTTTATTGAATTTTATGAAAAATGAAAAAAATGAAATGATTTCTCCAACTCTTCATTGAAAGATTTTATGAAAGATGAAATCATGAAATGCTTTCTCCAACTCTTTATTGAATTTTTCAAGGAAAAAAATGTCAAACTTTTCACGAGTACAAAACTAAAAAAACAGGGAAAATCTTAGATATTATTAAATAATGTCAATATTTTATCATTTCAATTTTTCATTATAAATTTTATAATAATTAAATATATCAAAATAATACTAAACTAAGTGTATATATTGATATTTTTGTATCAATGTTTTCAATGGGTAAAGTTTTCGAAATTATCGACGAATAATTATCGTTCGATAATTTTAAAACTTAGACCCATTCATAAATATATTTATAATAAAATATATACAATATAATTTAAGTATATATTTAACATTTTAGCATTAATGTTTTTGACAGAAGTAATTATGAATACTAGACCTGTTCAGTAAATATATTTATAATATAATATATACAATGTAATATAAGTATATATATTTAATATTAATATCTTTTACGAATATAATCTTCGAAATTATCCACGTATAACTATCCCTTGACAATTATCTGAAAACTAGACCTATCAGTAAATATATTTATAATAAAATATATATAATATAATATAAATATATTTTCAATATTTTAAAATTAATGTGTTTGATGAATTTAATCTTCAGAATTACGATAAATATTAATCTGTTGCTAATTCTTAAGACTATAGTTGCGTAGCTTTTAATTGCTTTCTCCCATTGGAGTTGTTTTTTTTTTTCAAAAAACTTTATAAACCATCGCAAATAGTTTGCTTTCTTCAAAGAATTTTTCCGTCCGAGTTTCCCGCATAATTTTCCCGCGTCTCTTATTTCCTCTCCCTATATCTCTCTCCTATTCTCTCTCCCCCACATCCGTCTCTCTCTCACTCTCTTCCTCTCTCCATCTCTCTCTCTCCGACCGCCCCTTCATCTCCCACTCTGTCGACTCCGGCGGCATGAACTCTCCCTCTCCCCCTCTCTCGCGCTCTCTCTCTCGATTCCGGCGACCACCCTCTCTCCGGCGAAAGCGTAGCGCTCCCGCCTCACTCTCCCTCACTCTTGTCTCCGGCCGCCTGGCGGCCGGATCCGGCCACAGGCGATCGGATCGGCCGCATGACTGCCGGATCAGGAGCCTGGTGGCTGATCTGGCCGCCTGGCGACCTGATCCTATTATATTTTGCTTTATTTTGAAACGTGATCTTATTATATTTTGCTATAATCAAGAGCGACATTTTGATTCAAGGTTTCAAGGGAGATATCGTAGAATGGAGTGATGATATCTTTACAGAAATATAGCATCTACGATGCGATGCTTGTTTTATTCCGTACGAGATTTCTGACCATTCTAAACTTCTTTGGTACACTCTCTCTCTCTCTCTCTCCAGACTGGTGGTTATCTGCATTGTTTTTAGATGTAGAATAACAAATCGCTTCGATTTAGATGCTTTCACCTGATGGTTGCATTCTATTTTGGTATATCGATCGTTGATTGATATTATCGAACTGTTTCGTTGCTAGTTGACGACTCATTCGGTAGCCTCTTTGAGTAGCCAACTGGATGTTTGCCTTTTGCCATTTGGTTTAGTTAGGGGGCTAATATTAACGTGGTGTGTTTTGCTGCATCATCCCAAGGCCTTTTGAGGGGTCTCCATTTGAGATTCGTTTCTCAGTTATATATGATTGCCTCCAAGCAGCCTTGGGACATTTCTCTTGTCCTAATATAACACTAAATAATTGATCACTATTTTTTTTATTATAATGAATAAAGTGCTAAAGTAGAATTTCAATTTTATTGGATCTATATTTCATTTCTTCAGACCATTACAAGACTAAATAACGAGATTCATCGTGTATTATACTTCTCTGCACTCGAAAATGTCAGGAGCACATTTGAAAGAAAAAAAATGAGTTAGAATCAACTTATATACAAGGAGTAATCATTTTTTTACTCTTTGCTAAATTAATAGTAAAAAAGATTAAATATATCAAATGTCACTTTATTTTAAATACATAAAAGATGATGGACCTGATTTCACATCAACTTTGTATTGTCATCGATTGCCTAAATATACAAGAAAATTGAACGCAATTTAAGCCCAAGTCCTCACTGGCATACACTGAATCTGTGAATCATACTGGGCGTGCAAATTTTTTTGGAAAATACAACGAGCCTGTGGTTCTTCAAAGTGACCTATATCTTTGGATGTTTTTTTTTTAAAGTCTGTTAATAATAGATATAATTATAAAACATTTATTTTATATTTATCTGTCATCTTTAGACCCCGTCGCACATTAATCATTTTAATCTTCCCTTTACGTCTTTACAAACTAATGAAAATTAAAGTTTAATCATTTTAAGTTTGATGACTTCATGAAAAGTTTAGTTTTAATCGCTGTCCAACGATTCAAAATCTTCCTACGACCCTCAAAATCTGTCCTGCCTCTTTTCATGAATGAAACAATTTCCTGATGTGAGATTTGTTTTCTTTTCATTGCATTTATATCTATAACTTTATCACAAAGCAATGCATGTATCAATTGATGCACGTGGTCGTAGCCAAATCTACATTATCTTTACACTTTGGTACAAGCCAAGAGGAAGAAATATTTTCTAAAGAACAAACCTGCAACTTCGCATGCATGCACCATGCACGTTGACCTCTCTCGGTTAAGACATCAGAACAAGCTTTTTTAAATTGATTTTTGTTTCATATATGATCATTGATTTCACATGCACAAAGGCAGTTACGGCTTGCCACCTGCCATTGGTTCTGACTACTTACAACATTGCATGGCACTCCTAGTGCAGTGCAAAGATACTAGAAATTAAAAAATAAGAATCGTACACAATGAAGAATACACCAAGCGGCTGTGAACTAAACTTCTGGTTATGCGAAGGGGCTTAGTTCCCAGATGCATCAAATAAAATAGAGTTGGAGTTTAGATATTAAGAGAGAATACAGAATGCAAAAATAATTCAACCTTCCCTAGATAATGCAAAAAGTTACGATATTCATGTACATGCATTTTATGTAAAATTTGATTAAAAAAATAAAATCATGCATACGATAGGCTCCTAACTGAATTTAATCTTATTGTTCGACAACAAGATCTCTAAGCTTGAGAGAGCGTAATACATGAATCAAAATTTAAGTAGATTTAAGGCAAAACAGAAGGTATACATCAAAATTACGAATGAACTAGGATGTTCTTCGGTTCTTATATCCTGCTTTTGCTTTTTCTAGAGAATCATGCATGAATTGACAAGAAAAAAAATATTTTTTTTTCACTTCGCACAGCTGTAAGCTTAATATGATTAGCTGAAAAAACAATATAAGATTAAGATAATGTAATTAGCACAGAAAACTACTAGTTATAAAAGAAACCCATTCATTCAAAATAGCACATTCGAAAATGCTTCGCGTAAGATCACATTAAGAAAAGACTGTTCTGTTTTACCACAACGATTCAGAAAGTGTATCAAGGAGACCACAATATTAATAAACAATACTAATAGGAAGATATTATTGATCTCTACATTGTTCGTAAACCTGACTGTTTAGTTCGTATTTAAAGTACATAAAGCCAAGTTCCCATGAATTTAAAGGTTTGTTAATTTACAGCAATGACAGAAACCAATTTATGCAACTACGGCGACAGATATATAAGTTATGATGATCGATATCTACCTTCTTACCATACAATTTACATACTCTCGAGTTGACATTAGGGAGAACCTAGAGGCTCGTACATTCTCGAGGGGGCATTAGGGAACCCTAGAGACTCTTCAATTGCTTCAGTTGCTTGTTGAATTTTGATTAGAGCAGTGGACACAAACTCAGACAATGCATGTGGATAGCGCATAAATCAGGAAGTGACCCACATGAATAGTTGAGTTTGTCTCCAATGCAGATGAAAGATCTGGTGTGCACTTCATGAAAATAAATAGAGAATGTAAGGGACATGAATCTGTTTGGATGCAAACTTTTAGTTCCAGAACAAAATTGAGATAATCCTCTGTTGCTGCCCCTATCAACTAATTCGGCGAGAGCAAGGATGTTCTTGGTGAGGGCAAGAACACAAAATGTGCTCGCTTTTCTTTGTTTTTGCAATTATTGCATGTGGGTCCCACATCTTAGTTTAAATGCTATTTGGATGCAACATTGAGAACAAACCCCTAATTCTAGTTATATCCCCGTACCAAACACCCCAAAGGATGCAAGAATTCTGTAAAGAGCACATCATAATTACCTTGGGGACAGGAAAATAATCATGCTGGAACAACACAATGCAGGAACGTCAAAGCCAGAAAAGAAAGAAGGGATCTAAAAAACATGAAACAAAATTAAGGAATAAAAAAAATAAGAATATAATACCATAGCAAAAAAATCATATAAACCATCAGCCATTCCCAATAATGAGAGGAAGAATGAGCTACATGATATAAGGAATCAAAAGGCCAAGCCTGCGTAAAACCAATCATTAGTATTCTTCTGAAGAAAATAATACTGAGCTAATAAGTAAACAAAGATAATGCTATTGATGATACCTTTTCTAAGTTCTGCTTCTCTGTTTCTGGAAGATCTACCAAATCATCTTTACTGGCTTGTCCATTTCAGCGTGGCAAAGAGGCATTTGAAACCAATGCCCCAATTTTAACATTTGAAAATCGTTTAAAGGACAATATGAAAGTTAAAAATGGTCTGAGAATAATATCAATAATACTGATTTTCTTATGAAGGAAGGAATACTAGAAGTAATCACATGATACTTCGAGAAGAAAAATTTTACTAACATGCCAAACTACCAACAGTAAATTGACAAGCTCTATAAATATTTTCATAGTTATCTCAAGTTACAAGATTGTCTTATGATGCTTGATCACCTTGCCCATAATGCTAAAATAAATCATAAAAATCTGTTTAAGACCCTCTCATAATTACAATGAGAATTTCTAAGTAATCATACTCAAGAACATGAAATAGAGCTGAAGATTTCTGCATCCGCATCAAGTAGTCATAAATCATGACTGAATTCATGAAATTTTTTTCAAAGATAGTCAACAATTCAGGTGTTAGCAATGAACTTAAAACAGTAAAACAAAAGCTGTGGATGAGAGAACGGCTATAACCCTCAATATATTTATAACATCAATGGGTCAATAACTGCAACTATATAACATATATAGCTAACAACGGAGAATATGGACATTAAAGTTGTAACTACTCATTATACTCTTAATCAGCTCACTATCATTCTAACTAATACAAAATGATCAAATTACCAATGAGCTTCTAGCAAATGTTCTATGGATACAGCTCAATTGAAGCCACCATCATTCTTAGGCTTTAACACATGGCACATGTGCACGGAAATGGAAATGGAAACAAATAAACACTACTCATACACACATAATTCCTCATCTTTAGCAGAACAGTACATGTTTTCAACTTCTACTTAAACGGAAGGAAAGAACAAGGGGAAATAACCGACAGAAAACAGAACATGCATCTGTTTCCCTTTTTGCAAACTTCGTCAGCTACTTTGTTGGCTGACATATTTAGGATAACGCTGTTTTTTCTTTCTTTTTTGAGAGAGAAAAAATGATGAATATTGTTAAGAAACCATTTGCTCATCATTCTAAGAAAGAGTGGTTTAAGACATAAATAAGGGGTAAAAAATTAAATGGGTTAATAAAGCAAACACAGTAACAAAAGTTGAATAGCAAGTGCAAAGGTTTGACACATCTAGAGGAGATAAAAAAATAGGAATCAATATTGTATTCCTAAAATCAATATTATAAGCTTTAATGGTAAAATCAGTCAGCTCAAGCAATAAAGAACTTTTTCTAAACAAACAAGAATACTGGTATCAGATAGAACAAAAAGATCTATAATCCAAGGTCATGGGTCATGAAAAGCAAGTGGACACTGGCAAATACGTCGCAAATGTTTGAGTGCAAGTTTCATTGCAATTAGAAAACACTATATAATTGTTTGATAACAAGATTCCTTTCAAATGAGAAGAATAGTAAATAATTGTTTGAGAAGAGCAATTTTTTGTCTTTTTTTCTCTATTATTATTATTATTATTATTATTATTATTATTATTATTATTATTATTATTATTATTATTATTATTATTATTATTATTATTATTATTATTATTATTTTGAGAAAGAGTGAAAGCAATTAAAAAATCAAATCCTCATGTTGTGCGTAAAGAATTGGATTTTATCAGGAATAAACATCAAACATCTCTCTCAGGTATAACATCAAGTACCTTCATCAGCTACATTTTACTTGATAAAGAGAGAAATTTAGTGCTGTGGAATACAAGGCTTAAACCTTCCTGGCGAGTGTCCTCTGTTTTGTCGCATGCTGAACAACTTTTCTTCCAGAGAGGTGAGATGGAGCAAACGCCGGCAATATGAAGTGATTGAGCAAGAAATCGGAAGTCGCGACGGTGTGGTCGGGCAAGTGAACGCAGGCTGGGAGGTGAGGTGGAGTAAACGCCGACGATGCGGATCGATTGAACAGGAGATCGGAAGTCACCGACGGTGAAATCAGGAGGGGGATGGCTCCGGCGACGTCTGGGGCATTTGAGCGAGGAGAGAGAGTTAATCAGCCAACTAAACCCAATTGCATCGCACACAAGCATAACCAACCGTCCGATAAGATCAGACGGTTTGGATGTTAGGTAGAACGCTCCTACTCATTTAGGTTTTAGTTATTTTTATATATTATTAAATGAAAGTGAATAATTTCGATAAAAAAAACTTTTAGCTCAAGAATAAACTTTATAATGTATTCAGAAGATTATTAATTTATAAATTTAATAGAGTGTACGAACTGTAATGAAAATTGAATTAATTGATTGATTGATTTTTTTTTAGAAATATATATGTATAATAACTCTAGTACAAAATATATAAACTTTGATACCAAATAGTGGCTGACGTCCAATGCTTAATATCAAAATATATTTTAGACATAATATACCAAATAGTGGCTGACGTATATACGGACGGAGCCAAGATGAAAAATTAAGAGGTCAAACAGTAAAGAGTGAGAAAGAAAAAAATGCATATATGCATGTATATACATTATAATTATATTAAATTTATAATCAAATTAAGGAAATAAAAAATAGTACTTTAGAATCAATATTACATAAAAAAGATAACTTATAAGCATAAATATTATTTATTTTAATTAAGATAGTCAGTCCCAAGCCCGTCCCAAATCCGCTTATATTTTATAGCCGGTCCCAAGCTCGGGTAAAGGAGGAGGGTTGTGTTAGATCCCGACAGCCAGCATAAAATTCTATCGAATTTTATGAACATGGATCAACGAATTAGCGGAATGACGTCGTATGATCCATGTAGCCGACCCCACCTAATGGGATAAGACTTTGTTGTTGTTGTTGTAAAATAGTTTTACCATCATGAATATATTTTTTCTTTTTGTGTTTATCATGTTGATGGAAGATATATGTAACTAATTTTCTTTGTGACTTAACTAATTAATTTGATTTGTTATAGTCAAAATTAGTATTACATATGTTATATTTTCATAAATACATGTACTGTAATATAAATATACACGTATATTCCCTCATAAATATAATAACATAGTATAATTATGTCAAGTTCATAAAATTAAGAGGATCTTATTTTATATATATATATATTATTGTATATATAATAGTTCAAAAATTTAGAAGGGTCTTAATTATGTCAATTTCACTAAATTAAGAGGGGGCTTACCACATATATGATATTTCAAAACCCCTTGCTCCTTCCCCATCCCCTCAGACACCTCCTCCACTCTACCTGATACTGATACGGCCGTCTAGCCCATGGCCGCTACGTCTAGTCCGACACCTCGACTCTGAACTAGCAGCTTGACAAGGGCAGAACCGCGCGACGGCTTCCAACGTATGGAGACAATACAACTTTGATGCCAACATACACAAAGTGAACATATACACGGTGACACCAAAAGCATAACCGAGGAAAAAAAATCATCAAAATTCTGGCAGACAATACAACTTTGATGCCAACATGCAATGTTTTGATCTAAAGCATGAATTGTTAACTAAGACCAACTCTACCACATTGAAGTAGATTATCCAATTAGTACATTTCATACTACCACACCAATCTCTATATCTTTCTAATTCATCTCATGATACAAAGTAACGGCAAGATGAAGTTGAACCATCCCCTTTGCACAATAAGTAGAGCTGTGCAACTAATTGATGTAAAATAAGCCCACGGGGAACTACTTTTTTGCATATGATATTTGCATGGGATTCTGTTGTGTGATCTTGAAACCGTTGAGACTTTGCATAGCAACTGAAGACTGCATCTCGTCTCCATACTCCACAAAAGCAATCCCTGGTTTTGCCTCCACCATCCGGACTTCCTTGAAACCAGGATACTGACAGAACAACATTTGCAACATCATTGCGGTGGCATCGTGGGGAAGGTTTTGAACAAACAGAATATTGTTTGGCAGGACTGGTGCTTCCAGTATCTTGGCCCCTCCAGGGTATGGCAACTGAGAAAAGCATTAGTTATAAAATGACATCAATAGAAGGGAAATTAATTGAAGTCCATCAACAAAAAGCTGACAACTAAGGACTATGACAAACTTCGCTACAAGGGCTCTAAATACCGATGTGTTGACACAATTCCTCAAGCAGGGGTTTCGGAACATGATTTTCTTTTTCTTTTGAGAGAAAAGGATTCCGTAGTAAACACTAGTAGCCATCCAATTTTATAAAATATTAATATATACATTATGAGATAATAGGCATGTAGAAGACTCTTTTACAAGTTAAGCTCCTGATCCGGTATAAGGAAAGACATAGCATGAAACATTATTTTCACAGCATAACAAGATGCACCCGTGAAAATCAATTCATGCTTATGATTAAAGGATGTTAATCAATCTCTGGATCTTGAAATTAAGATCTTACACCAAAATATATAAACTAAGAAAAAAATAATTGAGAAAGCTACTTACTGGGGGTACAGCCCCATAGGCACTTCCATAAGCTAGCCCTGTGTGATTATTATCATGGTGCTGTTCCTTCCGTTTCTTCTCAGCTGCATCAAAAGGCATACTATAGATGATTTTGGTAGTGGAAATTAGATAAAGTAGCAAAGAAGATACAACATACATGGGTGCATTACATATCTTATAAATTAGTCCTTCAGCTCATGGATTCCAACCTACTTATAAAACCATACTTTTCACTCATAATGGTTCTAATATTCTGACAACTTTGCAACTAGTCAATAGAAATATTTACGTATGCAGAAAATAAATTATAACAATTTGCCCGAGCAAAAGCATAAACTTGCATATCAACCATAGTAAAAGTTGAATATAAGTAGGCAAAATCACATACACAACTATAATTAACAAGACAACAATAAAATTAAAGTCATAAAGAAAGGACAGATTTTTCACATTTTTAAGACACACATCTATGCATGAAAAGAAAAACTAAAAAATAGAAATCAATTAGTAAACCGGAGAAGATGAGGATAGCATGGCAAAGCCTACAACTTAGAAAAACTGCAATTTGACTCAAGCACAAGAAATACTTGAGAGTTTTTTTAAGTAAAAATACGTGAGAGTTCAGAGCAACAGTGCAATTTGGAGTACAAAAATACATGCAACAATTGGGAAATTGTGTATCAACATAGTCATGAACATGATAAATATGTAAACCCATCCACCACATTAGGAAAATAACAAGAAAGCATACTTATTGACATTAAGCAAGCAAGATACTAATAAACAGAAAGCAAACATTGCCTACCTCTATCATCATGTCTCTTCCGTCTTTCCCGAGGGACAAAGGTCCCATCTTCCTTGGCAATTATGTCTGACTTAGTTTTAGCATATTGAATTCTCTGGAGAACTCAAAAAAGAGAACACGTTATCTCATTTTGCAAACATCATAAAAAGTTGACCCCGATAGTGAGGTCCAATAAGAGAAAAAAGAGAAGAAATCAGGTTCTGAACAACCCTTTGAACAACAACAACAACAAAGTCTTATCCCACTAGGTGGGGTCGGCTACATGGATCATACGACGCCATTCCGCTCTATTAGTAACCAAACCTTTCGGTATATTATTCACCAATAGATCTTGCTCTATTAGTTCGCCAAGTGTCCGCCTTGACCTCCCTCTCCCTCTTTTAATCGGACTCCAAATTATTTGATCTACTCTTCTTACTGGCGCATCTAATGGTCTTCTCTGAACATGACCAAACCACCTCAAACGATTCTCTACCATTTTCTCACTAATAGGAGCCACTCCGACTCGTTCACGTATATGGTCATTCCTAATCTTATCTAATCTTGTATGACCACACATCCATCTCAACATCCTCATTTCGGCTACCCCCACTTTACGTTCATGTTGTCCCTTCATAGCCCAACATTCACTACCATATAACACTGCCTTATAGCAGTACGATAGAATTTTTCTTTAACTTTATTGGGTACTTTTCTATCACAAAGAACTCCAGTGGCTTTCCTCCACTTACACCAACCAGCTTGAATTCTATGATTAACATCGTCATCAATCTCACCATCTTGTCTTACAATTGATCCTAAATATTTAAACTTTGTCACTTGAGGAATTATATCCTCCCCTAGCCTAACTTTCAAATCGTCTCTAAGTTGTTTATTTGTGAAATTGCTATGCATATATTCTGTTTTATTCCTACTTAAACGAAAACCCTTTGACTCCAACGTATTTCTCCATATTTCCAATTTTGTATTAATCTCTTCTCTTGAATCCGCTAAAAGTACTATATCATCCGCAAATAGCATGCACTTAGGTACCTCCTCTGTGATACTCTCGGTTATAGCATCGATAACTAAGTTAAATAGATACGGGCTTAAAGCTGATCCTTGATGTAGGCCAATTCCTATAGGAAATTCATTTGTCTCACCTCCGGGTGTCCTAACCCTAGTCAATGCCCCATCGTACATATCTTGTATTACCTTAATGTAGGCAACACTCACCCTCTTCTTTTGCAAGGCTTTCCAAAGTACATCCCTTGTTACTCGATCATACGCCTTCTCTAAGTCAATGAAAGCCATATGTAAGTCTCTTCTCCTACTTCGATACTTCTCCAGCATCCCCCTTAGTAAATAAATCGCCTCTGTAGTGGATCTTCCTGGCATGAACCCAAATTGTCTCTCAGAAATATTAGTCTCCATTCTCAATCTATGCTCAATCACTTTTTCCCATAATTTCATTGTGTGACTCATAAGTTTAATCCCTCTATAATTTGCACAATTCTGAATATCCCCTTTATTTTTGTAAATAGGAACTAATGTACTTAATCTCCAATCATCAAGCATCTTTTTCGACCGTAAAATCTCATTAAATAGTTTACATAACCACAACACTTCCATCTGAACAACCCTTTGAACATAACCTAAAAAAACAACCCGTTGAACATTGATATATCTGTGTAATTACAGTTAAACAAGAATCCATGTAATCAATATTCAATTAGCATCCTAACATAATTTGACTTATAATGATATTTACAATTGCCATGAAAGATCAATGCGCCTGATGGTCAGCATGTGCGTACTTACCATAAGTTTGTCATGAAAAGGGAATCCTTGCATCCGGTTGAGTGCCTCAGTTGCTGATGAAACATCTTCAAAGACCACCCAAGCTTGTCCCTTGTGTTTGAGTGTCTTGAAAGCAAGTATCTCTAGTATCTTCCCAAATTGTGAAAAGATAGCATGCAGTGATTTCTTAAGTTCTACAATGGATAAAGGAAATTAACATGGGATTCAAGAAAGTTATATGGCTTTAAAAACAAGATCAAGTGAGAAAAAGAAATAGAAAAATCTGGTCGGCATCCTTTACCTTCTCAGAGAAATAGAAGAATTATATTTCGGGGAGAAAACGAATAAAAGCTAATTATGCAGTCATCCTGCTTTATTAAGGAAAGGGAAACATCACTAATCAATTTTCTGATTTACAAATATGAAATGCATTGTAAAAGAACTGCTATATCAAATATGCAACAAGGAAAAGTCGCTTAGTTGAAGAGAAAATGGCAATCTAGCCAATCCACACATGTTTGTTCACTTGAGTATTTATTTTAATGAAATATTTCTCATGCCGCTTACATTCTTGAGCAACTATGAGCATTGTATATCACACGAATATCCTTCTCAACATATATATATATATATTTATTTATTTATTTATATATCACACGAATATACATCTAGAAGCAGATTTTTAACATAGTTGCACGCATCCTGGCATGACAACAGGTATGGGAAAATCTTGACCATGAATTGGCACTTGATTGCCTCTCTTGACCAAGCACCCTTTCTTCACAGACAAAAATCAGACCGTAGATAGATGGGAATGTAAACTAGTCCATCCCCACAGCAAACCAAGAAGGCTTGTGTGAAAGATCTTTTCTGCTTGGCTCATGCGGCATAACAGGCTCCTCACCAGGGTATACAGATCATGATGGGCACCACACGCAGACACTTCTTGCCCCTTGTGCGGAGATTCAGCAGAGGATATTGATCACCTTTTCTTCGGCTGTAGGGTATCTCGAGACTTGTGGTTGAGGATGGGTACATGGGAGCCGCTGGCCACCTCCCCTTATGAGGCTGTGACATTTTGGCACGCACTCCGCGCTCGAGCTGGACAGCGGCTGACATGGCGTGTTTTGTTGGCATCCTTTTTTGCCAGTGCGTTTCAACGCAACCGGATCATTTTTTGCGAGGAGCAAATTCTCATTGATAATATTGTATTTCATGCTTCCTTTCTTCTCCGGGAGTGGGGTTTCGGTTAGCTATTGTACACCCCGCCCATGTTGGCGCTCTCTTCTTGAGAGCTCATTCTTGTACATGACTTTTGCTCTTATAGTTATATGCATACCTGGATGACATCCACAATGGGAGTCATCCTTTTCCCTCTCAAAAAAAAAAAAAAACGTGGTACTCCCAATCCCAACCATCATTGTTGGAAGGAACTCATGTATACTTCTACCTGGACTTCATGAATCCCATCAATGTACGGTAAGACACAAAAACGGTAGCTGCACCAAAGCAAAGGTACAGAAAGCTGAGTTGTATGCGCACAACTGAGGATCATCAATCCACATTCAACAACCAAATGAAGGTATGAAACCGCCCGAAGAGAAGCCAAACATTTTACTAGACCACAACAACGAAACATGTCCTTCACATCATTTCAAAGTTTGATCTTTGTACCGATTGATCTAACAACAATAATTAATGGGAATTTCGGTAAACACTAACGACAGTTGCCACTTCACCAAGAGTAAGACTAAGGAAAAAAGAAGAGTTTTTTTTTTCTTCTTACAATGAAACATTAGAGAGTTTTGTTGCAAGATTTTGATTCATGTCCTTAACAATGGAAAAACCAAGGGGGTAAAATGCGTTAGCCCTAAGCGTGGCTTATTTACAGGGTTCATGAGACCAAAAGATGTGCACCTTCGAGTTTGATCTTCTCGTTGAGGTTGTTGATGTAGATGGTATTGTTCGCCGGCAGCGTCGGAGCCTCTCCGGCCGCTCCGCCGCCGTCCGTGCTCATCTTTCTCACTCTCTCTCCTCGCTCGGCCGCTCGCTCTCGTAGGCTCGCGAGTTGGCGGACGGAGTGAGGGCCAGAACGGACCGGGCCGACAGGTGCGAAATTTGTTTCAGGTTTTTTTTCCCTTAAATTATTAAATATAGATTGATCGATTCACCGAATTGAAACCAATGTTATTCGATCCGACCACCGGGTAATACAAATTAATAACAACAACAACAACAACAAAACCTTATCCCACTAGGTAGGGTCGGCTACATGGATCATACGACGCCATTCCGCTCTATTAGTAACCAAACCTTTCGGTATATTATTCACCAATAGATCTTGCTCTATTAGTTCGCCAAGTGTCCGTCTTGGCCTCCCTCTCCCTCTTTTAATCGGACTCCAGATTATTTGATCTACTCTTCTTACTGGCGCATCTAATGGTCTTCTCTGAACATGACCAAACCATCTCAAACGATTCTCTACCATTTTCTCACTAATAGGAGCCACTCCGACTCGTTCACGTATATGGTCATTCCTAATCTTATCTAATCTTGTATGACCACACATCCATCTCAACATCCTCATTTCGGCTACCCCCACTTTACGTTCATGTTGTCCCTTCATAGCCCAACATTCACTACCATATAACACTGCTGGCCTTATAGCAGTACGATAGAATTTTCCTTTAACTTTATTGGGTACTTTTCTATCACAAAGAACTCCAGTGGCTTTCTTCCACTTACACCAATCAGCTTGAATTCTATGATTAACATCGTCATCAATCTCACCATCTTGTCGTATAATTGATCCTAAATATTTAAACTTTGTCACTTGAGAAATTATATCCTCCCCTAGCCTAACTTTCAAATCGTCTCTAAGTTGTTTATTTGTGAAGGGTAATACAAATTAATAAAAAAAAAGTTAAAGTGACTATTATAATATTATTAATATGTAATATATTATTTAGCAAAAATATAATATAATATAATATAATAATTTAGATCAAATATAATAAAGTAAGCATGAATTAAATCATCAATTAAATATCTTTCAATAAAAAATCTTTTGAGTAATTATAAAAAAATAAATATATCAATGAAATTTTATATATGTTATAAAGAAGAATGTTGAAACATAAATTTCAAGTGTATATATATATGATATTCTAAAAAAATTTAATATTTTTTATACATTTTATAACTTAACTCAGTCGGGTCGACCAAATCGTTTGAGTCGGTCAGTTGAATCCGAGTTTTGATAGGATTTGTCCAGATTAAAACAGGCCAACTCTATGATCAAATTTTGAACGACCCGTGGATCGTTTTAGTGCTCGGACATCGATCCGACCGGTCGGACTGGGTCGGATCTTACAACATTGATTGAAATCGGATAAAAAGATCTCAAAATCAAATTTCAAAAAAGAAAAAAATTAATCTTAAATTAGTTCTAAAATTAGTGCAGATTTGAAGGGTAAGACGTAATTTAAGATTTTATTATTTTTTTTATCGCACGCATATAACATCCTGAGAATGGAACGAGGTAATCTTATTCAAAATTCTTAATCTAAGTTAAATAAATGGATTTCATATAAGTCTTTTTCATTTTTGTATTTTAGAAAATTTTAAGTTTTATTTTTTAACGGAATGGATAATGCTAAACTTATAATAAAAGATAAAGAGTGGTCAGATAAATATTACTCTGTATTATCTCGAATCGAATCACATATAACATGTTTCAAATTTAAGACTCGCTACTGCTTACAGACCTTGGTATCAATGGTGACTTTTTTAAATGGAGCAAAACAGGATGTGCTAAGATAAATGTGGAATCCTTCCTTTTTTATTTTTTATTATATTTTTTTATTGTCCGCATCATTAGTGTAATCGAAGAATTGCTTGTTCATCAGAAGATCGCGCGTGCAAGAAAACTAAAATTTATCAAATCGTTGAAATATTAACTTAAAGTTAAAAAATGATTCGTGTAATTTAACTCATTCGGTATTGGATTCAAGTTATCGATAATTTGCTGAGGAACTTGCGTTGCTGTTGCCATTTGCCCTATCTATATGTATTCATCAAACTATTTGCTTATTTTATCTTTTTTTTTTTTCCTACACTTAAGATGAATAAGTTGGCTGCCGTCATTGAGCGCTGTTGTTTGAAGAAATCAAGTGAATGTGCACGTTTGGGAGGAATTCAGATTGAATCAAACTACAAGCAAACTACACCTTTCTATAGTTTAGAAGATCTTACGGTTGCCCGTTTTGTTGCTACCTTTTAAATCAACAATCAGACCAACATATTAAGCTATCTTTAATTTCTAGAAACACCAAAAAATCACATGATATTTTGCATATTTAGGAAAATTTTATATCGACTTCAGGTACAAGCAAACTATGTAATTTCATGATATAAACTTTATGGTTGCCGATGTGTGTTGGGAGGCCTTAAATCATCAATCTCACCAATATATTAAGCTATCTTTAAATTGTGGAAACAGTAAAAAAAAATCACATGACATCCTTTCACTTACATGTAAAAATAAATTTTATGTTGATTATAAATTTTATGTGGATAATGACAACTAAACCATAATAACGTGGTCTGAATCGATATGAATATGGACCGAGAGCACCAATGTTTATTATAGGCCACTAAATTTGTCAACCTTGCAGTTGAAGGTATCAAATATATTCCTTATGGCAAGATAACAAATTTTATCATCAAGCATAACATAATCATTTGCTTGCTAATGCATGTTAATAATTGTGCTTGCGTAACATAGGAGAATAAAATTTTCCTTAGACAAGATATACAATACTTTTGCACTTCTTGTACAAATATGTAGAAGACTAAGGATTTTTACACAAGAAATTGCTATCGTATTGTTTCTTTCACCACAAGAGGTTACTGTCAAAGAGTATCAATAAAATCACAATGCATTATTCAGAAAAGCACTTAAGTTCCGAATTCATATTGACTGTAACGTCGCTCAATCAAGATATTGTTCGCTTTGAGCTATCGACCCATACGAATTTAAAATGTGTCTTGATAGGTGAAGATGATAGCTACATATAAGTCAATGACCATCTCGATGTTTTATTCATGTGAAACTATTCATTAAAACCATCTTGACTTTTAAACCTCACATCGTTACATTGACATTCTTTGCAAAATGATGTGGTTAGTATTAGTATACTTCGGAACATGTTGCAATGGACATAAATCAGCAAGAAAGAAAAATGAGACATAAAATTGTATTTAGTGTAAAATGTCCAACATGACTGTTATAATCTTTTTTATTGTACTCTTTCTTGATTCGTGGTCATGTCTCACCAGTGTTTAGACGGAAGGTATAAAAAAAATCTTGAACAACGTGATGACTGAATCCGAAATTATTAGCACGTACTCCAAGGACATAATTTCAGCTATCCCAACCGTAGTTGACTAATACTTTATTCTTTACACGAGCCGACATATAATTTTGTGCAATTTGACAAAATGGCTGTCAAGATTATGAAACTTTTATTCGTCACTCGCACATTGCAAAACAAACAAAACATTTATCTTAATATTAAGCATGGGAGCATGTATGTTCAAATGACAATGCATTTGGAGCAAATTTGACATTTTTTTTTTGTTGTATGCCACATAAAATATATCAATACCATAATTGGGCTTCTTGTAAGATTAAGTGTATATGTTTAATGGTACTGTGAAACTTGTAAATAGAAATTGCTCGGAATCGCCGCCGAGTTCGTTTTGATGGTAATCGGATGAGAGAGAATTTTTTTATATATTAAGTGTAGGGTTTTGACGTGCTGGGCGTTTAAAACTTATTTTAAACGGGTATGATAATGACAGCGCTTACCAAGTACTAACTTAAAGTAAGAGGAAAATTTGACCATCGATCAAAATTTGGACGGCTGTGATCGCGCCTACTCCTGGGTATCGAGCAGCGCTCTATATATGCATTGTCCTCTTGAAAAGAATATATGCCGAAAGACGAGAAAAATAAAAATAAAAATCATCCTGCACTCAACTTTTAAATGGCTTCTTATTTTATTAGTTAAAAATGTTCATAAAATAATGCTTATTATAAATTTTAAAAAATACATTCTAAATTGATCATTATCGTCATAAGCATTAAATTTCTTACTATTTTAAATATTATATTAAGATCATACGGTGTACTTCAGATTCCATGCAAACCTTAAACCTCGGAGCTTAAAAAATCTACATCCAGATCTTAGACAAACAAATTTATTACTATTTTGAACAAATATTTTGCAGACCCCACCTAGTGGATAAAGCTTTGTTGTTGTTGTTTGAACAAATATTTTTCTGAAAAATGATTTCATCATAACAAAAAAAAAAAAAACTAACCGAATCAAGTGAAATCTACTGAGCCCAAAATCTGGGAAGGCATTTCTCTATGAATGGAACATGTTTTTCCCAGTCTATTAAGTTTCGAGAACTCGAATAAGGGTAGATATCTTACTTTATGATCCTTCATTTAAATCAGCAGTTCACCCAAGAAAGAATTGGCGACATGTCGAAGAGACAGAGAACCTGGAAACATAGGAAACAGTATGCAGAAAGAAAGAAAAAGCTGTGGCTTTAAACCGCTCCGATGAAATAGCAGGTGCTTCGCAGATCATACAATTCGGAGTATACGTGAGATCCACAACTGATATGTTACACAAGAGCCGGAAGATCGGAGGAAAAAGAAGAATCAAGATACAAGTTCAAAATTGAATCAAACTAAAATGAGCTTTCAACAACTAAGTATGAGATTTATAATAAACTGACTATCAGAACACTTGTTTATAGACATCTGAATCACCATCTGTACATTGCAGATTTTATTGTGTTCTACCCATCTTTCTCCCCCGGTTGTGTTGATTCGTTGATGTTCTCTGCTTCTGCGTGCTTTTACCATGGAAATTCTCGGAGAATGTCTCTGAAACCATAGATCTGTGTCAACTGTACTACTAGGCTTGAGGATGTCCAGTCGAAAAGAACACAATGGGCAAAGAATATGAGCTTCATCACAGACAACTTCCAGCATCACAAGTTATCCAGGAAAAATGTACCAAGCTCAGCAACAATACGGTAATGCGATCCAGGCATGCCAAGCTTCCAGTCTAAAAAAACAGAAAATGACATGAATGCACTTATGTGAGTTCATGGCAGAAGTGGCCGATGCCCCATTAAATTTACTAGATAGCAGCTACGTCAAGAATGATGAAAAAGTCATAAAGTTGAGGTATTCAAACCTTCACTGTGGTATCCCTAATCATCTATTTTGCACTACTCTATAGTTGAGTACCAAGTCTTCTGGCTTCTTCCATATATATGTTCTTACAGTAGCCAAACTCATTTCAGGAGACAGTATCTACATAAAAAGAAAAACTAGGTTTAACTAAAGGATCACATGAAACATAGTAGAGGAGAGCATTGTGATAATGCCAGTTTAACCAAAAAATTTGTAATGTCCATATGATGATATAAAAATAGCTCAAATCACACAATAACCATACATCTCTACACAGTCCAATGTACATAGAAGTAATCAATGAGCTATTAGCCAAGGTCCTGTCAGGTCAAGACTTTAAAGCATTACTAGCCATCTATACTTAGGTGATGCTAGCTTTACATAATCTAGTTGGTGAAGTTAACAAGTGGTGGGGGTACAAAGGACATCAGATCGATTCCCGTTGGCACCATAAGAATTATCATGCAGAGATGCTTCAGATATGTGATATCTCTATGAACATGATACACGTCATACAAACAAAAAAATAAATAGAGATGATGACAACCAACATCCACTCAACATTTAATATAAATAACACATATAAATCTGATGTTGTAACACATATAAATCTGATCCATGTAGCCGACCCCACCTAGTGGGATAAGGCTTTGTTGTTGTTGTAACACATATAAATCTGATGTTGTCAGTAAATCATGACATAACTTTTTGCTTAAGAAAGTGCAGATTTAAATAAATCCTCCAGGAGCAATAAGCGTTAAAAAAAATTTAGAAAAGAAAGAATGCTAGAAATATAATGTATTTCATTTGGGATGCTTTCTGCTAATTACATATGAGCGTAGGTGTTATAGAACCTAAACAATTTTCTCTCGAATAATATTATGATTAGCTACTTAAAAAAATATGATGAGCAGTCAACTACTTGCCACTTTTTTTGAAACTAAAACTAATTGCCACTTTTATGTGATAAAGCTGTAGTTTTGTAATTTATTGAGCACTTGAGTGGATATATGATCAAACACACCTACCTCCTAGCCTAGTTAGCTCATGTTAGAAATGCATGGGTACATCTTTTTAAATAGCTATGGTAGTACTTCACACTTCACAGGTAATTCATTAACACTTGCCTGGTTATTGCACAAGATCTCAATTGATGGCTTTAATTTTTGCCACTTCGTCCCAGATCTTAAAGAACCGTCTCCAATGGATGATAGTTGCGATTGTGTGCTTCCTGATCCCAAGCTAAATGGTGCTTCAGAGCTCCCACCTTCCAAGGGCTTGTCAATAACCATCTTCTCAAGGACATAATTAATAACCTGTAAAGCATGATGAAGTATGAACTCATTTAACCTCTGAGGTTAGATCACTTTTAATTAATTATATTAATGATTGTTTAGAGGTATGAAAATTCTTGGTTGATCTACCGCTTAATTAATTAGAATCCTCAACTCTCTTAAGAAAATAGAATTCCCAATTATTTTTCCTTCAGTTTCTTCCCAATGAACTAAATATTCAAAAGTAATTCTTACTTTGTTTCTCGTTTCAAAAATTCTTACTTTGTTTATTCTCAATATCCTTGGAGCACTCAACTTTCCTTGTGTGAGGATTTGTACACTCGAGCCTTCACAAGCTTGCAAATAAAAGCTACACCTACATTGAAGGGAAGAAAAGAAACATGTGAAGAATAATAACATGACTTTTTTTCAGAAGAATAATAAGATAATTGAATCAAGATTTATGATACAGAATCCCAAAAAATGTCATACATTCATGTCTTACTTGCACAATGACACATGATAAAGAAGAGTACAATCACCTCCAATTAGGTGCAAAAGAACCATGGACTGTGAATGAAATTAGAGTCCAACGGTAGTATTTTCCTTTCTTTGTAGGGATAAAGGGTGACTAGGAAGGACTAGTCATCCATATGCATTTGTCATGCAAAAATATTAATTCAATTGCCATGTCATTCTGTTAGTAAATGCAATGGAGTTAATCAGCCATGTATGCTTAAAAAAATGCGGCAAAATGACACTCTCCCTTAAAGATTTGGACTTCCCTTGTCTCCATTGATTATCATAACTACATCATAGGGATTATACAAACCTCTGACCAAGGCAATAACAAAAGCCCTAAAAAAGAGAATGCAATAACAACAAATGGAATAACATAGTAGAAGTCCCTTTCTCTTTGCATGTCACCATGTAGCCTGTTACCTATCCATCATAGTTGTGAGAAGCAGACTGGGCATTGACCCACATAAGTTTCCATTTCAAGTCTAACCGACCAGATAATAATAAAATATTATGGTTTCAAAAGATATGTTAGATCAAATCACATATTGCACTAATAATATAAAATGACACCATAAGTTCAACTTTGAAAACTAATACATATTAAATAATAGCTACTAAATTTATATTAATATTTAATAATTTTATAATGTAAAAATTTCATATGAAAAATGAAGTTACAATTGAAACATTTGTTGAAATAACATTAATGCCTTATATATTAGTGTTACAAAATGAGAATAAAAAGGACAAAAATATGTAGATAAATTAGTTTAGTATTGATAAATAATGCATCTCGACAAGAAAATATTAAAGTTCTTGAGGTATCCAAAGGAACAGCCAAAATACTCTAACAATGTTATATCTATAAATCATTATTATTATTATTATTATTATTATTATTATTATTACTACATGACAGTAATAATGAAACTATCCAATTTATTTTCCCAACATCAAGAAAATCACCATATCATTCTGCATATTCATCAAATATGTTGCATTTTGATCCTTCCCTTTGTGAAACACATGTATCTTGGTATTGAAAATATAGTTACAAGCTAATCAATGATAAAACTATGCAAAAGCGAACGTATAAAAAGAATTATTTTTCTACAGGATGTAAAAACAAATTCTTTAAGCACAAGAGTGAAAGAAACAGATATATCACTTTGTGTTTTCTCGTGGCGGTAGGCGTCCATTGAGAACACAATCTATACACCACCAAGGAAGATCCTTTTCATCTTCTGTCCCATCCAGGTCTGAAATCTTTTTCCTCCAAGGTCCCCCATGTGAACCTTCTGTAATTATTGATGGGGGTGAAACAGTAGAAAACTCAAAAGAAGAGTGCACCATAGCAGCAGAGTTACTCTCAAGCCCATCATCCACCTCAATTTTTGAATGGGATAAATTTCTAACAGAGACCTCTTTAGAGGATGCCAGATCATTATTAGATAAACTTTGTGATCCAGATCTCTGCTTTCTCTTAGCCAACCAATGGGACAACAGTCCACGAAGTGTCTCCTGAGCTAGATTAATCTGCATGATTTTGTAAGAAACATCTTTATAAAGTGAGTTTATGTCACCCTCCATGCAATATAGAAGATAATTCTAAAGACAGCAAACACTTTTCAGTTAAGGCCCCCAATTTCTGATAAAATGTTCACAATTTTAGAATCTTAACCTTAAGAATAAGGTATGTCCAGACAAAAATACCTTCTGCTCTTCTGAGGCTCCTGGTATGTTCAGATCGGCAGCATACATCTCCGCAGAAAAGCATTGAGGAGTATCCAAGTGGATGGATAAACATCCAAGACGAGTATCCATTGTGAACCAAGCAGGTATGCTCACCTTGAAAAGCAAAAAAATGCCATCCCGAGATGTATCAAAAACACATACTCCTGTTACTAACATAAACATCTTGACACGTAAAATAGGGATATAAAATACCATTTCAAATAGCTCTTCTTTTTTATCGTCAAACGAAACCTGCAGATTCAAAATAGCAAATCAGGGGTTTAGTAAATGACAAATTGTTTCTACTCTGGAAAGGACATAAAAGAAATATGGGATTATTCGCACATAGAGTGATGAATATAAAAATGTGATAGTCCACATAGCTAGTGATGTGGCACATGGCATGCTTGTTTTCCTCAACTTAAAAGGAAAAAAATTTAAAAACTAGAACAAAATGTCTAACTGGAGTTCCTAAATGAGAACCTTGCCATAGTCCTCGATTACAACTCCCTTCGTGATCTCCCAGAGCTTAACTGAACCTTCTGTGTCCTACAAGAAGCATTTCAAGTTTTTAACATTTACCAAACATCATGTGCAGCAAATATTGGCATGAAACAAATATCACAAGAAAATGGAACATCTTATAATTCAATAAACTGCAATTCACCTTTGTTAAAACATGCCTTCTATTGTTCAAGATCTCATGTTGGACAATTCCTGGAACTCCAGGTATAGTAAATGTTGGTTCCTTAAATACAGGAATCTGTAAGAGAACCGTATGTCAGCGATTGGCAACAAGAAAGAGAATCAAATGTCACATTCTTGAGGATAGAAGTATTAATCATGCACATTTAAAAGAAAGTTATTTAGAGGACAAGAACTTTAACAGCCTCCTTGAAGCACGAGGTAAGCACCACACAAACTTGCTCATATGAACATGAACATAAAATTGGGTTATAAAATAATAAACCCATTAGAAATTTACAAACTCCTACCCTAATAATGAATACTGTTCCACTAGGAACACATGATGAAATGAATATGTGAGAGCTTCTACCATAAATCCTCAACAATTAAGCAAAACTACATCCTTTCAGAAGTCACCGGAAACAGTGTCACCTCAAAATCTTAGATAGGTTAAAGAAGTAAAGTGTTTTATATGCAAACATATAGGATCCACTGGAAAACTCAAGCACTATTGATGCTGCCCCATCAATCTTGCCAACTACTTTAAGGAAAATAATGAAAAAAAGCTAGTGACTGGCTTCATGATGAAGAAAAGCAATTTTTACAGAGGAAATTGTTAGAATAACTGTGCCCATTCTGAGTAGATTATATCTATTTTGAATTTAAAGTAGCACTGCCCAGTAAAAAAAATCAACGGATTAAAAATAGAAGAAAACAGAATAACAAGAAGCATCACATTTTTCTGAAGTTGCATCACAATTGACTATATCCCAAACCAACTTACAGGAGCAGATCCCTCTAAAGAAGCTCTTGCCCTAGAAAATGATAAATTTCCTGCCAAGAACGAGCCACCTCTTTCGAAAACCTTCCTAGGATTATGCCCCTCGGCTGGTACCCTACGTACAGAAGAATCTGTTGTTGCAATCCAAATATTATCATCCTGTAAGGCCATTTGCAGAATTGGATGTTCATTTGTGCATAGCAGAAGGCTCTCTCTGGTTGACAGGTCAGTCAGGTACAACTGAAAATATAGAGCACAAATAAATTGAAAGATAGATAACAACAAGTGTTCAAAGCTATATTTACTTGGTAGACTGAATTTGTTGCTTACAGATAGGTCTCTCCCTCCACTGTAAACATGAGTGAATGTCGGAGTGCTGGCAAGTGCCCATACTGAGTCTGTGTGGACGGCATAAGAGTGTATGCAACGTTGTTGACCAAGATCCCATAGACTACACAACATAACAAATCACCTACACGCACTAGGATTCTGTCTTGTACCAAATACTAAGATGAAATTGATTGGATAGCAAGATTATCTCCAAACATCAATATTCCAATAGGACAAGAATTTGTCTTAAAATTTTAGGTTTCAATCTGTGTAAATTTATTTTCATCCTTCCTGAGCTAGGTAAAGGAAGACTTGAAACTTGAAAGGCATTCATGGATAAGAAAAGTGTGCTATTGATAGCAGTTACAGAAATAACTGTTCTTTATGTGTACATGGAAAAAAGGCAGAGGATGTAAAAGTGAAATTATTACCGGATCATTGAGTCAGAAGAACCTGATAAGCAATACCTGCAGAATACATTAATAAGCACATTCTATTTAGCAATATATATTTATAAATTTAAAAGCAAATAAAATGGTAAATCTTTTTACTAGCACGCATAACAGGAATGCTGGGATTAGCAAATTTGAAGTTAAGAGGAATTAAACATTTATCAAAAAAACATGATGTTAATTTTGATCATCATAAACATAAAAAGTTCAATGTGCACAACAAAAAGAATGTGAGTTTTAAAGAAAAAGAAAATCAAGTAAGAACTACAAAAATAAGAATATAGAAAAGCACATCATTGCACTAAAAGTAGATCTATAACAAGCAAAAATATTATTTAAGGCGTAGAAAGTCTGCAATCTTGATTTATTACGTATGCCTAGAAGCCTGGGAGATAACGTGCAAAGAACATTTTTGTTGTGAACTGGAGCAAATTTGACCTATATGATCTTTTTTAGAAATGTTTATAGGATCGCAAGAGGTAGAAATCAAATTGACCATTTAAATACTAGTTATTGGCACTTTTATGCAGAACAACATGATGAGGAAGAGTGCAACAAGAACCAATTTTATTTGCCTTAGTCATAATGATAAATTAAACTATATGCATGTGGATGCTTGTCCTCAATTATAAGTAATATTTTTCTCGGTCCATCTGCAAGTTTTTTCGTTGAAACCTTGTACCAAAATAAAAGTAAACTTTGCATTTAATATCAGAATTCTAATTCCAAAAGTTATTTGTAAGAAACAAACCTTCCAGTGGAATCAAGAAGCAAAGCCCTGATATTGTCAGTATGCCCTCTTAACTTCAACTTTTTTGATCCAGTCCTCGGATCCCAAACACGTACAACCTGTAGTAGAGTGATAAAACAGTACAATTCATGTGCATAGACCCAAACACAGTAGTTTCATAGATACACAAAATCTAATGAAAATGACATCTTTAGAAAAAGGGATATGATGGAGCCAGCATAGCACAATTGTGGCGTGCCACATGCGAGCCTGCACAAGGCCTTGTGCCAGTCCCAGTAGTATTAAAATGGAAAAGGTCATAAGTATCATTTTGGTACCACTGCTCCAATAGAATTTCAAGAAAAAGGTGTTTTATGAAAGTTTCGTTCTGTGGATTGTGTATTCCAAAACTTAATACCAAGTTTTTTTCCTAGAAGTACCTTTTCAGTTCCACCAGAAACAAGAAGTGTTCCACTATCATTCATTGCAAGAGCATAAACTGATTCCTTATGGCCCTTGGCAGCAATAGGACTGTAACCATGGGATTGGTTGTTAAGGACCGTGTTGGATGTATTTATACAGCGTAAGCTTGTCATAGGAAGCCCGATGTTTCCATTTGAACTTTCATCATCTGCTGCATCAACTGATCTGGCAACTGGCTGAAGAGCTGCTTCAATATCCCATACAAAAACCTCCCCACCAAGCCCTCCAGAAGCAACAATATTGCACTGATTTTCATTAATGAACACATGTTAGATGCTTCTATTTGCACATTAAATCCATGAGTTAATGAAATGAAAAGGAAACACATTTTTAAACTAATAGCAAATTAATAGTTATAAGAACATAAAATTGTATATCAAAGTCACCCTAAAAAATGTCTTACACTTTTTTCTGCAGCAGAAAGGCAAGTAACGTAGTCAGAATGTTGTCGGAGAGTTCTAGTGCAATGGCCATTTGACAAGGAATTCCATGTCTGAAAAAATATACAGAAGGTTAATGTCACTGAAATTTCTTTGACATGTTTTGAAGGGGAAATTTCTTTGATTTTCATAATAGCATGCCAGTGATATCATGGTTAGCCCAAATAATGTCGTGCAATATGTTGTGCTGACATTGCATCCTAAAGTACACCTTTGGAGTACCCAAAATGAAAAGGAAAACAACAATAACAGAAGATATACAAAAAAAAACTTGTGGCAGCAATATCCTTAATGTCAAGAAGGGTCCAATCTTCATAACCAATCAAGTCCTCCAAAATTGCAATGGCAAAAAGTTCAAAAACGATAAAGAGCTCCTAAAAAATGATAAAAAGAGAATAAAAGATATAAGTCATTAAAGTTCAACAAAAACCACCCTATAGCTGAGAAGAGATCATTTCCCTGTCACCAAAGGTGGTAGGAGTCTTTGAGAAGAAAAATGAAAGAAGGATCACAAAAAAGGAAAAGAATAATGGATTCGTCCATTCAGTTATTGAGGCAAGAGAGGGAGAGAATTGAAATTGGGAAGAGTGCCAGAAAAGAGAAACACATCATTCCAGATTTTTTTTCTCCAGCTGAGAAGAAAAAATATCCACCCCTGAGCACGAAGCTGTTAAGAAGTTATATGATATCAGGCCAAAAAATTAACAAGATGTTCTAGGGTCTGCTTTAGACTGACATTACCATAAAGAGCCACAAGATAAACTATCCATAGAAAAAAAATGACTAACTTGGGAAGATATGCCATCACAAAGCACCTCCATACTTGATGAGCTTTATACAGGAAAGGTGTGAAACTTTACACAGCATGAAATAGCTCAAAACATAAATACTTTTCTTTAAGGATACAAAACATAAATATTTATAATAATTATCATGAAATTAACCTTCAATGTGGTGTCCGAAGAACAAGAAACAAGAGTACCACCAGCCAGAACAGCATCATTTACCTGCAACAAAAGAAAGTTTAGATACCCAGAGTATTCATGAAAAAAGATAACTAGATCAAATATGATGGGTCAGACTCGTTCCATAAATCACTAAGCAACTTTGCCATATGGATCCAGGTAAGTCAATTGTGTGGAGTATAAGCAGCCGTATGTTCTTTTAGAAAGCACAAACAATTTTACAATACACAATGGATGCAATTAAGAGGTAATAGATTAAGGAGAGCTATTTTTTTCATATATGCAACTCTTCAAAAGGAGCACATAGTTTCACTGATGTAAAAAATACTGAATACTGGTCATGTGATTAAACAAAGTACCATAAGACAAAACAATGCCATGCTACTCAGATATAGAATAATTATAGTTTACTGCTATAATATAAATCAAGCATGACCTAAACAACAATCATAAGAAAATACAGTTAAAAGACAAAAGTTGAACATAGCCAGTGCAACAGTGAATATCTTTTCAGGTGCCATGATATGGATGTCTCCTCCTATATCAGACTTCTCCTACACACAAACCTTTAAAGCTTATGCAGGATATAAGGCTTCCAACAGGATACAAAATCCCACACTATGTATCCATGAAAAAACTCTATTGATATGTCTACCTCCTCTATACCTAGTTACAAAAGCTGGACAGAACAACAGCAACAACAAAATTTGTAAAATTTTTTTTTGAGGAGAACAAAATTAGTAAAATTGTAAGCTTAATACAAGATTAAGTATATTATCAACACATCAACGTTTTTTTTTTTCTTATTGAGAAAACACTTGAAGTGACTGATATGGCTAGAGCATGTTGTCAACAATATCATAGGGGTTAAATATGGTTGCAGATAACCAACCATATCTCATTAGGGTGGCTAGGAACCAAAGTTTCCAGCTCGAAGGCCTAAGTTTCTTTTGAGGAAATCGAAAGACCCAAGTTTGACCCTCATAAGGTACTTGATTATCTTTATTTACACTAATTACCTCATTCTAAATTTTGTTTTCCTATTTTACTCCTACTCTGCAATAGGCCTAAATCTCTTGTAACACCAAAAATAAAATTTATAGTTTTTTTTTCAAAAATATACAATCTTTTAGGCACTGTTTGGTTGAAGAATAATTATTTAAGGGATAAAGGTAGTTATTCTAATGGATTAATACAACAACAACAACAACAAAGTCTTATCCCACTAGGTGGGGTCGGCTACATGAATCATACGACGCCATTCCGCTCTATTAGTAACCAAACCTTTCGATATATTATTCACCAATAGATCTTGCTCTATTAGTTCGCCAAGTGTCCGCCTTGGCCTCCCTCTCCCTCTTTTAATCGAACTCCAGATTATTTGATCTACTCTTCTTACTGGCGCATCTAATGGATTAATAATTTCTTAAAATTTGAGCCAACAATAACACTATTCCAGCTTTTTGGTGGAATAATTTATCTGTAAACAAAGCACTGTTTACTAGGTTAGCTTTTTAAAAAGTGGCAAGTGTACCATTTTTTATATACCTCTGGGACAACCACACAACCTGGTGGTCATCCAAAAAAAAAAAGAAGTGTACCTTTTTTTTAGGTGAATAACAGTGTTGTTTGGCATAATAAAGAAGAATAGAAGCTTATTCTGGCCTTTATCCATGAAACAAACAACACACTAGGTTTTAGGTTTGCGGTTTTGAGATTTGGAAAAATAAAAATGCATAGTTGCAGATCCAACAAGAAAAAAATATTGATGCTGCTAGCCTTAGTTGTGTGGCATAACAAGGGCTCCGATAATGCTGGGATAAATATTCTGAAGGTCAAGGGATGGCTAGAAGAAGCTGGTCATCTGTAGATGTGTGTGAGTATATAAATCGGAGAAATGTACAAGCATGGGCAAAAATACTCGTTACGTGTGCTTTAATGAATGTGTTTTTTAGAGAGATAAATTAGAAATCACAACAGCAAGGAACATTTAATAGAATTTATTTCATAGTAACCCAAGATTTGATCTAAAAACATGATGAAGAACCATCCAATTCAAGCCACATAAGATGTGGAAGACAGATACTTCAGAAACCATTCTTTCCCATGGAGGTTTGGCTATTTTTTTTCACACGCCTACTTGAGGCTTTTCATGTTTGTCCTCAAAATGATGAACCTAAAAATTTGATCTAATCTATAGGTTGCTAAGCACAAGAAAATAACAAGATTTACAGATGGCGAAATCAACCTAAATTACTTATGAGGTTAGCTTCAGAAACGTGACCAATATATTAGTATGATCAATATTCAAATAAAATCACAAACTTGTACATGAGTTTCACTTCATAGTTTATATATATGGATGACAATCACAAACTCTGATGGTCATCCTTTTTCTCCTCAAAAAAAATATATATATTCAAATAAAATCAGTTTCCTTCTTTTTGGGCACATCAAGTTAATCCTGATGTTTCATGATCTAGAAGTGCCAATAGATTTTTCTTTCTGAGACAAGTGCCAATGATATTTCTATGGGCGAACATCTACAGTTGATCAATTGAAAGCTAACTTTCACTATTTTATGAGAGCTTGGAGTGATGAAAGTGAAAGTTCATATTTACACTCAAGTATACATGATATTTACTTGCATTGTTTCTTCGCTCACATGAAATCCAGAAAGTGGCGAACATCTACAGTTGATCATTTGAAAGCTAACTTTCACTATTTTATGAGAGTTTGGAGTGATGAAAGTGAAAGTTCATATTTACATTCAAGTATACATGATATTTACTTGCATTGTTTCTTTGCTCACATGAAATCCAGAAAGTGAAGCTATAATATAATGTTTGGACGTGAGAAAGTGAAAATATTATTGTACTTTTCTTTTTCTGTTTCATGAGTACTGTTTCATTTTCTAATTTATTTTCCACATTAGTCACAATGCTTACAATGTGTCTACTCTGTTGTCTGCTATTTTTGTTATTTTCCTAATTGCTTCCGATGTGTAACTGGCTCTTGCGTTTTACTTCATGAGACCGCAGGTCTAAGTGTCCAAAAAACCAACTCCACTTCTCTGAAATTTTAACACAGGTATTTAGAATAGACCCTTAATTCATTGTCACTCATGAATATCAAAAGTATGCTTATGTTTCATGAGATCAGAGTGCAGTTTCCTTTTGCAATACTTTGCCCAAAAAGACTAAATATCAACAAAAGTTAGACATCAACAACTCATTCGAAAATAAACATTTCCGCGACCAGTGTAATCATTTCCCAATCTTGTTGCTTTATAAAGAATGTGATTTTCAGGGCATCTGTAAAGAAAGTGTAAAAGGAAAAAAAAAACAAATGTGTCGGCTCGATTAAGATCATCAAAAGGCCACAAAAGTATGCTAGATGAAGAATTATACCCAATCAACATGTGATTCAAATGTTGCTGAGCAGCTCGCATCATTATCAGCTAAAGCCCATCTTTTCAATGTCCCATCTCGGCTTCCAGTAAAAAGGTAATCACACCCATCAGATTGTTCAGACTTTAGAACTGCTAAGCAATTAATGCCAGCACAATGCTGCAGACAGAATATAAGAAATATAAGTAACTGTGTAAATGGAAAAATGCATATCCAACCTCAATCGATTCAAACAAATTAGAGAAAAAAAACTAGAATATGAACAAGGACAAACAATCAGAGTTATTATCCACCTTTGTGTCATCAGCATCACTTAGCACATAGGTCAAACGTTTCTCCCTTCTAGGACGTGTTGAGCCAGTTGTATTACCAGAACTGCCCACGCGATGCATTGCAAGCTAACCTGTAACAAATTCCATGCAGATCGCCATATGGTCAGCGGTTTGCATACGCTATTCCTCTAATCATGTGGAAAACATTAAAATGCACACGAAACAATAAACATCAACTGGAGATGTGTGCCAACCAACATCCAACATCACTACAGTGTTAAAAAATGGCGTGAGGTAACAACAAAAGAAACAATTGCAATGCGCCCAAATAATCATGTATTTATCATAGGAGAGCATAAAAATGCATTGCTCTAAAACCTTAAATTTCAGATACTGCACTGAAGTTATCCAAAATCCAATCCATCATTTCAGATATCATTCTGATGTTTTCCAAAATTCTATCTATCTGATCAAATGTATCTAAAGGCCTACTCCGTCCATGGAATGTCTTAAAGTCTCCCCCTCATTATCAAACATCTTTTCCATTCTTCTCCTAGCCTTATGTTGGCACGAAATTAGCCAATTAGAAAAATCTGAAACCTTCATAATCAAACTATTCTCACTTCTAGATCACAGTGAGGAAGGATATATACTACTTCGATCTTCCAACGGGAACAGCTGCTACATTTGCCGAAGGTAAAGAACATCTACTACGCTGCTTCGAGTAGAACACAACAAGTCCACGAGGACGACATCGTTACAGCGTAGAATGCGACTTCCACCACGGTTGAGTCGGAGCGTACGCATCGTGGGCCATCGCAACGAAATCGACCGCTCCAACGATCACTACCAATCCCCAAGGAGCCCAGAAGACTTAAGGACGTGACGATGAGGGCGTGCAAATTGAAGAAAGAGCGGAAACGGAGTGAAACGACAAACACCGGACCATCGGAAACGTCTAAAAGCAAATCAGAGAAACAAGATCGCCAGAGCCGCGGCGCCCCGGCCGGCAACGGGCTGCCGCCGATCTCCGAAAACATCCGAATTAGGGCAGATCCGATGGGAGTGGAGGTGGGATTAGGCGGGTATAATACCTCGTCGACGACGGCCGTGGCGGCGGCGACGATCGGAGAAGAAGTCGAGATGGGGTTAACAGAGCGAGGCGACGAGGCGAAAAGATGCTCGAAAAGAGTGAGGTTTTCTTTTTCTCGATCTTTTACTGAATTTTTTTTTCCTCGCTCTCTCTTTTGGGTGTTTGATTAGTTCAATAAATAACGAAGCGATGAGTGGGTGGGAGATAAAAGAGGGAGCGCCTCGTTCAAGTGGTCGCGTTCGGGTCCTCGAGCTGTTCGTCAAAATGCCAGCGACGATGTGGGTCTGCGTCGCGCTCGAGCTCCCACTCTCCAACTCGGGGCGCAACCAAAACGTATGATTATAAAGTTCTAACTCAATTATTTCTCCTAACTTTTTTTCTTTTTTTAGTTTTCCCACAAAAAAATAAATTATTTGACGGATGATTTTTAGAGTGAATTTAGGAAATAAGTAAAATATAAATATTAAAAAATAAACAATTATGAATGTGATATTTAATTTTAAGATTATTTACTTCGACCTCCTCTAAGGTACCTTCGCCCCTAACTTTTAAACTCATCCTAGGGTCACCTGAATTATGTCACATTTTTCATCTTGATCCATTCGTCAAATTTTGTTAATTTTTTTCGTTATTTTTTTATATTATTTTTCATAAACTATAATATTTTTTATATTTAATCCTAAACTACGAACTTTTTTTATATCCCTAAGCTATCACGATTTTTCTACTTTAGTCCTTTCATCTATCTTTATTACGTTTTTTGATATTTTTTCTATTTATAAAAAGACTAAATTACCCTTTTCTCCATAAAAATATGAAATAACAAATATAAAAAATAATAAACATTTGAATGATTAAAGTAGTAAACAAAAAATTTATCATTTATGAAAAATACTAAATTACCCTCTCCCGTCTTTTTTATATTTATTATTTGATGTATTATGAAGGGAGAGATAATTTAGTATTTTCATAAATGAAAAAAAAATCAAAAGTAATGAAAAACATAACTAAAGTAAACGGAATGACTAAAGTGAAAAAATTGTGATAGTTTAGGAATAAAAAAATAAGTATGTTGTTTGATATTAGATGCGACAATAGTTTATGGGAGGTTTATGAATTTAAATATTTATGAAATAACTAAATTATCCTTCTCACATATGTTCTAATATTTTGAAATATAAAATAATATACTATAATAAAAAAATTTGTGCCTGCCAACTTTAGCATAGTTAAGGGAGAAGGACATGTTTTTTTATTTTTTGCATTATAATATATTTTTTATATTTTAAAATATGATTATTTTTATAAATATTTCTTAAACTATCACGATCTTTGGCATCTAATTCCAATCTATGAATTTATTTTTTTATCCTTGAACTAGAGATGGACAAATGGATCGTGTCGTGCCGTGCTCGAGCCGATCAACCCATGTTTTATCATGCCGTTGGCCGTGTCGTGCCAACACGACCCGTTTTGAAAACAGGCTGTGTTGTGTCACACGGTCTGTTTTGGACTCCGACATGATATGGGTCCGGCTTGATCGGGTCGGGTCGGACGACTCATTTTTTATTTTTTGTCTTCCAGTTTAAACTTTTATAATTTTAAATTCACTTTATTAAACTATTATATAATATAATTAGTATTGTTAATTATTCTATAATATATGGCTTAGTGAGTAGTGACTACTTTAATTATTATATAAATAAATATATAGTTAAATTTCCAAATACATTAAATCATTAATTTATAATTATTAAGTAAATAAATTTGTAAAATGAAAAATTGAGTACTAAGTAATAACTAATAGGTTATAACTTATAACCTTATACATAAAATTAATTGGTAAGTATTTAATAAATATATATTAGTGGTATTAGTATACTACTAGTAGTATATATAGTTAAGTACTAATTTACTAATTACTATGTACTAAGTTATAACTAGGTTATACTAAGTAAATTAGTATTTAACTATCTTATAACCAAGTTACTATATAGTATAATAGTATATACTATATTACTATGTTATAACTAAACAAAATTATACTAAGTAAATTAGTACTTAACTATCTTATAAGTTATAATTTAGTTATAACTTATATAGTAATTTACTATATAAAACTTAGTACTAAAGTTAGAATTAAATCAAAAGTATCCTTTAAAGTTCATACTTTAAATTATTATTATATAATAATTATATAGTTATAATTTTCAAATTCTCATTGAGTAATCATGATATCATACTCACAATAGCCGATATTTAAATCAAGTTTAAGAGAAAAGATAGTATCACTCGAAATGAGCCTAAGAACGACTATTATGAGAATGATATATTAATTATTCGATGAGAGAATATGAGATCGAGAGAGAAAGGGGGAATGTGGATGTGGCCATTTAAGGAAGGAGAGGAGATTGAGAGAGATCGAGGGTGGGAGGATGAGAGGAGAATAGGAGATCGAGAGAGAGACTGAGAGCGAGCAAGTGTGATTGTGTGAAGAAGGGGGTCGGAGTTCGGCCTCATTTTATAAGTGATGGAGGGGGTTTAACACGACCCGCATTATTCTAAATACGATCGTGTTGTACTCATAACGCGTCCGTGATCGTGTTGTCAAATAGAAATAATACGGGCCGTGTGATTTCAATGCCAACCGTGTTTATGCATCATGTGCGTTCCGTGTCCGTGCTAAAATGGGTTGTCATGCCGAATCCATGTTCATCGTGTCCCGACCGTGTCGTGCTCACGGTGCGGAAAGTCGACCCGACACAGAATGGCACAACACAACCCATTCTTTCATGCGGGGGTCGGTCCGTGTCGGGCCGGACGGGCATAGCTTTTGGATGGGCCAGGCCGTGCGGGCCGTCCGAAATTCCATTTCTACCCTAAACTATCACGATATTTTCATTTTAGTTCTTCCATCTACTTCTCTTGCGCTTTTGATTTTTTTTCCCATTTATGAAAGCACTAAATTACCCCTCATCCATAACACATCAAATAATAAATAAAAAAAGACAAAAAAATTGAGGGAGTGTAATTTAGTTTTTTCATAAATGACAATTTTTTTGTTTACCACTTTAATCCTTCTAGCAATTTTTTATATTTATTATTTCATATTTTTCTAGAGGAAGGGGTAATTTAGTCTTTTCATAAATGAAAAAAGGTAAAAATAATAGAAAACGTAATTGAACTAGACGAAAGGACTAAAGTGAAAAAATCGTGATAATTTAGGGATATAAAAAAATAAGTTCGTAATTTAAGATTAAACATAAAAAATAATAATAGTTTAAGAAAAGTTTATGAAAATAACACTTCAAAATATTAGAACATACGGAAGAAGGATAATTTAGTCATTTCATAAAAAAATAATGAAAAAATTAATAAAACTTGATGGATGGATCAAAATGAAAAGTTCCAAAGTCAGTAACAAATACGAAAAATCATCATAATTTAAGCAGGTTCGAGTAAATAACCCCCAGTTTTATTAAATTTGTGGTTCGGAAAATTCAAATTTATAAATATTTTTTACGTCGATCTAAAATTGAATAGAAGTATAGATGGTACATCGGAAACACGAGATTAAAGTTAACCCAATAAATTATGGATTTCACGAAATGTTTAATCCGTAATGTGTAATATAATTATTTAAAATGTGGCCTATTAGCTCCGTGATGACTAAAATAAGCCCAGGATTTGGGAGTCTCTAAGCCAACAATTGCAGAAGACATCCGTTCCCAGTTATTCGTCACAATGAAGGATAAGAAAAAGAATTAACTTACCAAATTAGGGCTTAATTTAGTCTTCAAGATTTGTATCAAGATTCAAGAAATGATCCTGAATGGTCACAAATTATGCGAGAACTAAAACAGGATGTCCCACCTATTTTCTTTATTTATTTCCTTAAACTATATTATAAAAAATCATATTCGTAAAAAAAATGCAATAATAATTAAAACCTTTCCATTATGCATTGTTATTAATTTAATTATTAATAAGATCATTTGATGCATCATTATATGAAAAATAAAATTTGATAATTTCGAATTCGAAATTTAAAAAACATCACATTGATAAAAAAAAAATAAGTTATTAGTCTTTCGAATGCTAACAATCTCGAGTTTCTCGTAAATCTGGACGGCGAAAAAAAAAGTGATTCTCTGTAACTCAATTTCCACGGCGTCAAAAGCTGAATTGTGTTCTCAAAACAATAAGAAGTTGAATTGTGTACTTGGAAGGGATATAACTACTTTCTTCTCTTTTATGACGGGTCATTGTGGAAACATCAATTCTTCGAAAAATAGCACGTGCATTTTCATCCATCAGACATTTAATATGCCAAAAATAAATTATTTCGACAGGAAAAGTAAAAGAAAAAAAAAGACTATCCCTCTTCCTAGTCATAAAATTTTAAAATCTTTTAACCAACTAGAAAAAAAAAAGGATATCTTCATTAATTCCAAACTCAAAGCATCAAAAGCAGGCCCTGAAATTATGTTCACAATCTCTTCCAGCTTCGTAAAGTCAACATATATATGCTAGAAACATTTATTCGTAAAGTCAACATATATATGCTAGAACTTAGGGTTTCATACTTTTATTATGCAATGGAGACGTGCGACCAACGCCTCTTTGGATATATATACAGCTTATAATTGTTTATACGCGTATATGACTTTGAATTCTAAAAGTTATTGCAGTCTTGAAGTTACTAACTCACTTTAGGAGTTTATTAAAGGCATATACTTTTCCGTTCCTTCTGGAAACAACATTAACATAATATCTATTGGTGATAGTGACCATTATCTTAATGAATGTGTTATCATAATTATCTCGCGATCATATAGGGGCCGTTTAGTAACAGGAACCAGGCGTTCCATCAAGTTTACGTAGTTCTAATTATGTTTGGATTAAGTGAAATTTGATGATAAGAATAAGATAGTTGATGCGATAGAAAAAAGTAGATGTGATGAGTTAATTTTTTGTTGGATTTTGAAATAATAATTGATATTATAAATATAAAATTTAATATTGTTAGTAAATATAAATAAAATTAAAATTTATATTTTAAAAATTTTCGTTAAAAATTAATTTATTTAAATTTTAAAAAAAACTCAGTTTTAATAATTATATGTAGTAAAATATTAAATTTTTTTAATGAAATAATTGCGTAAGAAATATTATTATATTAATATATTATAATAAATAATTTATATTTAATAAATAAATTATTTTTATAAGATATATGTATGAGAGAGAAAATAAAAGAAAGAAAAAAAGAAAAGGAAATTGAAAAAAAGCGACGACGTGATGTTCCAAAAAAAAAGTGACTGGTTCATGGTGGAACCAGAGCAAGGAAAAAGGGGTCACGTGACCCTTTTTTTTAATCATGTTATGACTCCGGTTCCATCAAACTTCACATCGTTTGGCGAAACCGACTGGAACCAGGCGGAACCAGATGCCTGGTTCCAATTGCCAAACAGCCCCATAATTTATTCAGTGTACCATGACATTTGGATCACGTGGATATGTTATCAGTGCTAACCCAGCCTTGTGACATTTTGGGTAAATTATATAATTAGTCCCTTAACTTTGATTCGCTTTCCAATCGGTTCCCCAACTTAAATATGTAATCAGATCATCCTCCATATTTTATTTTCTTACAAGATTAGTCCTCATAAGTTTTTCGGTTGCCTTACATACGTGGTCGTCTTTCTCTCTAATCCACGTCAGTTTAACTCGTCCACGTCATTATAAAAATTTTAAAAATAATAAAAAAAGATGAGATCGTCACATCATTGTAAAAATTTTAAAAAATAAAAAAAAGGAGCTGCGGCGACGGGGTGCATCCTCCTCGCACGACGGCGATGACTGTCGGAATCTGGTCGAGCTCGAGCTGGAGAGAGAGGGAGAGCCGTCCTCTCTCCCCTGCACGGCGAGCACGAGCGGGCCGGTCTCATTTTTTTTATTTTTTTTAATTTTTATAATGACGTGGACAATTTTAGCTTTTTTTTATTTTTTAAAATTTTTATAATGACGTGGACGAATTAAACTGACGTGGATGAGAAAGAAAGGCGGCCACGTATCCAAGGCAACTGGAAAATTCATGATCACCGATTAGGAGGATTAATCGTGCAAAAAAATGAAAGATAAAGGACAATTCGATTACAAATTAAAGTTGGGGGACTAATTGAAAAGCGACTCATCGATGATATGGAGTTTTAATTCGTGCAGTGAAAGTTAAACAGTTATAATCGATTTGTAATCAAATTAACGTTGGTGATTCTCAGGGGCGGAACCACAGGAGAACTAACAAATATTGAATCATATATTGACGAGTTCACAGGAGAAAACACACAAGCCATTTGATCCTGATGACATCAAGGTAGTCATAAAAGTTTTCAGTACCGGAAAAAAAAAGTGGTCAGAAAAGTAAAGCCGCCTCGTGCTAACATGAATGAAACAGCTCCCCTAGCTAAATGCTTCCATTAACCTTAATTAATTTGAACGGCGTGCCTTGGCCAAGAAGAAGCTGCTTCGTATTTGCAAGGATCATGCACGTGGCATCACCTGCATGCATGTGATCATAATTCTCTTTGCTATATATATAGAGAGACCTGTGTGTCTATATATGTCACATAAACTTCGTGAAGATTACTTGCTCAGGGAATTGAAAGAAGAAAAAAAATGGTGCCTCTGCAGTTGAATCCCTTCCACATGTTAGCTGCAGTGCTGCTGCTACTGTCTTCTTCGCTGCTTCAGCAGTCCGCAGCAGAAGCCAAAGTTTTCAGATCGCTGACCACCGAGGTCTTCTACTCGGCTCCTATCGTCCTCGCTCCCGGCGAGGTGTCCAACAAATTATACGCCGACGTGCCGTTCCCGCGAGGTCACATAGCCATCAAGAGCTTCGTGGCCGAGCTCGTTGACGAGGACGACGCGCCCGTGCCGCTCTCCGAGACGTACCTCCACCACTGGGCCGTGTTCCGCTACTTCGCCCAGCGGACCAACCAATCGAACATCGTCTGGCGGTACAACGACGGGATCTGCGACGGCGGCAACCTGCGGCAGTACTACGGCCTCGGGTCGGAGACGCGCAGGACCGGCACGTGGGTCCCGGACCCTTACGGCGTGGTGGTCGGAGACCCCGCGGAGCTGCCGGAGGGGTTCGAGGAGGCGTGGCTGATCAACATCCACGCCATCGACACGCGCGGCGTGGAGGACCGCGCCGGGTGCACGGAGTGCAGGTGCGATCTGTACAACGTGACCGTGGACGATTCCGGGGAGCCGCTGCCGGCCGGTTACGGCGGGGGCCTCCGGTGCTGCTACGACCAGACGCGGTGCAAGTTGAAGAGCGGCGGCGGCGGAGTGGGGTACCCGACCAGGACGCTGTACCTCAAGTACACCGTGAAGTGGTACGATATGGACGACGGCATCGTGCCCGTCAAGATCTACATCTTCGACGTCACGGATTTGCGCTGGGGTTTCAATTCCACGAACAGCTCCGGTTGCAAGGTACACACACACATATATATTTAATATTATAATATATATCACAAAAAGGATGTGGACTTGTTTAATAACCAGTTATTGGATAATCTTAATTTGATTTTCTCTTATTGGGACTATATATATACAGGTGGAGTACGAAATAGAAGCTTGCAAGAACAAGAGTAATGGCACGTGTGTAGACAGCAAGAAGACGAGAGTTGTAATTCCAACTGGAGGTGACTTGGTGTATGGCGTGGCACACCTCCATGCTGCTGGTCTTGGGTCTAGGTTGTATGGCCAGGTCAGCATGATTTATACAACAAAGCAGCTTTTGAAATTTTCGTTCCTAAATATGCATGCATAATACTGTTCTTAAAGTTTTCATGATTTATAATAAGCATATGCCTTTTTATACATGTTATATATACATGTATATTTACGAACTTATGCATGGGGTACGTATACGTGATGCAGGATGGGCGATTGTTGTGTGGTTCGGACCCAATATACGGAGATGGAGGCGAAGCCGCAGGGAACGAGACCGGCTACGTGGTGGGAATGACGACCTGCTACCCGCGTCCCGGCGCCGTCAAGGTGGCCGCCGGAGAGCTTCTAACGTTGGAATCGGACTACAACAACACCCAGGGGCACACCGGACTTATGGGTCTCTTCTACGTCCTGATTGCGCCGCCGGCTGCCGCGGCCCCGGCGCCGGCACCAAATTAATTGCATAACCAAATCAGTTTAAGGCTAGTACTGATATTTTGTGATAATAAGAATATTGTGACCAATCAACCAACTCATTTATGTTTTGAGTGGTCGATCGGTGACTTGGCTTCAATCTGATTTCTCCGCGTATATGGCGAAAATTAGAAACTCGATACTTGAGTTCTGCTTTTTAGAGATTTTTTTTTTAGCTACTCTAAGTTTTGTTTCATATATTTTACCTTAGTCCTTTTATTGCCGGACAAATAATAATTAGAAGACGTAATATGATCGAATTCCAGCAATATTGATTACTTGATCATACCATTTTTTATATTTTAATGCGATGGATTATATAAACATACAAGAGGTTTGATGCAAGAAAAAAAAGTCTTCATCTTGATTGATGACTCGTTAACTTGAAGATCTCATCTAGAGAATCCAATATATATTATTATTTGTTATATTATTTATTTAATTTTTCCGACGGATTTTTTGACGGTTAAGACCGTCAAAAATCAAAAATTAAATTATGTAATTTTTTATATTATTATTTAATTTTTCGACAATTAGGAACGTCGATATTTCCGACGGATATCCATCTGTCACAATTTTCGACGGTCGCGACTGTCGAAAATGAAAAAATAAATTATATAATTTGTTATATTATTATTTAATTTTTTCGGCGGATTTTTCGACGGTTACGATAGTCGGAAAAGAAAAAATTAAATTGTGTAATTTTTTTATAATATTATTTAAATTTTTAACGATTAGAAACGTCGATATTTCTGATGCAAAAGCCGCCGCAATTTCTGACGATCGTAACCATCAGTAAATATATAATAATAACATATAATTAATATTTTTACAAATAAATATTTGCGACGGTCATAACCGTCGGTAACTTTAAAAATAATTAATATATGCATTTCCGACGGTCAGAACCGTCTATAATTAAAATTTCGTTATCCCGTTTTTTTTTCATTTTCCCGCTTTCTCGATGTTCGAAATCTAATATATACCCTCTCCTCTCCTCTCATCCTCCTCTCCTCTCTCTCCCTCTGCCAGCCACTCTCCCTCCTCTCCTCTCTCTCTCTCCCTCTTCCGGTCGGCGAGCCTCTATCGGACGTCATCGATCGCCGGCGAGCCTCTACCGGACGTCATCGACCGTCGGCAACCGTCTCCCGCCGGCTCTCTCTCTCTCCGGCCCGGACCGCCAGGCGGCCGCTTCGGGCCGGATCGGGCGCCGGTGACCCGGATCTGACGTCGGCGGCCGGATCTGGTGCCATGCGGCGGATCCGGCCCCCAGCGGCCGGATCGGCCGCTAATTTTTTTATATTTAAAAAAATCTTTGCGACGGTTGCAACCGCCAAAAGATCGACGGTTGCGACGACCGTCGAAAGTTTCGACAGTTGCGACCGTCGAAAACTTTCGATGGTTTGAACCGCCGGGACTTTTCCGACGGTTCTGACCGGCAATATTTCCAACGAATTTTTTTCCGACCGTCGCAAATCGATTTGCGACGAGTGTTTTTTCGACGGATCAATTCCGTTTGAAAAACCGTCGGTGCGTTACCGACTCGATAATCGGCGTTTTTTTATTAGTGTATTCCTGAAAACAAATTATTCTGTCTCAGTCAAGACTTAGTATTCTTTTATTTTTCCTATTAGCACTGTACTTGAAAGGAATGATGATGTTTGATAAAAAAATAATTTTTATAGTGTTTTTCCATGAGAATAATTTTTTTTTATCAGTCTTATGGATCAAATGTGAGTCGAATTTTTCCAGCTCATAAATTCATAACTATTGAGAGAAAGGGAGAGATGATCCATCATGACAACAACGGCCGCCATGAAAGGTATATAAGAGGTAAACACGGGAAAAAAGAAAGAAAGAAGAGAGCAAATTACATTTGGCTCAAGAGGTTGAGATGTCGCAGGACATCCACTACATCGTGACAACTGCCGACGGGCTCCGTATCCCCGGCATCGCCGCGGCTGCCGCCGCCGTTGTCGCCGGTGAAGCAATACTCAGGCGCCTGCCACTCTGAATCCTCTAGCACTTTTCCTACCTCAAACGTAATCACAAAAAGTGTTATGCCTGCAAAATCATTGTATTATTCATTGTTGCCAAAAAACTTCTTCAAAAGGCTTGTTTAATTAATTTGGTTACCATGTGAGATTTTATAATCTCACTCATTATATGGATGAAGTCGGATCTGTACTGAAGTTTTTCACTCTAACAATAAATTTGGTGTAGTTCCATTAATCACTGGCACAAAAGTTCAGTAAGCAAACAATAAAAGAAGTCTAGAGAAGAAGTATAAAAAGAAGTTAGTCCCTCTTAATGAATCCTTAGAATTTTCACACTGAAGTATGGTATCTTGTTGTGTGTGTTTCAAAGAACATTGTGTTTCTTGCTCTTTTAGGGAAAAGAAATCCCATTTTTCCAATAGTTCTATATAAACTATAAAATTTCAACTTATGACGTCTCGAATCAACCTATTACAAATAACGTCTACCTAGATAATTATAATTACTTTATAAAATAGTTGAAAATGTATAGAAAATACTTTTTTTAGTATGTCACTGTTCATGGAGAAATTATTGATCTACTTTAAGTGCATCATTGCAAGTTTATAAATCAAATGCAATTGCTGAATGAATGGCAAAAGTTGTCTGGCATGGCCGGCAGTTGGCTCGGTGGCAAGTAATATGAATACTCCGTTCTCAAAACAATCCCCTTTGAATCGAAGGTGAAGTGACCGCCGTACCGTCAAAGAAATCCCAGCGAACCGGCCGCTTGGTGACGACGTCCTCGTAGTACCAGACGAAGTCCACCTTCTCCCAGACGTCGCAGAGGAACCCGCCGCTGGTCCGGCGGCCCAGGTAGCTGGATCCGGCCACCAGCCAGTCCGGCGGCAGCACGCCGACGGGGAAGTGCCGGGTGAGGCAGGTGCCGCCGGGGCCCCGGGTGAAGTAGTAGGACGTGCCGTTGTTCCACTCCACGTCGTAGAGCGGCCGATCCTCGAGCTGCCTCTGGATCAGGTTCAGGTTCCTCCGCCGCGGCCAGTCGTACCAGAGGTCATTGATCTGCAGGCTCCCGCCATTATTCGTCAGGTTGACGAAGATCTCCGCGTGGAACTGCTCCGGCCACGGCGTCGGCTTCGGCGACGCGTCCGAGCTGCCGCCGGCCGCGACGGCGGCCAGTAGCAGTAGAAGCAGAGGCAGCGTGATTCCTGCGGTCGCTCTCCCGGCCATTCTCCTGCCCCAACTTTGGGCGTGGCGCCGATAACGTGGGATGTGTACGTCTGGGAGCACCACCACGCATCGTTATTCGTTAATTTGAAGCGGCACGTGGCAAGGCCTCACTCCATTCGCCGTCTTCTGCATCCATGGTTCCTGTTGAAACCAAGATTATGAATTGTTAATTTGTTATATTTAAAGAAATTTGTTATTGAGTTCAAAATAATAATACTCTATCCTCCTCTAATAATATATATAGCTGATTTATTGAGATCCTCCCCTATCCATCTTTTCTCTTTATATTTTTTCTGATTTTTTATTATTTCTTATATAAAATCATTTATTTAATATATTAAATGCCATTAATTTATAGGTCCACTATTACATTAGTTTCGCATCACTGGTCATAGAGCTATTAATTCATATGAGTAATTAATAATTTTTAATATTACATAATCTCTTTGTATTCATAGGAAAATATTTTTTTTCAATTCATCGAATGCCAATGCCCACTAGTTTGATGCAACAGTTTTATACATTTGAGTTACATGTCGATTAAAATCTCCAATAACTGTTAATACTTAACATGATGAATGTAATGCAACGCCATGCAAATAAGTCTTGCAAGCCTGCCCGTAACACTCCAACTTTTTTTAAATTTTTTTTAAAAAAATTGTAATTAAAATAAATTCTAAATTTGGGATTTGTTAAAGAAAGATAAAGTTTGAAGAGAAGTAAAAGTATAGTTAGATAAATGATAAAAGGAGAGGAAAAGATAAGATAGAAAAAGTTTGAGGTAGAATGAAATTGTTATTAGATAAGATATAGAAAAAAAAAATATTTCTAATTAGATTAGAAGTTGAAAATATAATGAGATTAGGATTCAAAATTTAATTTGAATCTAACTATAAGTTAATGATATAAAGGACTCCTAATGATAGTTAACGTAAGAGTTTTATGTTGCAAAAATATTTAGAAATTAAAATAATACTATTTTATCAAAAAATTAAATGATAAGAATAATATTTATTTAATTAATTCCAAAATTCAAGGATAATTATATTTAAGAGACATAATAAAGAAAATATAGTTACAAGAGGATTAGAGATAAAATTTGTTGAATGATTGAATTAGGACTCCGAATTTAAAATTAGGATTTTTAAGGATGAAAATATTTTGAAAATAAAATAAGAATAAATTATCATTTAATTCTGAAAATTCAAGAATAAATATATTTAGGAAAGATAAAATAAAGAAAAGATAATCAAAAGAAGACAAGGGATTAAATTATGACTCATAAAGATGTTGAAATTAGGAGTTTTAAAGATAAAATTATTTAAGAATAAAATATTATTAAAATATTATTTTAAATAAAAAATTAAGAAATAGTGATATTAATTATTTATTTAAATTCAAATAATCATGAAAAAATAAAAAATATAGATAGGAAGTATAGATAAGAATATTAATTATATTAGCACTTGTTAGATTTTACTCTATAAATAGGACCCCAAAGCTCTTTTTCAAATTATATTTCTCCCCTTCTTCATTTGATTTTTCCTTTATTTTTGGATTATGTTTTCTCCCTCTTAATGCACATGTGTGGCTAAAACTTTTGATCATCTCTTTGTGGCATCTCCTTCTATCGAGGAACACAAGAGTCATCATAAAAAAATAAGCGTGGCCACCGAAGAACTTGCCAAAAGTTCAGATTGTAACGCCCGAGATATCGCGCTCGGCCACGACTTCTGTCGAGCGATCGACCGATTCGTCGAATCGGTCGACCGAGCTGCTAAGTACGAACCCGGCCCGAGTATGACCTACATCCGGCCCGGGCCATGTCTTGATTTCCTTCGACAATGCTCTTACGAACTCGGCTCGAGTTTCACCTCTACTCGGCCCGAATTCCGAAGAGATTAAATTGATTTTATAATCCTTTGATCCCTGATTACGTATTCAATTCAGATCTTGTTGATGATGATAATTATGCTATTAATGTTCTCGATTCATGTGCGTAATCATGATCTAATCATGGTATGATTATGTTATTTACGCACTTAATAATGATGACGTCTATTATAACCTTATGATGATTTAATTTAGATCCAATCAAATCTATGACGACATTAATCTATATCCATCGATCTTGACCTACTTTATGATGATGATTATGATGTTTATATATATTTTATTTTTCTTCGTGATCCTATCTTATAGTTCTGATTAAGTCATATGTATAATAATGATGATGATTAGAACTCGTGGTCAGTACGATTCGTTGATCCTTTCTTATGATGATCAAATCTTAATCACGATCCTTATGTCCTAATGAAGATAAAATTAAAATTTGTAAGATAAAAGATGAAAAATGTTAAATGGATAACTTTTTTTATGATGGACTGTAACGATCAGGTATAGGCTGACTCCGATCAGTTATGGGCTGATTTCGGTCAGTTATGGATTGGCTATACTAGTTATGATGATGGTGATAAACGGATTGATGCAGGCCTCCTCATGGGTTGAAATATACCCCATTATAAATCAAAGATAAATAATAAGATGATGAAGAAGATGAAGCATATTAATAACAAATTCTCTTTACAATGATTATTGGCTTTTGCCACATTTACGATGATCTTTCCATGATCTCTTAATTTATTATTAATATGATTTAAAGAAGATGATTCAATTCATGATTATCTATGCTCATACAATGATTTTCTCATGATTCTTATATGATGATGATCTCATAATCATGATAATCGACTCTTATCATTTTATGATAATTTATTATGATCTATCCCGATCTTTTGATCTTATGATCCCAAGAAGATACAACTTGATCTATGAATTTTTTATGATCTTAGTGATCTCCTATCCATATGACATGTTACAAAAATCATTTTATTTATATCATGATGATGCATATTTTGTTTTTATATGATGATGACGACGATGTTCTTATGATTATTGTCTAGTATCATAATCTTATAATTATTTCTATCATACTTCTATATTAAGTTGCAGGTTTCTCGCTTGCATGTTCTTAAATGCAGGGCAAGGTCAAAATGACGAAGATGACCAACGGTGACAGATAGAGCTCGTTGGTGGTTGCACATGGTTACTGAGTCATTTAGATGATGGATAGCTTTTTCCTTCTTTTTTATTAATTGATGTATTAGCTTTCCTTTAGACTGAATTCTTTATGAGTCTTCCGCATACTAAGATGTCATACTCCTTTTTATTATTTAATGATCATTATGTCTTCCGCTTTTATCGATGTTGAGTTGATAAGTCAAAGTCGTATTTTTTGTCAATATGATATACACGTAAGGATGATTCGTAGCGTCCTCAAAATGTATTTTGCCACGTGGCAGAGTGCAATTTGAGGGCATTACACAGGTTCAGATAGTAGTTTGTCTGGACACGTACGTAAGATTTCGGATTCACCTTTGGATATTATTTCTTAATGAAATAATTAAGTTGATTGATGAATTAGGAATCTTATATGTTTTCATATGTCCCATTAAAAGTATCATATAATTTTTATGCGAAAAGATGTACTGTACCGAAAATTATTATAGACCAAATTTGACGAAAGTTATTACGCCAAGATCGCGCCGCCGATTTCCGCGGCCCCGACGCCGGCACCAAATTAACGAAATCAGTTTAAGACTAATTTAATTTTATATAAGTATATGCACGCATGTAAACTGGATTAGTGATATTTTTTTCTAATAATAAGAACGTGAGCAATCAACCAACTCATTTATGTTTTGAGTGGTCGGTCGGTGACTTGGCTTCAATTTGATTTCTTCGCGTATATGGCGACAATTCGAAACTCGATACTTGAGTTTTGCTTTTTTAAGAGTTTTTTTTAGCTACTCTTAATTTTGTATTATATATTTTACCTTAGTCCTTTCATTGCCGGACAAATAATAATTAGAAGATGTAATATGATCGAATCCCAGCATTGATTATTTGATCATATATCATTTTTATATTTTAATGCGTTGGATTATATAAACATACGAGAGGTTTGATGCAAGGAAAAAAAAACATCTTCATCTTCATCGATGGCTCATTAACTTGAAGATCTGCATGATCTCACTGCAAACTTCGAATGTACTATTAGGATTTTGGGATTCGATCGAAATGGAAAGTTACTAATTAGCTTGCTATGGATCGACATCGTTACGTAACTTGTTATGGATCAAATGTGAATCGAATTTTACCAGCTCGACAACAACGTCTCTCTCTCCAATGCCAAAGTAACAGTGACATGTCCCACTGAATAGTAATCTAATGCCTGGTGGGAAAAGAAAAACTTATATCTATAGCACATCCAAGTCACAGAAATGCAAGAGCTCAAAACTCATTGGGCAACCAAACACTCCAGCTCATAAATTCATAATTATTGAGAGAAAGAGAGAGATGGTCCACCATGAAAGGTAGGAGGTAAAGAGGAAGAAAAAAAAGAAAGGAGAGCAAATTACATTTGGCTCAAGAGGTTGAGATGTCGGAGGACATCCACTACATCATGACGACTGCCGACGGGCTCCGTAACCGCGGCATCGCCGCCGCCATTGTCGCCGGTGAAGCAATACTCAGGCGCCTGCCACTCTGAATCCTCTAGCACTTTTCCTACCTCAAACGTAATCACAAAAAGTGTCATGCCTGCAAAATCATTATAATCAACTTATAAAACAGTTGAAAATGTATAGAAATTTTTTTAGTATGTCATTGATCATGGAGAAATTCTAGATCTACTATCAATGCATCATTACAATTCATAAATGAAATGAATGAATGTCAAAAAGGTTGAGTGACTCGATGGATATAACCTCAAATTCATTGCTCTACTTTTTATTTCGATTCTGAATTAGTATAAAATAAATCATCTGTCATGGCTGGCAGTTGGCACAGTGGTAAGTAATATAAATGCTCTGTTCTCGAAATCGTAAGATAATTCATTTATTTAAATTTAATAATGTGTTGTGTTAGTTTTTTTAAATTTGGAAAATAGTAACATAATCCCCTTTGAATTGAAGGGCAAATGGCCGTCGTACCGTCAAAGAAGTCCCACCGGACCGGCCGCTTGGTGACGACGTCCTCGTAGTACCAGACGAAGTCCACCTTCTCCCAGACGTCGCAGAGGAACCCGCCGCTGGTCCGGCGGCCCAGGTAGTTGGACCCGGCCACCAGCCAGTCCGGCGGCAGCACGCCGACGGGGAAGTGCCGGGTGAGGCAGGTGCCGCCGGCGCCCCGTGTGAAGTAGTAGGACGTGCCGTTGTTCCACTCCACGTCGTAGAGCGGCCGATCCTCGAGCTGCCTCTGGATCAGGTTCAGGTTCCTCCGCCGCGGCCAGTCGTACCAGAGGTCCGTGATCTGCAGGCTCCCGCCATTATTCGTCAGGTTGACGAAGAGCTCCGCGTGGAACTGCTCCGGCCACGGCGTCGGCTTCGGCGACGCGTCCGAGCTGCCGCCGGCCGCGACGGCGGCCAGTAGCAGTAGAAGCAGAGGCAGCGTGATTCCTGCGGTCGCTCTCCCGGCCATTCTACTCCCCCAACTTTGGGCGTGGCGCCGATAAACGTGGGATGTGTACGTCTGGGAGCACCACAACTCATCGTTAATTGATGCGGCACGTGGCATGGCCTCACGCAATTGGCCCTCTTCTGCCTGCATGATAAGGTTCATGATTCCATCACTCTTTTTTAAAAAATAAAATAAAATTGTCGAATCGAATTCATTATCTTTAAATTATTGGCAGATTAATGACTAAGAAAAAATTAGCGAAAACGTAAAAATTACAATAATTCCCAATTTCAAAAGCCAATTAACCACTAAACTCATGATCATCCAGAGAAAATGGTCCATCACAATCAGGGAATGCTAACGAAACTTGGAGGCAGTGTTTGGGTAAGTGATGTCAAATAGCTTCTAATTTTGATCATTTTTTTGTGCTACATTTCAATTTTATTTTGTAAAAAATTGTCTCCATCTTTTAGCATATTTCACCAATTGTCATTTTTATCTGCGATAGATCATTTTTCGATCTTGACATGACATCCACGAGACGGTGTTCTCTCCTCCACGTAAATATTTTACCGACGTGACAATATTAAAACATAAAAAATTCGTCATCGATGGGCGAAAATGGGAGGCGACGCCCCCTCTGCACTTTACCGACGACATGCAATGGCAAGCGATGCGCCCCTATTTGCCCGTCGATTGTTGACGACCGAATAGGGGGCATCGCCCCCCTCTACATGTTACTGCCGATGGTGGGCGAAAAGGAGGGGGCATCATTCCCCCCTCTGTGCGTCATCCGTGATGGCGGGCGAAAAGGGGGGCAACACCCCCTTTTACCCAAGTCGATGACACGCAAGGTGATGCCCCCCCTTCGCCCGTCGTCATCATGACACGCAGAGGGGGGAGGGGGGTTGATGCCCCATTTTCTTCCGTCGACAGTGACGATGCGCAGAGGGTGGATGCGACACGCGCTCGCCAACAATGCAAGTGAAAAGGGGGGGGGGGGAGCAATGCCCCTCCGTGCGTCGTTGGTGCAGACGAAAAGGAGGGCGCATCGGTCCCCACCCCACATTGCGTCACCAACGACTTGCAGACGGGGGATGCCCCCCTTTCGCCTGCTGTCATCAACGCGTAGAGAGGGGGGTGATGCCACCCTTTTCGCCCGTCGATGACACGTAGAGGGTGGCGGCGACGTGCGCTCGCCAACAATGCGACCGAAAAAGGGGGGATGATGCCCCATCCACACCCTCTGCACGTCATCGCCGACTTGCAGAGGGGGATGCCCCCTTTTCACCTGCCACCGACAACGATGCACAAAGGGGGCATCACGCCCCCCCCCCCCCCCCCTTCTATTCGCCCGACGGCGACGCGCGCCCTCCGACGTCACGGGCGAAAAGGTGGGGCATCACCCCCTCTGTGTGCAGCTGATGCAGGCAAAAAGGAGGGGGCATCGCCTCCCTCTGCGCATCACTGATGACTCGTAGAGAGGGCGATGCCCCCTTATTCACCCGCATGCGACACGAGTGGAAGGGGGGGGGGGGGGGGGAGGTGATGCCCCCTTTGCACGTCAAACGTGAGGGGACCCCCCCCCCCCCCCCCCCCCCCTCCTCCCCCCACCCCCCTCGATCTTTTCCTGTGTCAGCGAAGGTCGCAAAGGGGGGTGACCCCCCTCCCCATTCCCTGTGCGTGTCGGTGCAGGGAAGGAAAGGGCGCCAGCGGAAGAAAAAATAAGAACATGGAGGAAATTTTATTTTTTTTAATGATGTCACGTCAATTAAATGTTCACATGGATGAGAGAGAATATGTCGTATGGGTGCCACATCATCCCAATGATCGAAAAATAAACAATCAATGGTAAAAAGAATATTCCATGCAATAGGGCAGGAAAATATCTCTAAACAAATGGAAAATATTTGGTGTAATTTACTCTATAGTGTTTGGATGCAAAAACAATAATTTTTCAAAATTTAAAGAAAGGATTATTTATTCCTCTCGTAGTAAGACTTTAGTTCCGATTAGATAGATTGGGACAAGACAAATTCACATGTTGGGATGAGAACTTGGGAGTTTTGCCTTCGAATGACAACCTTTTCAAACGAATTCGCGAGAACATAACTTAAATTCACGTGGGGTCCTCCGAAATTACGTTGGGTATTTGACAGAACTCACATGAGTTCTTGTCGGATCCAAAGTCCAAACACATCCAAAACGATAGACAGGAAAAAAATTACAAATTAAAGTTGATTCAACAGGTGAAGATGCCTCGGATAGTGCACAACATCATTTTCCAGTTCGACGACGTCATCGCCACGGCCGCTGTTTTCGATGCGGCGAGCGGCGTCGGTGGTAAAGCAATACTCGGGTGCTTGCCATTTTGAATCCTCGAGCACTTTTCCTACCTCAAATGTCATCACGAAAACTGACATGCCCTTCGCCCTTGCCCACACCACCGTTCGTTTCGGCGTTCTCCTCCGCCCTTGCCCACGCTGCGGTGGCTAGATCAAATCTGGCCGCCGTGGCCAGATGCGGCCGTGCCGGCCACATTCGGCCGGGCTGGACAGATGACTTGCAATCTGATATGGTTGTTCGAGTTCGGCCGACGGAGAGCGGTCTGGATGGCGGTCAATTCTGGCGAGGTACGACTTCGTGCAAATGTATTTATTTTCAAGGAGATTACTATTGATAACCATTGCAGATTATTGAAATCACTCCAAATTTATATTTAAATGCATATTATATTTAAATGCAGGTTAGAATCGTTGATAAGCATCGACGATTTCAATTGTCCAAATTTATAGACGGTTAGACCCGTCGATAAGCATCGACGAGTTTAACCGTCGAAAGTTAACGACGATTTGAGCCATCGAAACTCAACGGTGTTATCGACGGCTCAAACCGTCGATTTAAATTTTTTACGATTGAAATCGTCGATAGTATCGACAGTTCAAATCGTCGATACATATTGACGGCTCAAACCGTCTTAACTCTTCGTTGATCGATGGCTGAGCCCGCCAACTCGACCGTTGAAGATTTTGACGGTTTCGAAATAACCGTCGAAAATAGTTTGTGACACCTTATTTTTGCGCAGGCGCTATCCGTCGAAAAATCCATCGAAAACGTCATTTTCGACGGTTCTTAATAAATTACAGGCGGTCGAAACCGTAATTGACTTTTTTCTTGTAGCGTTTATGTTTTGAGTGGTCGATCGGTGACTTGGCTTCAATTTTATTTCTCCGCGTATATCGCGAAAATTCGAAACTCGATACTTGAGTTTTGCTTTTTTAAGAGATTTTTTTAGCTACTCTTAGTTTTGTATTATATATTTTACCTTAGTCCTTTCATTGCCGCACAAATATATAATAATTAGAATTTAGAAGATGTAATATGATCGAATCCCAGCATTGATTATTTGATCATATACCATTTTTATATTTTAATGCGTTGGATTATATAAACATCTTCTTCTTCATCGATGGCTCATTAACTTGAAGATCTGATCTCACTGCAAACTTCGAGTGTACTATTAGAATTTTGGGATTCGATCGAAATGGGAGTTACTAATTAACTTGTTATGGATCAAATGTGAATCGAATTTTACCAGCTCGACAACAACGTCTCTCTCTCCAATGCCAAAGTAACAGTGACATGTCCCACTGAATAGTAATCTAATGCTTGGTGGGAAAAGAGAAACTTATATCTATAGCACATCCAAGTCACAGAAATGCAAGAGCTCAAAACTCATTGGGCAACCAAACGCTCCAGCTCATAAATTCATAATTATTGAGAGAAAGGGAGAGACGGTCCATCATGACAACAACGGTCGCCATGAAAGGTAGGAGGAGGTAAAGAGGAAAAAAAAAAAGAATGAAGAGAGCAAATTACATTTGGCTCCTCAAGAGATTGAGACGTCGGAGGACATCCACTACATCATGACGACTGCCGACGGGCTCCATATCCCCGGCATTGCCGCCGTTGTCGCCAGCGAAGCAATACTCAGGCGCCTGCCACTCTGAATCCTCTAGCACTTTTCCTACCTCAAACGTAATCACAAAAAGTGTCATGCCTGCAAATTCATTATACTGAACTTATAAAATAGTTGAAAATGTATAGAAAATTTCTTTAGTATGTCATTGATCATGGAGAAATTCTAGATCTACTATAAATGCATCAGTACAATTTATAAATGAAATGAATGAATGGCAAAAAGGTTGAGTGACTCGATTAGGGGTGGCAACATCCCCGCCCCCAAACGGGCTCCGCGGAGAATCCCCATTCGGGCTCTTCACGGGGGCAGGAATGGGGGTCCCGTCGGGTCTCCGTCTCCCCGTCATAATATTTAATTAATAAATTATTTTAATTATCACTCATCAGATTAAATCTTATTGGTCCATTCATCATATATAAAATAAAAAATCCTAACTCCTTTCAATCTCCTCTCTTTTTCTCCCACCCCAACTCTAATCTCCCCTTTTTGTCACGATGGCGACGCCGACGACGACGATCTCCGATGCGGAGGCAACCGGGGCGGGCGACATCTTTCTCAAGGCGGCACCGGCGGCGAGATCTCCAATGCGGAGGCAGCCGAGGCGGGCAACATCTTTCTCAAGGCGGCCTCGAAATCGATCATCGTCCTCAAGGTCTTCCAACGCAGTCCTTCTCCGACGCAGTCCACGATCTCGCGAAATCGTTGCCTCTGCGCAAAGTCATCGTCGTGCGCAGAGGCGATTTCGTCTTTGCGCGCAGTGCGCGAGGTTTGCGCAGAAGTGAGCACTATTTTTTTGTGATTTTTTTTCTAATTTTTTCACATTTTTTAATAAAAAAATCGGGGAATCGAATTTCCCGTGGGACCTCGGGGCAGGGGATAAAATTTCCTTTGAACCGAAAATTCGGGACGAGGTCGGGGGCGGGGGCGAATCGTCGAGGTTGGGGCGGGGGTGATGTGTCCCACCCCAAATAGCGGCGGGTGCCATCCCTAAACTCGATGGATATAACCTCAAATTTATTGCTCTACTTTTTATTTCGATTCTGAATTAGTATAAAATAAATCATCTGTCATGGCTGGCAGTTGGCACAGTGGTAAGTAATATAAATGCTCTGTTCTCGAAATCGTAAGATAATTCATTTATTTAAATTTAATAATGTTTTGTGTTAGTTTTTTTAATTTGGAAAATAGTAACATAATCCCCTTTGAATTGAAGGGCAAATGGCCGTCGTACCGTCAAAGAAGTCCCACCGGACCGGCCGCTTGGTGACGACGTCCTCGTAGTACCAGACGAAGTCCACCTTCTCCCAGACGTCGCAGAGGAACCCGCCGCTGGTCCGGCGGCCCAGGTAGTTGGACCCGGCTACCAGCCAGTCCGGCGGCAGCACGCCGACGGGGAAGTGGCGGGTGAGGCAGGTGCCTCCGGCGCCCCGGGTGAAGTAGTAGGACGTGCCGTTGTTCCACTCCACGTCGTAGAGCGGCCGGTCCTCGAGCTGCATCTGGTTCAGGTTCAGGTTCCTCCGACGCGGCCAGTCGTACCACAGGTCCGTGATCTGCAGGCTCCCGCCCATCTTCGTCAGGTTGATGAAGATCTCCGCGTGGAACTGCTCCGGCCATGGCGTCGGCTTCGGCGACGCGTCCGATCTGCCGCCGGCCGCGACGGCGGCCAGTAGCAGTAGAAGCAGAGGCAGGGTGATTCCTGCGGTCGTTCTCCCGGCCATTCTACTCCCCCAACTTTGGGCGTGGCGCCGATAAACGTGGGATGTGTACGTCTGGAAGCACCACAGCAAGTCATCGTTAATTTGAAGCGGCACGTGACATGGCCTCACTCAATTGGCCCTCTTCTGTCTGCATGATAAGGTTCATGCTTCCATCACTCTTTTTTAAAAAAAAATAAAATTGTCGAATCATAAAATTCATTATGTTTAAATTATTGGCAGATTAATGACTACGAAAAAAATTAGCAAAAAGGTAAAAAATATAATAATTTCCCATTTCAAAGGTCAATTAACCACTAAACTCATGATCATCGGGAATGCTATCGAAACTTGGAGGCAGTGTTTGGGTAAGTTACGTCTAATACGTTCTAATTTTAATCATTTTTTTGTGCTATACCTCAATTTTATTTTGTAAAAAGATTGTCTTTATCTTTTAACATATTTCATTAATTATTCTTTTTATCGGAGATAGATCATTTTTCGATTGTGCTGCTAGAAGTGACGCCCATAAAGCAATGTTCTCTCCTCCACGTAAATATTCTACCGATGTGATAATATTAAAAAATAAAAAGTGTGCCATCAATGGGCGAAAATGGGGGGCCACCCCCTCTGCAATTTGTCAGCGACGTGCAGAGGTGAGCGATGCACCCCTATTTACCCGTCGATTGTTGACGAGTGCCCCCCTCTACGTGTTACCGCCAGTGGTGGGCGAAAAGGAGGGGACATCACTCCCCTATCTACACGTCACCAATGACGGCTGGCGAAAAGGGGGGCACCACCCCCTTCTGCCCAAGTCGATGACTCGCGGGGGGTGGGGGGTTGATGCCCCTCTATGCGTCACTGGCGCAGGCAAAAAGGAGGGGGCATCACCCCCCACACCCCCACCTTCTACACGTCACCGACGACTTACACAGGGAGGATGCCCCCTTTTCGCCCACTGTGGTCAACACGAAGAGGGGGGGGGGGGGGGGGGGGGGCGATGCCCTCCTTTCCGCCCGCCGACAGTGATGGCACGTAGAGGGTGGCGACGACGTGCGCTCCCCAACAATGCGACCGAAAAGGGGGGGGGGGGGGAGGTCCCCCCCCCACCCTCTGCGCGTCACCGATACTTGCAAGGCAAAAAGGAGGGGACATTGTCCCCCACTGCGCATCACCGACTCGTAGAGGGGCGATGCTCCCTTATTCACCTGCCAACGACACCCGCCCGCTGACGACCCGAGTGGAATGGGAGGGGGGGATGCCCCTTTTGTTCGTCAAACGAGTGGGGACCCCCTCCCTATGCCAGCGAAGGTCGCAAAAGGGGGTGACCCCCTTCCCCTTTCCTTGCGTGTGCCAGCGCAGGGAAGGAAAGGGTGCCGGCGGAAGAAAAGAACTAGGAATGTGGAGGAAATTTTATTTTTTTAATGATGCCACGAAAAAGAAACAATCAACGGTGAAAAGAACATTCCGTGCAATAGGACGATTATTTATTCCTACAGAACTAGTGTTTGGATGCGGAAACAAAATTTTTTTCAAAATTTTAAAGAAAAGATTATTTATTCCTCTCATAGTAAGACTTTAGTTCCGATTAGATGGATTGAGACGAGACAAATTCACAGGTTGGGATGAGAACTTGGGAGTTTTGCCTCGGAATGACAACTTTTTCAAACGAATTCGCGAGAACAGAACTTAAATTCACGTGGGGTCCTCCAAAATTACGTTGGGTATTTGACAGAACTCCTGTCGGATCCAAAGTCCAAACACATCCAAAATGATAGACAAGAAAAAAATTACAAATTAAAGTTGATTCAACAGGTGAAGATGCCTCAGATAGTGCACAACATCGTTTTCCAGTTCGACGACATCATCGCCGCGGCCGCTGTTTCCGAAGCGGCGGGCGGCGTCAGTGGTAAAGCAATACTCGGGTGCTTGCCATTCTGAATCCTCAAGCACTTTTCCTACCTCAAATGTCATCACGAAAACTGACATGCCTGCAAAATCGTTATACTATTTGTTACTTATAAAGAAGGTTGTGTAAAACTAAGACTTTTATCTGATTCCTACAGGTGACGACGATATGTTTTCTCATGCAATTAGTGCTCTCTACGAATTCCTCTAAAAGAAAGAAGTTTACTCTACTGCCAGAAAATAAATCAGCTTATGACATCTCAATTCATTTCATTATTATGACTAATGCTTTAACTTTGATAACAACTTTTTAAAAAGATATACATTTGAAAATGTGAATAAAATAGATAGATATGCTACTGATTACACAGAACTTCTAGATCTGCCAGCCATTATAATTATTATTGCCATGGAATTAAATACCAATACATCTACAGGTTCAACTAATCGAAATGGAAATACAAACCTGTCCTAACAATGATACCAAAATTTTGATCTTGTTTCTCCTTTAAGAGAGATTTAACTTGCACAACAATCTTCTTTCGAACTGAAGTAATAACACATCCGGTGTTGTGTGTGTGAGACCAATTTAGGCCATAGATTAGGATCAATGTTTTCAATATATTATCCTAATGGCCGAATTGTATCTATATGGGGATTCTATCTATCATTGGAGGATCCTTATTCAAGATGACTACAAAGTCCTCTTCCAGCGGCAGAAGGGTGACAGAATCAAATTGACTTCATCCGATAGAAATCTGCTGTAGATATGACAACTAAGGATGAGATGCCATTGACAACTATGTTCTATGAACCATAATTCTAACCCACTGATCTGAAGGAAAAAAAAAAACTACTGTTCTATATTATGCTCGTTTTTCGATTGATAGATAAGCAATCAAAATTCCTTTATTTATAAAATTTAGATTTTCTTAAATTGGTCAAAATTTTGTCATATCATATGAATAATCACGAATTTTAGAAAAGAGTTCATTGACATAAATTATATTTGGAAAATAGGTAGCATTCCGGCGTCGAATCGAAGGTAAAGTTGACCCCATACCGGTATAGAAGTCCCACCGGACCGGCCGCTTCGTGACGACGTCCTCGTAGTACCAGATGAACTCCGCCTTCTCCCAGACGTCGCAGAGGAACCCGCCGGTGCTCCGGCGGCCCAGGTAATGGGATTCGGCCACCAGCCAGTCCGGCGGCAGCATGCCGACTGAAATGTTGCGAGATCGGCAGGTGCCTCCGTGGCCCCGGGTGAAGAAGTAGGACGTGCCGTTGTTCCACTCCACGTCATAGAGCGGCCGCTCGTCGAGCTGCGTCTGGATCAGGTTCAGGTTCCTTCCCCCGGGCCAGTCGTACCAGAGGTCTATGATCAGCAGGCTGCCGCCCTTCGTCAGGTTCGCGAAGAGCAGCGCGTGGAACTGCTCCGGCCACTGCGTCGGATTCGGAGACGCGTGGGCGCTGCCGGAAGCCACGGCGGCGAGCAGAAGAAGCAGAAGCCGAGGGATTTTTGTGGTAGTTCTTGCCATTCTCATCCCCAACTTCGCCGCGCCTTGGTGGTGGCAAAGTGTGACACCATACACTTAGACAGTACGAAAAATAAAATATTAAACATTTATTATAAATAATCAATATAATATTATTTATTATTTTATTAAAATTAATATTTTATTAAATATGAATTATTTTAAAATTATTTCTTATATTTAAATAATATATTTTTAAGAATTTTTTAATATATATTTATTTTAACTTTTTTAACAAATTTATAACCTATATTTATTATCCATATTTTAATTTAAACACTTACTAAAATTAATTCATTACATTTATTTTTTTATTACGTCAATTAATTTATTTTTTATCAATTATTTATCTAAAACTTAAAAAAACTCCAATTTCAATTGTGAAATGATCTCAAAATGTTAGGAGGAGTGATTGATAAATATTTTATAAAAGTAACGTTAACTTATAAAATATATAATATAACTATTTTACATTTTATTTTTATTATGTCCTTATTTTTCAATATAAAATTGGTTTAACTTTTAAATATCATATATTATTTTTTACTTCTATATATGATATTTTTAATTTTACTTAAAATTCGAACAAAATTTTATGCATAAAAATATTTTTTAAAAAAATATTACTATTCAAAATAAAATATTATAAATTAATTATTATGATATGATGATAATAAGAATAAATTTAAATTATAATGTATGCTTATTTTTAACATTATATAAGTATATACTAGTTCAACTGTTAGTCTGTTATATTTATCAAATTATATTTATTAAATTTATAAATAAATCGTTATTTATTATTCGTCGACAACTAATTATATACTTTCTAATTAAATCACAATTTTTTAGTCGAATCACTATTTTTAGTCTCATATGAATCGACACGTACATCGCCTCACACGTGTTCGGCTCAGCTCCGGAGATAAGGTTTTCATAGGCCTTCTTATTTCTAAGACATTTCTAGTTAAGAAAATTACTTAGGATTTTTGTTTGGATGTCGTTTTGATTCTTTTGAAAACTTAGAACTCATTCTAAAGTTATTTAAATAAAAAGTGGATACATTTTTCTGGGATATCATCTTCAATATGCTTTAAATTTTTAAATATTATATTTTAATGAAATAAGTTTGATTTATATGCATCTAATATATAATTTGTGTGATTCATTGCCACTTGAAAAATATTATTATCATGATGCTTTATCCTTGTCTAAAAAAATAAATTGTTAATAATAATTATTGAAATAACAATATATCACCCAATTTATGACATTTCAGGAATATAAAATATGATTTCTTTTATGTAATAAATAAATAGATTATATGCAAAACTATTAATATGTTATGTCAAGATAATTTGTATAATAGTAAGTGAAATACAAATAGATTATATGCAAAACTATTAAGATATTCTGCCAAACACCCCTGCAGTTTCACGCGGTTCTAAGCTTAGAACTAGAGTCACGTGACCCTGATTTTAAATATCGATTCCAACAGAGACCATTTGTGCTTTTTCACTTTTTTTTAAATTTGATGTTTTACCTTTGTTTCAAACTTTTTTTTCTTTTATCATTTTCTTTTTCTAACTTTTCTTATATAACTTAATTTATTTATTATATGTAAAATATAAATACTAAAGGATTAATATAATATTTTTTTATTTATTAAATCATTATAATTTTTTAATATTTCATTCTATATAAATTATTAAAACATGATTTTTTATATTTAAATAATATATATTTTAACAAAATTTTTGCCATTAATTTTTTTACTATATATCAAGTATTTTAGTTTTATTAATAATTTTATAATTCACATTTATAATCACATCTACTATTTTCTATTACATCAAATACTTTATTCTTCATCATCAAATTTCACTCCATCTAAACACAATCCGAACTAATATGTCAATTCAACTATTCATGGGAACTTGGCGGAACTTCAATTTTCATTGTCAAACGGCTCTATAAGATTATGCTCATTAATAAAAAAAGAGATATATTTTTTAACAATGAAGAAATTTTTTTTTGATAATTTTATCATATTCAACATTTAAATTAAATTATAGTTTTATCATTTTAAGTTAGAATATATCAAAACATAATAAAATGCTTCTATATATTCTTTAAGGCTGTGTTTGCTGAGTGAAACTAAAGTTCACCCGAGTTCTAATGAATAGTTCGATTTGATAAATTAGTTTGAAGTGTGTTTGAATATATTGGAATGAGAAATAAGGGAGGTGATGTGATATGAAAAAGTAAATACGAAGGATTAATTTTTGGTGAATTTTGAATTAAAAATTGATATTGTAAATAGATAATATAATATTGTTAATAAAGAAAAATAAAAGTATGAGTTACAATTTTTTACTAAAAAATGGTTCAAAAATATATTATTTAAATATAAAAATCAATTTTTTATAATTTATATTTAATGAAATATTGAATTTTTTAATAAAATAATAAGTGATAAATATTATTATATTAATTATTTATTATTCATATTTTATACATAATAAATAAATTATTAATATAATATAGCTAAAAAGAAAAAAAAACTAAAAGAAAAAAGAGTTTGCAAAATAAAAAAAAGTCACGTCGTAACCAGCTGGGCGGAACCAGGGTCACGTGACCTGACCTTGACCCTGATTCTATCGCATTTACTGCGGCCTGGTTCCGCCTCGAGAACCAAGTTGCGTCACATCATTTGAGAAACCAGGTGGAAATAGGGGTTGGTTCCACCTAGTTTCGATTGTCGAACGCAGCCTAAATGCACTTGAGATTACTACTGACTTTTCTCTCAATAAAGAAATATTTTATACACTATCACAACCCGATTTTTGTGTATTAAAAGTTAATTTGAACCATTCTATAATGATAATTAATAATTGTAATAAAATAAAAACATCAACTATATTTTATTCTTCATATAACAAACGTTACATACCGTACATTTTACATGAACAACTTTTATTGAATATAACTCTAGTCAATAATGAAAATGTTAAATGAATTGTCTTTCATACCTAATGACATATTTCATTAAGTCATTTTCTCATGTGTGACCAAGCCAGTTAGGCCATAATTTTAAGGATGACATATGTTAAGTCATGTTTGTCTCTTTAGTGCAATGTTGTGCCTAAAATTTATAAAGTGGTCATCTCGGTGTTGTTTTCATAGAAAAAAGATGAACATATCTAGAGTTTCTACACTGCTAATTTGAAATTGTTTTCATGGTATTTGCATCGAACTTATCGATTATAATTATGTTCAAACAAATTTCAATACACACCTCACATTTTTCATCTTGCATCCTATATTGATGCTTAACTAATCATCTTCAGTGTCAACAATTTGAAATTCAGACTTATTTCTCAACTTTACTAAATCAAATGCATCATCTATGTATGTAATATGAAATTAAATTGTTGTATCTAACACCCAAACTAAATCTTAATTCACAATATTGATACCACATTTTCTTCTTTAATAAAAAAGTACATATCGTCAAATGTAACTACTTCAATATTATTTCTATCAATACACATCTCCTTTTTTAGTATTTTGAGATCCTTCGTGTGATTAATCACGCTTAATTTTTTTGAATTTCTTCTTCAAGTGTTCTGACTCATCACAATAATCACAAGTGATTTCATTTCTTGACTTTGATTTTTCTCTTGACCTTGATTGATTGTGGGAGTGGAAGTTTTTCTATTTACTTCTCTCATGATGTTTCGTGATGAATGTCTTTAATATGTTGTGAGGCTATGCTCATGCTTTTCATATCTCATTGAAGATGGTCTTTGATAAATTTGAAATATAATTTTCCTCCTATAATAGAGTTGTTTAGAGAAATAGCAAAACATTTCTTAAGAATTTAGTAATATAGTACAGAACGCCCAGCTAATTTGAAGGACTTCAATACTCACTTATACTTTAGAATCAAACATCCTTAGGTTTGCCTTGTGCAAACTAAAATGGATTGAAGCAAGGCGATTGAAAGTAGATGATTGATCACTCTATAATATGATGTCTCAACTTTAATTAAAGATTTTGTTAGTTTGAATGTTGAGTTTCTTTGTTTTTGATGAAAAACTGCAAGAAATCATTTCTAGTTGTAGATTGACCCCAAATCAAATGGCAGGTAGGAATCGAACATGCACTACCGGCTCTTCCCATGTGAATCATAATACAATGCTTGAATTTCATCATAAAACATGGTCTTTATTGAGATTAATTAATTAATTAATTATTAAAATATGTTTCGAAAATAGAATGATCATTCTTATACTTTATGTTGATAAGATTTTTTATTATCAACACCTTGTTTGCGATAATTTGCCTTCATACCTTTATTATAATTTTTTCACACTTCATTGAGTTCATCAATATTTGCAATATTATAAAACATATTTAGTCGACTCATTATCAAATTTGTGACCACCTCAATTTTTATTCTCCTCCATTTTCTATCATCCATGTTCTCTCAATTAGATCATAAATGTCTCATCAACTCAGGTAGTCCTTCCCTGGAGACTTCTAAATAGACTAATTTGTTTCTACGAGCACACAAGAGAATTATTATTCTCCACTTATGAAATTTTCTATCACTTTTAAAAAGACTGAACTAATATTTATAAAATTATCCTTTTTCATGCACAAATTTAAATGAAATGATGAAGTAGAGGGACAAAATTTATATGGAAAACTTTTAATGTGAGAGAAAATATTTCGAGAGTGAAGAACAATTTTTTTTACTATAAAACAATAATAGGTTAGGAAATTGTTTACTTTACATCGAGAGAAGAATACAATAATAATATCTTTATGACGATATGAGTTACAAAGATTTCATCCAAATATGAAAAATTAATAAAAAAGCTCCTGTAGTTGGGGATTGGGACCGGATAAAATTTCTTTCCTAAATTTAACTTCAAATCTTTCTTTCTCTTTCCTTTATTTTTTCTCTCCTCATCTCCAGGGCCGTGCACACCAAGAATTCTTTTGCCGTATTATTTTATTATGCATATGAAAATGATCAATATTTTGAGTTCTGTGTTGGATTATAGAAATATATAAGAATTGTGATGAAAACAAAAACTCGTTATCTGCATTCATGACTCATTGATTTGGGACTATCTTACCAGTTACCACTACATTTTTAACCTAAGTTATTCTTTTTTTTTTTCGGTACATAGAGAAGTCCATAATCTTAGTGCAAGGAAATGAAAGATTGAAAATAAAAAAGTACACACACCTCACTAGTGGTATTCGAATTCATGACCTCTTGATCTTCGAGTGATGATTTGCGCCACTACGTTACATCCTTGCTCCATAGCCTGAGTTATTCCGTAATTAGGATTTGTGGATTTGCTTGAAACAGAAGTCACTAAATCGTTATGTAATCTGCTAAAGAATGCATGCAAATTTAATTTTACCGAGACAGCAATAAGCTACAGTAGCATGCATATCTAGTTTGGAGAACCTTCAAGCATCGTTTGTGCCACTACGCTACACCCTTGTTCCTTAGCCTAAGTTATTTTGTAATTAGGATTTGTGGATTTGCTTGAAATAGAAGTCACTAAATCGTTATGTAATTTGCTAAAGATCGCATGCAAATTTAATTTTACCAAGTCAACAACAAGCTACAGTAGCATGTATATCTAGTTTGGAGAACCTTGGAGCATCGTTTGGATGTAGGATAAAATTGAGGAGAATAAAATAAAAGAATATCATATTTTGAACAATAATAAAAATATTCTTATTTAACCTATCATTTGGTTTGAAAATATTATAACATAAAATATTATATTTTACATATGTGGTGTTCAATATCATAATAATAATAAATATTTATATAATAATATATGATTGAATTTTTAAAATATAAAATACGGTTGAAAATTTTGAAAAAAATCGAGATAAATGTATTCTTCTCGAGTTAAAAACGATGATTTTACGTTTTTCAAAGTGATTTTTAAAATTTGATCGAGATAATCCTATTCTACGTTTATATTTTTGTGCAATCAGACGTCCCTTAGCAATTAAGCTACGTGGCATGTCCCATTGAATAGTAATCTAGTGCTTGATAGAAAATTAGAAAAGAGTGAACCTATGTACTATGTAGCACAGTCAAGACACAGCAATGCTAACATTGGCAGATGCCAACTTGGTGCACATTGTGAATCGCCAAAGGCAAGCCCCTTGGCCACTTTGGAACATCATGACTGAAATACAATATTTACTCTCTATTTTCACTTTTTTCAAATGTACTCAGTGTTATAAAGAAATGAACTCTGCGGCCGATCACATTACTAACATTGACGGATGTTCATCTTTTGATATTTTTTGGGAGGAGAATCCACTCTTCATCGATAATTCAGGCGCTTATCTTAATAGATGAAATGAAGTCTTTTCTTTCTTTTAGCAATGCAAGAGCTCAAAGCTAATTGGGAACTAAACATTTACACCTCATAATTATTGAGAGAAAGAGAGACCATCACAACAACAAAGTCCGCCATGAAAAGGTTGGGGTGTAAAAAGGAAGAAGAGAGAGCAAATTACACTTGGCTCAAGAGGTTGAGATGTCGCAGGACATGCACTACATCATGATGACCGCCGTTCTCAGGCTCCATATCCCCAGCATTGCGGCCGCCGTGGCCGGTGAAGCAATACTCGGGCGCCTGCCACTCTGAATCCTCTAGCACTTCTCCTACCTCAAACGTAATCACAAAAATTGACATTCCTGCAAAATCATTATATTATTAGTTGGTATCAAGATTCAAGACTCTTCCGTAAAAAATAGCGGTTTAATTTTATTACATTGTACTATTTAATTCTTTTGTTTTAATTCTATTAAGCTACGGCACAGAGTTCAGTAATCAAACAATACAATTATGAACATGAGGATCACAATGACATTTCAGAGAAGAAATCATACTAAAAAATTACAATGTTGGTAGTGCTCTTTGTGAATACTTCGAATTTTTACATTGAAGGATGACCTCTTGTGATGTGTGGTACAAAGGGTTCTTGTTTTCAGGGAAAGAAATCCTTTTTTTTCCAATGGTTTTATACAAAGTAAAAAAAATTTCAGCTTATGACATCCCAAATGAATCTATTACAGATAACATTTAACTAAAATTTATCCATTTTAGTCACTTTATAAAATAGTTGAAAATGTGAACAAAATATTTCTTTTTTAGCGTGTAATTGCACAATTTAAATGTTTTGCACAATGACTTCTAGATCTACTACACATGGATCATTATAATTTATAATTCAAATGAAATTGCACAATGATGCAAAGTTATCTATCATGGCTGGCTGTTGGCACAGTGGTAAATAATATAATGTTCCATTTTCAAAATTGCAAGATAACTCATTATATATTCTTGATGCAAAATTTCGGTATTGATGCCTTAAAATTAATAATGCTTTTGTATCATTTTTTTTCTAATTTGGAAAAGAGTAACATAATCCCCCTTTGAATGGAAGGGAAAGTGACCGCCGTACCGTCAAAGAAGTCCCAGCGAACCGGCCGCTTGGTGACGACGTCCTCGTAGTACCAGACGAAGTCCGCCTTCTCCCAGACGTCGCAGAGGAACCCGCCGCTGGTCCGGCGGCCCAGGTAGTTGGATCCGGCCACCAGCCAGTCCGGCGGCAGCACGCCGACGGGGAAGTGGCGGGTGAGGCATGTGCCGCCGGCGCCCCGGGTGAAGTAGTAAGACGTGCCGTTGTTCCACTCCACGTCGTAGAGCGGCCGATCCTCGAGCTGCCTCTGAATCAGGTTCAGGTTCCTCCGCCGCGGCCAGTCGTACCAGAGGTCCATGACCATCAGGCTGCCACCCTTCTTCGTCATGTTGACGAAGAGCTCCGCGTGGAACTGCTCCGGCCACGGCGTCGGCTTCGGCGACGCGTCGGAGCCGCCGCCGCCGGCCGCGAGGGCGGCCACGGCGGCCAGGAACAGAGGAAGCAAAAGCGGCGTGATGCCTGATGTCGCTCTCCCCATCCTCCGTACCAAGCTTTGGGCGTGGGCGCGTGGCGCCGCTAAATGTGGCTCGGGAGCGTCACGGCGCACCACGTCTTATCGCTAATTTGGAGCGGCTCGTGACGTGGCCTCGCTCTATTGGCCCCTCTTCTGCCTCGACGATTTGGCCCATTCCCAAATTCAAATCTGTTCTGTTTTTGTATTTTTCCTTTTAATTTTTTTTTTCAATTGGATCTTTATCGTATTCTAAAATTTGCCTTTTCCTTAATAATAATAATAATAATAATAATAATAATAATAATAATAATAATAATAATTATTATTATTATTATAAAAAGTATGCAATAATAATAAGTGAAAAGTAAATTATAATAACAAAAAAATAATCACTCGGACCTCTGAGCGAACCAATTCTATTCAATTAAAAGATATTTGAAAATGTAAATCATTTCCTCATTTTAAGTTCTTAGAACGAAGAGGGACAGAAATTTAATTGTATCATGAAGCCTCATAAGAATACCTCTAACTATTCTTTTATGGAGAAATTTTAGAATAACAAAAAAAAAATGAACAAAAGATGTTCATAATAATAATGCCTAACACTTTACTTAATAAATGTGGTGTATTAATTATAAAATGTTTTGATGTGAAAAATAATAATTTAATTTGAGAATAAGGATAACAATTTTATTATAAATTTACTAAAATTTATTTGATGACTAGTATATAATTATAAAATAACAAAGATTCACCATTGGTTTTCTCAACTTAAATCCCATCCCATTTTAATTTCCAAACTTCATTTGTATCAAACTAGTCCTCTCAACTTATAAGTTTTGTAACAAAATAATCTTCTTAACCTGCAGTAACCATTTTTTAAAACAATTTGCTAATTTGAATGTTGACACAATTTCAATATTCTCTTTCCCCTCTCTCTTTTTAATTTTTATTATTATTTGAATAAATAGCTATATTAATTTTAATAAATATATAATATTTTGCAATGTTTTCAGAACTAGACCGACGATCGGATCAGACTCATCACGGAGTCACGGTTGGACCGATCCGATCGGGTTCGACCGAATTGAACCAGATTTTATTAAAATAATATTATTTATAATAATTATAAAAATATAATATAAGTTATATGATATAGTATATGAATATTGTACTAATAACTTATTAAAAAATTAAAATTAAAATAACATATTTTTTATTAATTACAAATTTTATAATGATAATATAAATAGACTAATAAAAATTTAATATCTATTATTTAATGATGATAGATGTTATATTAATAAATTTTATCTTAAATTATTCTTATTTCTTTTTTTATTTAACACTTTCCTTTTTATTTCCTTTATTTTATGCCTTTTGATAACTTTTCATTATAATATTACTCAATTTTAAATACGTACTTTTTTATTTCAATTCATATTTAATTGTATAGATATGATATTCTCTCCTCTTGACTTTTCTTATATTTTTTCCTTTTTTTCTCATTTAACTTTTCTATTTTTATCATTTTAAAAAAAATTTCTTTTCAAAATCTGTATTGAACTGAGTTGAACCAGTTCAACCAGTCCAGTTCAATCCGCCAATTCAATCGATTTTGTCCGATTCAATGTCAAAATATTTTTTAACACCTAACTGGACCGGATCACCGACTGGTTCGTGGTTCATTGATATTTCGTTTGAATTCAACTTGACATAAAACTTGTCTCCGGAGGTTATGGAGACTATTTTGTTATAAATTTATAAGTTAGGAGACTTGACAAAATGAAATTGGAGGATCAAAATGGGATAAAGTTGAGTAATTAATGGTGATAATTACTCAAATATATATTTTACACTCGTTTTATATGCATATGATGATCATATTAATTAATATATACATTATGTTGTACAGAAATGTTTTTAAAAATTATTTTACTACAAAATCGTTTATTATTTTAAAAGTAAATTTTTTTTTAGGATGATAAATAAAATTTAAACATATTATATTATGTCGAATAATTAAATACAAATTTTATTAAAAATAAGTGTATATTAAGAATAGAATGTCAAATCATTATTCTTAATGTTGTGTTCACTACATTACTATTCAAGACGACCTCATATCTAAAAAGGGATTGTTAATTATTAAATTATCAGTAATATATATTTTTTTAAATTTTTTATGCACAAGTAATTCATGTGACATTTAATATTATTTATTTATAGTAAAATAAATACTTTTTAGTAAATATACATTTTTTACTAATATATCCCAAATCAAAATTAGCTTTTTTATATATAATTTATTTTGAATACCGAAAACTTAAATTACAAACATATATTTTCACCTATAAAATTAAGTTATAATTTTTTATAAAAATATGATAATAATATATATAATAATTCACTATTTTTTTTTGTTTAATTTAATAATTCATTTAGTTAATTTTATAATTTATTTAAATTCATTTAAATAAAATTTTGAAGTACAAATGTGATAATATGAATAAGTGATCTCTTTCATATAAATAATATGTATTGTCAATTCATAAGTAATATGAATTATTTAAGTATTTCATATTACTGGTTCCAATGAAAAGTAATATGACGAGTTCAAAAAATTTCATACGATATTATTCAATAATTTACAAATAATATTCATAAAAAATGTTGCCATATACATTAACGAGAATAAACCTATTAGGCTGTGTTTGGGGGCATGAGAACAAAGAATTTGGAGTTCTCGCGAACTGCACGAATTGACGTCGAAATTCTGCTCAGTCGTTTGGCAATGTTCTAATCGAATGGAGAACTTTTCGATCGATTTGACTGACGAGTTCGGGTTTGTTCTGAGGGGGTGATTGGAGCGGGTTCGTGGACTGGATGGCGGGAGAGATTAACCACAAACCGTAAAATGTATTTAAGCGCGGAAACAGTGATATGTTGCACGAGAGTAAAGCCAAACAGTCTGGATTGAAGCACATAGAAGAAGATAAACTTGATGATCGCAGCAATACTATACTACAGGGAGCTACATTTACATCAATAGCAATATGATCATGGCAGTGTAATAAAATGCCGCGAACGATCCCCATACATCAATGAACATAAGGGTAGTAGTCTACACAAATGTATTTAAAGTTCCAAAATACATCCAAACAATTCAGACATCCAAACAAAACGAAGCACTACGACTGTCATGATCCACACACAATCATCCCAATGAACAATATGCATACCGTAACAACGTAGTCATAATAAGATGTTAAGATAATGATAAAACAGGCTAACTAACAAAAGGAAAATAAGTAGCCAGTACAAAGTATGTCCGATTACATAAAACTATCCCAAACACTTGCCAATCTGTCCATTGGGGTCTTACGATAACTGAGTTTTACACCACACATAAGTAGGCAAAAGAGAAATACCACAGCAACACAAACTTCACTCAATCACGCCTACAACACTTTCCATTGTAGAAACCCATTACATATGCGAATGCCACAATAAGCACTAACACCAAAGTGATAACCCTACGCTTGCATATGCAGTTCACGGAATAGGGTCTGTCCGAGGCACCTATAACATCATGCGAACCTGAAGAGTTCATAGACAAATCAATAACTGGCGAAGAAGAGCGCATACTATAGTAACTCTGCAAAGAAGAACAGACGGCATCGTAGCTATTGAATTTTTTATACGCGCAACCACGATATCCAAGCACTTGTGCTTGACAATCTGCCCACGTGTCAAATATGCCGGTATTGCGACCTTCGTATACAACATAATATTTTCTCGTTGACATGCTAACCCTCGGCGTCTTCAGGTCCTGCCATTTCAACATCGCAGCAAACAAAGTAAGACATCACGAAAAATCATGAAAGGATGAGTTATAATTGGACTGAAGTCCACATGAGTCCGAAGTTGTTCACAAAATTTCGACGCAAAGTAGAAAAAAAGAGGAAGACCACCTACATGACAAATGATTAAGATATTACAGGAGAGAGGAAATTTAGAGAATCAAACACAATTTGACTAAGAAATTACAAGATAAAATGAGTGAAATCGTGTACTAGGTCCATATAAGCAAAGTCCACAACAAAGTAACGAGAATAAAAAGTACAGACATGGATCAATATATGAGAAAATGATGTGTAAGAGCTACCAAAAAGTAATACAAGTGATTAAACAAAATACTCACCTCTACGCCTCCGATGATCAGCCCAAATCCTAGAAGCTATTCCATCCCGCAACATGTCCCCTTTGGTTTTCTCAGACGTAGAGGCGGGCATAGATGGCAGCAGGTCTCCCGCACGTACCGCTTCTGGTTTCGGTAAAATTATCATGTTGAAGTATTTATCATCCCCGGCATGATGCCTTACAAAATTGTGAATGACGCATAGCTTCAACGGATACTGGCAGGGGCTACGCAGCAACCTAAACCTTTTTTCCAGAATTTCGAATGACTTCTCCACACAGTTTCGCAACTGCGCATGTCTATGATTGAAAATGTCCTTCGCATCGCGATACCGACCTGCTGAGGTGCTCTCTGTAAAGGTCCACATATGGTACCTCCCACCCCGATACGGTGCTATGAACTTATCGGAGTTTGCATAACCAGAATATACAAGATAGTACTTTCCTATGTCGGACATAAGTAATAGAGTTAGGGCATCCAAACAGTCTAATGGAAAGATGTATTTTATAACTGTGATCTACAGAATCATACCATCAGGCACACGAAATTCATTCCTCTCCAAGCACCAACGCAAAATCTTCATATCGCCGGCGGAGCCCTCCCAACCAGCGCATACAAATAGAAAAGTGTGATCGAAGGCTGCTGCAGCCATCACATTCTGTGAAAGGAAACCCTTATGATTCCGATACGGTACTGCATTTGACTTTTGCACGTGAGCGGGTATGTGGGTCCCGTCAATGGCACCGAGCGCATTCTACAACACACGTAGGAAAAATGCAAGTAAACGATTTATCCAAAAAATAAAAATAAACTGCAAGGCATGAAAAGCAAATTACCACAAAGTATGGATAAAATCTACAGGAGTCCCGCACTCGTGGATGGACGCTGACATCTGCACCAGGTAACATTATGAATTCATCACATAGTGAACATATCGCTTTTAGGACGTTCCGGAAGTGACGTGATATCGTTTCACCGGAGTGCTGAAAACTCCTCATGCATGTCTCTATTTGTCTCGTTGCGCCGAACAGCAAATAAAAAAATGGCCAGTAGTTCCCCCGCGCTAACATGTTTTGTCGACGCAAGGAGCCCTCGCGAGACCAGCAATTCCTCAAACATAAAAAAGGTTGTGTTCTTCAACCCAAAAATGATGGTAGCCTCTTTTCGGGTGTCCAATCAACATCTCATTAACTGCCTGATCCCCTATGAATGGCCGAGTCCTACACGGCATCTTCGGAATGCTTACAAGGGTCGCAGCTGAGCTAGAGTAGCCTAGCGAGGAAAAAGTGTCATCCTCGACCAATAAATCTCACATGTCGTGAAATTTCATCTAGCACAGTATAATTGAGAAAGTGAAAAAAATATAATATAGGAAAGACAATGCATGACAAGAGATAACACATTTTAAGGCCCCGGCCCCACTGGATTTTACAAGTGTGAAATGACGAGAGGGTACCGTGTTTGGAGGATTCGCCGGTGTTACAAGTTTACTGGGACTGAAGTAAGGGTTGGAGACGTTGAACGAAGATGACACGCTTGAAAAAGTTAGGAAAGGATTTCCCATGACACTTGCTCCGGAGAAAGGTGCACCGACGTCTCCTACGTGGATTGGCGGGGGCGGTGCATAAGTGACGGCACTCGCAAAAGGTGCTACCCCAAATCCAACATTCGACCTGCCAAGATCAGCACCAAAAGCTGTCAACCCAACTGTCGACGGCGGGGGAGGTGGTAACTTGTAGTACTCGGACACTTTTCTCGCTATCCAAGCTTCAAGCATGTGGTCATCACATTGCATGAAAGTCCATAACTCATCTTTGTTCTTCAATGCATCCGCGACGGCGAGCTTCACATGAGGAGGAAGGTTGGGCATCCTGGCCTCTAACCTCGCCCAACATGCATCTTTAGCCCCATCTTTTTTATTCTTTCGCGCCAGCATTTCTTCCATCAAATGTAACTTCTTCAAGGCATACTCTTGTGCCACCCAATTAACGTCCCTGACAGGTTTCTTCTTCTTCTTCTTCGATGAAACTGGAGTGGATCCGGATGTAGTTCTCTTTTCGGAAGATGTGGTTCCATTTGAAGCTGGATCCCACGGGTTAGTTTCATTCTCCTGTGGTCCTTCTATTTCTGCTATGGTCATATCGATAATGTTGTCGTCGGAGCTATCTTATTCTTTTTCTAGGTCTGCTAACTTCGCGGTCGTACATGCCCCCTTCCCCGTGGCTATGTTCTTCGCGAAGAGGAAGACGAAATCATCAGAATGGAGAAATCGTTTGATTTTCACCCTCGCGTAGTCTTTGTTCCCCTATCATAGCAAGACAATAGTGTCAGAACATCTCTCGACGAAAGGACAATGTGCATTTATTCACAAAATTAGAACTCACCGCAATAACCTCATCCCACATTCCCTCTTTCGACGGCTCGGGCATGCATTTTTCCGGATCCCAACCCCATCCACTCTTGTTGGCTAGGGTCCTACACAACTCGAAGTTCCTTTTCATCACCTTTAAATGGTTTTTATGTGCTCCACCATCATCCTCTCACGAAAGTGTTCATTGAACCTGTTGCACATTCTTTTCCACGCCTCTGGTGCGAAGGTGTTACTCTTGAAGAAACCGTCAACATTTTCCTACAACATCATCCCTACGAAGTAGGAATCCATAATGCCACTCTAGTGGCTAGATCTTGCCTTGTCCAAAGCTAAGGTCAGCAGCTGACTAGTCGCATTTCGAGATTTTCCCGAAGGTCGTATATGCTATTGGATACAATGAAGGACGAATGCATAACTTTGCTAAACTAACATGTTTTGTGGAACTGATGGGATTTATTTTGTGTCGGCCTAGAAGAGTGACGTATAATGGCCTCGACTTACATATTACTAAGGTTACACCATACATGATTTAAAAAGTCGACCAGCACATATTAAGAGAGGTTGCGATCAAATCTACAACTCGGTGCCATATGATTCAAACATATGCCTAATAATTTAGCAGTGAAAGGTAACTTGCTTGCAATATGATTACACCATACATGACAAGAGAGGGCAGAGAGACATACTCATTTGATCAGCAGAACACAACAGAAAAGGATAGACAAGGGGTGTCCAATCTATAAGCTACAATTTCATTAACTCGTCTAATACCAACAAAACATCAGGACATAACATATAGACCTTACTTTTCTGTGGCTAACTCTACATAATCATAGCATCCAACATATCACAGAGCCAATAATTCAACGAAGTCTCATTTTACAAAGTAACTGGAAAGTGAAAGGAAATAAGAAATAAACATAATAAACACGTTCCAATCATGAGAAATGTCGATCGGCACATGTTAAGAGAGGTTGCGATCAAATCTACAACTCGGTGCCATATGATTCAAAAATTTGCCTAATAATTTAGTCGTGAAAGGTAACTTGCAAGCAATATGATTACACCATACTAGTAGAAAAAGGTAGAGAGACATACTCATCTCATCAACAGAACTCAACAGAAAAGGACTAACAAGGGGTGTCCAGGGGAAAAGCTACAATTTCATTAACTGAACTAATATCAAGAAAACATTAGGACATGACATACCACCGTTACTTTTCTGTGGCTTACTCTACATAATCGTAGCATCCAACATATCACAGAGCCAATAATTCAACGAAGTCTCATTTTACAAACTAACTGGAAAGTAAAAGGAAATAGGAATTGTATCAAGAGTTATCTAGCACAGCATTACGGAATTACCTCAGCGGATGTTGCTGGAAGTGAAGTTGTCGTGAGAGGGTACCGCGGGATCACTACGTTAACTCGTCCTACCTGCCCAAAAGAGAGACATTAAAATCCTTACACTCATTAATGAATTACTCCTGACTCAATCGTAATCGGAGAACCAAAATGTGTCGGTGAGAATGTTCATAATGATGCAATCATTCAAGTCGTTGGTGAGCAATTTCTAGACATCTATACACTGAAATAAGAAGGTATAAAAGATCAAAAGTAAAAGGGAGTAACTTGCATGTTTCTTATAAGACGACAGAGCAATAATCATATAATTGCTTTGTATTAAACTTGGTCAGCATCTTTATACACACATACCAAATATGTTGACAGTCGCCGTTATGTTCGACACCTATCTTTAGGTTGAAGAAGTATGAAAATGAAATCTAAAATTTGTAAATACAATTATGATATCTAAGTAGGAGACTGTTTGTCCCTCATCCGCAAAGCATTAATTTTCAGACCCTTTCTCAGGAATTTCATTCCTTTTAAAAGATGACGGAACAACATCAACCACTAATAATTCTGTTTGGTGCGTAAGTGAAGTTTTGAATTTGTATAAATTTTTGTCTACATAAAAATCTGGAAGTAGTACCTCCCAAAATGTAGCCATTCTGTGAAAGGTTCCTCAAATCAGTAAAAAGGTGCCGATATTTTCAACGGCACCGACAAAAGAGGCCACGTTCGATTTAGAACTCAAATCAGACGAAAACATGACCTAAGGCACAAAAAATCGCAAGACCCGTCCAAATGGAAACCCTAAATCAAGAAATGACAGATCATGAAACTTTGTTCAAAAATCACGCGCTAGAAAATGATCCGGAATACAAGGTTGCCGGCGAGGGAACATTTTCATCAAGATGAAAAACAACGACCGACAGCGAGGCAAATCACATATCTGAGAAATAGGAACGTCGACCTTAACCTAGGCAACTCGGGACAGGCATTACAAATGTCCGACGACAGACGCTGCGGCCAAGAAATCGATCGGCGACAGAGATTGCAAAAGACGACGCCCAAAAAATTTTGATGACGAAAAATCAAATGACGAAGGTCGACGAACGAAAGAGCACTAACCTGCGAACACGTTCTCCGCCATTTCGCCGTGTCGGCCGGTGTCACAGATCGAACGACGAAGCACCGAGCGGCGTATCATGCAACTCCCGGCGTCGGCGAATTGTGACTTCCACGAATGACTCTGCGCAGGCGGCGAAAGGGGAAAGACATCGGCTTTGCTCAACTTCGGCGTGGGTTTCGAGATTGTTCTGTTGCGCTCGCGAACAATCCAAAGTTCTTGCTCGCGGCAAGAACTTTGGTTCGGGAACAACATGCGTTGACAGGAACTTTTTTTGCGGGCCCCACCGAAGCTGCCGGGTGTGTTTGGCAGAACTTTCCATTGTTCGGATGGAAAGTTCTCATCCAAACACACCCATAGGGACTATTTGGTATCGGGTTATAACAATAACTTAGTATTATTCCAGTGCTTGCATCCAAACGAGGTCAGAATAAGAACAAGTTATTGGATAAAAAATGTTTATATCGGTCATATGTCTTTTGCATTAAAAATTTAAAAAGTAAGAATAATATGTTCTTGCTATTAACATGAACAAGGAAGGAACTATTATTTTTCTTTTTTAACATTTTTAAATAATCAAGAATGTACAGAACAAAAATGTTCGTATACAAATTTGTCCTTGTTCTTGGGGCAAATTAATCTCTCACCAAATAATCCCATAAAGTTTTGTACTATAATATCTAAATTCTATTTTTTCAAAAAAAAATCGTTTGGGGATTATTGTTTTTTGATATAACTTAGAACTATCAATACTGATGTATTCGATTTCATTTGGGGTTATTGTCATTTGATATAATTGTGCAAAACATAACAAAAACAAATACTCGGGTCGGGTGGGTGTCCTTGTTGGGTCGAGTCCGAACGCTTGTCATTTCTGTTTTACCGCGAGCTTGAATTCTACTTTACTTTGATTTTCTCACATGAGAAAAAAAACAAATACTCGAAATGGGTTTTTTTTCCTAAAAACCTTTTTTTTATATAATTGAGCTATTTTTTATATGAAAACGAGTTTCTTCGACAATAATTTTATTATTACAGTACGTCTACCCCAACACTATTTAAATCCAGTACTAATCAGAATCCATTTTCTGGAATGAAATTGAATTACGAAAGACTCAAATATTGAAATCCAAAGGAAATTCTGTTCTAAAGTTTTTTTTTTGGTTATTTCAAGGGATAAATTTTGCGGTCTTTTGCAATTTTTCTGAGAGGAAATGCTACTATTTTAGTCTTAGTTTTTAAGTTACGTTTGCGGTAGTCTGTTTCTTTTTAAATCATTATAATGATATTTTATTTATTTTTCTATAAACAAAATAAATAAAATTTAAAAATTAATCATTTTCACCCATAAGAAAAGAAAACAAATGTTAGAAAATTAACTAATATTTCTACAAAGATATTTTATTTCTATAAACATATTTTTTAAAAATTAAAAGTTTTTATGTAAATTTGTACAATGCCTGGTAAATTCTAGACGTCGGCAGGGCCAGAACCGGGTATTCGCTCACATGCGAATAAAGAATGAGAAAACGCGAAGACGCGGCATTCCCCTTTTTTTATCTCTAATAATTTAATTCTTTTTTCCTCCACACCAACCCCCCAAAAAATAACCGGCTTTGTATGCGACCACAAAACGATGCCGCCATCACGCTCAAGTCCCAACACCTCCGAAACCCATCTCATCCGTCCATTTCCGTACATCAAAGCGGTACGCGAGAAACCAACGAGTGAGATGCAAACTCTGCCGCCCCCTCCGCACGCAGGTCCGTATGCGGCCGCGCGTTGCACGAAGACGAGCAAAGCGACGCCGCACCTAAGTCCACCTCCTCTCACCTCCCCGCTCCTGCTCCCTCTGCTTCCTCTCTCCTCTTCGAACGCCGGATTCGTTTCGTCTCCTGAGGAGGTACGCAGTAGATTGTTCTCACTCCCGATCGCAGTGCTCTCTCCATCGAGTTCATTATTGATCGCTGTTTTCTTTTGGATTTTTCTTTTTGTCGTTTGATCGGTTGACGTCCGATGAAGTGTTCTTGTTTACGTCTTCTTATGATTCATTGTATCCAGAAAATGTTGCGACATTTTATACACCTTCTGTTCTATGTATTTGACTGTTGTGATAAATTTTGGTACATTATTACTTGTGATGGGCAACCAGTTGGTGGTGGTTCCTCTGGTATTAGGATTTAAGATCAAGTTCGTACTTTCAGTTGGGGTGGGTTTCCGGCTTTGAGGATTGCATCGGTTTGATAGCAATGAAACTTTGGTATCCTTAGCAGGTTAATCGCCTCCATGTGTATTGGAATACGATGCTTTATTGGGAAAAATGTGTACTTGAAGTAGAATGTGGTATTGCAAAATCCTTGCCTTGTTGTTTCATATCATAGTCTGTGGTACACAAAAGAAGGATAGAAAATGTGTATATCTTGTCGAATTTTGCAACCCAAGTTTGAGAATGCTAGTTAGGTCTAGTTGGATGTTGGTTGCCATAACTGGAGAGATTGTTCACTATAAGTTAGGCTAGTTATGATATATCAAATTGTTCTAAAATGTGAGGAACCTTTCAACAGGTAATCTTAGGTGCTCGAGTCAATATAAAAGGAGGTTTCAGAGCAAAACTACTTAGATTAGAAAGAATACGTTCTTTTAACAATGATGTACACAAGATCTTTATGAGATTCTAATGACATTCCAATGTTAACTGAATTTCTAACTGGGTAATGAAAGTTTTCACTTACTGCACATGCAGTTAATTTTCATACAAAATAGCGGAAGTCATTCTGCGGTCAGAAGAAGGTTTCTGACAGACTTGGCATTCTTAATTTTCGGAGAGACAGGTATATTACTTGTTGAAGATGGTACTGTCATGGATTACTTATGCATTATTCTGATGTTAAGAGTATCAATATCATTACCATTTCTTATGTCAAGCGACTTGCGGGACACTTGTGGTTGCACTCAGAAGATGTATTTAGCTTTTCATTTTCTCTTGCTAAAACTGTCGTAAAATTGGTAGTTTGATGGAAAATGAATGAATTGTTTATGGCATTTTTTACGGATTAACATTTTCCCATCACTATGTTTTGCATATTAATAAGATAACTCTCAAGTTCCTACATATCTTGTCATACTAATCACACAGAGCTACCCATGTCATTTTCAATGTTGATGCATAATGCTTTCTCATGCAAAACACGTTTCCCATTTTATCCCAATGCTATATAGATGTGTTGAATTCTTGTCCTGCTGTATATCTATGATAAATGTTGTAACATAATGTTTCTTTGACATCTTCCATGTTTCTTTTCATAGTGGCACTTTGTGCAGTCTTCCGTTTGATTGCTTCCGCTTCTAATGTTCCTTTTCCTTCTCAAAAAAATAATGTTCCTCTGCCGCCATCTTTTTTCTTGTTCTGTTGTGAAATGAGCAGAAACGTTTCCTTGTAAACCTAATCCAATGCACTTCTTCCAATGCTTTCAGTTCCTCTATCAAAGTCTTGTAACTCCTACTGTCATTACCGTTTGGTCTGTCGTGTACTCTCTAATGTGCATTGATGAACATATCATATATTTTTCTTAAATCTTTTAACTTGTCATCTTCCTCTCCATCTCTGTCCTTTCCTGAGTTGGATCAGTTACTTATGCATATTTCACTTACTAATCCATCTCTTGGGTGTCTTCTAGTGACAATTGAGATGTTACACTTTCTGGAGTCAAATTCATCTACTTTTTCAAAGTACTTGCTATAAAAAAGAGTTTTCCAAAATAAATGGAAGTTACCTTTACATAGAAAAGTGAAAGCACAACATTGTATCTATAATTCTTTTTAAATAAAGATTCTTTTCCAACAACAACAAAACAACAACAACAACAACAACAAAGCCTTATCCCACTAGATGGGGTCGGCTACATGGATCATACGACGCCATTCCGCATTCGTTGACCCATGTTCATGAGATTCGACAGGGTTTTACGCTGGCTGTCGGGGCCTAACACAACCCTCCTCCTTTATCCGGGCTTGGGACCGGCTATAAAACATAGGCGGAGTTAAATAAAGATTCTTTTTTTTCCATGGAAAAAAATAAAGATTCTTTTCCATGGAAAAAAATGAGAGAACGACTTTATAGCTACAAATCTCTTTCTTTACTTCAGTCTATTGAGACGGAATTTATAGAAATACTCTAGGTTGTTTCTATTACCTGGTTAGGAATATTAAGTTCTTCAAAAAATACATAAGAAAATTATATTTCTCATTGACATTATTTTCTTCTTTCGCACTTCAAATGTCACTTGTCAACTTTGACACCAGTGTTGCTGCCAGGATCTTTACTTTTGCCACTCTTTGTATTTCCTCGGTTTACGAAGTTCCTGATACATATAATACACACATACATACATAAATATAAATATAAATATGAACATGTCATCTACTAAAAATCTCATGACTGAGTATTGTGCCTGAGATTTTTTCCCAAACTATTTCTCTACTTTATAAACTCCAGTAACTCAAGTTTTATGTTACCAGCAAAGAGTTGTGAACACCTTTCACAGCACCAGCATGGTGAACACGATGTTTACCATCCTGTAAATGTCATGATGGACATTCTGTGATCTTGCTCCTGAATTTCTGGACGTTATCTCTTCATGGTGGTAAAGCATATTTAATCATAGGTTTCGCTGGATGACACCAGTTTTGTCTGTACTTTTCTGCTGCTCCCACGTGTGGTAGGATTTTCGCAGGAGACAGATACCCTCCTGCGTCTTCTGCATTCCGTGAAATTGGTACTTCACTATCCTGATATCAGTTTTGGAAACAGTGTTGTTAGATGCTAAATAGCTGCTTCTGTTGAAATTTCTAGAAATTGCAGGTATGGGCGCATTTTGCTGTTGTCTATCTTCAGAAGATTTTGAAGAATACACTCGCCCAAGCAATCCTGTGTATAGGCAGTGCATATGCTTAAGATACTTCTTTCATCAACTATTAAATGGGGTAATGATGGAGCGAGTTCCACGAATTTTGGTCAGAGTTTTTATTATGTTTATTTTGCACTTTTGTCATCTGGGCATGATGATGGCCTTAATATTTTGTTCTAACACATTTCATTTTCTCTTGAACAAAATCATTTTGTTCTTTGCTATTATTGCTCTGTTTTAAAGTCTAATATAGTTTTTTTCTGTTTGTCCATAGTAAATTGTCACGTAATGCTTAATTTTTCTTCTCTCCTATAGTATACTGCAACCTTTCAAAGACTTGAAGGGCGCACAGTAACTTCCACTCTTCAGACAGCAACACCATTGACACCATCAGCAGTTGCCAATACATCAGTTGATAATTTGTTGTCTGAGACTTACCAGCTTGTACCCCGACCTCTGCCTTATGACACTGATCCTAGATATGCACGTTCACAACGTGAGGGGTTGGTCTCAAGGCGTGAAAAATCCATGGGCCACCTGCATGAAGATCCTCAGACTCTTAGAAGGAATGGCAGCAGTTCTGGTGTTGAGAACTTAGGTAGCAGTAAAAAGCGAATTGCTGCAGAACCTGAAGAGGGATGCAAACTTACTCGGGCTGAATCAGAGAAAAGTCTCTCTGTAAAATCCTATGGAACTGGCTACGTTATAACATCATCAGAAGATGAAGATGTCTGCCCAACATGTCTCGAAGGTAAGATTCTTGCTTTGGCATATATTCTCAGAGTTGAGAACATATCAAGATTACTGAATAGAGCATCCAATGTCGTAATCATGATTTTAAATTTAAGCTTTTATGCCTACTGTTTTTGTCAACAACATATGAGAGTTTGAGTTCATAATGGAAACTTGGGTCGGTCAAACTCAAATGAATCAAATTAATGTGCTGACCCTTGCTTGCAGAATATACACCTGAAAATCCAAAAATCATAGCAAAGTGTTCTCATCATTTTCATCTTAGCTGTATATACGAATGGATGGAAAGGAGTGACAATTGTCCTGTTTGCGGCCAGGTATCTCGTGCCTTTCATCTTTTAGATATCAGGATCTTGTTTTAGTAGTTCTTCGTGGATCACCATTTTTTTTCTTTCGATTGTCAACTATTGTTGTCATTCATACCCTCGAATGGTTTTGCCCTTGCATCTTTTGTTCTTTTTTAGATAAGGCGATATACCTCTTGCATTGTTGCATCGCAACAGAATTACACTTAAACAAGGACCTTGCATCCTTCCGTGTTAAGGCTCGAATGTCTAATCAACCATATTCACATATATTCCTGTTTTGCAACTGAACTGATGCTTTTCGCTGTGCTTCTTCAGGAAATGGAATTTTGCGAGACACCATAAGAAAAGATTCAGTTAAATCTTATCGTGCGAGACATTTCAAGCAAATGTAATTCTTTCACTGAATGTTGTAAATAAACTTCCCGTTGGCCTCTGAGAATGCAAACACTACTATCAAGCATATACTAGATATGTAAGGACACTCATAATGCAAAAATGATAATTGTTTACATATTTAGCTGTTTGATTCTATTCATGAGCAGTAGAGTGAATGACAAGCGCTCTATGCGGTTTCGTCATGCTGTAGTCAAGACATGCTGATCCATTCATCACGTTAATTAAGGGTACTAGTGTTGAATTGAGAAATGTTTTTTTAGAGTGGCAATAGTGATGCTCTTAATTAATCATAATTGACCTAACGTGGATTCGTTCTCATATTTCCAAGCTGCCCAATGATTTCAATCCTACAGAAACTCACCGATGAGTCTTCAAACAATTAAGTTCTTGCAATAAATTTCTCTAATGAAATCATACTCATGGCTAATAATGAATATGCATGTTTTGAAATTGAGAACTCACGGTCTGTTACTAAAACTGAACCCCAATAAGTCCTTTGTTTTATACCAAAACCAAAAAAAAATCTTAACCATTGATTAGAAATAATAGTCGTACAGAGTGAGTTGAAGTCCTAAATCCGAAGCTGCTAAACTAGCCAAAAGATTACTACGAAGGATCCAAATGTCCCATAAGCAGTACCCAAATAAGAAATAGGAGGGCAGCCCATAGGAGTAGCTTCGAATTCTTCACTCTCCTTTTTCTTCTCTGAAAGAAAGATTATCAGATTATTTAATATTTATTGACGAAATGATAAGATGTGTCCGGATACAAAAAAAGATCAAAGGTGGGGGCACATCCTGTCAAAATACGTTAATAGAAAATGAGTTACTGTCATTAGCTAAATAATATGTGACTTGGTTTGCCTTCTTAAAAATGTGTCTTGCTTCAAAGTATTTAAAGGTGAAGACACTGTTCCAAATGTCAGTCATGACATTCTTCAATCTTCCATGGACAAACTACTATGCTCACAATTTTAATTGTCATTCTCAGAGACAAAATATTATACTTTGGTTCTCCGGCTTCCTTAGTCATTTTTCAGACGGTAGGATTTAGGAACATGCATCACTTTCTGATCAGTGGCGGAGCCAGGTGCCTGCACATGCAGACACTCGAAAGCTCAATATGTATTTTATCAATCTACTTTGACACAAGTATCTGCTTGGCATAGTGATTAAGATATGTAATTTATAGACGAGTGACAGTGTTTGAACTCCAGTGACTACCTCTGAAATTTTTGCTGGCTTCGCCTTTGTTTCTGGTGGAATGTAAAAACTTATAATAAATACGTTACTGCACGATGAGACGTGATATCCTCGTCAATATATAGAGTCAACCTATCAACCGGGTTGACTCAAGCACTGCACATGAAGTTTCACGCGATCACAACATTTCGATTTCAATTCTTATTTTTATTTATGCAACTTTGAGAGTTTCAAAATCAGTCATAAATTCAACGTGTAGTTCGAACATGCATCGTAAAGATATGTAGGGCTCTCTCGTAAGGTCCGCTAACAACTTTACAAAGGCTAAATAATGTTTTTTTTTGTAACATGGATTCATCACCATCCGATATAAATGGTTGATAGATTGAGAGAGAATAATCCTTTTTTTTCAGCCCCAGTGTTTTTAGAAGGTGACGTCGACAACTCAATTCGTATGCGGCGCTAATAATTATGTACAATATCACATGTTGAAAATCGATTTATCATCGAACTAAGATCATCCCGCATTACTTATTTGACGATGATATATGAAATTTCTGACAAAAGGTTTTTACATTCATACCAACTCAAATTTGAAAGTTTACGAAATTTTTTTTGAAAAATAATAACCTACGTTCATAGCTACATTCCACTCCAACCTTGATTTGAAGATAATAACCTAAGTTCATATTTTATTTCTTACAAGAGGAAGGCAAGAAAACGTTTTAAGAATTCACTTGATAGCTAAAGTTCATCAATATTGTAGCTTTATTAAGTTGTTGGGAATCCCGAATTAATGTCATATTTAGGTTTGAAAACATGCAGATAACTCTCTCAACTTCAAAAGCATTGGTGGAATTCCCTATGTAACCGAAGAAGTATTGGTCGAATTAGGTCTACTGATATTTTGATTTGGAATCTGATATCAATCAAGACCGGTTGAAGTTGGTTAAGCTAAGAATTCGAATTAATAATCTCATATTTAGTTTTTAATCTTTAATATTTTTACTTAATAAACAAGAAAATTATAACTCAAGTAAATGATGTGATCTATTAACTAATAATAATAATAACTACTACAAGTTTACATTAGAATGGTTAGTGATCAGAATCATTAAAGGCCAAAAAAATATTTTCGAAAATTGACGAAAATTCCGAAGATATTAATTTAATTTGGTTAGCGACCAGCCAATTCTTTTCCTTGATGTAATACGATTTTAGAAATTATAATTTCGAAAAGAAAAATTAAATTATCTATCAATTTCTAGTACCGTCGGGCACACCGCACACCGAGTATTAAAAAGATTCTTATAATTTTAAAACAAAAATACCCAACTTTCGTTCCAGCAAAAGAAAAAACAAAATTAAATTATTTTTCTTCGAGTTCGATTTTTAAAATATTATATTATATCCATCTCCCCATCCCATGTGCATTTTGATCATATTTGTACCGCCTCCACGTCTCTCTCTCTCTCTCTCATCGTGTGGTCTCAAAAGAGAGGAGTGGCGATCGACAATAAATATGATGGAATCAGAAGGCAGCCACCGCCATGAACGATGAGAGCCGAGCTCCCTTTGCAGCATTGATTGAGAACCCAACTACCACCATCTGGCCTCCTCTTTATTGCTCGCTGTGTCATGCCCTCCACACACACAGGTAACCCTCAAGTTAGCAGACTGATGACATATCTAATGTATTTATTGCATAGTTGACATAGATGTGCATTCATGTGTATATAGCATGCAGCTGCAGTAGAGAGAGAAGGTTCAGCAATGGACAGTTCCCAAGATGGCGGGCGGCTGTTGTCGGGAAGCGACGACGAGGAGAGGAAGAAGGTTGCGCAGATGAGGGCCTACGTCGAAGAGCAGGATCCATCTGCCAAGGTTCTTCTACTTGTCTCCCCTGTGGAGTTTTTGGATTTGCTATCTGCTAATTTCTCCTTTACTTGCTCTCGATTGGTTCGGCCAACGATTGCAGCATATGTGAAACGTGAAAGGCAAAGAATTGTTTTTTTTCTTTTTGAATTTTACGGTAGTCATATGAATTTATGATCCGAATCATGGGATGTAGCGTTTATTAGTGCGAATATGTGTAGAACCTTAATTATCTTGTCGAAATTGATTCGATCTTTCAAGAAAATATGCTGCACAGTAAGCTACAGGTGCACTCCGTCGCATGACATTAATATGCTTGGTGAATGGCTTCAGAGAATTGGTCTCCATTTTTCGTTATATGCAACAAGAGAATGAGTCTTATAACATATGGGAGATATTGATTTTTCACTACTATGGTCATAAAATAGAAATTGGTCCACAGGTAGACAATCCTGTTAATGGAGATCAAAATTATTACATCTGGAATATGTTGTCATGTGAAAACTCATTCTTATGTCTTGAGTAAGCATTTCTTGTGACATGGGACCAATCTACTAATCCTCGGAAATGGAGTTTAATCTGTTTCTTTTTTGTTTATGATCAAGATAAATATGCAGTTGAAAAGTACCAAAATGCTGAAAAAAGGCATGTGATTCATACTTGGTTGTTGGATTTCTTGGATCAATCACTTATGTATTTCAGTTTCTTATCATAGTGATACTCTGCCTGCATCAATTGCAGGAGGTGGACAATTTGATGCTCAGGAGGTTTCTGCGTGCACGCGATCAAAATATAGACAAGGCTTCTGTCTTGTTCCTGAAATATCTGGATTGGAGGAAAGCAGCAGTTCCCAATGGCTTCATCTCAAAGGCTGAAATCAAGAATGAGCTTTCTCAAAAGAAGGTGTTCCTTCAGGGATTCGACAGGATGGGGAGGCCCATAGCAGTTGGTTTTGCTGCTAGACATAATTACTCCAAGCGAAATATGGATGAGTTTAAGCGTAAGTTACATAAATCTAATTCAGTGGTACAACAAATCATTCTAGCTTCTGTTTGGTCCAACTTATGAGAGTTCATCTGCTTGGAATCTTCAGGTTTTTGTGTGTACCTTCTCGATACAACATGCAACAGGTAATTTTTATCTCTAGCTGGCAATGGAATCTGAAAAACATTTTTACAGAAATAAACAAAAAGAGTAGAATTCCATAGCAAATGGAGTTCAATATCATTCTTGTTTTGGGATCTTTTCAGCATGCCTCGAGGTCAGGAGAAGTTCACTTGCATTGCTGATTTCAAAGACTGGGGATATTCCAATTGTGACATTCGCGCATATCTTGCAGCTCTAGATATCATGCAGGTTCGTTCGATTAGATTATGTAGGATGCTAATTTATCAACAGAAGTTGACAATACTCAGTGCAAAAACAAAAAAAAAATTATGATGAAAGAGAATGGAAAGAAAGGTGCTAAACATTGAGATATCCTTTCCACAATCATAACAGGGACGAAGAAAAGAAGAATCAATTATCTGTACAGGAAACAACAAAAAATCTACCAATTGCTGTCAAGTGATGCAAATGTAATATCAGAAAAGATAAACAATGAAAATTCAGGCTAATGCAACTAATAAGATAAACAATGGTAGGAATGTGTGTGTGTGTTGATTAGACAACCCCAATCATATGTAATAGTGTGCTAATTTTCTTTCCTTTTTGATACACATATGCTAAGGATAGTTGTCATTATACAATCGCAGAATCACTACCCTGAGAGGTTGGGCAAAGCGTTTCTGATCAATGTGCCATCTCTTTTCATGAAGGCATGGAAGATCATATACCCATTTATTGACAACAACACAAAGAAGAAGGTGACCTTATTGTGAAATCTGACACAAAAAACAAAGAGTTCATCTTAAGGAACCTTTCTCTTGCCATTTTCTGCTCTCTGATGCTGGTAAATTTCTTGCAGTTCGTTTTTGTTGATGACAACTGCTTAAAGGCTACTCTCCTAGAAGACATTGACGAGGGCCAACTTCCAGAGATTTACGGTGGGAAGTTGCCATTGGTTCCAATCGATGAGTCTAAGATCCAATTGTGATAAATATATCTATCCTGATTAATTGTGCTAGTTTCTTCGTTCCTTTTTTTTTCCTTTCGGAAGAACAGTTTCATTTATCTATTTATCACCAAACACATGAGTCATAAATGTTTCGTTTAATTTACACACGGACTTATCTGTACATTATGCTTTGGTTCACTAGTCATTTCGGGCATTTTGCATACTTCACGATAAGAAAAAATATTGTCTTATAATTTTATCATAATCAATTAGTTAGCTAATTAAGTAAGTTCAATGTGTCATTAATAAAGGTGAAAAAAGCGTTGCCATAGCTATTTGGGTTATCTTGTGTCTCTCCTGTTCTGTATCACGCATGTCATAATAGACAAAAAAACAAATTTCAATAATTACGAACATGTTCTTCTGTTTCCTATCAAAAATCCAAAATAATAATAAAAAAGACAAATGATAACCCTAAAGGGGCTGTTTGGAATGGTGGAAAAAAAATTTAATTCCAAAATGTTCCTATAGCAAGAACAAAATGAGAACAAGAAAGTTTTAAGGAGAGACAAGAACATTTTTATCTTTACTTTATGTTGTTTTTATAATCATTAAAAGTGGGTGTCACACAATGTTAAAAAATGATATTTGAATGAAAAAATAGGAATAAAAGATTAAGGATTCGTTTGGCTTAGCTGATACAGAATAATTGATAAGTTGAAGCGCTGATAAGTATTTTATTGACTGAAATTTATTTTTAAAAATAAGTAGTTACACATTTGAATAAAACTACTTATATAACTAGTTAGTTATAAGATAACTGACTTATTTTTTTTTAAAGAAAACAAATACTCCTCTCTCTCCTTATTTTTTTATTTATAAGTAGATTTGATATGTCCTTATTTTTTTTTAAGTTATCAAATGTTGAGATTTTTTTAAACTAACTTATAAGCCACTTGTAAGTTTAGCCAAATAACCCCTAATTCTTATTTTGTTCTTATACCAAACAATCCTTAAATGGCGGAGCTTGTTGAGAATTCTTATGCCCAATTTTTTAGTTACATATAGATTTGTGTATTGTCTTGAAAGTTAATATATATCAACTGCTTTTTTTTACAAATGTTGGGTGAACCCATACAATTTTCTTCGAACAACAATTTACTAATAGCAGTTACATCATGATCCAGTGACATAATTAAGGAACTAATTGAAACAATTGTGGGCTTTTCTGATAGACGTCGCGGATTAATTTCCTAAAAATGTTTTATTCAATCAAGAGACAAAAAAGCATATCAATTTTGAGCATGAGACTTTCTTCATTGCATGATCATGAGAAGATTCTTTAATATTGCTCCTCTTCTTAGTGTTTGTAACCCCTCTTACTGTAATTTCCTTCTTCTGCAAGTCAACCATGTAGTCCAATAAGCCAGCTACAAAATGAAAAATATGATAATTTATAGCCAACCAGATTATCCCCCAGTCATATTTGAAAATGGAGCATTTCATATATAAACTGTGGGTTGTCCTTAATGTCACTCCTCAAATTCTTAATGTCACTTCAAATTCACCATTTTACTCTTTATTTTATTTTACTTTATTTATTATTCTCAAAGGAGTCTCCTTAATTTTCACTCAATCATACTTATTAAATAATCTCACACGCGTTAACTCTCTACCATCTCTTTCCTCGTGCTATTGATTCATGCAATTAATTAATTTTTTTATTAATAGTATAATTTAGATTATTGAACAAACATATTAATTTAATTAATATATAAATTACAACAAGATTAAACATATAATATTATTTTATGAATATATAAAATAAAATGAAAATAAGAAGAGAAAAATTATTTTGTGTAATTGTTTCTCAAAATAATTAGTCCATTGTTTTTTTATTTTTTATTTGTTAAAAAGATACTAATTATCAAGTTGATTCAAACATCTTTAACTAGTGTTTTAGATCCAATCTAATTCATCGTCATGTCTTAAAAATATTTATTTAACTACAAATAATTGATTGAACAAATTACTTTAAAAGATATATTATTAGTTTATTAAGAAAACAAAAGCAACAAAGACTTTTCATAAACTTAATAATCTTAAGAAATAAATACATTTGTATTTTTTTGTCTAATATTATTGTGATTTTCGTATTAATTAAATTAATATATTTGTCTAATAATTTAATTTATATCATTAATTAAATAATCAATAGCATCAGGAGATAGAATTGATAAAGTGTGTGTGATGATTAAAGAAGAAAAGTTGGGTGGAAGGTAAAGGGGCTCTGAGAGAAAATAGCAAATAAAGTAAAATAAAATGAAGAATAGAATAATAAATTTGAAGTGATAATAAAAATGAGAGGAGTGACATTAAGGGCACCCAAACTGTGGGACTCATGCCTTTTTATATGGTTGCATGTGCATATAGAAATTTGTGCATGCATACTAATAAATTATAATATATACCCATATATAAGGAGTATTAGATTTTCTGTATGCATCGTACATATTATTGACATATACAAAAATGGATCCTTCACTTATATTGGACTATCATTGGAGCACTTTAAAGGATGTGTGTACATGGAAACACTTTTAAACAAAATCTTCAGGAGGATTTATCATTTTTCAATGATTTTTATGTGGTTAAGAATGTTTAATTAGTATATACATTGTGATAGCTAGTCAAATTAAGGTTCTTGTTTAATAAGCGAGATTAATGTTATATGTTATCATGTTTTCAAGTTCTAATTACGATGCTCATATCAGTACGTACCAACAGGTAACAACTATTAATACACGAACATCAAGTATGCTGATGAGATATAATTTCAAGTTGTGATAGTACATTAATGTATACACAAACAATCAAATTGATGCGCTCATAACTTTGAGCACGATGGCGCTTGATATTAACTATATGTATATATGTATATGAGTGTGTCACACACTTTTCATGTATGTCAAACAACTTTATACACATTTTTTTATTAATAACTTAGAAATTATTAATAATAACAAAATTAGTTTTATAGCATAAAAATTATATAAATTAGTTATAAAGAATAATAATGCTCAAAAGTTTGTACAACTTTAAAAATGATAAATATAATTAATGTTGATAATTTAAAATTTTTATCATTATTATCAACGATTTTATAAAATTATTAACAAAGAAAAATATTTAAAAAATAAAAAAAATACGTGAAAAATCACTTCATGGGGAAACATGAAAAATATGACCCTCTCATTAGTACTAGTACTAGTATGTGCGACCACTTGAAAATGGCCATATGATAAAATTTTAAATTATTTTAATTTGATTTTCTTGTACATGATTACACATAGAACAACAAATAATTTGGGGAGGACAAGCACCCCCAATTCTATGCATGATCCATAGGTCCATATCCATCAAACATTTAATGTTGCACAATCGAATTATAAGTTGTACGATCGAAAATCGTGCTACATACTTCTTAATTATTGTATTTAATCTACTAATAATTTGGTGACCAGTAATTTGTCTGCACAACTTGAAATCGGCGAGATTAAGGACATTAAATATCCGGAATGGCGCTAGCTAATGACGCTTCAATGTTTCTTAATTCCCTCGTTTTCTTCTCTTTATTAAAAATATATCCGCAATTACTGTTAATTAATGACGCAGGACAATTAACTAATATATTAATCTCACCGTTCATCTTGGAGATGACACTTGAAACCCTCTGCCGACAGTGGTCGCAGCCCATGTTAGCGTTCATGACCACCACCTGCACCTACGTAAAAGAGTTTGGAAGGATAGTTAAACAATTAATTAATTAAGGTGCATGACCATGGTTGATTAATGATTACTTATTATTATTATAAGCTTAATTAATGAGTTAAATTATATTATTATTATTATTATTATTATTATTATTATTATTATTATTATTATTATTATTATTATTATTATTATTATTATTATTATTATTATTATTATTATTATTATTATTATATACACGTATGTTATTGTTAGTTGTTACCCTCGCTGGAGGGCACATGCATATGACCAATGTATATTATAATATTATTAACTATTTGGACGCTATATGTATAATCTTCTAATGCATGCAACGTAGACGTTAATATTATCTCGGCTATATATGTAATAGATTCAGTACTTATCGTTTTTTTACGCCATCTGTGAAGGAAAATAATGTGACGTGCATGCATGCACCTTCAAACAGTAGGTTTTTGTCCAGACACGCTATCTAATTAAATTGTTGATCCAAGTTACTGCGTGTTTAACTAGCTCATATATATACAACTTAATTAAGTAAACCGATAATTATATATCATACAACTGCTCTTTACAAACAAATGCAAATTCAGTTGAATCATGCAAACGATGGTTTTTTCGGTCGAGACCTACTTTGTCCAGGATTATTAGCATTCGATTAATTCGATATCCATGATTCTAATAATCGAATCCGAAATTATTAGCACCAGTGATCTCAGGATACAACATGTCTATCAAATTATGTCAATCATGCTTGATTCAACGTTGGTTTATTTACTTCATAGTAATCTTTATTTTTCTTTTTTCCATATAGAGTTAATTCATAGTACGTACGTTATGTATTAATAAAGATTATGTTATAAAATTAATAAGGATAGATATATTTTTCTTGATTCAAGGTTCTCAGGATCTCTATCAAATTATGACAATCTTTGTTCCATCGACGACCATTCCTCCGATCACAAAGATCCAAGCGTTGGAAAATTATACACATGCATGCAGAGAGAGAGAGAGAGAGAGTACCGGAGGGAAGCTCAAGTTCTCAGCAAACCACAAGGTTCTATCTGCATGTTCATCCTTCGCACTCATCTTCCTCTTTCGTTGCCTGTGCGGCTGAGCAAATACTTGATGGGGAGAGGGAGAGGGAGAGGGAGAGGAGGAGAGAGAGAGAGAGAGGCAACAACCGTGCAGGGTGTACTGGTTATTGCCCAAAGAGTTGGGGAGGGAGTCCTTGTAATTATATAGGACTCAAGTTATATAATATAATCGATCCATCTTTATCGAAGTAAGCTGGCGTCCTAATTAAACTTTTCACATTCTTACTTAACACCCATGCAAGTTCTAATTTTGTACGCTGTTCAATTAACTGCCATAGCTATCGATTAATTTTATAAACGTTCCGTTGATTGTTACGTTACGTGCCGGCATTGGTTAAAGATATATAATAGAGTAGGTTTGTTCATTATTGTAGGTATGTCAATTGCCAACTTGGTCTCGTTAATTTACTTAATTTGATGGAGGCAGAGGGAAGCTGCATGTTCTTTTTTCTATTTTTTTTTCTGGACATGTTGGGTTACATATTTCATATTTGTGTACCGGTATTATAATCAAAACAAATATCTACTGAGAAAATAATTGAATTTATATATGTGTGTGTGTGTAATTTTGATTAAAAAGAAAATATAATAATGTGATGAATTTTATTTTGTATTATCCACGCAAATGCGCGTGTACATTACTAGTAGTATCTACTGAAAAAAAGAATTTGTGTAGCTGTACCTTTTTTTTATTTTCATCCATATTTAATATTTAATTATTTTCATATATAGATTCATTAAAAACATCAAGTAAATTGTACAGTTTATAGTATTTTTAGTCATTTTGAAATTTAGTCGTTTATTTATTTATAACTATGATCTGACATCGATGAATAAATTTCCGATCATTTAAATTGTCAAAGTTTGTGAGCTATGGTGTCGCCATCGAGAAGTGAAACCTTGCTGGAGAAGAAGATGGAAGAAAATCAAGAAAAGAGAAACACAGGGAAAGAAGAAAACTATATTTTTATTCAAAGGGATATACGAATTACAACTAGTTCAAGCAATTATAGTAAAGAGGGGCTGCTGTGCACGCGAGAGTAAAGAGGGGCTGCTATGCGCGCGCACAGCAGCCTGCGGAGCGAGAATGATGCCATCCCTTTTTTTTTCTTCTACCCAAAGCAGCGCTCCATTAATCACAGTCGTCCATCTCTACTCAACGCTCCAGATGTTACCTCCTCCAACATAATCGATTTCAGCCCTAGTTGTTGACTTCGTTCGCGAGCGGAGGGACCATTTCTGGCGTCGCTCCAGCAGAAGACGTAAGGTCACGTTCTCCGATATTTCTATTTGCGATCACGCTTGCGTGGTGAGATGAAGTCCCTCCTTTAAAACCCTAGGTTTTTCTCTTTCCAAAATCTAGTGTCCCTACGCATGCTTTGATCACACTACCAGAACAATCCACTTCATTTGCTGCTCATGCTTTGAATGACCTACGCATGCTTTGATCACAAGATGAAATGTGGTGTCCCTTCGTCTGCTGCCCATGCTTTGAACGACTTACGCATGCTTTGATCACAAGATGAAATGTTTAATGCTGGCGGTTCATTGATGCCCTTTATTTTTGCATGATTAGTTTTACTTACATTAGCAGCAATATCATATTAATTTTTGAGTTTATTAGTATCTTGTGTTAATCTTTGGGTTTATTAGCAGCAACATCTCCTAAGTTATGGATGCGATTGAATTAAGCCAACATGTTGAAGATGGACGACTTCAAGAACATGTTTGCACACAAGAAAGGTTTCTTCTTCTAAAACACATGGACGATTTGGTAGCAAACATTGTGATGTCTAATTTTTTTTCTTTTTTTTTTACTACAGTTTGCTCAGTGATGAGGATAATGTGAATGAAGATATGCAACTTGATGATGTGAATCAAAAGTCATATGAAATTAGTAAGTCATATCTTGGAATGACCTTCGACACAGAGGAAAATGCTTACACATACTATAATCTTTATGCTAAGGTAGCGGGTTTCTCAATACGTAAAGATTATCATGTGAGGTCAAGAAAAAATAATGAAGTCATAAGAAGAAGGCTCGTTTGTTCTAAACAAGGTTATAAAAATCTTAATGACAAAAGAAGGACGGGAAGAGAAGTGAAACGAAAAAGTGATGTTAAAGAGGGCTGTAAAGCACAAATGATAGTGGGGTTAAACAATGATTCTAAATGAGAGTTAAATCATTTGTTGAAGAACACACACATTCTTTAGCTACTCATCTAAAGTTCGCATGTTGCGTTCTCATCAAATTTTGTCTTCTTCTTCTAAAACAAATATGGAAAGTCTTCATAAACGAGGTTTTGGTCCATCAGCAATTGTAAAAGTTCTTAACTTTTGTGGTGATTCATTTGTTTAAGGATCATTTGAAAATAATTAGGCACAATAATATGGATAGAAAATGTATGAATGTGATTTCGTATTTTCATAAAAAGTCTGAAGTTGAAGAATCATTCTTCTTTACTTGGGAATTGGATGCAACTTACACTGTAAGAAAATTTTTTTGGGCTGATAACAGAGCTAGGGATTCATATATAACCTTTGGTGATGTCATCATTTTCGATACAACATATATGATCAATAAATTTCGCATGCCATTTGCATCTTTCACTGAAGTGAATCATCATAGACAGTCAGTGTTGTTTGGATGTGCATTATTTGACTTTCCAATGAAACTGAAGATACATTTGTTTGACTTTTTTAAGTATTTCTTAGATGTATGTGCGGAAAGCATCCAATGACAATTATCACTGATCAAGATATTGTCATGGGAAACACTATTAGAAAAGTCTTTCCTAATTCACGATATAGGTAGGTACTATCTTTGGCATATTCGAAGGAATGCCATGTCTCATCTTCAAGACTTGTACTCAAGAGATAATTTTAAAAATGAGTTTGAGAAGTGGATATATGAGTCTGTGGATGTTGAAGAGTTTGAAAAAAAAATGGGTTTAGTTGAAGCTGAAGTATGACATTGGTAATGGTCATTGGTTAGAAAACATGTATGACAATTGTCATTATTGGGTCCCAGTGTATCTGACTAGTGTTTTTTTTTTGCAGGAATGAAAATCACACAAAGATCTGAAAGCATTAATGCATTCTTTGATGGTTTTATAAACTCAAATACTTCACTAACTGACTTTGTTGTCCAGTATGATCTAGCAGTTGCATCTCGTCGTGAGGCTGAAGAACGAGAGGACTTCAAAAATTTCAATTCAAAAAATTCTCCAATCACGACAAGCCCTTTTAAAAAAACATGGAAGTGTACACTAAAAAGGTGTTCTTATTATTACAGAATGAGTTTAAGGAGTTTTTAAAATTTTGGTCAAGAAAAATATATGTGGATAAGGAGAAAGAAATATACTCTGTATATGAAACTGGATCAGAAGATAAAGAAAAGATTAAAGTGGGATACATTGATGTGTCAAATATTTCTATAAGTTGTTCATGTCATAAATTTGAGCAAGATGAAATTTTTTGTGCTCATACTATGCTTATTCTTAATGAGAAAAGAATTATACGCATACCAGAGAAATTCATTCTTCACCGTTGGACAACAGGTGCCCGTTATGCAAATGCACGTGTATTTCATGATAATTCTACTACAAGTGAAGGTTCTATAACTTCTTCAGAAATGTGAACATGATAGACTAATATATAGAGAGCATTAGAAATGGGTGTGCGTTCTCATAAGCAATTCAACATCGGTATTCCAATTTTAACTCATTTGATCACACAATTGACACTAGCCGAGGAAGATGACAATGCAAGTCATCCCAATTCCACCTTTGCATCAGCCATTGAACATTCAAATGTGAACCTACTAGGCCCCGAGTTCACAATACATGATCCAAATTTAGTAAGATCTAAAAGTAGACCAATAAAATTAGCTAGAATGAAATTTGGAATAGAAATTTCATTGTCCCAACATGAGCCAAAGAGGAGAACTTGCAAAAAGTGTGGGAAACAAGGTCATTTTATCAAAAACTATCCATTGGCTAATGTATGTATCCTCTTGATTATGTTTTAATTGAGTAAAAATTGTCTATCCAATTTAGAGTTATTATGTTGTTTGAGACATTTTGTTTCTTGTTGAAACAGGGCCAACATGCAAATTTGACACAATAAAAAAATGTTTTGGAGGCTTAGTTTCTTCCTCAAATTTTAATTAACAACATGTAAGATCATGTTCCATATTTTATTGTATACTCATGTTTTATTGTTCTCATTTATCTTTGTTGTTTCAGTTTTGTGCAGTTCCCACATGAGGAGGGATTTTGGACAAAGCAATGGTTCGGATCTGAAACATGGGGACTTTATGAGGCTTCTAGCATGCTTGAAAAATTTTCTTATTGTCGTCCCATTTTGTTATGAGCATGTGTTGCTCTATTTTTGTAATGAATTGTGTTGTTGAAAACTTGCTAAATGTTAACTGTATCGTTGTCCCATTTCGTTATGAACATTTGCTGCCCCATTTTGTTATGAAATGTATTATTGAAAACTTACTGAATTTTAACTGTAATGTTGTCCCATTTTCGTTATGAACATGTGCTATCCCATTTTGTTATGAAATGTATTGTTGAAAACTTGCTGAATTTTAACTGTATTGCTATCCCATTTTGTTATGAACATGTGTTGCCACATTTTGTAATTAGAAAATCTACTGTGCTCATATCAGACACAACTCATTCCGATGTTGTGTTGCCACATGTGTTTCATTTTAAGTATCAGTTTTCATTTTAAGTTCCACATCATTTTTTTGCAGTTTCAATCTTCTGCAGTACTCATAAACACCTCCATGCTTGGACATTTGGTTCTTGCTTGGCCATTTGAATCTGTTAGGTTCATTCTGTTAGGTTCACGCTTGACCATTTGTGGATGGGCTATCGAAGAGCATTCCAAACATCCCAAGAATTCGATAAGCATTCATAACATTCCAAGCATTCGATAAAGGCAATCATTCGATAAGCATTCCAAGCATTCGATAAGCATTCATAATAGAACTTTATACATCACACCTCGTACAAGAATTCGATAAGCATTCAATAAGCATTCCAAACATCTCAAGAATTCGATAAGCATTCATAACATTCCAAGCATTCCATAAAGGTAGCCATTCTATAAGCATTCCAAGCATTCGTAACAGAACTTTTTACATCACACCTCCTACAAGAATTCGATGAGCATTCGATAAACATTCCAATCATTCATAACAGAACTTTATACATCACATTTCGTACAAGCATTCCATAAGATGCATTTGAAAATAGTACAAGCATTACACTTCATTTTAAAATAATTAAGAAAATAAAAAAATACATAAGACAAGCATTCTTCGATGTTCTTGTTTTTTCTGCTTCAAGTTCCTTAGATAATCTATTAAAGACAGCCATGTATCGAGGTGCACGCGGTGAATCGAGCCAATGAAAATATTCGTAAGATCTTGTTTTCTGGCAAAAATAAACAACATAATTTAGATAATTTAGACAATTATGCAAACACAAGTAAGATATAGATAAGAAAAGGAATACGAACCTTATAATTTTTGCAACCGTAAAATCTCCGTCCAAGATTTTTACTAGTTGAAGAAGTTCTCACAAATGTTTCTTCTCCGCAATCACATATCAGTATATCTAATGCTATATCTGAAAACAAACAAAAATATCAACATCAGAATGCCTAAAAATTAGGCTCTTTAATTGTGATTACCCCTTTGATCTTCTTCTTTGCTTGCAAGAAAAGAAATAAAAAAAGGAAAATGGAAAAGTAATTGTTGTACCACTTAAGGATGCGATGCGGAAAGAAGAAAAAGATCAAAGGAGTACAGGGTAATCGCCTTCAGGAGAGATTAAAAGAGACACATAAAGAAGTACCCTGTACCCCTTCAGGATGCGGTGCGAAAAAAAGAAAAATAGTGAAAAATGAAACGAATGAAACGAAACTAGCGCCACAAAATCTTCAGCCTGTTTCGTAATCACCACAAAGGGAGGAAAGAAAATAAGCATCAGTACGCGAAAAACTAAAATAAAAAAATAAACAGAGGAAAGAAAGGGACCTTCAAAGTCTTTGTGTGGAGTGACTCCGTCGTCAACAGTAACACTCCATACTCGTCGACGAGGAAAGGCTCGCGGCTGATCGGACGATGTGCCCTTCATGCCAAGAGGAGACGATCGATTATTGGGGGTTAGGGTTCGAGAGGAGAGAGGAAAAATTGGGGGAGCGGACGACAGCTTTATGTTGGAGGAGGCAACATCTGGAGCGTTAAGTAGAAATGGGAGGCTGCGATTAATGGGGCGCTGCTTTGGGTAGAAGAAAAAAAAAGGGACGTCGAATGCCATCTGACGCCCCACATTCTCGCTCCGCAGGCTGCTGTGCGTGCGCGCATAGCAGCCCCTCTTTACTCATTACAGTAAGCTCAATGTTCTATTTATACTACTAAGAACTGATATATCAACTAACAAAATCGAATATTAACTAATGTTAAGGTGACCTTCTCGAACACAAGATGGGCAATTGAGAGATAGAGTTAGCCTATTCGTTGTGAGGAATCAATTCTCCAGATCGAATAGAGCGAGAAAACTCCAAGCGCCCTAGTGCGCGGAGGCTTTCGAGCCTCCGCTTACTTTATCCAGTCCATATTAAGTTAGCTGCGCTCAATAGGCTTTGGTTGGTTTGACTTTCTCTCTTAGGTCACTTTTCTTACCTTACCCCCTGCAACACTCCCACTCCAAGCTACGCCGCTTGATAAGCAAGATGCATTGTGATTTCCTTTTCTGTGAGCGTACCTCCACCTCATGACCGGAGATGGGTGTGAACTAAAGCTGCGATGTCGAGCAGATATGAATTCCAGCATAATTGAATAATTTTTACTTTCACTAAAAATGAACTTTCACAAGGTATAAAAATAAGAATTCCATTGAAACAAATTGTAGAAATCATTATCTCCTTAAATTTACAGTGGGACCATCATTTTCTTGTGTGCTACTTACTATGTTTGATCTAAAATGAAATTAGGAAAAGTATTTTTGAGATAATATCATGCTACCAAAAATGATCAGTAAAAGGCTGCAACTGCACCATCCGGTTCATTCGACCGCCACATTTACGAATCGACGGTCGAGTGGACCCGTTGAACCCTTTGAACCAAAAACTTATCTGTTTAGTATGAGAACAATATTTACGAATAAGCTCGTGTTCTCACTTTTTATTTAAACGCTAATTTTATAAACACGTGAATCCCATATTTATTAGCAGGGCAAAACTTTTATTGAGTGGATTTCACATTTTAATCAAATAATCTAACACAAATTATTTATTTCCATAACATTAGTTCTTGTTGTTAATAGTATAAAACTTAAGAAACAAATATAATAATTTATTTGAATTGTTAAAATTAGTTTGACATCAATGTAAAAGTTATTAAAAAATTATACAATCGACAGTATTAAGATATGGTTTGGATTTCAAATTAAATAGATAAAAATGGTAAATCGAAAGAAATCATTTTATCATGTGATTGCAATAATTAAAATATTTAATTATGAAATCAGCAGCTCATTCATTAAAAAGATACATATAGAAATAACAGTTGACAGGTCTCGATCCCCCTGGGTGCAATTCAGCTAACCTCTCAATTTATTTATTATTCCATCAAATACATTTATTATTTCTACGGTTTCATTTTTTTTTTTAAGAAAATGAAAGTTAACATCGAATTGTCTTGATACAAAAAAAAAAAAAGTAAGGAGTCCACCTACGATCGATTTCATTCACAAACACTCTTAAAATCATATTATCTCAGTCAACTTTCATCATTGCACATTTTTCCCTGTTGGCACACTTAAGTTCTTGCTAATAACAAGAACAACATCATAACATCTTATTTCTTTGCACGCTTAAGTTCTTTATCCAAACAGTTCTTACACGTTGCCCACATTAATAATTCAAGAACAAAGAAAAGAGTAAAGAAGTTACTCCATGTTAAAATATTACTGTTCTCGTCAAAGGAACAAATCTTTCGATTTATTTTCAAATTTAATTTTACCTAAAAAGTAATTTTATTCTCAAATTTAATCTAAACTCTTATTTTTTATGTAAAGTAAAATTTCATAAACCTTAATCAGGAACGGAGCCGGCTATGTTTCTTTATTATTTATTTATTTTTTTTGGAGGTGGGGGTTAAGTAATTTTTGTAAAAGAATATAAAAATATGTATGTTTATATAGTTGACCCTCCATATTTTTAATTTATTCTCAAAGTAAAAACTTTTATTTTTGTAATTTTAAATTGGTTAAAATACTATGCTTATATAATTATTAAAAATAATATTCAGCGATCATTACATAGACAAATCATTAAAGATAAAAAAAGTAAAAATTAAAATATTTTTTTCACAACTTTAAGAGTAAATTAGTTTAAGTTTTTAGCCTAATATCTAATTATAAAAATAAGCTAAAAACGTAAACTAATTTACTATCAAATTTCTAAAAAAAATTTAATTTTTACTCTTTTATTTTTATTACTTGTCTATGTAATGGTCAATGTATTATTATTTTTAATAATATAATATAATAATAGTCTATATAATTTATTTTTTTTAAAAAATTACGTTAAATGTAAAAATTAAATCAAACTTCGTTATTTTTTATGCAAAAATAAAAGAATAGATCGAAAGTTAGAGCCTTAGAGGCTCTTTTAAGCAATTTACCCTTTTTTTTTCTCTCGCGCGATTCTTCTCCACTGCCATTTTTGTCACTGATCTCCGGCCGGCGATTTTGCGATTCCCTCCCCTCCTCTCTCTCTCTCTCTCTCTCTCTCTCTCTCTGTGTGTGTTCCGCTCCACTGCGATTTGTATTCTCAGATCTCCGGCCAGCGACATCCCGGTCTCACTGCTGGCCGACGACCTCCCGGCCTCACCCATCGTCGACGACCTCCAGCGCGAACAGGTGTCATCTATCCATCGATCTGCCTCTACCATGTTTCCCTTTTTCGATCTTGTATATTATCGGGCAAGAATTGATTCTTTCTCGACTACATAATTTAAAATGTAAACAAGCTGCAAACGCATAAGAGAAATGGTTATTCAGGTTGACAGAAGTCGAGGAACACTTGGAGAGTAACTATAGGAATTCTAAATGGTGAGAAAGGACTCATTGTCTTGCCTCATACACTCCATTTTGCCTCTAACGATCGGTGCTCTTTCAAGTTGGTCAAACTAGTGTGCATTATTGGAAATAATCCTGATTTGATTATTTTCAGTAATAAATTCAGTGATGGAATAATTTGTAGGGGTTTCCTCTGATAGCAATTAGCACCAGTGATTGTATTTCAAGAAAACTTTTGGCTTTAGAAAAGTATTAGATCTTTGTGGAATTCTGGTTTTCTTCCTCTGTTTTTTAACTTTCAGATGTGGAAGACATAGGCCAGTAACGCCAGTTAAATGCAGACTTGAATGATTTATATACCTGACTTGGAATTTCAAAATTAAGAGCCCATATTCAATTATCTTGCAATCTAAAAGGCTAAAGGAATTCATTCAAAGAGGCGTTGAATATAAAATTATCACGGAACTTGGTCAAATTGATACATGACAACAGTCGTATCTGATAACCTCCAGACATGTAAAGTCACAATACTCCAATACAAATGTCATATATGAATGCTTCTTTATGCCAAAAATCAATAGGATCCCTCAAAGTATTTCCTAATATAGCTTCGCGGTCCAGCTCAAAAAAAGTACCCAATGTTTACAGATTCAAGTGCCTTTTGCCTTTCACCAAAGTGACACCTATAAGAAAAAAACCTTATCAAGACTGAACATGAAAGTCTTGTGAATAAAAAATGGAGATGAGAATTTACAGTTTAATGATAACTTATCATTGGAAACAGAATTATCATAAGGGCCACATGCAAGTCCATATTAAAAACAAATAAATTGAAAAACTGAGAATGCACCTGCTCCCGAATAGTAGACTCCAACAATGGCCACTGTAGATCAAGGGAGGACAAAGAAAAACCAGAAAACTTCATAGCCCCCAAAAATATGCGACATCACAAAAGGGAAACATGGTAGAGGCAGAGAAGACACCTGTTCAACGAGATCATTAGACCACGATTGCACTGGACAGGAGTCGGGGAACTTTTTTGGTGGCCGCGTTGGGTGAACAAAAAAAACCCAACAGGTGCCTATTAAGTTTTTGGTTCAACAGGGATATCTATATCGACCATCCATTCATAAATGTCAGAAAGATAAAGGGAGAGAGGGAACCTGTTAGGTCAGCGGCAGCGCCATCAACCAGCACGAGAGATGAGTTGCCTATCGCGCTTATAAAAGGTAAAAAAAGATTGTGGGACTGGTGAAGTCCTGCATCTCCACCGATCTTATGAGAGAATCGTGTGCTGGCCAAAAACGATTCCAGGTGGAATCAAGCATGAAATGCAGAAGTGGAGACGTAAAATTGGATGTTTTTACGAGTCAGCACACATTTTTGACAACATTGGGAGATTGGGAGGGAGGGTGGGGGTGCGAAATTTCATTAGTAATTTTCAGTTTTGCTTGATGGAATTATTTAAAGTTTTGACATTTAGATTTCACGGGTGGTGAACTGTAAACTTTGGGCATAGATTTTTAGTGGAGGCACAGTTATGTCTGGATTGTCTGGCTCTCTAGTCTCCCTGTACTCTTGGTGTTCTTTCTCCTGCCCCCTCTTCGTGCATTCTGGCATTCATGCTTATGGTTACACTACAATATAGAAGGAGGCGGTGCATGTTGTTTGAACAACAAAGTGTCAGGATGAAGAGAAGACTGTAGCAAACAACTTTAAATTCAATGAGGAATGAGTTTCAAAATATGTGATAACTGATGTCATGTAAATGAATTTGTGTCTTTATGCATTAATCTTCAACACTTTGTGTCTAACTAATGTTCTTACAACTTGTTGAATGAGAACTTGCTGTTTCTCAAATAAACATTGCTTTTTTTTTTGAGAGGGAAAAGGATGACTACCACGTAGGTTGCCATCCAAGTATATATAGCTGTAAATGGAAAGTCATGTACAAGGAACACACTCTTCAGCGGAGAGTGGTAAAGAAAGAAAAGTACAGACGCTAGACATGACCCCACTCCCGAAGAAGACAAAACATGTGGCGTACAATGCTATCCGCCTGACAAATCACCCCATAAAAAATGACCCAGTTACGCTGAAGCCAGATGGCCCAGGCACCGGCCAAAAAGGTCATCATCGGGATCCTCCAGCTGTGTCTCCGTTTGCTAAGTCCCCTCATGGACTGCCAAAAATCTGCATGTACCGGAGTGACCTGGCCCGCAATGCTCGTCCGAGACCACACCTCTCGGGCCACCCGGCATACGAAGAATAAGTGAGTAACATCCTCCTCCATTTCCCCGCACAATACACATGAAGTATCCGCATGGGGAGCCCACCGTGCTCTATAAACTCGAGTGAGAGTCCGCTCCCGCCGAAGAAGCCAAGCAAAGATCTTGACTTTCAACGAAATCCGGGATCGCCAGATGAGTCTGCAGTCCGCTCTAAGATCCTCTGTATCAGTAGGTGCTGGTAGAAAGCTGAGATATAGGCTGCGTGCAGAGAAAGAGGCTGATGTCCAAACCCATCCGTCTGCCCGTGTAGGGTCCGGGCGAAAGGGAGCAATCCTCTGGTAGAGCGCCAGTAGCTCCGAATAACGCTGGTCCGATAGTGGAGAAGTGAAAGTGGGAGTCCAAGAGCCGGTGCCTGGGCCACCACTCTCGGACCAGCAATCAGCCACCACAGTGTCCGGATGTGCCGCTAAAGCCCACAGCCGGGGAAAAGAGTCCGCAAGCGAGCCGCCGGGTAACCAATCATGCTGCCAAAAGGAAAAGAGCTCCCCGGAGCCAAGTGATGGGCTTATGAAAGGTCGCACCAGGGGGAGTAAGGCTGCCACCCCTCTCCAAAAGGAGGAAGCACCACGGGGTAAGATGGGCCTAGAACCCCAAGATAGATCTCGGTCGTAGCAGGTGAAAAAGACCTCCTTCCATAAGCTCTCCTCGGGCCCCATAATCCGTCCCACCCACCGAGCAAGGAGTGCCCAGTTAGTGCGACGGAGGTCACGAACACCCAATCCGCCCCGGGAAGTAGGCCTACAAATGCTGTCCCATGCAACAAGATGAACCAGGCGAGTGGGGCAGCATCCCTGCCAAAAGAACCTGCTCCTCAGAGAGTCAATCCGTGATAGCACCTGGGCCGGCAGGGGAAGCACAGACATGAAATATATCGGCAACGAGGAGAGAACAGATCTGAGAAGTGTAAGACGTCCACCGCTGGATAGAAGCCGTAGCTCCAGCCCTGAAGGCGGTGCTCCAATCTCTCAATGACCGGAGTCCACCACTGAGAGCCAATATGCCGATCCGAGAGAGGAAGGCCCAAATAGGTGATGGGCAGGTCGCCAACTGGAGTGCGCAACTCATCCGCACAACTCAAAGCTTCCTCTGTACCCATGCTGAAGGGGATGAAGGTGGATTTTTCATGGTTGATGACAAGGCCCGACGTCGCACCAAAAATCTCCACCAAGATGGCCACACGTCCGGCCTCAAGCTCTGTCCCCTCCACGAAGAAAACGGTGTCATCTGCATATTGTAGCAGTGGCACAAGACCACCAGAGAAGTCGCTGAAAAGGCCAGTCCGGCAAGCCTCCTGGGTTGGTGCATCTAGTGAGGCCGTCGACTGCGAGTGTGAATAGCATGGGCGCGAGGGGGCACCCCTGCCGGACACCCCGTTGTGGCTGCACCCAACCCCCTGCCGTGGATCCGTTGACCAATACCGAGAAAGAAGCGGTGGTGACGCACCGCTTCATCCAAGCAATCCATGTCGGCGGGAAACCACGAGCATGCAAGGAGTGCCAAAGGAAAGACCAAGAAAAAGAGTCATAAGCCTTGGAGAAATCGACCTTCCAAAGGAAAGCACGGCTGTCATGTCGTCTCCAGTGCGCAAGGATCTCGGACGCCGTGGTGTAGCTGTCGGTGATGGAGCGGCCATGGATGAAGGCCGATTGAGCCGGGTGAATGAGGTCGGGGAGGACCTCCCGGAGGCGATTGGCCAGTACCTGAGCCATTAAGAGATAGATGGCATTGGATAAGGCGATCGGCCGGAAGTCTTCCACTCTCTCTGCTGGCGTGCACTTGGGGAGCATGAATAACAGAAACCGGTTGAGGCTCTCAAAGCCCCGATTCCTGCATTCAAACTCCCTAATCACCGCCATGATGTCCTCCCGCACTACGGACCAGAACTCTGTAGAAGAAAATTGGGAAACCATCGGGGCCGGGGGACCCCTCGCCATTGAGGTCCCGAAGTGCATCGGTGACCTCGTCCTCGATGATGGTCTGCACTAATAAGGAAGACTGATCATTAGTAAGACAAGGAATACCCCTGGGGCACCATCTCCAGGACGGCGAGGGCCGTCGCCTAGAGAAATCCCGATGGAAGGAGGCGATGGTGGTCCCGATGTGGTGATGGCCGGTGATCCGCTGACCCATCACCTCCAGGTGGTCGATCCGGTTCGCCCGTCGACGAGCACTCGCATAAAGGTGGAAGAACCGAGTGTTGGCATCTCCCTCCCGAAGCCAGGTCTGTCGGGAGCGCTGCCTCCACTGGATCTTCATCTTCCTATCCTCCTGCTGGATGGCCTCCTGAGCTCGTCGCCGCTGTGCCGCCTCCTCCTCCGGGAGGTGGCGGGAATCCTCCTCCCGATCTAGTTGATCGATCGCCGCCAGGGCCTCTATCCTCCGTGCCTCCCGGGCCATCCGAATCTGTCTCCGGTGGTCCTGAAGGAAGTGTCTCAGGCTATGTAACCTGGCAGCCAGGGTCCTGGCCGCAGAGTCAGACGCCGCAACACCGTGCCAGTGCTCGGCCACCATCTGTGTAAAACCATCCTCCAACAGCCATGATCGCTCGAAGCGAAATATCGATCCCAGGGATTGCCCGTCGTTGGACCTCCACAAAAGGGACGGTCCATGGCTCGGACATCCGCGAGCTGGTGAGCCTCAACTAACTCGATGGAGCCGAGGAACCTGTCAATCCTAGATCTGGATGAGGGTGCCGCCGTGCTCCGCCAGGTAAATCTGCAGTTCATAGTCGGGAGGTCCAACAACGAGTGAGAGTCAATGAAATCTCTAAACCCTTCTGCTCCAAGGTCTCTCCCATGTCGTCTGGTAGGGCGATCATCCATGTCAAGTGTGACATTGAAGTCGCCCCCAATCAACCAACGAGTGTCTGGAAGGTGAGTGCGGGCAACCGAAAGCTCCTCCCACATGTCTGCCCGAAACGACCCCGAGCAAGGGCCATAAACACAGGAGAGGAGATAAGATGAACCATCCATACTGCGTCTCAAGTAGACCGACATCGAGAAACGGGCTGTCCATGACTCCACCAGTGTAAACTGATCGTCCTCCAACCAATGATGCAGCCACCAGAGCGTCCCACAGAGCTAAGAGAGACGTACTGAGAGAGCCGGGAACCCTCAATCTGCTCCCACATCCGAGAGCTACAATCCTCAAGTTTAGTTTCCTATAAAAAGACGACATCAACTTCCCATTCCCTTAAATAACGGCCGAGGATTCGGCGCCTCCCCTCATCGCCGAGACCGCGAATGTTCCAAGTCAGCACCTTCATAAGGAGACCGTCATCGTCCCACCTGTGGGCGATCCACTGCCCACCACTGTCCTTCTCTTGGAACTATCCCGCGCGAGCAACAGGAGTCGCTGATGGGGGCGGTAAATGCCCAGGGGGCGTCTCGAAGAATCTGAGCGTGACCGAGGCCGGCGGCAGACCAGCCGGAACCCTGCCTGAGTTGCAACCTCAAGGACATCTGCCTCCGGCCGTCCCGGGAGGAGGGCGTTCGCGCTGACGGCCCGGTCCCCAGACTGGGCGGTTGTGGAGGACGAAGAGTCTCCCAGCCGTGTGGTGGCCGCCCACTGAGCAGCATCGAGAGGGGATGGATTCACCTGCAGCGGTCCGGCGAACTGGGAGGAGGCGGTTCTGCGGTTCCGTCGACGCCGATAGACGCGCGGAGGGGGGTCTCTCGCAGCCGTAGCATCGTCGCCGGGGAAGTCCAATTGCTGTGGGGAGGATTCCAGTTGCGGGTGGTGGCTTGGGTCGAAGGTACTCTCGTATGGGCAGCATTGGAGGTCGTTCGGTGGTGGCGAGGACGTGGAGAGGGAAGGGGAGTGGCTTCGCCATGACGCCAGGCCGCCGGCGAGGGGAGGGGCGGAGGCGGCAGAGCTTGCTGAGGGGGTGATGGTCGAGCGGTTACCGGGCCGGGTTGCAGAGGGCGGCTTGGTGCGACTCGGCCGTTGCCCGGGCCGGGTTCTGAGTGAGGTCAGAGAGCGGTTCAGGAAGGGCCTGGGCCGGGTGTGTGAGGACTGGGGTTGGTGCTGGTTAGGTGCAGGTTGGGTGCAGGCCTGACTGGGTGAGTGTTGGTTGTGATGGGGTTTGGCTGAGTGGGTTGACGTGGGGGGGTGAGGTGGCGGTGGGTTGCTTATGTGGCGGATTGGGATTAAGTTGTGGACTTTGGTGGCAGTGTCGGGAGGCAAGGGAGGGGTGTGGGAGGGGTTACGGTTGACAGCTGGTGGAGGGGGGGATGTTTGAATTAAAGGTTGGCCGTACTTATCCCCACCGGCCTTCGTCACGTGCTCCTGGTGTGACGGCAGCCCGCTGGAGCGCTCCGCTGTGCCCTGAGCGACAATGTCTGCCCACGACCCCTCCTGACCAGCCCGCCGGAGATGGAGCTGGTAGCTGCACTCGCCCACGCAGAGGGTGATCGATGGAGGAGGGTGGTACCCCGGCCGTGTCGCTATCTCCACAGTAACGGCGGACAGATCCGGCGAGCCCATCATCGGCAGGGAGAGCGACAAAGGAGTTCCGATCGTCCGAGCGATGGCCAGCACAACTCCGGGTGCAGAAGATGGAGAGGGATGCCCCGGATGTCGATCGCAGACCTAGATGGCGCCGGTGCAGGTGATGCGCCGTCCTCCTCTCTCCATGGACGCCAACTGATGGAACAGTCCGGCGAGACGGGGGTCAGCGTAGCGAGAATGGTCTCCCGCTGCCGGGCCGAGCCGGGAACGAGGAGAAAGAGCGCAGGCGGCAGGTTGCTCAAGTGAAAAGGGGGTGAGGCGCCGACGGACGCCACCACCGCCGATCTAATGGCCGACAGGTCCATGGGCCTTCCAGTGGTTTTGCCGACGAGGCAGAAGCGGAGGAAATCCCTAGCCTATTGCATTGCCGGCGACCAGGGAACGACTACCGCAGGCGCTGCCGCGATCCCCTGTTGCCCCCTAGTCGTACCATCCTTGTGCACACTCGGCGTCCTCCGGCGGGAAAGAGGGCAGAGAGCACGACGATGACCTTCCTTCCCACACCCGATACACCTGAGGGGAGATGTACACGAGCGTGTGAAATGACCCTCCCCCAAACATCGGAAACAATGGGTGGCCGGCCGGCGATTGGAGCGGGATCGTGAGATGGCCGTCCATCCATTACTAAGGTGCTGTAGACGCGGCCTCATCTTCTGCAGGGGATTGGGAAACTTGGGAGGCAGGGCTACAGTAGGTGGACAGGGTGGCGCCTCCAGCAGGATTACCGGAGACGGACAGTGGCGCTGCCGGTAGGGGCTACCGGAGACGGTCGCGAATCGAGTTTATTGATCCAATGAGTACTAACGACTTGCATCCAATTAGCAATTTTACCTCGTTTGTAGCATAAACTACCACATTAAACTTAGAAGTTAGAACAACTACCGACTCTCTAAAGTTGCGTTGCTTTTTTGAGCAGAAAAAGAATGACTACCAAAGTTGTGGTTGTCATCCAGCAATGTATATATATGAAAGTATGAGAAGATGTACATGTGAGAGCTCTCGGAGAGAGCAGCAAAAGGTGACCAAGGTCACAACAGAAAAGCTAGCTAAAACCCCACTCTCTAATAAGAAATGAGATGTGGTGTACAACACGCTCAGGCTGACATCGCTCCCCACAAAAAATAGTCCGGTTGTGCTGGCGCTCGCCAACTCTGTCTCTAATGCAACATGCTCCGGAAGGTCTGCCATATGGACTCTGGATCTGACAAAGAAAATGTCGCAATGGAAGTCTGCTGCCATATGCCCCGGGATGTGGGGCAATCGAAAAAGAGGTGAATGATGTCCTCGGCTGACTTGCTGCAAAAGACGCAAGAAATATCGTTGTGCGGAGCCCAACGCGCCCTATAGGTCCTGGTAAGAAGTCGTCCACGCCGTAAAAGCCAAGCAAAGATCTTAACTTTAAGCGGCACCCGAGTACGCCAAATGAGTCTGCAATCCGTCCTGAAATCCTCTGGTAGTGTAGAGGAGGGAAGAAAGCGAATATAGAGGCTGCGCACCGAGAAGGACTCCGATTGCCAAACCCAACCATCTGACCTGGACTAGTCCGAGCGTATCCCAGCCAATCGCTGGTGAAGGGTCAGTAAGTCGGTGAAGCGTTGATCCGACAAATGTGCTCTGAAACGGGGAGACCAAACACCGGAGCCTGACTGGTGGTGTCCTCGGACCAGGTGTCCGCAACCGTCGCCTCGGGGAAAGTCGAGAGGGCCCAAAGTCGGGGGAAAGCCTCAGCAAGAGGGTCACTAGCTGTCCAGGCATGCCGCCAAAAGGAGAAATCCCTCCTCGAGCCAAGGGAAGGAACCATAAGGTCACGGACCCGCGGCGCCATGGTCGCTACACCCCGCCAGAAAGATGATGCCCCTCAGGGTAGAATGAATCTCGACTCTAATGATAGATCTCGGCCATAGCAAGTATCGAACACCGAACGCCACAAACTATCCTCTGGCCCCATAATCCGCCTGAGCCAACGGGCTAGAAGAGCCCAATTGGCATACCGTAAATCGCGAACCCCTAGGCCCCTGTGAGAGGCAGGCCGGCAAATACTGGTCCAGTCATCCAGGTGGATGCCGCGATGATCGGGGCCACGCCCTTGCTAGAAAAAATTGCTCCTGAGTGAGTCTAAACGTCTGAGAACCTGAGCTGGTAATGGCAGGACCAACATGTAGTACGTTGGGAGGGCCGAGAGCACCGACCGTAGTAGAACGAGTCGGCCCCCGCGCGACAATAGACGTGCACTCCAACCGTGAAGTCTGTGCTCCATACGCTCAATAACTGGCGTCCAACCTCTAGAGGCAATGCCTCGTTCTTTTGCTTATGTCATTAGATTCGTCACTAATTGTTTTTTTGTGTATTTTTTCTGCATCCTTGATGACACTTTGCTTTTGTCATTTTGACTAAAATGATGTGATTTCATCTTTATTTGTGCATGCTACTTATTTCGAGGTTCCTCACTATTATTTAATGCAATGTATTCTTATTTTCAGAGCTTTCATTTCTGCCATGGAACAAAGAAAGAGGCACCGCATTCTGATGGTTTCTGATTTTTTCTATCCAAACTTTGGTGGCGTGGAGAGCCACATATATTACCTATCCCAGTGTTTGCTTAAGCTAGGACATAAGGTTAAATGTACATCTTTAAATCTGAATTATTTGCATTCAGTTGCACCTTTCCAAAGTTCTTAGCATCAATCACTGGCAAAAATTTAGCTGATTGAATCACTAGATTAATATGCATTTCCAAACTTGTCTTCATCAAGTTGAAGAAAAGTCTGCTTTTTTTTTATTGGTTTTGATGGTTTATTTCTTACGTCTATTCAGGTGGTAATAATGACACATGCATATGGAAAACGTTCTGGAGTGCGTTATCTGACTGGTGGTTTGAAAGTTTATTATGTACCTTGGAGACCATTTCTTATGCAGAACACGTTGCCAACAGTTTATGGAACATTGCCTATAGTAAGGACCATTCTTATTCGTGAAAGGATCTCTGTTGTTCATGGGCATCAAGCCTTTTCAACTCTTTGTCATGAAGCACTGATGCATGCAAGGACAATGGGCTACAGTGTAGTATTTACAGACCATTCACTATATGGTTTTGCCGATGTTGGAAGTATTCATATGAATAAGGTGCTTCAATTTACCCTTGCTGACATTGATCAGGCTATATGTGTTTCTCATACAAGCAAAGAGAACACAGTTTTGAGATCTGGGATAGCACCAGAGAGAGTCTTTGTGATACCTAATGCTGTGGATACTGCAATGTTTACTCCGGCTCCTTGTCGGCTTGAATGCAATGAGATCATCATCGTTGTGATTAGTAGATTGGTCTATCGAAAGGGAGCGGATCTTCTTGTGGAAGTCATTCCAGAAGTGTGCCGTCTGTTCCCAAATGTAAGTTGTAGTGTGTAAAGTACTTCATAAGAAAGTTGAAATAAAGTGAGTAAAACTAATCTAGTTCAGAGACATTTTGACAGTCTTTTGTTTTCTCTTCTTTGCACTCATTTGAAAGTAAAGTCCATTTTATTAGTTCTCTATATTTGCTGCAGTAGCTGTATTTCTAACATTTTTTCTGTGTTAGGTTCGTTTCATAGTTGGAGGTGATGGTCCAAAACGTGTGAGGCTAGAAGAGATGAGGGAGAAGCACTCTCTTCAGGACAGAGTTGATATGTTAGGGGCTGTTCCACATGCTCAAGTACGAAATGTTTTGATTCGTGGTCACATATTTCTAAACAGGTGTTCATATTACATGTTTTCTTTTTTTTGGTAATCCATTTCAATCATTCAATTTCAACGTTTCAATGCTTATCCAGAATGTTGCTGTTATTTGGTAGGACTCTAATGTGGACAAAATAAGTTTACATAAGAGCTTTTTTATCTAGGATTTGCTTTTCATGCCTTTTCTGTCATATTCTAGTTTGAGATGAATCTCTTGGGTGTCTAGTGATTTTCCCTATATTTATTTCACTGTCTTTTTTTCCTGCATTTGGATTAAATTTTCTTGCCTTCTAAATACTTAGTTATCTTACATTAATAATGTCTATTCCTTCATGTTCTTTAGCTATACGAAGATCGATATGCGCGCACACACACATACAGAGAGAGAGAGAGCTATTTATGTAGAAAAATTTATTAGTTGTCTAAGAAATTTTGCTTTACCTTATTTCTTAATATCTGACTTTCTGATATATCTTTACTGTTGTAGTTCTCTTACAGAAGCTTTTTGTATAGCCATTCTGGAAGCTGCAAGCTGTGGATTGCTGACTGTGAGCACAAGAGTTGGAGGTGTTCCGGAGGCAAGAAATTTTACATTGTGTACCTTGCAGTTTAATAACATTTTGAAACTTGTTTGAAACTGAGATGGAACTTGGTTATCTAGTTAGATTGTTGAACCTCGATTAGTTTGGGACTAAGGTTGAGTTGAGTCAAGCAGTTAGATTGGACACACATATTGATGGTTTTGAATGCACTGAAATCAAGTATAGTTTTCTTTTATTGGTAGGTTCTTCCAGAAGATATGATTGTTCTTGCAGAACCTGATCCAGATGATATGGTGTGTGCTGTTAAGAAAGCTATTGATATGCTTCCAAATATTGATCCACAAATTATGCACCTGCGCGTAAGTACTGATCATTGACATGGCAGCTGCTTTAATTGTTTTCAATCAGTTCATCAATGTATTCTTTCAAGTGCTTCAGTAGCTTCTAGTGTCATGTCTCTTGTTAAAAATATTCTAAACATTTTTTGAGGGAAATATTCTAAAAATTGGGAAGAGCATTTTGATATGTAGTATTTGATATTAACAGATGAAAAGCTTGTATAGTTGGCACGATGTGGCTAAAAGAACAGAGATTGTATATGATTGGGCATTGGGGTCCTCCAAGGAAAATATTTTGCAACGCCTGCCACGGTAAGAAAATCATGAACCTTTTCCATCTTTTGTATGCATATGAAGATTTTAGTTACAGTGATTAATTTAGTACTTCCTGTTTTACTAGTAAATAAATTGATGTAAACTTCAATTTAATCTTGTGCAAGCATATCCTACCTAGGGTGGGAATGCCAGGTATAATTCTTTATGGAAGTATGACATTAAACATAATGCTCCTGTTTACTGATATTAATTTTTTTGAGAGAACGTTTACTGATATGAATGACCGCTGCCCTGTGCTTTTCATATATTACAAGATATTCCAGGTGCTATGAAAGAAGAGCATGTATTTTATTACGAAAGATGAAGTTTTGTGTTTATTAATGCCAAATTCGAGTAAATGAAATAACCTGCTTCATGCATTTATAGGTACCTTAAATGTGGAACATGGGCAGGCAAGCTCTTTTGCCTAGTCATGATTGTCAATTTCCTTCTGTGGTGTGTTTTAGATCTCTGGCAGGTGAATTGTAATAAGCACCTTGTTCCGATAAAAAGATATTTTTTTGTTCTATTGTTAGCAAACCGATGCAAAAATTTCATAGCATGATGGAATTGTTCATTTAAACCATATAGTACCTTTTTTGTCAGCCTGCCGAGAATATTGAAGAGGTTCCTGATTTGATGCTGCTTCAAAATGAGCATGAAGCATTGGGGGATCTTGTTGAAGCTCAGAGAACAAAATCTCTGTGAACATCCATCAGTCACTACATATATTGTAAATGGCTTTGTCTTATGGATTGAGTGATTCCCACCGCTCTTTTTTTTAAATTCCAGTTGCTTCTACAGTTCGATTGTATGTTCTGTAAGTAAAAGCATTCAACTCCATTGTTTTAAAATATAAAGTCAACTTGACATAAATAATGGCCCTCATCTTACATTCTTCCTATCTTGGCTAGCTAGTTGCCTTCTAGCTATCCTTTTACACGTAAAGAAATCTTAGTATCTTCCCCTCTGCAATTCTTTCTTTATCTATTTATTGCTCGGTGATCCTAGAATTTGGTGGACAAAATATGTTCAATCAACAAGTTTGCTCTTGATTCTCCCTTTAAACTCTCAAATTCCAATCATTATTTATATTTTTGGGCACACTTTTCGCTGTTTGATAGTTGATTTCTACTCTAGTTCAAAATGTCTTTTTGACAAAAAATCTTAGTTCATTTCCTCTCTTTTTTTGTCAAAGTGAATTGCTTTCATCTTTATTAGTGAACGGTCTTCATGTGACGATCCTATTATAATCTCATTTTAGTATTAAAGGCTAAAAATTATATGTGTACTCTTCTGTAATATTAGATTTCTGTCTTAAATAGAATAATTACCTAGTTCTTGCTAAAACAGAAGTGCCCTTTTTCTCTAGCTAATTAGCTTGCTGTCCAATTATGTGCGGTAATGTACTTGAACATTTTCATTTTATTCGGATTACACTTCGTAATAGTTTTCAATTTAAATATGTTATCTCTTGTATATCATTAATATTATGCTTATATATCTATTTGTAACCTAAAATGTTTGAAATAGTTTCTTTTTGGGCACAACAATTATATTTTTTCTTGCCAGGTCTGCTAAGTTTTTTTTTTCTTTTTGCTGTATTAATAGGTTCCGTTGGATTTTGCTTACAAAGATCCATGATTTGGTGTTCTGAGACTTCTCATGCATCAGAAGGTGTGAAATTCCTATGAATACAAAAGTAACTTCTCAAGAGGGCTTATGCTCATGGTCTAATGGATGTCTTGGAGAAGTCAAATGAAGAACTTTTCTTGCAGGGCTTTCTAGCATTGCAGCTTCAAATGCCATTCGTGTTTGTTGATATCAGTGTGATCTATTCGTATCAAGGTACTGTCGTGCTTTTCTTAAAATTAGTGCTTTTCTTAATTAGGGTCACAAGTTTTCCACTAGAGCTTTAGCCGACTCGGAGGAAGCCCAATTTACGGCGTCAACCTTACAAAATGTGTCAGACGTCTGAACTGATTTCCATTGGTAACCCTAGGTTCGATTGTTAAAGTCACAATTTTGATTAGGATTTATCACTATTACCGTAGACACCAATGAGTCCCACCGAAGAAAAAGCTGAGTGATTTTTTAACCTGTAAAATTAGTGACTATTAATTAATTTTCATTGAAATTAGCAACTGAGAACATTCTCGTCGTGCAAAGTTACAAAAAAAGGATGTATTTTTCTAAGTGTTGCATGGTAGTGATTGTTTTGGAACTTTTGGTATTTGATTATGAGGACGTGATGCTTTGAAATGACTAGTGTATGATAATTAAATTACATATGTGTTCATTAAATACAACAACAACAATAAAGCATTATCTCAGTAGGTGGGGTTGGCTACATGAATCATACGACTTCGTTGATCCATGTTCATGAGATTCGACAGGGTTTTACACTGGCTGTCGAGGTCTAACACAACCCTCCTCCTTTATCCGGGCTTATATGTGTTCATTAAATATCAGTTCAAAAAAAAAATGTGTTCATTAAATATCGGTCTCAAGCTCGGATAAAGAAGGAGGGTTGTGTTAGGCTCCGACAGTCAGCGTAAAACCCTGTCGAATCTCATGAACATGAATCAACGAATGACGTCGTATGATCCATTAGCCGACCTCATATAGTGGGATAAGGCTTTGTTGTTGTTCATTAAATACATGCAAGCCATGTTTATCACTAAACGGCTTAGTGACAGATTTACTATTAGATCGTTGTTTTCTGTTATTTACTCTATAGTGATGTCATCCAAGGCCAAGCAAACTTAGGTTCCGAATTGGGAATCCCGATCCCAACCTGATTGAGTGTTGAACTGGGACACAAAACAAGGATGCTTTGGTTTTTCAATTCAACCTAAATATGTTATTATAATATTAATTAATCAATTTAATTATATATAATATTATTTAATGTTATGTCGACTCCATCTAGTGAGATAAGATTTTGTTGTTGTTGTATTATTTAATGTTATATATGATTAAGATATATGATACCAGTATAAAACAACCGAATGCTTTAATATTATAATAATATAATAGTATATATCATTTGTGTTATAATAAATTATTGGATCGAGTTAAAAAAAAATATTTTTTGTAAACATGGGTTGTCTCCAGACGTGGGACATTTCGTGTCGAGATTAATGTCATCCTTTTTATATTATTAATACAACAACAACAACAAAGCCTTATCCCACTAGGTGGGGTCGGCTACATGGATCATACGACGCCATTCCGCTCTATTAGTAACCAAACCTTTCGGTATATTATTCACCAATAGATCTTGCTCTATTAGTTCGCCAAGTGTCCGCCTTGGCCTCTCTCTCCCTCTTTTAATCGGACTCCAGATTATTTGATCTACTCTTCTTACTGGCGCATCTAATGGTCTTTTCTGAACATGACCAAACCATCTCAAACGATTCTCTATCATTTTCTCACTAATAGGAGCCACTCCGACTCGTTCACGTATATGGTCATTCCTAATCTTATCTAATCTTGTATGACCACACATCCATCTCAACATCCTCATTTCGGCTACCCCCACTTTACGTTCATGTTGTCCCTTCATAGCCCAACATTCACTACCATATAACACTGCTGGCCTTATAGCAGTACGATAGAATTTTCCTTTAACTTTATTGGGTACCTTTCTATCACAAAGAACTCCAGTGACTTTCCTCCACTTACACCAACCAGCTTGAATTCTATTATTAACATCGTCATCAATCTCACCATCTTGTCTTACAATTGATCCTAAATATTTAAACTTTGTCACTTGAGGAATTATATCCTCCCCTAACCTAACTTTCAAATCGTCTCTAAGTTGTTTATTTGTGAAATTGCTATGCATATATTCTGTTTTATTCCTACTTAAACGAAAACCCTTTGACTCTAACGTATTTCTCCATATTTCCAATTTTGTATTAATCTCTTCTCTTGAATCCGCTAAAAGTACTATATCATCCGCAAATAGCATGCACTTAAGTACTTTTTATATTATTAATAAAACATTAAATTTTAAAATAAAATCTCAATCTCGGAAAACTTCTCAAGCTTTGCATGTTCATTTATATTAGTTTTATCTTTTCGAAAAGTGTCAGGCCGAGTGCTATTTAAGAGTTTTTTTAAGAATGACGTAGTTTTAAATTACGCTCGGATGATTGTGTAAACTTTTAATTCTCCTAAAACTTTTAACCACTTGAAACGAGTTGAGGTGTAAAATGACATCCAAAGTTCTTTCTATTGTGAAAATTGTGTGCCATTTACTGAAAAATAATGGTGCCAGCCGTAATGAAATTAAATTTGTCAAAATTTAAACCGTGAGATCAATATTAGTGTCGGGGGCCGGGGCCATATTGAAAACCTTAACTTAATAAGCAAATACGAATGCCAGATAAAAAAAATAATAAACAGATAATTTGCCACGATAACCACACAGAAGAATAAGAAATGCCCAGAAAGGGCATTACATGGCACGAAAAAAGAAAAAAAAAACTAAAAGTCAGCTAATCTACAAATACATGTTCAGGCTGCATAAGAAGCAAAACCTGTGTAAAGAAAACAAAATGGGCAACGAGCATTGCAGGGAAAAAACTCGTGCCCACATCAAATGGCAATCATATGCTAAATAACTTTACTCTATCTAGTTATCCCAACATCATGCAAGCGCCTAGAACCTTCGGAGCAATGCGACGATTAGAACCGTATTATAAAATATAGGCTGATCTGCAAATGCGCTTCTCTGCAAGAGTTCAAGAGATTCTGAGAATGAACTCACTGAGTTCCCAGGGTCAGTATCAGTCTCCTGCCACATAAGTTTTGCTCTCGTAGTATTTCCTTTCACTTGCTTCCTTCTTCTCATTTCGTTTCTGCGCAAATACAGACATAACTTCATATTTGTCATAAATTAAATTAAATCCCAATGTTGTGACAAGTATTCCCCGAATTGCACAAGGGAGAGCTACAAATCACAATCGGAAAAGGTTCAACTGGTCAAGTATGAAATGCAAGAGGAATTTAATTGTCTTTATAAGATCTGCGCTGATGATAACATAATTATACATATTACAGGATTTAATGCAGATTGACCTTTCTGCCTTTGTACTAATCATAAAGTTAAAATGAGATTGATTCAATTTTACATACTGAATTTTCTATGATAAAAAATGAATTACCTGATAAGCTTCGTGATTTGAAACAATTCTCCTGATGATTGTGCTAGTAGTGATGTCTAAGGGACTTTGCAATTGTTTGTATATACCCATGGCCATTGGAACAGAATATGGATTTGATTCTTCCTGCAAGGGGACCCACACAGTACTTAATAATGTAAAACATGATTATGCATTCACATGGTCCTAAGATAATGTGATATGAGAATATTACCTTCATAAAGTCCATATTTTCAGCTATTGTTCCATGAACAACCAAAGAAATATTGAAGGTAATAATCTGTAGACAAAACATCAATATGTGAGTCAAGTTGCAGCATACGTAAGAATAAACTTTGGTGATTTATTTTTTGAAGCATAAATGTAGCCGAGGGAACGGAGTCGGTCCAAAGGTAACAACTTTTGCTAATGCAGATAGTTCTTGTTACTTAAGGACTTGATCTACATCCTGATAGGGTCAACTACGGGTGTACGATTGAACTTTATAATGCATTCAAGTGAAAATGCAGTGAGGCTGATACTACTGAGCAGGCTAAGCCCCAAAGATTGGCTCCCAAGGACTGTACCTAAAACCATAGTTCTGATGGTATAAGTCAATGATTCTTCTCCTACTCAGAAGAACATTAGAGCTGCAATTTAGTTAGAAGTATGGTGCCATATTTGAGGTTACAACTTACCACTCTGTTATTATGAAAGTTGATAAGCAATATTCATTAAACTTTCCTAGATTTTGATGAACCCAATAAGTCCCCGCAGCTTTTGCTTACGTATAATCTGACCAGTCTCTTCCCTTTTTCACAAGAAAAATTTTGAAACACTGGATAGATTCGTAACTAACCATATCTTTTGAAACTTCCCATGGAGCACCAATAATCACTTCGTCTACATATCGGCAAGCCAAAACACTCAAACTCCTCTCATGAAGATTCATAATTGGGCGATGGGGTCCTCGAGTAGAACTGTATAGAAAAATATAACTTATCAGTTATCTGGAACAAACATATAGTCAGAAAAAATGTTATATTTTTTCCCTACTAAACTAGCAGAAAAAGGAGGATAAATATTTGTTACAGAAAGGATATGACAAATATAGGAAAGCAACCTGATTGTCTGATCTGTGTGAATTCCCACAAGTAGAAAGTCTCCAAGCCCTCGAGCAAGACGAAGAATCTATATGAAAAATCAAATTAATATTTACAACTAGGACAATTGTGTAGAAATTAGGAAGAACAGCATTAGATGAACGACTATACCAGGTTAAGGATCACATAAAGCTTTCAATACAGATAAAGCCACTAAGAAAATCATTTGCAAAGATGTACACATTAGTGAATGACAGATATGGAAGACTCATAATCTTACTTTACAATAAGGTGATTTCGGAAGAAGTAAAATCCTAGAAGAAAATCTGGTTGGGTTAATAAAACCTAAAAAAAAAACTAATACTTCAATTCTATAGTAACATAGCATGAACTCCAACATCGTAGAAAAAATAAAAACGATCAAATAAAGGTCACAGGATTAGTTAAAGAATATTTAGAAGATATAACTGGGCCTAGGCCCATACTAGTAAAATTACCTGACGTACCAGATATAACTCACTCATGATAAATTCTTAAGATAAACACAAATAAATGTGTTAACATCTACTTGTGGTAACTTGTGACTGCTAAAGAGAAACTAATGGCATGGACAGCCAAAAATGCCAAAAGTTGAAAAGAAAAGAAGAAAAAAAGGATTCCCTGAATAAGATCCTACACAAACAACCAAGTTCTTACACTTTTGGAGGCATCCTATAAATTGGATCGATACAAAGAAGATTATAATGACCCTCTTCAAAAAAACGAACCTAAGGTGAAACATCGTTCATGGTTATTTTGATTTTTAGGAGGTGCTTACAGTGATTTCATAATTACTGAAAGATTGTGTGTTGAGCTTTAGTTCGGGTTTATTATGTGAGCATACTTTTATTTGAACAAGAGGGCCATGACGACAAGTTTAACTATAGTTCTTTGTACAGAAGGTCGTTTAGTCATCCGAATACCTTTTCATTCCTATAGTGTATCTTCTGCATATAGCATTCGATACAAACGAATTTAGTGTAAATCAAACAATAAGGAAATCTCTCTAGCCTCTTACAACAACAGTACAACTTCAAACTCTGTGTATCGAAGAAAGAAATTTCAGGATTCATTTTAAGAGAGGATGCCATATGAACCAACCATTTGGAGGGGAAGTAAGAAGAAATATTATAAGTTTTCTCTAATTAATTGTGTCCCTGTGAAACACAACCAATTGTGACCACAATCCTTTTGTAAATGACACTTTTGACCTGAAAATATTTTTAAAATAAAGTCACTTACATAGCTTGAGACTAACGCAAGGTTCACAAAGAAAAAAGAGATGAATAAGTCAACTAGTTTCAAGTATGAATACAAAAAAATATATCAATCACATCAGATAATCTCCTTTTTGAAAGAAAAAACATCACTTCATCGAAGTTTTATGAACTGTTTAGAAATATTTTGTACTTTCCTTCAAGGCCAATGCACATAACCCAAAGCTCATGTTCATGGTTTATTTATAATATAAAAAAGCATAATTGTCATAGAAGAAAAAGAGAAACCAGACAATACCTCCACATGTCCTGCATGGAACAAATCAAAAGCACCATCAATGTATACTATGCGAGCATCTGCTCCAGGTCCCTATTCAACATTAAGTGGTATTTGTTATATAGAAGAACCACAAAAATTAAGAGATTTACTAAGCAGGAAACTACAGTAGTAGATTTCCTTTTTATTCTCCTTGAGACAACAGAAGTAGAAGTTACATGTAAATAAAAACATAAAGTATCAAATAAGACAACAATGTGGAGACTCACTATATAGATGGTCAAGGAGAGTCAGTAAGGAGGTTGCATGTCAGTCATTGTGTTCTCTAAGATTAACTATATGCAATATGTGAATTTTCTAAAGATCACAGCCAACCATCTAAAGTGCTATATAAGGAAACTAAGTACAATAGAGAGAACGACACACATCCTCAAATTTTAAACAGACAGAATGTCATGCAAAGGGCCTTTCCTGGCAATCACAATAAGATGAAAATCAAGCAATTTATGGAACAAATGAAAACTCACGAAGCCTAGTCAGTATACCTTGCCATTTGAAAATTGCACTATTCGCCGAGATGTAGGCAAGAAATGGGATATGCGAGTACTAGTTGCAGACCCCGCGTCATCAGCTCTAGGGCTGTGACCATGACTGAACTGCCTTTGCAAAGAGGATTTTGTTTGTCTACCACCACTTGAACGTTCCCTCATGCAAAGAAGCATGCGACCTGTAAAAAAAAGTGAAAATTTTGGCCTATGTAGAAAAGAAAACTAAGAAAACAAATGGATAAAGTACTAGCTGAGACTGAAAACGGGGTTTTTTTTCTTCTGTTTGCCTTATCTCATAGCATATATAAGACTCCACGATGGACATTTTGGCAAATACGAGAAACCCTTCAGAAAAAATGACACTTAAAAAGTTATAGAAGGCGGGAAAATGCTGAGGCATCAATCTGAATGATCTTTTCTTTTTCTTCTTCTTTTTTTTTAGAGGGTGAATGGTTAAATATATGTAAAAATAAACAATTCAAAGCAATACAAAAGCACCAAACTTCCAAGACAAATATAAGAATGCAATGTTCACAATTTCGTATAGTGTTTCTTCTCTTGAGAGGGAATTTCATATAGCGTTCCTAAACGATCAAACCAGAATCGTCACAGATATAAACAAGTATAGATTTTTTTTTCAGAAGAATAAACAAGTATAGATATCTAACACTAATTCAATAATCGACCAAAAAATCATTTTTAGAGCCAGGATGGTGGATAATGTTATTCCTTTATGATCTATCCATACAAAGAGGTAGGTACAAAATAGACCAATCAGCACTACATTCTTTTTTGGTAGTCAAACGCTCCATTCTATTATCAAAGCTCTCGCCACAAGAACAAATTCTCCATATAAATCCTTTCAACTTGGAAGATGCAAACTCATCAACTCTAGATGACCCATAAGACAACAATAGATGTCCTCTTGCGAGAGGAGACATACGTGCGAACACCTGGAAAGGACCATCACCTATGAAAGATCATTAACATTGCAGTTCTGAAGTCTGAACACGTATCAAGTGTGTTATTATGGACAACCGATCACACCCCACCAGCTATTGGACACATGAAAATTTGTTGATTTGCAGCTTCCGCTTTATACTCATAAACTACGCCGCTAGACTCAACATCTTTGTGATTGATAAAGGAAACCTGAATAATGCATGCAAGACACACTACGAGGATCACCACCTCTGGGTCAAAAGCTTGTCGGTTTGAAGCCATTGCATAAAATCATGGGACGCTAGAGGCTAAAGAACCACCTGTTGTCCACTTAACCACATAAGAGATGAAGCTACTACGCACCTTCCAGGGTCAATTAAAAGAAAGGCAAGATCAGACGAAGAACTGTCACTACTCTCCAGAATTTTGAACAGCCCTGACCTACCACAGGTGTCCACAGATCTATCATCTCATAATAGTATCGAGATAACACTCAAATATCTGTCTTGGATCCCATAATTCAACAAATCCACTCAGAAAGCATTAGAATATTTTCCCATCTGATTACCTTGAATTCCCACAAAGCCTTCCATGGTTCTTCTGAAAAAAACCTTCCATGGTTCTTCTGAAAAAAAAAAGGCCTTCTCTAGTAGGTCTACACACCTTCCCCAAGGTACCAACGGTATCCCTCCACCAAATGCAATATGCAACAGATAGCAGCATAACTGCAAAGATGTCAACCAAGTAACTAACAACCTTCTTATTCAGATCTTTTTTAAGGAAAAATAGGAAGAGGAGACAACCTCGCCTAAGGTCACTTGTGGAATGCATCTCCTCAACTCATAATGATTCCGTCGACCTCAAAAAGGAGGACTTCTCTATTCATACAAGAAAAAGAACCCAATGGCCTCATCAACATGAACTCCTCCGCCTCTTCATTTCTAAAGTTGTCACCAAGTGTCTCAAGCTACTCCTATCATGGGATCCCACAAAGCTCAAAATGGTGAATTTGCGAGAAATGCCTATTGCTAGTGTCGATCTAACTATCATCTCAATGGATGACAACTGATTAGTGGGGCGTCCAGCCCACTGGTCCCCCAAATCCGCAATCAAGCAAGGCCCCGAATTGCAAGGGAGTCCCAAGATAAAAAGAAAAAGTCAGCATCACGTCTCCTTCCACAGCTCCATGCACAAAGCAGTTGTCGAGACAAGGCCACATCTGCTAATGGCAAGACTCCTATCACGCTCTCACACAACCAGTGCCAAAGATGAGTACCAAGGCAAATGACCACCGAAGGTCCTGCGCAATAGGTGAAAGGATGCCAAAACGCCAATCGTGAATTACCAATTGGGTGACTTGGTCAATGTCAAGCTGTCTCACCACCATCTTGCACCATGCGACAAGTTTCTAGATGACAACACTGCTTCCAAGGCCTCAAAGAAGGATAGGTGGTCTACCTGTTGGACCTTCCCCGAAGTGGGTAAGGCGCCCCATCTATTCCAATCCATACTGCTCAAAGTTGGCCATAAAAAAGAGCTCCCCAAATGCGATGACTTATGCTGGATCTCAACTGACGCCAAGCAACTTCGATAATGTCAGAGCATAGGTACACAAAACATCCTTGACTTTAGTAATTAATGAAATAGAAAAGAAAAAGATAGTGATAAACATGTGTCCTAACAAAATTAATAGGAGAAGTAAATTGCCTCCAAACTAAGACCCAGGTTAACTAAGAATCCTATACATTGCTTAGGTCTCATAAAGAGATTCATTTGACAAAGAAATAAAACAGGGATCATAGCCGGAACAATACCAACAATGTCAGTGCTTGATACTCCTTCAGTTCTTTTGATTTGTTTATAGCGACCAGCTTTCTTGGCAAGGGCATAAGCATCAGTACCATCTGGCAGTATACAAGGATCATCACCATGGATAATGTAATCTATATTATACTCAGTGAACAGTTTCTTCATGAAATCTTCAGTGATAGCATAAGGAGCATCAGGAATGACTTCATCAACCCATTTCAAAGCGCCTACCATTATTAACCTATAGAAGTAAAACACTGAGATTATGGAAATACTGAAAGTTTGTCTTCAAAAAGAAACACCGTATGCCTTCCCTGCCACTATTATAACCAAGATTCTGTTTAAAATGCTAACCCGCTAATAAAATTGGAGCGATGGCCAGAAGATTAAAAGAATCAAATTTGTAAGTTTAGTTGATGAATGATGATCATAGCTTAACATACCGAATTATAATCTAAAATTACTCCATTGTGCAGGATTTAAAATAAGAAAAGAACTATAACCAGTGGATGTATGTTTTGCATGACATTCTAAGAGCGCTGGGTTCATTAAAATCAGCAAACTTATTTTACCTATACAGTATAGCATAAAAGTATCTTTTTTTTCAGGAAAATGGACATAATTATCTTACTCAGAAAAGATTGTTGTCTTCGATCTTACAACAACAACAACAACAAAGCATTATCCCACTAGGTAAGAAACTAATAGAGAAATAGAAATTTTACCCATAATTAATCAAGATCATGAAATTCTATCAGTCAGCTACTTAAAACGTTACATATTGGCATAGCAACCAAGAGATCACTAGTAGAAGCGGTCTGATAGCAAGCCAATTTTATTAGATTTAACACATTCCTACCTGCCGTTGACAGAAAAAATTTCAGAAATTCCCAATTCAATATTAATTGAAACAAGTGGGAATCTGTGGCAAGCACCGCTGGAAATCCGGCATTGCAATAATAACAAGAGGAAATTTACGCAAGCAGGATTCGCAACGAACGAGATCAATCTACACGTATACAAAAAGGATCGAGATCGATGAAACCTCTCATGGAGGGGAGTGACCGGCGGACCCTTGTTGGCCGTGATCTCGTTGTCGCTCACGACGCCGACGACAAGCTCGTCGCCAAGGTCCCGCGCCTGCCGCAGGGCGTTGCAGTGTCCGTAGTGCATCATGTCGAAGCACCCGTCCATGTAGACCCGGACGGGTTTCTTCTTCCTCCCCCTCCCTCGCCCGAGCGGGATCTCCGGCAGCCGGAGCCCCCCGCCATCGACGCGGCCTAGGTGGAGAGAGAGGAGGGAAACTCCGAGAGCCGCGAGTCCGCCCACCACACACATCGCCACCGCCATCCTCCCGCTGTCGGACGCCGCTCCACCGCCTTCGCCACCCATGGTTAAAGTGAGGAGAGGATACACAAGCGCGTGATGGATCGAGATCTAGGGTTCCTGGCGCCTTTGGTTCGTCGTCGGGGCTTCGCGAGTTCGCACACCCGCCATTAGAGGACCTTAAAGGTAAGGTCTCCCCCGATCGAAAGTATTTATAGGCAGAGGCGGCGAAAGCGCTCGATTGCCGGAAACAAAGAAGAAAGAAGGGATTAAGAGATCATAACCGTGCAATTTTAATCGGAAGGTTCAGGTACCTTGTTCTGAACGCTGATCTACTCGAACATTCGATGAACATAGCCTCCAACTAAAAAAAGGTTTATTTTCATAACACACCCCTAAATTATCATGACATCTAATCCCAAATTAAAATTTATTCTTTTTATTTCTAAACTATCGTAGAGTTTTTCATGTTAATTTGTCTACTATACGTATGGTTAAATTACTTTTTTCTTGTAACACATCAAATAATGAATTTTAAAAATTTTTAAAAAAATCATTCCTTGCACTGGTTGTCCCCCCTCCAATCAGCCTTCAATATTTTTCTTTTATTTTTATTTTTATATATTATTATTTGATGTGTTATAAAGAAAAAGTAATTTAGTCGCTTCATAAATGAGAAAAAAACTAACATAAAATGTACCAGAAGTGAGTCGAAGAAATAAAATTAAAAAAGTCGTAATAATTTAGTAATTCAAAAAAATAAGTTCTAAGATTATATATAAAAAATTGTGATAATTTAGAGATGGTTTATGAAAATAACCCAAAAGAAGATTAACATATATAATTTTAATTTTGTCGACACTTTATTTAATTAAATAATTAAAAACCTCTAAAATAAAGTTTAAAATTTGAAGGACCAAATATCTATAAAATTTAGTGTTTAGTGATTAAGCGTTTATTCCTATATATTTTCATTCTCCTGTTAAAAAATGGTTTAATATTCTGTGGTGGCCAAATTATATGAAAATATATTTTTTAAATATAGTTTAAAGTTTGGAGGAAAATGTATCTATAGGTTTTGGATTCTAGCCATTAAAATTTATTCCTTTTTTTATAAAAAAAATATTTATAGTTTAAATGTCATAATTCATATTTCTTATTATTTCATTGTTTTTTTTTCTCCTCGACATATATTGACTTAATTTTTTTGTATAAATTTGATTCAACAGTAAGAAAAGCTTTTAAAATAATGATAAATTAATTAATTGATATATCAAATACAACGTATAAATTAATTATACTTTTATGTCCGCCCATGTCACTTTGTAGCTCTAAATGAATTCAATCTCTATTTTTTCAATTATTTTTATAAGTTTACAATATTTGTTTATGTCTGCGTGTTATTCGATATTTACTATGTAAATCATTGTCGGCTAATTATGAGTCCATCTGGAGGGATAGAAGAGTATATATGTATTGGGATCTTTGGACCACAAAGAAACTAGGCCCAATTCAGCCCACCTGTCCAAGGTGGTTGCAATTTGCAAACGTGCAATTTTATGAATCTATTATTGTTACTGTGCTGTCTAGACTCTATACAGTAATATTAAGCAAACTATCAAAAATTCACCACACGCCCTCCAAATGCAAGTGCGATAACTTCTGTAGTATTTATCATTCATGCCATGGTCAAATATGTATTATATTAAATGAAAATATTATTAGCCGATCCCACCTAGTGGGATAAGACTTTGTTGTTGTATTTGACGTTGGGCAGAATCTAAGATCGACCCGAGGCCCAAGCAGGTAAGGTCTTTGTTTGAGGCCCCAAGAGATTAATATATTAATTATTTATATTGATCATATTGATCATGTTTATTAATGATCCTTAAAATTTGCTCAACAAATCTGATACATTTTTTAGGCCTCATAATTACTACATTCAATACAAATCATTTTTCTAATTAATTGAATTTTTTATTAGTAAGGATCTTAATTGGCTCCCTTATTATTGGTTAATGTTTCTTAAAATTCGGCGGGCAATCCACCATTTGATAACTTCTCTTGGTTTCATGAAATATCACAATCTTTTTCAAATTTTATTATTAAAATATTGTCAAAAATTTTATAACAATCATATTTTCCTTACTTTAAAAGTATGTTAATTTGTTTCCATTTAATCTTCAACCTCTTTCTAAAACCATTCATCCTTCAAATTTTTTTTCACACAAACTCTAGTCTAGATCAAGGGCGAAACACTCCTACATAGTCATATTATTTCCTAACTCATCTGGTTACATTTAGGTTATATCATTGCAATCCTCCTATTTAAAATATAACGATAACTCTGATACTTATGGTTTAGATTTATTTTTGTAGTAAAAAATTTTAAAATAATTTATTCAAGTACATGATAAAATACCCTTATGAGATTCTCAACCTATCAAAAAATGTGGAGTAAAGTGACTACGGGTGTTCAACGAGTCGAGTTGACCCGGTGAACCCGATGATCCGACCCGACCCGTAGGTCGGGTCGCATCGTGATCGGGTTGGGTCCGACCCGATCCGAACCCAACCCGATGGTGGTTCGGATCGGGTATGGGTTGGGAAATCCCAACCCAAGTCGACCCGACCCGACCCGATTATTTTATTATTTTTTAAATTTTCTTTTTATTTTTTACTTAATTTTAATTCTATACTTGATTTAAAATAAAAAAAATATTAATATAAAATATTTTAATTATGAAAATAATTCTCAAATATTCAAAAAATATATTTTATATTTTATAATAATTATTAAAAAAATTATATTAAAATACATATAAAAAGTAAGACAAAAATTTTAAAAAATGGTGATCAGGTGATCTGGCCACCCGACCCGAACCGAGTCGAGTTGGGTCGAATTTTCTGTCCCTAGAGACCTTGACCCGATCTGACCTGACCCGAATCGGATCGAGTTGGGTCGGATTTTTTGTCCCTAGAAACATTGATCCGACTCGATCGAATTTGGTCAAGTCATGTCGAATTTGTTCATGGGTCGGATCGAATCCGATCCATGAATACCCCTAAAAGTGACATCCATTCCCTCGGGCTAGTTCATTTTTTTGTGAAACCAGACAATTCTAACAATTTAATGACGTGATATCTCCTTATCTTATTTTCTCTCTTTTACATTTCTCACACAAAAAAAATTATTTATTCAATATAATATATTTATTGTTAACTACTTAATTTGATAATATTTATTATTTGACATGTCATAAAAATTTTATTTTGATAAATAAAATATATTTTTAAGAATTGTTTATCTAATATTTTAATTTGTTCTTAATATTTATTAACTAATAAAATTATGTGTATATCCATAAGTCCTATATTTCATTCAAATACTCAATAAATTTAATTTATCACATCAAATTTCATTCTCTTCCAACTAGTCTTTACAGTCCTACTTGCGTCTGCCCTCACCCTTAATAATATTATATACATATTATCATTAATATATATATATATTAATGATAATATGTTATTATCTTCATGATAAAATATGTGTATAGTTATGAAAATATTTATAGTATACTATGTGTATGTATGAAGATTATAATAAAATTTGAGCTATTTTTATAACAAATTGTATTAGTAGGTTAGATCCTAAAAAAGTTCTGTCACATATATCTTCCTCTTACTTTTTTAAGTTAATTACATCATATATACATATATTGGTTTAACTATAATCATATTATTTTATCATAAAATCTAACTTGGAAGCATGATAAACACCAAAGGGAATAAAATATGCATGATGCATAATAAAAAGTATATTTTAATTACAAACAATTATAAGTTATTATGTCCCACATTGTACAATAGAGAATTTTCTTCCACTTGACTGATTCAAAATAACATCTTCCAGTGGGAGGTCCTCCGGCATGTCAGTAATTCATCGAAGGTTTATATAGGAGCGGAGCAATGTTGTAACACCCGGATCGAACGTCGATCTAGATAAGTCTCAGAATCAAATTGAACCGGTCGAACCGATTAATCCGGATGGTCAGATTAGATATTAATAAAATAATATAAAAAGATAAACTATAATACTTATATTTGCTTGTCAATAATTAATATATTTTTACATCAAAGTACATATGATTAAATCATTTTAATTAAAATTAAGAAATCAAATGTGACATATTTAACTATTGATACGAGTTTTATGTGATTTTAATATATTCAATTACTATTTATAAATTCACATTTCTCAAATTTAACTATTACTGTAGTTTCTATTTATTTTTAAATTTAATGAGGTAACTAATCTTTTCATATTTAAGTTTTGACATTTAAACATATTATGAATTTTCTAATCAAAGAAAATAATTTGATAAATGAGTGATGATAAACATTGTATAATATAAAATAATTTTGCATTCAAATGAATAAGTATAGCACAATGGTATGTACACATTAGTTGATTTAAGAAATCTTGGGTTCAAAACTTAGTGTTCTTATTTCAAGTTTTACCAATTTTTGAACCAACTGGTTGCTGAAAAACCGCCAGTTCAACAATTTTAACCAGGTTTTGATCGGTTTGAAGCGGTCTGAATCTTAGTCCGATTTTGGGATCGAACCAAATCCGTCCGATGTGAGGGTTGTCGATTGGACCGACCGGTCCGGTCCAAACAACCATATATAGGATTACTTTCACCAAAATCATCAACAAATTTTACACCAAGTTTAATGGTAACCTATGAAATGCACATGCTTAAAATTAGAAAATTTTTTGTCTATGAAATGTTTATTATAATTAGAAACTTCATCTAGGGTACTCATCCACGTGTCATTAGGGATTTGGCATGTCTTATATGTTATTACCATTTAAATACAATCTTACTCATAAAGCTTAGCTTGGAACTAGCCACATGTAAGGACACATTGTAGGTGCAAGCCTTCCAAGGGAAAATACCACAATAGATTTGGTCACGTAGAGAAATTCAACGCCTCATAGAAGACTTATGGCTATATAAAACTATTAACTCCTCGTGGATCCAATGGATCATGCAACAAGATTGGCACATTGATAACGAAAACATCATTGTTTTTTTGTTGGATTCATTGTCATATGGCATCGAATGAAAAGTCCATCGTATTCATCATATAAGAAGTAATGTATTTCAAAAGTCGATGATATTGACCGAATTATTAATATACACAATTCACACTACCCTCCCCCTCCCCCTAATTACAAATCATACTGCAAATTGTCTTGCATCTTTGTCGTAATAATACTAGCGATAATTTTTGGGCGGGCAAATCACCTTCAGGTCACACCTCTCTTTGGTATTAGGACTCCTATGGATCTTCTTAATTTAATGTGCTTCGCTTTAAAAAAGGGTCGGCAATATGACCAATAAAATTGGGGAGATGATTGTTATATGCGCTAACCAACATCTTACGAGTATGAACTATCGTGCTACAGGAGATAACCAACTCATCAATCTTTACACTAGATGTGTGCTGAGATAGAATCTATTAGTCAATAGCCCCATAAGGTAGATTCAATACTTGGACTACTTTCATTTTACCCAACCTATCAATCAAGACCCTCATTATGGTAGCAAGTTTAGCAATTTGATGATCCACGACATATTTGTGTCGCCTTTTGGCTCACCATACATGATCAAATCCTTACTGCAGAACAACACTTGTGTGAACAACTACGAATTTTCATGCCCTAGATATCATGTGATGTTGGAGACCCCATTTGCGTAACTTGAGGGGACTGTCTTAGAACCATAAGAAATCAAATGTTACTCATGCAATTGGATTTCATTGAATTTGCAAGCGAAGAACTCAAAGACAATGTTTTGCATCTAGAACTTACTCAATTGAAAACTTTTGCCAAACACCTAAGATGATGGGAATTTAAAAAGTTTTCGTCAAGTGACCATTTCGAGAACGTGAAAGTTCTTGCTCCAAACGAAAACTTGCATTTTTATTTTAATTAATTTTAATATATATTATTTATTAATACATTATTATTCATCTTATTTATTCAATTTTATTAATGATAATTCATTTACTTATAATAATTAAAAAACCATTTATCAAGTAGTCAAAATTTTTTGCTTATTATTATAGTATAATAAAATTATAAAAGAAATCATATTGATCAACTGAATCGATGTGAACATTATAATTATATCTATTGCATTATAATATGAATTAAAAATTTGATATAAAATCTTATATAATGTTATATTTATTATAATATAATCTCATTAATTAAAATGTTCAATTTATAGAAAAAAATTAATCCAATCGCTTCTCGGGGGGAGGAAGCTGGTCCATCCAGTCCGATCCGCCCAATGGTGCCCTTTCCATATCAACCAGATGAAGTAACGAGATAGGAGGGGATTTAAAGTGAGTAAATAGAATTTCATAATCGAGAATTATGTGGAAAATCATATTCAATATTATATTCTGCTATCAATCTTTATGTAAATTTCAAATAACTAAATACACTTATATTTTATTTACTATAATTTTATACATCATAAATTAATAAATTTTATTCTTAATTACTATTTTTTATCCAAGAACTTATTAAAATTTATCTATCAAATCAACTTTTCAAATTATCGTCATTATAATTTTTCATTCAAACGTCAATTAACATGTCTTTATCAAATCGATTAGTTATCGAGAACTAACGATAATTTAAAAATTCCTATCCAAATATAGTCAAAATAAACCCTTGTATTTAGAGTTGCTTGCTAGCACATATGGTTGTGAGGAACGAACTCATATTTGACAAGGACACCGACCTGCTAAGCAACTCGATCAACATCATCATCTGACCTCCAATTAGCATAAGAAGAAAACTCAAACGTATCAATATTTTTTAAAACCAGACTAATGACTGAATTAATCAATGATCGACGTCATGATTTGTTCGACCATATTGAACTAAATGTTATTAAAATAGTATTTTTATTGACTTTGAAATTATGATGGGAATGAAAGTATAAAAAAACAAAAAAAGATGAACATTAACCTGTTAACATTATTTTAAAATAAATACTAATACAAATGTTTAAATAATTTACTTTTTAAGAAATAATGTGAATAAAGTTTATTTTTATTTTTCATACACATTTTCTTATATTTTCTCCACTAATCCATTTTCTCCATCAATTGAAATTAAATTTCTTATTTTTATATCATTTCCTTATTCATCTCATATAATCTTCCACTTTTCTTTCTTAATTATGTCTCTCCATCCTTATAATATTTCATCTTTCTTCTTTAATTATACATCTTCATCATTATTATTATTTCCTAATTGTCTCCCTTTAAATTCTTGGATGCATTTTCTCGTTACACTTTCTTTATTTCCCATTTTTCTCCATATTACAATCAAGTTTTATATTTAAAATTATTAAAAACTAGATCAATTTGATTTTTCAATTTCTCTCGGATTGTCTCAGTTCATTCAATTTTAAATATTTTTTATTAAATTAAATTGTACTTGTTAATATTATAAATATAAAGATATTACCGTTCATAATAACTTAAGGTTTTAGAAAAAAATGATAACATATCTATTTTCACATTATATCGGTACCAAACGTATCAAATTCGAATCTCAACGAAGCTCGTGTTAGAAAAGTTTGTCTCAAGGAGAGTGTTAATATTATAAAAGTAACAATTTTACTTATTTTAATAGCTTAATTTTGTAGAAAAAAATTATAAACACGTCTAATTTTCACTTTATATTAGAACTTTCGGACGATGAGTATAACTAAAACAAAATTGTCAATTTCCCATCAGTAACGAATAATATTAATATTACACATATAAAAATGTTATTTTTAATATTAAAAATTGAACGACACCCCTACTTTCACGGTACCAACCTCCCCTTTGTGTAGAATTGGTAAGTGCCAATTTTAAAAACAACGTATTAAATGAAAACTTGTTCTTATAGCATGAGTGGAAAATTTATATCAAATTTCCTTCAACTTAACGTTTGTCAAGCACTACCCTCGAATATTAATTTGTAACACGAATGGCATCCATCTTTTAACTCGTTACACAAAATGTCATTTTCATTGTCGATCACCCATTTTCTAGTCGCATAGCTGACGTGACATTAACACGACATCTTCTCTCTTCTCCACATAAGTATTTACTAACGTGACAATACTAAAAATAAATAAAAATAAAAAATGTCACTCACTCTGCGACCACCGACGATCGCTAGAGGGGGCGACACGAAAACAACTACAATCGATGAAGGCCATATCAGCACAAAACGAACCTCCATCACATAGAGAATCATGCAACCACTGCCACAAAATGCATTTTTGTGAATGCTATTGAGAGATGGGAGCATGCCTAAATTGTGGCAGGATGGGTCACTTCGCAAGAGATTGCGATGAACTAAGACGAGTCGAACCTCTGTAACAATAGAATAATAGGCCTTAAAGAATAGTATAGAAATCACCCAAATAAATTAATATGTTAGGACAAACTTGAAGCTTAATCAATTTTAAATTGTAATATCACTTCAATTAGACTTTAGATATATTATAATATCCAAATATCATGTGTTATATGGAATGAATATAGTTCATAGTTTACTTTTCATAAAAAATGAAAGATCGATCGTTGAAAAGTATAGTGTTTAATGGAAGCACTTATATGACAATATTTTTAAGGAGATTATTGATTAGATGGTGCTTATAATTTGCCACAAAAAGTCGATTACTTGAACTCAATAGCAAAAGTGATGACCACATAATGGTACGAGGAAAGACAACATACAAGTATGTTGAAAAATTTCAATACACTTGTTACAACATTGGTTAACCCAAAATTGATGACATTCTAATATATTCGTCGAGCCTAGAGTAACATGCCGAACATTTGCAAACATTTGCATCGCAATGCAAACGTTAAGAGAAATAATATACGCCAAAGTCTCGAAGTATAAATTTTGACGGAATGAAATAATATTCCTCAAGAATATCATTATCATAGACGGAATATCAAAAGATGGGTATCATAACCAAATGAATTCAACCAAATAATGTGTTGAAGGAAAAAAAATTCCTTATACTTGCAGGATATTATCGGAGAAGTCGCACCAAATTGCTACATGATAATGTCACCGTGGACGAACCTCACCAAGAATGACATAAAAAGTTTCAAAAATTGGAGAAGAGATTGACAACGATGTATTTTCTGAGAATACCTTCAAGACAATGAGGTTATGTCACTCATAACGATGCATACAACACCGACATAACATGTGTCTTGATGCTACATAGGAAGATAGTTGCATACGCATCAAGACTATTAAAGAAGCACGAAAAGAATTACTCAACACTCGATCTTGAATTAGCAAGGTCTTCACCCCAAGAGTTGGTGACACAACGTGTAGGGTGAAGTGCTTGAATTCTCCACAGACCATTAAAATTGAGGTACACTTTCTCGCAATAAGGTCTAAACATGTGTCGAAAAAAAAAGAGATGGATCAATTTATTAAAAGATTACGAGTTTGTCATCAACTACAAAGCAAACTCAGTTAAGAATATCTTAAGCAAAAAAAAAAGGTCACTTGCTCCTTTAGGGGTGAGCTGATGGAATATGAGCAATGAGCAATTGCATCATCCAATTTTGTCTAGTGACCATCAATGGTGGTGCAATGATAATAGCACATCTAGCATGTAGTCAATATTACTACGAAAGGTCGACAAAGGAAAGTGGAGCATGGTCACATGGTGTAGCACAAGAGCTCAGAAATCTTCAATAGCATTGGGAAAAGGTAACAATTGATTTCGTTAGAGGGCTTCAAAAAACTCAGCATGGTCACAATGTGATATGGGTAATAGTTGACGTCATATCGATGTGAGAATAATTAGTCCATCAGAAGCCACATGCACATTCATTTTTTAAGGAGGTTATCCGATTACGTGAAATACTAATATCCATTGCATCGAATAAGGATCTATAATGCACAACTCAATTATAATGGAGCATTTGGGATCCAATTTAACTTATGCGCCACTTTCAATCCACAAATGGACGGATAGTCTGACTGGACAATTATAACCTTAGAAGATATGCTTCGGACTTGTGTATTAGATTGGAGTGGTAGTTGAATGAGTCGCCTAATACATGGCAACCATTGCCACTTCGACGTTAGGACTGACACCTTTGCAGCCATGATATATGGTAGACTATGTCCTTCACCTATCGGTTGGAGCGAAGTTGATGCATGGTAGCTCTTGTCAGAAAAGGAAATAAATAAAGAAATATTCACAAAATTTACCTCATCGAAAAATGTTGAAGGCAGAAATGAGACAAAACTAGTAGGCTAACATAGTGAGGTTGGGAGAATCAAATCAGAATGAGGATCTGACATTTGCAAAACCACCAATTGAGATTCAAATACCATATGAAATATTAAAGGAATAAGATGTTATGGTAAAGGTGGCTTCGATATATTATAGTAAAAAAATGCCACCTCAGAATTAAAAGAAGAGATTGGAAATGGTTTTCAATAATAGTTTAAATAAATACCATATTTTAAGTAAATTCAAGGACGAATCTTTTTATGGAATTTTATGGAAGTTATGATATAACAACCCCAAATTTTAAGAGTCGAGAAAACAATATTTTATTATTTTATTTTGAGAAATATGGCCATTAATATTATAATAATTAATAATTCTAGAAATAAAGGAAAATAGGGGAGGAGTTTGGTTAATGATAAGATGTATTATGAGATTATTTAATTAAATTTGGAGTTTATTTATTGATTGGAATAAATAAGAATTTGTTAAAGAAAATTAACTAAAATATTAAATTTGATTGGGATTGAAAGTTATAGATGGATTGAAAGTTATAGTGTCGGTCATCAAGGAAGTTTCTTTCTCTTTGTTTCTCGATGTTCGACGACAGAGGCGTGATGACCCGATGACAATAAGGCGTGATTTGGTATCGAATGATTAGACGTGAAACTAGGTATGTAGGGGGATCCGTAAGTTTATTATTTGCAATTGTATGATTATTTATTGGACGATCACTCTGATCGCCAAAGGATGTTTGCGCCATGATCAATTTTCGTGGTACAACGTTTTGCAGCCAAAAGCTGGTTGGTCGTGACATGGTGGCTGAGAAGAAACAAATTGAGAAAGGAAATGTAAACATAATGACATTTTGCAGCCAAAAGCTGATTGGTCGTGACAAAAAAAAGAAAGAGAAAGGAGCTTTCCGGGCGCAAGAGGAATTGAGAAAAAGAAAAATATATAATACAAAGATTGTTTGGGCGCAAAATAAGAAGAGAGAAAGATATTGAGAGAAGAGGTGAGGGCCTAAAAGGTGGAGAGAGAATAGCATAAGGGAGAGAAATGGGATGTTTGGAAAAGAGGAAGAAGGGAGATGCAGGGCGCGGAGAAAAATATGGAGAGAGAAAAAAAGGAGAGTTTCACGACCGCAAAAGATAGAGAGGAGTGAAAAAACTTGGAGAGAGAAATTGAGAAAAAAAGGATTTCACGGGCGCAAAAATGAGGAGTGAAAGAAAGAAGAATTTTATTCTTCATTTTTTATGAGGAAAAAATATTTATTAAATTTATCAACCAACGAGAAAAGAAATAGAAAAAAGATATATAAGGAAGAAGAACTGAGAGTTATTTTATTGGTTAATTCTTTTAATTATCAGTTTTGTAATAATTGGCTTATTGTTATTATTATTGGAATATGATATGTTGATTATATTATTATTGATTGTGGTGATCATATTGTTATCATTCTTAATTATATTCTAATAATATATAATAATCGAGACCATATCATCATCATATTTGATTATATTTTGAATCTTATCACTAATTATGATATTGATCCAGTAGTCTTTTTTATTGGATTTTGTTTCGCCTAAATTAAATTATTAGAAAATAAATATATTAGGCAAACAAGATAAAAGTTGAAAGCTACTAGATCTCTATGTTCTCTAATTGTCTCTAAGCCCCTAGACTATATTGTTATTGAATTGAATGAGACAGACAATGTACTTAAATGTTTGAGACGTCATCAGCCTTTAGAGAAGTTATAATTGTCTTGTGTTTTGTCATGGCCCCCTGTCGTTCATGAATCATTGGTAGCGCTATATTATTAGGTGGCTTGCCATGGGTTGATCTCTCGTTGGTCTACACGAAAGAGATATGAAGTTTTCCTTAATTTGATTGAGCATTCTCCATTAAATTGGATAACTCCGAACATGGTAAATTGAATTAAAATTAAATTAAATCGAATTAATTTGAATAGATCATGATCATTTGGATATATTGACATTCTATTAGCAATTGTTATTGCCCTATTGAATCTAATTGTTATTGACCAATGACCATTTATTATCGAATTGGAAAATATTAATTGAACAATGATTTATTAATAAGGCAATTGATGATTGTTAATTGAAAAATTATTATTGATTTATATTGGTCTTTTGACCATATCACGATATATTACTCATATTGAAAAATTGTTACATTGCTATTTGGTTATTGTATTAATTTCTCAATTGACTCATCATTTATTATATATTTATTTTTTATTGAGCATATTGATTATTTAGTAGACTCTAGGTATTGAGTATTTTTATACTCATGGATATTTTCTTGTACATATATCCATGTAGGTGAGAGAGCTTTGATAAATGATAATTTTGCAGGTGGCTATGCTCAATGATATGCATATGTTTTAGATCGAATTGTCTAATTTTTATTATTTTCATATTTATTAGATTTGTGAATTTATTGATATTTTGGTTATTTTGAATATTATGAATTATTACTATTATTATTGAAAAAGTATTCCGCATTTATGGTTTATATTCTGCAAAAATATTTTATGATAAATCGTGTAGCATCTCCGACTCTGAGCACGTGAATCTCGGGACGTTACACCCGTCGCCCTCTAGCGTGCATACAGAGAAATGAGGGGGCCTTTCTCTACCGGTACACACAAACAAAGAGGGGGGCCTTGCCCCCCCCCCCCTCCGGTGACCGTTGGTGGTCGTAGAGGGAGGGGCGATGTCCCCTCCTTCTGACATTTTTTAATTTTAAATTTTTTTAATATTGTCGTGTCAGTAAATATTAATGTGAAGAAGAGAGAAGATGTCATGACAGCTATGCTACCCAAGATCGGACGATTGCCCGTGAAAATGACATTTGGTGAAAGAAATTGAAAGATAGAGGGCAGTGTTGTTACAAAGTAATGTTAGACGATAACGTTGAGAAAACGACCAAAGTTGAATGATATTTGACATAATTTACCCTAGTATGAGTGAACAAGTTGAATATACATAACCGAGCAGGTAATATGAGTCACCTTACATGTCCACTTATAACAACAACAATAAAATCTTATCCCACTAGGTGGGGTCGGCTACATGGATCATACGATACCATTCGTTAATCCATGTTCATGCGATTCGACAAGATTTTACGCTGGCTGTCGGGGCCTAACACAACCCTCATCCTTTATCCGGGCTTGAGACCGGCTATAAAACATAGGCGGAGTTTACATGTTCACCTAATTTAGAAAAAAATGTGTTGGAAGACTCGTCTATTACAGCTAAGTACGTGATGCATTTTTAATCCATGGATAATGTACTATTTAATGCTACACAAATTGAACCGTCGACGCTATTTTTCAAACATTGAGGACTAATTAAAAAAATATAGGTCAGTAACATTTGCTTCAAGTAAGGACAAAAGAGAACTTTTTTCTTATATAATATACCATCTAATTATACTTTTACGAGGATCTATTGTGATAGATTTGGACTAATAGAAAATATTAAAAAAAATTAAACACTTACTGGTCCGTTTGAAATTAAATATCTAAGTTGGATTAAAATTTAAGATGAGAGTCTACACGCATCTAATTCATTTTTGGAGAAAAAGAATTGGAATTATTATCGCCCATCCATTTTGAAATCCAATCACATATTTCAATTGGTTTGGGTGATGGATGGACTACCGAGTTTGAATACCAAATTCGTCGTGCTCAGTGCCCCGAGCTCAATCACTATTATGGCCCGACCCATTGCGCGGTCTCTACTTGCAAGATTTATGTGCCCAATATCTCATCGCCTACCTCTTAATTATTTAACGATTTATTTTATTTGCATATAATAGTAATAATAATAATATATAATGGAAAGATCCTAAACCATGTTTTCATGAGCGAATCCTTCAATTATTTGTCCTTTGTCCCTAATCTATGCAATAAATTTTGTCCTCTTCCGTCCCTTTCGCTTCACAAATTATTATAAATTTTACTCAATCAATAAATAATTCGGTTTTCGACCAGCCGAAAACAAATAAAAAAATACAATAAAAGGCTTTTTAGTTTTTTGTCGTCTCATTCAGTACGAGCCCCCGCCGTACCGTCGGGGCGCGGGCCCCTCCTTCGATCGCGACCGCTCCATCGGCCGTACACGCAGCGGACGGTCCAGATCTTTCCTACCGGTGGGTCCCACGCCTCGTTAAAAGCTGCAGTGAGACCCGAAAAAGAAACCCAAAAAAAATATAAAATAAGTATTTTTAAAAAAGAAAAGAAATGTTTTGAAATCATGACGTCCCGCGGCCTCCGGAGACGGTTCGAACGCACCCGCATCGGGACCCCACGACTCGGGTCCCCTTCTCGGGGCGGGCCCCGCAGGGGGAGCGTGTGGTGTGGGTGTGCATTTGTGACAGGTGACGATGGATGGGGTTGGGGTTTGGGTAATCTAAGCAAAAAGGTGGGTGTGGTGCTGTGTGTGTGTCAAGGTGGCATCTGCTTTTGTTTTATTTTCTTTGCTAACGTTCCAAAACTGCCGGGGCCTCGAAGCGCGGGTAACTTGTTCTATTTTGCCGTTTCGTTTAATATTAATTTCAATTAAGTAGGGGGATCAAGTGGAAGTGATTAAATTGGACGTTTGCCAACACCTGCCGGTGGACGCACCCCCACTGCGTGCATTGTCTCAAATCTTGTGGACCTAAAGATGTTAGAACTCTTTGGGAGATCGGTAACCAACTCGAGGGGACATTTTAAAATATAGTTTTCTAAACTTCTTATTTGATTAAAATAAATAAAATTTATATTTATAATACAAATATTTTATTATAAATACTTTACATTTATTATTATAATAAATGTATAGTATAATAATATATAGTTAATAATGAAAAATAAAAAATGATGAGAAAAATAGAAAGTAGCATAACAATTGGAAAAAAATAAAAGGGAGATTTCACACTTTTCAAGATGATTTTGTAAAAAATTAAAATTTGATCGAGTTAATTTTATTCTTTTAAGCTACATTTGATTGTGAACAAAATACATAAATATTTCGTTATTTCGTCAAACAAGTACGAAATTTCTAGTGGGGCCCGCTAGTTTTAATGTTCTAGTCAAAGGTAATTGTTCTCGAACCAAAGTTCTTGCACCAGGCAAGAACTTTCGGAAGTTCTTGCTCGCGCAAGAACTATCTCGAATCCCATGTCGAAATTGGAGAAGAAGTGGTCGTTTAAATGCCTTGTCTGCTTCCGAAGTTCTCCCCGCAATTGAATTTTGTCTAAACACATAGTGAGAACTTCCATGCCACGTCAATATGGTTTCGGAAACATTGATTGTAAAGTTCTCATAAAGTCAAACGCAAACCCTGGGCTGCATTTGTTTGTAGAACCGCGCCTTCGCACGATTCCGCGAAACACTTCATTCGAAATTCGATTTCGGGACGAGAATAAAAGAGGTAGAACCGGGGTCACGTGACCCAATTTGACCACTCCGATTCCACTTAGGTAAAATCGGAGGTTGCCTCCTTTTTTTACATGACATATTAGTTTTTAAATTTATTTTATTTTTTCTTTTTCTTTTCTCACAAAATAACCTACATAAAATAAATTATTTAATAAATATAAAATATTCATAATATTCTATTAATATAATATTATTTATTACTTATTATTTCATCAAAACTTTTAATATTTCACTAAATATAAATAATTTAAAAATATTTTGTATATTTAAATAATATGTTTTTAACAAAAAAATTGCCATAAAATTTTTGTTTTATATTTTATCTTAATTATTAATAAAAGTATACTTCGTAATTATAATAATAAATTTTAATTCAAAATTTGCAAAAAAATTCATTCATCGCATCTATTTTTTCCTATCACATCAACCATTTTATTTCTCATCATTAAATCTCACTCAAATTAAATACAATCCAAAAATCTATCAATTTAACTATGCACCGTACTTAGGGAGTCGTTTGACAATGGGAATTGAAGTTCCACTACGTTCACAGTGAATAGTTGAATTAACAGATTATTTCGGAGTGTATTTTGATGGAGTGAAATTTTATGAAAAGGAATAAGGTAATTGATGTGATGGATTAATTTTAGTAGGTGTTTGAATTAAAAATATGTATTATAAATATAATTTCAAAAATTGTTAACAAATAAAAAAATATATATTAAAAAGATTATTCCAAAAATTTTGTTAAAATATTTTATTTAAATATAAAAATTCATTTTTAATAGTTTATATTAAATGAAATATTAATTTTTAATAAAACAATAAGTAATAAATAATATTATATTAATCATTTATAATTAATATTATATACAAACTAAATAAATTACTTTTATATAGGAAAAGGTAAAGAAAAATAAAATGGTAAAAGAAAAGAATAATTTGAAAAGAAAAAAAAGAAACATAAAAAAATAACCTAAAGAAAAAAAGATAACAACCATTTGTTTGAATGAGGACCTTATTTTTTTTTAAAAAAAAGGGCTCAATTCATAAAAAAAGGCTCAATTCCATCCGATTTCAATTGTCAAATTGTCTGTTTCCTAAAGAACCTCATGTGTTTAATTATCTTCTTGTCATGCTGTAATCTTTAACCCACAATCGATCGATCCCAGGAGAAAATTGTTAGACTGATCACCTAAATAATAATATAAATGGTTATTATGATCCTAGTGGTAATTAAAAATAAGATTATATTTCATGTTTTCGGCGAAAAAAATCAGTTATACTTGGTGTTATCTTTGTCTTTTCATTTTGTACATAATACACGTAGATAATCCACAATGTGGACATTCTTTTCACAGGTTTCTCTTGCTGAAATGTTGTAATTTATTTATCATATTCTACTTTGATGTTTATTTTTCAATGACAACAAACTTGCAAAGCATGCAACACAGTGATACAAATCATTATGAGCTGAGTAAAGTGAAGGACGAACACGGACCACATTTTGTACATAATACACGTAGTAGATAATCCATCTTTATTTTGCTATCTGATTGTTCACTGAATAATAATTCGTGGCATTTTTCAGTAATTTTCTTACCAAGGTCTCTCAAAACTTTGCCACTGTCCCATTTTAATTTTTTTAGTTTCGATTTGTAATATAATAGGAGGGTTTTCATCTTTTTATAACCTTTGAATCGGTGCGTGCGAGCCACGTCAAATCAAATTTCGAATCGCTTGTTCGATTAGTTCGGATCGTGCCAAATATCATTTAAAATTCTTAGATATGCGTCAGCCGATGAATCCTACAGCTGGCGCACTATTAGGGACTGTCTCATTTAAGTTCGAGGGATATTCGTTATTTTCATTCTTTTATATATATATATATATAATATCTAAAAAAATTTGTATACTAGTTATATAAGTTGAATAAGATACTGTTTGCATGTCATTTTTTATTCTTGAAAATTAATGGTGTTTGGGACATGAGGTACTTGACGTTTGAGGAGTGGGGGCCCCACGAGGTATGGTAAAAACTAAAAAGCTTGAACGCGATGAAACAAAGAAAAGGCATGCAGCAATCGTTTCTACTGCATTTTCTTCTTCTCATTCTACCGTGGGTAAAGTTTCACGGTTCAACAATGCACGCGGCTCCTCGTCGTTGAAGAAATATCGAGTTTGAATAAATGTATTTTTTTATTAAGAGTTTTATTGATTAGTGTGAGACAAGTGATGCGAAATAATTTTATTAATAATGTATTCAATCTTATGTCAATTGAAAATTTGTCTGACCATAATAGTGTTTGGTTAGGAAATTTCTTTTTAAGAATAACAAAATTTATTCTAAAGAATATTATATTCTTATTTCCTTTCTTGTTTGGTTGAAAGAAATAAATTTAATATATTTATAATAAAAATATTTTACTACAAATAGTTTTCATTTATTATTTTATTATAATACAAATTATAATATAATAATATATAGTTAAATAATGAAAATAAAAAAAATGTGGAAAAAATGAAAAATAAGATGAATATCTAAAAATATTCTTTATTTTGTACAAAAATTGATGATTTCACGTAAATCAAGGTGGTTTCCTTGAAAACGAAATTTGTTAATGTTATTCATATTTTCTGCGATGTATTTGGCTTTATTTTTAAAAATATACAGATATTCTATCATTTATTATGAACCAAATGAGCCCTAAGACACTCGGTAAAGACGCCTTTGTACTATGGGGTCTTGTTGCTCGGTCAACAAGCCTTTGGAAGATTAACGAGGGATTCGATGGTGGTGGAACTAGGGGTGCTCACAGGTCGGGTTTGACCCGACTCGTGAGCAAATTCAATTTGACCCCACTAAGTTTGACCGAATCAAGTTTGATTTCCTTGTTTTTTTGCTATGACTCGACCCAACCTGATCGGTTTGATTGAATCGGGTCGAGTTGGGACAGGTCGAATAGTCGGATAACTCAACCACTATTATTCATTTTTAAATTTCAATAAAAAATATTTATTACTTTATTTTTAATATTAAATAAAAATATTTTAAATAAAAGAATTGTTTTAATATCAATATATTTTTATACATTTAAAATAGTTTATTTATTTTATTTTATTTTCAATTTTTAATGATATAAAACTCTTAAATTAATAAAAATCATTTAATTTTTTAAAAAAGAGAAAAACTCAGGTCGGTCGTGTCGGGATCCGTCCCGACCCTAGGTCGGGTCATGGTTGGGTGGTCGACCCGAGGTCGAATTTTCGAGTTCATTGGATCGGGTCCCGACCCGATGAACACTTCTAGGTGGAGCCTCCTGGCAAAAATTTTATGAGATATTTTGTATGTGATTCATAATTGATTAATTTTATTTTCACAAAATATCCTATTTTTTAAGGATAAATTAGAATCTCAATCGATACGAATTTCCTCTCATGTAAATAGAGTACTCCATAAGAGATTTGAATAAAAATTAATTTAAATTGTAATATTCTTTTGTTCACGTCTAATAAAATAAATTTCTCACGATGCATAGTTTATTTCGTACAAAAATCCCAACAAATTTCATTCAATTAATTTTATTCGATGGATCTTCAATGCTTTAACATGACGGCTCCAATTCCCCGAGACTACAGTAATTAAGAAAAAGTCGTCACTTTTGTTTTTTACTCGGATAAATTCAATTGACACTATTTTCGATTACTGTTTTCTCCAACCACATCCCTGTCGTCCATGTTATATGACGTTTTGACGTCATTAAATATTAATTTGAGTTAAAATTAACAAAAAATATTTTGACTTAAATTAACCGATAATATTCAAACTCTAATTGAGTTAAATTAATTTCAGGCCATTTAAAAATAAAAAATTCTCTTTTTCTTTATCTAAATAAAGAAGAAAATTTAAAATTTCACCTTCCTTCGTTACCATTATTCCTTCTTTCTCCTAAATCTAAAATAATTTGAACTGGAAAAAAATTGGTAAATCGACAAGTATAATTAGATGATATATAAAAAAAATTGAAAGAATTAACTCACGAAGAAGCCATGACCTAACGGTTACACCTATCCTATTATCTTCACCAGTGGGTGACCGGCCTCAACTCTCCAAAAATAATTAGTGCTCCTAATCGCCTTTCTTAATCCGCTTCCTTTTATTATTCTTCATTTTTTACGAACTTTTAACATAATTTTTATTTCCTCCTTTAGAAAGCTCCGCTTTTTTTTTCATTTTTTTGTTTCTCTCTCCACCTTTTTCTTCACCATTTTTCCCCCAAGTTCTCCTACTTTGATCCATCGATCGATCCCATCTCGCTATCTCTTCTACGAATCGCTTCGCCCTCGGTTTGTCCATCTCTCTTTCTCTGTCTTATAGGGTTCCAGGGTTGCAGAGGGCGGACGGTGAGATCTAGCATCCGTCGGTTTCGATCGTTGGGATCGTCGGAAAAAAACCTCCGTTGGTGACCGTCGGGCGGAATTCTTGAACTCGGTGAGAAGTTGCCGCTTTCCCTTTTTTGCCGCTCTTTGGTGATATTTTTCGGGGGTTCCGGCGGCGCTGGCTGGATCAATGCTCAATCTTGCTTGGTCCCGCGGGTTGTGAGGAGGAACCCGAGGGGCCGACGGCTGGCCGTTGATGAAGTTTTGGTGTGGCGGTGAAGGAGGAGGAAGCCGTGAAGAAGAGGAAGAAGTTGCGGCTTCACAATGTATTTCTCCAAGCTCGATGATTCTCCAATGTTTCGGAAGCAGGTGGGGCTGTGGTGTCCTTGGACTAAATTATACTTCCGTTTTTTTGCTGTTCGTGTTTCTATCTTTTTTTTTCCTTAAAACTTTTAACGTTAATGATGAAACTGACGAGATTCTTTAAATGTGCCTGCTGGGCTGATTAAAAACCAAACGACTTTTGGCTTTGGTAAACTCAAAAGATTACCTTTTGCGTTAGATTTAGTTTTTTCCTGCTTAAGTAATCAGCTTTGAGCTCACTGGATGTTGGATTTTTATGGGTGCGTTACCAAAGGTTGCTTTTTTTGTTTTTCACGAAGAGAGGTTTCATTTAGTTGCATGGAGAAATCATGCCCTTTTCTGGGATTTGGGAGGAGTGAGTGAAGGTAATATGGATGTAACATGAATTGCAGGCTGCGATTCAACATATTTGCTCTCTTCAACTGATTAATTAACCTTACGGAATGCAGAAATGGGATGTAATAGGCATTTTGTGCTTGAATTCACATTAGCTTCCTTTAAGGGCTTCAATTTTTGCACTATATACCCGAGACTAGTAAAGTTGTGGATTCAATTTTAGGTTTGACATGCATCATGATCATTGAGAGCAATGTGAATTTTAGGTTGCACTCTTCACGTAGAACTCCATTGTCAAACTGTATAATAAGCCATGTAGAGCAATGTGAAAAATCTAGTGAAATAACTATAAGAGGATATACATGGGGAAAAAGATAGAAGTTTCATAGGAGAAAAATTACACGCAGTAATGATGTTTCATTGGAATCTTTCAGATTTTCATTGAAGAATATAGAAGATTCTTGTGAACTTTTTTAAAGAGTTTGTACTACTGGTTTGCTAACTTATGTTTATCATTCATACTATTTCGTGGCCTTTTTCTCCTTATCAACAGATTCAGTCACTTGAGGAGAGTGCAGAATCATTGAGAGAGAGGTGCTTGAAGTTTTATAAGGGATGCCGCAAGTATACGTATGATCATACCATGATTTTCACAGTTTACACATGTATTTTACTGCTATCTTTTGACATAATTGGCTGAAGAATACATTGGAAACATTGTACATCACTTCATTTTTTGACTAGAAAGCAGGGCTGCATTTTTTTTGTAATCCCGCCTCTGTCATTTTTTTGGTTAGTATTTACATATTTTATAGCCGGTCCCAAGCCCGGATAAAGGAGGAGGGTTGTGTTAGGCCCCGACAGCCAACATAAAATCATGTCGAATCTTATGAACATGGATCAACGAATATATTGTGTTAATGCTAGGTCGTTACCCGTAAGTAACGCGCTGTACAGCTCGGGTACAGTGATAAGAGAGCAAGAGCCGCTGCATCCTCGCCTGAATGCAGTGTTAAATGAGCAAGGGCTACCGCACTCTAATGGACGGAGGCGGTTAAAGAAGCTAGTTCATGAGACTAAGGTCAGATTAGGTTCTTGGAACATTGGGACGTTGAATGGGAAGCGCCTCGAGGTGGCACAAGTAATGGACCAGCGTAAGATTAGTATCTTATGCTTGCAAGAAACTAGATGGGTAGGAGAGGGAAGTAAAGAGATTAGGTTAAATGGTTCCAAACTTTGGTACACAGGTAAGGTAAATGGAAGGAATGGTGTTGGTATTATCGCGGATGCAGAATGGAGGAAGAATGTTGTGGAAGTTAAAAGGATTGAGGATCGAATCATATCCGTGAAAGTAATTGTTGGAAAGGAGACTATGAACATTATTAGTGCATATGCACCCCAAGTAGGAGCAGAATCACATCTCAAGGAGAAGTTTTGGGCAGATATGGAGGGTTTGATTGAAAGTATACCAACAACCGAGAAAGTTTATATTGGGGGAGACCTTAATGGACATGTTGGTAAAGAGACAGGACCACATGCAAGGGTTCATGGTGGTTTTGGTTTTGGGGAGTTGAATGAGGAAGGACAAACTATTATTGATTTTTCTTTAGCATACGACCTTAAGATTATCAACACTTGTTTTAGGAAGAGAGAGGAACATTTAATCACATACAAAAGTGGAACTCATAGGTCTCAAATCGATTTTTTCTTGATAAGAAATACTGATAAAAGACGTTGCACTAATTGCAAAGTAATTCCTGGGCATGGGGTGACTACACAACATAGATTGTTAGTTCTTGATATGCAAATAAAATGTATAAAACCAAAATCCCGAACAGTTTTTGATCGAAAGATCAAGTGGTGGCAGTTAAAGGGGGAGAAGCGAGAGACTTTTAGAAGTAAGTTATTAGAGGAAAGTGTGTGGGAGTTAGAAGGAGATGCTAGTATCATGTGGAAGAATGTGACAAAAAAGGTTGAAATGGTTGCTAAAGCCATTTTAGGAGAATCAAAAGGTTTTGGACCACGAGATAAGGAGACTTGGTGGTGGAATGAGGAGGTCCAAGAAAAGGTGCGTAATAAGAAGAATTGTTTCAAGGTGATACACTTGGACAATAGTTCTGACAATTGGGAAAAGTATCGTTTGGCGAAAAGGGAGGCTAAGAAGGCAGTTAGTGATGCTCGTGCTAAAGCATACGAGGAGTTTTATAAGGAGTTAGGGACAAAGGCGGGTGAACAAAGGATTTACAAGATTGCAAGGAACAAAGAGAATGAGTCGAGAGATTTGGATCAAGTAAGATGCATAAAAAATGAAGTTGGCAAGGTTTTAGTTACTGAAGGAGATATTAAGAACAGATGGGAAGAGTATTTCTATAAGCTATTTAATGATGAATGTGAAGGTTCGCGTTGTGATTTGGAGGACTTGACAGTTAGCGAATGTGAGCTTAATAGGTCATTTTATCGTAGAATTAGAGTCTCGGAGGTTAGCGAAGCTCTTAAGAAAATGGAGAATGGTAAAGCCGTTGGACCGGATGGTATACCGATTGAAGTTTGGAAATGTTTAGGAGAAAAAGGTGTGTTGTGGTTATGTAAACTATTTAATGAGATTTTACGGTCGAAAAAGATGCCTGATGATTGGAGATTAAGTACATTAGTTCCTATTTACAAAAATAAAGGGGATATTCAGAATTGTGCAAATTATAGAGGGATTAAACTTATGAGTCACACTATGAAATTATGGGAAAAAGTGATTGAGCATAGATTGAGAATGGAGACTAGTATTTCTGAGAGACAATTTGGGTTCATGCCAGGAAGATCCACTACAGAGGCGATTTATTTACTAAGGGGGATGATGGAGAAGTATCGAAGTAGGAGAAGAGACTTACATATGGCTTTCATTGACTTAGAGAAGGCGTATGATCGGGTACCAAGGGATGTACTTTGGAAAGCCTTGCAAAAGAAGAGGGTGAATGTTGCCTACATTAAGGTAATACAAGATATGTACGATGGGGCATTGACTAGGGTTAGGACACCCGGAGGTGAGACAAATGAATTTCCTATAGGAATTGGCCTACATCAAGGATCAGCTTTAAGCCCGTATCTATTTAACTTAGTTATCGATGCTATAACCGAGAGTATCACAGAGGAGGTACCTAAGTGCATGCTATTTGCGGATGATATAGTAATTTTAGCGGATTCAAGAGAAGAGATTAATACAAAATTGGAAATATGGAGAAATACGTTGGAGTCAAAGGGTTTTCGTTTAAGTAGGAATAAAACAGAATATATGCATAGCAATTTCACAAATAAACAACTTAGAGACGATTTGAAAGTTATGTTAGGGGAGGATATAATTCCTCAAGTGACAAAGTTTAAATATTTAGGATCAATTGTAAGACAAGATGGTGAGATTGATGACGATGTTAATCATAGAATTCAAGCTGGTTGGTGTAAGTGGAGGAAAGCCACTGGAGTTCTATGTGATAGAAAAGTACCCAATAAAGTTAAAGGAAAATTCTATCGTACTGCTATAAGGCCAGCAGTGTTATATGGTAGTGAATGTTGGGCTATGAAGGGACAACATGAACGTAAAGTGGGGGTAGCCGAAATGAGGATGTTGAGATGGATGTGTGGTCATACAAGATTAGATAAGATTAGGAATGACCATATACGTGAACGAGTCGGAGTGGCTCCTATTAGTGAGAAAATGGTAGAGAATCGTTTGAGATGGTTTGGTCATGTTCAGAGAAGACCATTAGATGCGCCAGTAAGAAGAGTAGATCAAATAATCTGGAGTCCGATTAAAAGAGGGAGAGGGAGGCCAAGGCGGACACTTGGCGAACTAATAGAGCAAGATCTATTGGTGAATAATATACCGAAAGGTTTGGTTACTAATAGAGCGGAATGGCGTCGTATGATCCATGTAGCCGACCCCACCTAGTGGGATAAGGCTTTGTTGTTGTTGTTGTATTTACATATTTGCATATTTCACAATTGGTCAATGCACTTTGAATGAATTCATCCTTTTACCAAGAAAATGCTGAAGAATGCAAGTCAAACTATTATATAATTGCCATGCTGGGTTCCTGGAATCATGAGAAAGTCTAGGGCAAGGTCTCATTGATCCTTCCACACTTCCGAACATAACATTTTTTTGTTCTTGATTGGTATAAAACCCTTGCTGTTTTACTTCAGTTATTTCGGTTGTGACCTAATTAAACAATAGGAGAACATTTGTATCAGAAGTGTATTTTTTCAGGAGTCCTTTAAGCATGATAAGCATTGGTATTAAGTTTCATCATGGTTGGAACGACATATACCAGATCTAAGTGATCCAATTCATTATTTGTTTAGTTAATGATCTCTTTAATTAAGCCCAAAAAACAGTTTTTTTTGCTAAAAGTTTGGTTCACATTTTATCTGAAAGTTTGAATGAGGCTACTTTTTTTATCATTTAAATCCTATGTCTGGCGCTAGATATGTTATGACAATAATTAAATTAGGGGAAAAGGAACTTGTAGTTGTAGTCCAATATGTGGCCTACATTACATAGCTCTACTACCTGAGACCATTAAATCTCATACAATCTCTGAGGTTGAGTGTTTTATATATATTTATATTGGGTTCACTGAGCTGTTCAATGTGGTCCCAACAAAATGAAAACAAAAAATTCGACATTTAAACTGTGGGATGAGATCTGACATCTCATAAAATCAAATAATTTTAAAATGGAAAAGAATTGTTTGTCATATGAACAATTGGATGAGATTCAACAGCTCAAACATGGGGACTACAATGTGCAGTCCAGATATGGATTTGCATATTCATTTTTCTATTTTGTTAATCTAGTACTTAAAGTGATACTAAATATTTGTCCTATCCAGAAAACTATTTAATCGTTACTAGTGAGTGCTATACCACTAGTATGAAAATGTGCTTGTTGTGCTATTAAGTTGAAGACTAAAATAAAACATGTTCCCTTTCCAATATATTGTTATAAAAAAATATTTTCTACAACAAAGATGCATCAATGGTGTTACAATGAAATAATGTCTTAAACAAATAGTTACTCTAAATAGACACAAGTAACAAAATAATCAACTTTCCACACTCTTTGGTGGCTAGTGTTTATTCTTTTGATTTTAGATGCTTCTTTATCTTTATTGATATTGCTATTAGCATGATACTTTGTCAACAATCATCGGGAAAAAAAATCCAAATTGAGTAACTGTGTAGGCACACTTAAAGAGTCTTCATTTAAGTATCCTTCAACTTGGTCGTAAAAAATATTTTTCAAGTTTATGTTTCTCACCAAGATCAACATTTCTTACTTATCATTTGGTTTCAGTCAACTTATAAGAGAAACTTTCACAACTTTTGTGCCCGTGATTTCTTGAAATCACAAATTTGCCACCCATGCCAGATTTTCTGGTTTTATTGTATTCATATATTGGGTCATAAATCGTCTGTTTGAGCTACAGTTTTTTTTTTTTTTTGAGATTGCAATTTCTCACACATTTTTCCATAGCTTTTCTTGTGCCATACTTAACAGAGTTTGCCGTTCATTTTGCAGAGAAGGACTAGGGGAGGGGTATGATGGAGATATTGCTTTTGCAAGCTCTCTCGAAACCTTTGGAGGAGGGCATAATGATCCCATTAGTGTTGCCTTTGGAGGTTTGTGTCACATTATTGTTTCAAATACATTTATCTGAACAGACAAATAATAGTTTTTTTTTGTTATTTTGAGGGGTAAATGCATGTCTTGAAGGACCATGGCTTTTAATTTTGGATAGCTCATTATTTAACATCATTCTACCTGATTTCTTCTTGAATTGTTAATGCTGCTTGAGTTGATCTTTTGTTAGTTTGCTGTCTGGGTGCTAATTTACCTGCATTTGTTTCTCTCTTAGGCTTTTGCCTTTTTTTGAAGCTTTTTTCTGATTAAATTTTTAGACAGAATTATGAAGATGCACGTCTTCCTCCAACTGCTTGTTATGGCACGACAAAAATTATTTAATATAATCCATGGAATTAAAAATATTAATTGGCAGTATGACGCTTTTCCCATCACTCCCTGGCTTCCATTTGTTATTATCTTACATTTTTTCCAAACTCTTACAAGATGGATGGCCACAAAGAATAAATTCATCTTATTATTTTTATGTATTAATTCACTGTTATCTTTTTTCTGAAACCTAGATCAGTGTTCTTTTGATAGCTAGAGTGTATGAACATACCATTTCTTTCTGAATTATTTATGATTGATTACTTTAACAGGACCTGTTATGACTAAATTCACCATTGCTTTGCGAGAAATAGGAACCTACAAGGAGGTCTTACGATCACAGGTAATGGTTAATTATATTCTGTACCAGTATGCACAGGCTGCATGGACACTCGTGCTTGTTTCTAATTATGGAAGAGTTCCTTAAATAAGACTATTATATTATTTGGTGCATGCCCAAAATCATGATGCTGAATTTCTGCATTCAAATTGTGTACTGAGCGTCAAATAACTTAAAAGTTAAAACTTAAAAAAAGGAAAATTCATTTGATATATACACACACACACACATGGATAACAACCTCAAACCGTGGTCATCCTAGAGTTTTTGTTCTAGAGTTTTTCCTTGGGAAAGGCGTTTCGAGATTCATAAACTCTGAAAATGTCATGGAACCTTTGGCGTTTCAAAAACTCTGAAAACGACTACCATCTTGTTGGTCATCCTTTCTCTTTTAAAAAAACTTTGAAAATGACATGGAACCATTTTTACATGTTATTTTTGTTAACTATATTTATACTCCAAGACAATCAGAAAAAAATGGCATGGTACTGAAGCTGTGGCTTGTAGAAAGTAGGGAACTGCAACTTTACTTTGTGACATTTCTATCAATGCTGATATCTCTGAAATATGTGGGAAGTAATGAGGATAAGTTACTTTACTTTTACTCTGAGACATCATGAGAAATGTAGGTTGGGCTACCTTTTACTGTTTTCTCTTTTTCTTGAGTTAATCTACTTTACTATTTAGATTAACAAGGCGAAATGTTTCTTTAGTTAAAATTGGTTAAACCTTTAAAGCTCTTTTACAACTGTATGTTTGTTCATTTAATAATGTCTTGATTTCTGTTTTAGCCTTTAGGAGAAAACAACTCATGACTGGATTTTTGTTTTAAAGGAAAAAAAATTGGTTTTTATATGTAATTTCTGGATTTTTGTTTTAACGGAAAACAGTGTAGTTGTTATCTATAATGGTTGTGTAAACCAGGATGCTAAATAGAAGTATGTTATTCGACGATAGTGTTATGATTCACAGTTAGGAGTGAATGATGAAGATTTACTGGAATCATATTCTTGACTTGTTTGAAATTGCTGGTTGATTACTCGGGGAGTTTCTTTCTGCCAATGTACAACTTATCTTTGTAAGTGTTGAACTGATTGGTTTTCTTTGCTTTAGGTCGAGCATATGTTAAATGACAGATTGCTGCAGTTTGTAGAGTTAGATTTGCATGATGTCAAGGTACTTCAATTCAGCTTGAGCTCTGTTAATCTTCAAAATGGAATTTCCTAATTAGTATAAGATATGTAATGGGTTATGTCAGCCTATTTAGTTATTAACCCAAGTACACAATTGCCTTATCATGTAAAATGTCAATGTCTTCCTGCACCTTCAGACACCCACAATACATGTTTACAAATGAATTATTCTATGCTTTAACTTAAAAAATTTTGTGATGTCACCTTGATGCAGGATGCTCACAAGCGTTTTGATAAAGCTAGTCTTCTATATGACCAGGTCTGTTTTAATATGATGTCTCTGTGAATTGCTCGACTGAATTTACATAAACCTAATGCGATTTAAAATGGCAGTTCTTTTTTGAGAGGGATTTGAAATAAAATGTGAATTACAACTGTGACTAAATTCAATTTTTTGGGGTGCAAATATAGAAATTTAAATTCATTGAACTTGATAATTCCATGTGCAAAGTACATGCATATCTATGGACTTTACATTGGCTTCCTTTTATTAAACAAAGGAGTTGATGGTCTATTTGAATGAAGTATTCGTCTGATGGCTGAGAATTCATGCTGAGGCTCAGTATGCACAAACCACAAGATACATAGTGCTTGCAGCAAAAGTTAAATCGAAAGTTCCAGAGATATAACCTCTTCATGGTCCAAGTCTTGGTAGATAAAAACATTTCTATCCATGAATGCTTCAATCATAAAAAAACTTCCATCAGGCTGTTGACATGACTTGGCATAATAATAACTATGAAGTGGCTTGTAGATAAGTAAAGGTTAAACTTCTACCATGAATCATGGTTATACAACTTGATGTTTTTCTATAATTCTTAATTACCTAATGTATCTTTTTTTCCCTCAAAATGCTCTGTTACAACTCTGCATATTTTGCCACAGGCCCGGGAGAAGTACTTGTCACTGAAGAAAGGAACAAAGGCTGATGTAGCATCCATCCTGGAGGATGTAAATATTGCTATCTTTGCCTTAAGTTGAACCCTGAAGAAGATAAAGTTGATTTGTTTTTTTCCTTTTGCATTTTATTATATGCTTGTCATGTATTTGGGGCTTGAACTAGTTTATTTATTGGCCATAGGAGCTCTACAATGCAAGATCCTCTTTTGAGCAGGCCCGTTTTAATCTGGTAAAAGAGAGCATCTGTTTAGTGTTTCATCTTTTAAGTTTCTTTTTCACTGTGTTGAGTCATACATTGCTATCCTATTATGACAACCTTAAAAATTGTCAGGTTACTGCTCTTTCCAACATTGAGGCAAAAAAGAGATTTGAATTCTTGGAGGCTGTTAGTGGAACAATGGATGCACATCTTCGTTATTTCAAACAAGTAATACTATTGTTGGGCTATATGTTTCTGTTCCTTCTTAAGAACATTAAGTGTTTCTTGGCCTTTCCACAAAAAAATTAGATTCATTTGCATTGTCATAATGCAGGGATATGAACTGCTACATCAGATGGAGCCCTATATTCATCAGGTTTATCTTCAGCTTATGTCTTCTTTTCATGATTTCATTGTGTTTCTACCACTTGAAAGTGAAACCATGTATTCAGTTGACCTATAACAAGCCCATAGTTTTGTTACGAACTTATGTATAAAATGATTTGAAGTGTTTTTTGTGGGGTCGATGATACTTTAGTGTTACCTGATATTGTTAGAAATAACAGAATTTGAGGCATATGATGCCCACTGCCACATCTTTGAATCGGTAAAATATCTATGTTACTGTTTTTTAATATGTTTTCTATTTGCTATATAACAGGCAATGTCAGTCTGTTTTCTTCCACAAGGTGGTTTAATTTATTAGGGATTAATTATCTGATAATTGGTCTCTTCGGAGACATCCGATAAAATTGGAATTATCTGATATTTGCATAACATTTTTTACTGTAAATTTTGATTTGCCCTTTTTTAACTCACAAAGAGCCAAAGATGTAGATTCTTTTTCTCTTTTTGCAATGAAATCACTAAAATTTACTTTCTGGAAATACACCTTATGCACAATGCATTTTGCTTTCCCAGGTTCATACCATTATTTTACTGAGTTTGGATACATACTGTTGACAAAGGCCAGAAATACTTTTGTCACTGATATTCCTTTGACATGAAATTTCATTCAGAAACCACCTTCATTGCTTCTCCTAAAAAAAAGGAAACCACCTTCATTTCTTCTGCTTTAATAGTATCATTCTTCTGAAACACATGATACTTCTATAAGTAATTTGATAGTTTCCTTGAGTTCCATTTTTTTAAGGAGAGCTTCCTTACTTTTAATTAAGTTGTGATTTAGAAGGATCACTTGAAGTTTTAATCTTTAACCATCAACTCTGAAACATTAAGATAAACTCTCCTAAAAAAACATTAAGATAAACAAAGAAAGTCAAGCTGATGTTGCTGAATTACTTCATGTATATAGGAGCACTACTTGATTTATTATCTTATTTTTCTCCTGGAGTTCAAGTAAACTTTAACTTGTTCTTGTTACCTTATATTCATTGTCATAAGAATGTACAAGATATTAAAAAAAAATGTTGAGTCCTTTCCAGTTTCTGTAGCAATTGCATAAGTTAGATTTCCCTGGTTTCTTTTGGTCAAAAAATGGTCCAGAACTCCGGGTTGTGCAATGAGTTTGGCTTTTAGTCTCAAAATTTTTTTTTTCAGTCTCAATTTTGTGGCTTATCTATTTAAGATAATTGGTGTTAAATATACTGATGTTAGTCCTGCTTTATGAAAGGTTTTGGCTTATGCACAACAATCAAGAGAAAGATCTAACTATGAACAGGCGGCTCTTATTGAGAGGATGCAAGAGTTCAAAAGACAAATTGATCGAGAAAGCAGATGGTCTTCAAATGGTGCACATGACTCCCCCAACGGAGATGGTATCCAAGCTATTGGCAGAAGTTCACATAAAATGATAGATGCTGTGATGCAGTCTGCTGCCAAAGGAAAGGTTAAGACACTTGCTAGAAATCAAGTCCACTTGGCAATCTATTTGACAAACTCAATTTCCATACATGAACAATATGAAGAGCTTACAAAACTTGAAAGTTAAAGTATTTCATAATTGAAACTCTGGATGACTACCATCTTGCTAGTCGTCCTTTCCTGTTTCAAAAAAAAAAAGTATTTCATAATTTGGACTAAACTGTTGATGACAATCATTCTAATTACTTATGCCAAGTTATGCTATTATGATTGAACTTCTGGTTCCTTCCAGGTTCAAACCATTCGGCAAGGATATCTTTCAAAAAGGTCATCTAATTTGAGAGGTGATTGGAAGAGAAGATTTTTTGTCCTTGATAGTCGTGGAATGTTGTATTATTACCGCAAGCAATGGAACAGACCATCTGTAAGTGCTTCCTTTCTGTGAACTTTCAAACAAGAGTCGCAGAAATATACCCTTGCTTAATGTGCTAGCTTGTATTTAATCTTTAAATCTTTGTTGCTGCTTTAGGGAGGTCAGGTGTCCAATCAGAGAGGTCACAATTCTTCTGAACATGGATCTGGTCTGCTGAGCAGGTGGTTCTCTTCACATTATCATGGCGGTGTACATGACGAGAAGAATGTTGTGCGTCATACTGTAAACTTATTAACATCTACAATAAAGGTAGACGCTGACCAGTCAGATTTGCGGTTCTGCTTCAGGATTATTTCACCGTCAAAGAATTATACTTTACAGGTATGATATGAACACCAAGTAGAGAACTTGTTACCTGGTTTCATTTGCTTTTACATCACAGCTATTGCAATGCGTACATTTTGATGATTCCGTTATTTTAAGATTTTTCTTGATACACTTTTTGTTAGCTTGCACATTGTTGTCATATTTTGAAATTGTCTGAAATAAAAATATCAGATATTAACACAGATATCTATAACTTCTTGCAGGCAGAAAGTGCAATGGATCAGATGGACTGGATTGAGAAAATAACAGGTGTTATTGCTTCTCTACTGAGCTCTCAGTCACCTGAACAGGTTGGAAATGTATTTCTCCAAGCCTACACATTTGGGTGTTTTTTTACATTAACTCCTAACATCTGTGTGAACCTGATTTCAGCGCCTTCTAGCTTGCGCTACAACTGGCGGCCATCACCGAGCTGCTAGCGAGAGTAGCTCATTTGGTAGTTCGTCTGATTTTGATCACTTGGCAAGTGAGGAGTCTTTGGAAAAGAACATGGGCAGTGGGCAGTTTGAGCGCCCAGTTAGGAACTCACAACACCACAGATTCAACTCTAAGCACGAAAAACCAATTGATGCACTGAGAAAAGTATGTGGAAATGACATATGTGCTGACTGTGGTGCTCCTGAACCTGACTGGGCATCTCTCAACCTTGGGGTACTTGTTTGCATAGAATGTTCTGGGGTTCATCGGAATCTTGGTGTTCATATATCAAAGGTCGGCAATATATTTAGCTCAAGGTTCCATTATTTACAGTTTCAATTTCAGTTGTTCTTGAAGTCATATGGTCTTGCGAGTAGTATAATGGTTTATGGATGTGGACTCATTTATGCACCGAAACAAAAAAATCTTTTTCTTTGTTGTCATAGAAGATGCAAACAATTCACATGAATTTTAATTATGATCTTATGTTGGAGAATTTCAAGATTTGTTTAGTAGTTGATCTTATAGAATGTAATACACTAGCGTATTAATACGCTATCCTTTGTTCTAGCTTCATATAATATACTATAAATACAATATGAATTTGATTCCAAAGTAGCCTAAGAATTTGGCTGCCGAAAAAAGGTAGCCTAAGAACAAAACTAAAAATCTAGAAAATAAATGTTATGAAAGTTTTTTGAAAGAAACAGACATTTTATAATTTGTTTGTGAATAAGGATTTCTTTTCTGTTCCTTGTTTCTGGTCTTGCTTCTATTGCCTTTGGCATCCAATATCAGACAGCTTACTTCTGTTGCCTTGTCAAACTTTTCGATTAGTTTTGCTCTCTTTGAGTTACAGGTGAGTAACAGTCTGTTGTACATCGTTTCAAAAAAAAAAGTCTGTTGTACAGTTACTTTTTTATAGTGACATTTCATCCAGTCTGAAAATGCACATTTAAACAATACAATACACCTTTAAGGTCAATGTAAGACTGTTTGATGGGGTAAAACTGACTTGATTACAAAAGGGTGCACTGCATTTATTCCAGTTCATGATGTTGTACCATTCACTTGAATTTTATATATTGCAGGTAAGATCTCTAACACTTGATGTAAGAGCCTGGGAGCCCTCTGTTATCAATCTGTTTCAGTCTATGGGTAATACGTTTGCAAATTCCATTTGGGAAGAGTTATTACCATCAGCAAGTAATGGAAGGTGTGAGGATGATTCTAGGTAAGCATTATGCTAAATGGGCACATTATGTAATCTAACGCAACAAAAAACAACTCTCCTGACATTCTAAAAAAAAATGATCTGGCGAAATATGAATGAACCTTCCACTAGCAGTTGAAAGTTTTTTTTTTTTGAGGAGAATAGCAGTTGAAAGTTAGATGTAAATTGTTGTTTATTTAGGTGACATATAATGCTTTTGTTGTGCAGTTTCTGTTTGCTTGACAAGAAACATGACTATATGATAACGAGGAAGCCCAAATTCTCAGATCCAATTTCAGTGAAAGAGAAGTTTATTCAATCAAAGGTACCAAAAAAAATGTCTTGTCTTGTGTGGCTTCAGTCAACTCAGAAACTTTTTTTTTATTTCGATCTGTCAGGTCAAAAGCTTGAATTTAACAAATTTGCGTAATGTCTAAAAATGGAAGTCCAGGAGTTACATGTCATGTACTATCAAGGATAACATATGAAGTTCTCATGATGCATAAATTTAGGTGTTTCGTTACATTTATACATCGAATTCAGGGCTTAATTCAATCTTCAATATCATAATTTTAAGCAGTACTTCATGTGATATGGTTTTGTGCATTGGAATATGGTAGTGGAATAGTATAATAGATGAGATCATAATTGGGTGATTGCAGCATTGGAGGAATTTGATAAAATTCTGTGAGATATAGAATACTTAATTAGGTAATGAATAAGTAAAAATGGGAATGACATTAAATAAAAACTTTTGTTTATGAACAACTTTGATTGTTGTAGACTAGCATTAGTTTGTCACCTTAGTTGCAAACCAATGTTAATCAAGGTTAAACCAATTTTAATCAAGACAACCTCAACAAAAATGTTAATCAACTCCACTATCTTAATTGGACCGGATTCTGCTAGGTTGTTAGACTTGAATGGGTTTGAAGAGAAACATGTAGGCTAAATCTTGATCATCTTCATTGAAACCTGAACCAATTTGCCTTACTTTTTTCTGAGAAGTTAACCACAGTAACCATATTAAATCTTGAATCAGAAAGAATCAGACTAAAAAATGATCTTCCCAAGTCCTGAACCTGTACAAGTGATTGTGAATAGGTAGTGATTCGTAGCATCTCTAAGTAGACGTGATATTATTCATTTTGAAAAGGATGCTAGGTATATATGTGGATATGGCGTGACATGTTTTGAGAAAATCGTGTGGATCAAGTCCTAAAACGAATGTTCTGATTAGGAATGTTACAGTTCTTAATTGTGTTTATATCAGCATGACCGAGGTTAAAGTATGTCTTCAAATCCAAATAGCTTATTGTTAGTTAAAATAATTTTTTTGAGAGGATTAGTTAAAATTAAATTGGATTGTTCAATATCAGTATTCTCTCAGGAAAAAAAGTATTAGTATTAACAGTCGTATGTAGAATCCTTTTTCATCTGCTGATATACAGTAAGAGTTTTTACAATGAGTTTGGTTTTTATGTTTCAGTACGCAGATAAGGATTTTGTTCTTAAAAAGATGACAACTCCACTTTCAGTGGCTCAACAGATGTGGGATAGTGTGCGAGCTAATGATAAGAAAACAGTTTATCAACTAATTGTTGCTTCAGGTGCTGATGTCAATGTCATTTATGGGCCGGCATCCTTAAGTTCGACTATAACTCTTGCTAAAGCTATGCTTCTGCAAGAGCAAAATAATATAATGCTTGATAGCTGTTCTAGCTCCTCATTAGGTGATTCTTCAAATAAATCATCCATCCCAACCTCTCTTTCATCTGCAAGCACAAGCGAACAGAAAAGTGACTTGGATGAGTGCCTTGAAGGCTTTTCTTTGCTTCACGTTGCCTGTCGAAGTGCAGATATGGGTATGGTGGAGCTCCTCTTACAGTATGGCGCAAATGTAAATTCTGTTGATTTAAGGGGGAGAACACCACTTCATCATTGTATTCTCAAAGAGAGACATCCATTTGCCAAATTGTTGCTTGCCAGGTAATATATCATTTCCATAAGTTCGAAATTTTACACAACATAATTAAACTAAAAGAGGGTGATTTGTGATTATGTTACACAATGGAGTCTTAGATTTTGAGCCATAAAAACAGTCCTCCCTTTCTCTTTGACCTCTGGTGTAGGCGGTCTTAGCATTTCCACTTGGCTCTTTAATAAGCTATTCACAAACGCATATACTTTCTGTAGGATTTATCATCTGTTCATCAATTTGCAAAGCCACATAAATTTCTTTCAGGCTATTTACCAATGCACACTTTTGGTCATACAGGGGAGCTGATCCACATGCTACAGATGAGGATGGTAAAACCCCTCTGCAGTATGCCCTGGAGGCTGGAAACATAGATGATGAAGAGATTACTGTTCTCTTAGAGGATCCAAATAGATGACCGAAAAGCAAAGCAGTCTACGTCTCGGGGCTCACATTCTTCAGAGGCTGCCTTATCTGACTGGAGCCCTTTGAGGCTTTGGCCAGGAACTATGGAAATTATTCTTCATACCTATCGATGATGCCCGCTCAACAAGTCGCCTCATCCCCTTTCCAGCATCTTAAAGCACTATATCCTCGTCAACATGCTGGGGTTTATAAGGCGTCAGCCTATTTATTCGGTTGTGGTGTTGTTTGCTGTTGCATGCGTGGTGTCAGGTTTGTAAATGGCGCTTTTACTTCGAGTCGTCTTCAACTTATTTTTTTCTTTATTAGATACCATTTCCATAATGAGAAGTTGTATATATCTCTTAGAGAAAGAAAGTGTTAGTTCTGAGTGGAGTTTACGATATTTGCTATAATTTAGACTCCTCCCCCATCTTGTAAGTTGTAAGTTCAGAAAACATCAATTTTGAGAACTTTGAAGGCCTTGTGATTTCCAATCGCTCCATGTTGATGTAACTTCCATATTGCTGTTGTTTCCTGGCGTTTGTAGGAAGAAAATTTACTGATCCGAGGATGTCTCTTTTCCTCTTATTTAAGATTTCCTTCTAAGAAAAAATTTGGGTTTAATCACTTCAATTTCTCACTTTATATATATACTCAAAAACCAAAGCATGGCAATCATAATTTGGTCGAATTATTTTGCCATTCAGTTTAACTGCTAACTATTTCCTCCGTTCAAATAAGTCACCAATATTAAGTAGGCTTTCTTAGTAATTATTTTTCCGATATGGACCTTATATTTCTCTTAAATGTGGTATGCATCCGGACATGATGACATAGATCCTCGCCTATTGTCCATTAGCAATATCGATTAAAATTTGGAAACTTAAATGTCATGTTTCATTGTGGTTGAAGTTTCTTTTCTTTTTTTTTTTTTTGTTTGGGGTAGTTTGGAATAACATCATTTTGATAGAAATTTTTTTAATAGCAACAAATTTGTGTACAAGTTTATTTTTTTTTCCACTATCTTCTTAATAGAATTACGAGCGAAATAAAGATTCGACGAAAAATAATTGAATTGAAAATAGAATATGATTTAATATAATTTTCTGAAATAGAAGTCTTTGGAGCCTATTTTTTATTTATATAATTAATTCATAAGTAACTATTTTTTTTATTACTGATATAATAAATTTTTTATATAATTTAATATTTTCGATCATATTATGAAATTTTAATTTAATACTTTTAAAACTTTAGTACTATATCTTATGTTTAGTTAAAAAATTAAATGTGTTTATATTAAACTTTAGTTTCTTATCTATTTTTTATGAAAATATTATATTAAAATAGAGCTCCGAAATAAAGCGTCAGCGGGTGATTTTTTTTATTTTACAATTATTTTACGGTAATTCTTTAAACTTAAAAAGACCGATCTAACAAAAAAATGCCCCTAAATTGAATTATGCATCAGAACAAAATGATTTTTTTAAATATGTCTAAAGGTAGTTTGCCGCTATAATTTGTTTTTAAACAAATGAAGACCACTGTAGATTTAACCCAATTGATGGAAGAAGAAAGTGACTCGAGATTATTATTTTAACACAATAATACATTATTTTAGTCTAGATGCTTATATAGTCAACTTTGTGTGTAGTAATTAACATTTGAATTAAAACATAATGTAAATTAAATTATTGATAAGTATTATAAAGAAATTATATAGAATTATCGAGAATAAATTATAATATTTGTTAATATTATAATTATACTAACTATGATTAGTCAAGATTAAGTAGAGGTTAAACATTGATTTATAACAAAAAAATTGATTGGACTTTTATTTCAAACAATAGGTCTCAAAAAGCACAAGCACACATCTCACCAGTCGTTTAAAAAATGATTTGTTAAAAATTGACGTGTTAAAAATTTGAAAAAATATATAAATTATTTGTTCTTATCCTCGAAAAGCAAAAATTTTTTTAGGAGAAATGCCCTAGCAAAACATTTTGAAGAAATTCGACAATGTCCCTGATTTAGGGTGAACCTTTAGATCCGAAACTGATCTCCCACACCATGAGATCATTTCTTCATGGTTAGTTATTCATAAGTTATGAAATTTTACATGATGCATCATTTCGAAGCTAGCTTTCCGTGGCCTCTGAATACAACACAAAAGGAGTTTTATAAAAAAAGTTATGAACCAAGCATCATAGGTCGCTCAATATGTCCTAAGTCAGAGATAGACCCGTTTTGTCAATTAAGACATTATTAGTATAAAACGAATTAGGATTTGAAATATAGATATGTTTAATTATACTTCATAATTGTTTGGTGAAAGTGGAATTATAGAATTTGAATGTGTAGATGTGGAGAAATGAAAATTTCATTTCATAGTGATTTTTTTGTCAGGTTTCAGGACATTGATAGTCACGATCCGAATTGACTATTTTTGTTATAGAGTTATATAAGGAGTTAAATTCTTTAATTTTTATGACAAAATAATAAGGAACTCTAATTTTTGAAAAAATTATGATCTAGTTAAATAGGCAAGTGTGAAGAGACATATAAATGAATCATTCAGTGACACACAATCTGTTATAACACAAACTCTAGGTCATATTTTCTTGGATTTTATGACTTGCTCACTTGAAATTAGTTAATGATATTTAGGGGTTGGAAATCTTAGGAAGTCTAGTTTTTAATTTATCCAGAATTATGTGCGCTTAGGATTAAGAAGTTATGAATTATTTATTGACGCACACTTAGTCTGAAATCCTGAGACAACACTTAGTTAAGATATAGAAGATTGAAAGTTTCAAATGTGAAATAGTCTATAAATAAAAGTATTTAAAGTTAGATATTCGTACCAGAAAAGATTATATGAATTTTAAAGTGCATAAAAATTCATGCATCATGAGCATGCATGCATATTATTTTATTAGTAACTGAAAAGTAAAAAGACATTATTATTTGTGGGAAACTATAAAGCTACAAGTGAAATGAGAAAAATCTAATAGACCTCCTTTGAAAGGATAAATTATAAGGCAAGTGGGTAAATCTACAACATAGCAAAATATTATATATTAGTTCTTTTATTTATGATATTATTTCAAGAAAAGATTATTATTATTATTAAACATATATATCTTGAGTTATGAAAAGTATTTATGATATATTTCAAGAATTTCTTATGAGATGGAATAATCTCTTATATGAAAATGTTTCCAGGGAACGATATTTGTGAACTTAAAATAAGTTTTACTTGATACTGATACGAAATTATGATATGTGTATTTTGATATTATTAAACTCCATGTGTTCATTGGCATGCTAGTTGAAAAAGGTCCTTGTGATCGCATTCGATATATATAAAGCTTTGTGGATTTGGATTTGACCCGACCCGACCTCGGACCCGACTCGACCCGCCCTATTTTGATCGGGTCAGGTTGGATCGGGTCGGTAACCCGACCACCATTTTTTTATATCTTTTCTATTATTTAATATAAAAATATGATATAATATTTATTTTAAAAGCATAAAATAATTTGTTAAACATTTATCTATTATTTTACACATTTTAAATATTTTATTTTAATATTTTTTAAAATTTTTTAGTATAAAATATAGGCTGAAAATAAAAAAAATTGGGTCTTTCGAGTCGGGTCAAAATTTTTCGACCCGTACTTGATCCGAACCCAGGGCGGGTTGAGGTTGAGTCCGACCTGACCACGGATCCGAACCAACTCAAATTAATTTGAGTCAGATTGGGTCATCGGATTCACGGGTTGACCCGACCCGCTGAACACCCCTAACGATGAGCCCAACAACGACGGTGGAGCATGCTAGGGCAGAGCGTTCTCTCGCGCATGGATGTTCGCTATCGGGAGGTTGACCCCCCTTCAACCGGCCCGATGATGTTGAACTGCGTAGAGAAACACAGACGGAGACACTCGGTCCGGTTGATACTGAACCGCGCCTTTTGTCAGAGACACCGATTTGCATCCAACGGCCAAGAATTTTGGGAGGACACATTATATCCTTTTTTTCTATTATTTTATTAATATTCTTTTTGACAATTGGAACAATGAAGTTTACTGCAAATTCAGATTTTAATTCGTGCTGCCATAATTAATATAACGTCTCATATAAAACATTATAATATGAAACATCAATTTTCTACCTTTTTGCGATAATCAATATAACTTTTCTTAACACAATCCCAGTTATATCAATTTTCCAAATCCAGTTTCAAATTATAAACTTAATACAATCTCAATTCTATCGTTTTTCTCTCAAGTATATGATCTCAAATTCCATCCTAAAATTTATTAACTTATTTTTCAATAATCGTAAAATATCAATTCTATTTTTACTTATTTAATACAGCGCAGTAGTAGTAATAGTTAGTAGTAGTAAGCAATAAGAAAATCATACATCATAATTATTAAAATGTGATTGCTAAATGATTTTTTTACCCATGTTGGCGATTATATTATTTTAAAATATATTTGTTATAATAAGGACGGACAAAACTGATATTTCAGAGTTATGAAGAAAATAGGTTAATAAAATTTTGGATAAACTATGAGGACACGACTTATGTTATATCAAAAGAAAAAAAAATGATTGTACTATTTTTTTAATAAAAGTGTAGCATAATCAAATATTTATTTTTCATCGTTCAATTTATAATCGGCAAATGCTTACTCAACGGTGAATCTAATGATGATAAATAATTGTTGGATAAGTTTCAATAAATACTTATAACTTTTCTAAGGTTACCCTTCAACCTTATTTTATAACTAATTTATGTCCTCCATTTATTAATTTATTTTTCTAAATGTCCTTTTTATTTGTCCTCACTCGTTTTTTGATTGTGTTGTCGACATGACGTTTACATAATTTATTTTATCTCTCCTTCCTTCATGCAACTAACCATCCGAGGGAGGGGGCGGCGCCCCTTTCCCTTTGTGCTGGCGGGGTAGGGGGTGAGGTCCTAGATGCGCGCCAATGTAGGCACGCCCACCTCGGAGGCTGAGGTAGCAGACACACGTCGGCATAGGAACTCCCTCTATCTACTTCGGCACGTGTCACGGGGTCATTCTCGGACACTAGACCACGTGCGGCGACTAGGCGGATAGGCCTCCTAGCCAAGCCTGTTTTGAGTTTGCAGCGGAAGTTTTATGGTCGAGACGACTTTGCCGAGAGTCGCTCTTATAGGCGTTCAATCACGGACATGACTAGAGTGTTGGACTACTCGTCACGAGACCGTGGCATTAGCGCGTTGCGGCACTAATGTAGGCGCTTGGGCGCTTAAAGTCCGAAGGGGCGACGAAGGGACCACGGGACGCCACGAAGGGACACCGATGTGGGTTGCCACCCCACGCTCAAGGCCATGACACTAGAATTAAAGGAAAGCTTACTTGTATTAAATATGATGAAACATAACATACAATTGGGCCTCAGAAGGCACTAGTGAACTCCTCCCAGTGTACCGTAGGTATAGGAGTCTTGTTACATATTGAAGATGCAAAAGACGTACCCTACGGGAACGTCACCTACTTGGCCATTCATAAAGACGGCCTTACAAGATAAATGCCCTAAGGGCGGATAACTTGGTACTCCGCAATATTACGCAGTGCGGGGCGGCTGCATGTGTTCCATGTTTTCGGCGCTGAGCGGCCGAGGGCTATAAGTTGAGCGGCACTGGTGCCGCGAGGCTTCACGCTTCGTGTCACGGGAAACGCCCCGTGACATTCTCCCCCACCAAAGTCGGCGACGCCCCCGACGCCGTTGTCCGGGCTTCCTCGGGGCCTTCGTCTTGAGTCTTGACTTCGCTTGTCTCGTTCAATTCTGCCTTCTTTGCCTTGACTTCGACTTCACCAGCATCACGCAACGCCAGGAATGCCCGCTCTTTGGGGTCTCGCTGAGGACTCCTCCCTCAGGCCTGCTTCGCTCGCTGATCCTTCGTCCTATCCGGGGTCATCGCTTGTGCAGCGCCAGTGGAGTCCGCCATGTGCGGTCTGACTTCATCAAGCAACTATCCGTCCATCAAGTCTCTGTTGGCTTCACTTCTCTTCGACTTGCGCAGCGTCAACTTGTGTGGTTTGGCTTCTTTGGGGGTGAAACAACTCTTGTATGCCTTCAGGAATAGCGCGGAGAAGAGTTGTCTCAGGATCGTGTGGAACACGATGAAGAGTCTCGCCATTCGACCTGCATGACTTGACTCGATGCCTTCATGTTGCGGATGGCCGCAGCATAAGGTCTCCCTTCCGTCGAGTGCAAAGTACAGGACCATCTCACCCTCGATGATCATTCTTGAATTTCGACGGCTTGAAACAGCACAAGCTCTCCGATGTCGATGCTTGTAGCTTGTCTGCTTCGGGTGCCTGGGGTCGCTATGATGAGCGACGAGAGTCTTCCCACGGATACTTTGGGACGCTTCAGGTCTCTTTGTGGCTTGACTCAACGTCTCTATGTTGCAAATGATTGCAACGTAGAGTCTTCCATACCTCTGCCGAACGAAAAGCGCAGAACCACCTCCTCCTTGGTGATCACCTGATGTTTCGGCAGTCTTGAGGCGGGACAAGGTTCTTTGATATGACAATCCATGCCTTGTCCATCCAAGTCGCCATAGTGGGCGACGAGAGTCTCCCCACGTTTCCTTGTGGTTCAACTCGTTGTCTCCAAGTTGCAGATGGCTGCAACGTTGAGTCCTTCATCCGCCGAGCCTTGAGAACATCTCCACCTTCCCCTTGGTGGACAAGAGATACCTCGACGGTTTGAGGTGGAGCAAGGTTCTTTGGTATAACATTCCGCACCTTGTCCACTCCCAGTCGCTATAGTGAGCGACGATGAGGGTCTCCCCACATGTGCCTGTGGTTCGACTCTCTTCTCCTGCTTCGATGGGTGATCTTTATCTTCGGCATAAGTAGCTTCCTCCTTGCGACTTGAGCTTCTCTCCCCCACCATTGCCCTTGCCCAAGGGATTTGGTGGTATGGCACTTGTTCCGATTGACTTGGCAGCGTCGACTAGTGAACGGAGGTTGGACGATCCGGTCGTTCCAACTCCTTCCTAGTACAAAGCTTCTAACCCCTCTGCTTGAAGAGCACCAACACTGGGTCTTCATCCTCCTGGGAACACTGTAGGCGGAGCTCGGTGATTCCTTTCACTTCCTCCTTCAACATGCCCATCTGGCCGTTGCTGAACAATGCGATTTTGACCTCCAGTCCCAACTTGTCAGGGCCTGCATAATTGATGAACTGCCAATTCTTCCGTCCCATGTCTGGGATGCATGTTTGCCATATTCTACATTGTCGCGATGGCAACGCCATCCTGAGTTTGCCACATCTTGCAGGGTTCTCGGGATATGCCTTCTTCCGATCCTGGGACCTCCTTTGAAGCTTTGACAATCCCTTTGGGGTATGGACGGGGCGAGATCGTTGTGCTCGTTCATGAAGAGGATGCACCTTAGATGCTCGTCCGTCCGCACCTTGGACAAAGTAAAGTCACTGTGCTTGTCATCCTAGATCATACACCTTTGACATACTCGTCCACCGGGCGGCTTGACCCTTGCGAAAGAGTAGCCGTTCCGGGCCTTCACTAATCCGGGCGGATGCTTGTGAAGACGCTCCGCTTAGATAAGCGGACTGCGGTTGGTGAACTCGTGGCATGAGCTCCCAACATTACCTCCATCTCCATTCGAAGGGACGACATCGCCAATGTGTCCTTCAAAAACTTCGCATTGCGATCCTCGGAGGCCGCTTCGATTACTCGAGGCGATGTCCGAAAGGAAAGGGCACTCCTTCCTTCGGTTGGCGGCAGAACGCTTGACAGCAGCATGCCAAGGTTCGCCGATGCTCGACGCTCAGACCATTTGCCAAATTGGTCGCTGAGTTGAGGCGTCGATTTGCGTTGGCATGTATCAGGTTTGTCCCACTCCTCGATGGATGCATCACGCCGCTTGCGGGGCGACACTTGACGAGGCAGGCAAGGCTGACAGCTCGTTCGCGAGTGTTTACAAGTAATCAACGCTTTGCTCCATTTCTGAAAGTCATCGTGGCGTGGCAGGCGACGCTGCGGCACGACAAGATGCTTGTGATTGATGCTCCTTGGCCGAAGGGATGATGTTCTTTGGCCGAAAAGGGACTATGAACCTTGATATTTGTCTTTAAGCCAACTTCTCCCGTGAAGCGGTTGTGCACTTCACGTTGCATGACTGGGCATGCGATGCGACGTCACGAAATACCGAGCAGCGCCAGGTCGTCATGATAGTGCATGACCGACAGTCCCTGAATGTGACACGGGTCCTCCGAGTTACACGACGCTCGTGTAAGCGATCTCATGATATGAGCAGCGCAAGACCATCATGCGGAGCATATGACCACTCTTTAACGCAGCGCGACACTTCAGGATTCCCGACTGTATACTTGGGGTGGTTGATCTGCTCGAGTGAGCGACGCATGACCGTCCCGGTTAGGCGGGGCGATCAATCCGCCATCATGATGCATGACGGATGTTCCTTGACACGACACGGGTGTATGAGGAACATGCTGCGGGGCACGACTGGGCGTGCGGCGAGGAAGCTTGCCATGCATTCCTCGTTGGCGTCCACGATCAAAGACCATGGTACCAGTGCGCCTGGGCGTGATGGAGTATTTGAGCGGAAGCACATTTCCTACGCCAGGGCACGTTGCGACGACACAAGCGAGTCATCGTCGCTGGGTAATCCGAGCAGGAAGAACTGCTCTGATACCACTTGTCACGGGGTCATTCTCGGACACTAGACCACGTGCGGCGACTAGGCGGATAGGCCTCCTAGCCAAGCCTGTTTTGAGTTTGCAGCGGAAGTTTTATGGTCGAGACGACTTTGCCGAGAGTCGCTCTTATAGGCGTTCAATCACGGACATGACTAGAGTGTTGGACTACTCGTCACGAGACCGTGGCATTAGCGCGTTGCGGCACTAATGTAGGCGCTTGGGCGCTTAAAGTCCGAAGGGGCGACGAAGGGACCACGGGACGCCACGAAGGGACACCGATGTGGGTTGCCACCCCACGCTCAAGGCCATGACACTAGAATTAAAGGAAAGCTTACTTGTATTAAATATGATGAAACATAATATACAATTGGGCCTCAGAAGGCACTAGTGAACTCCTCCCAGTGTACCGTAGGTATAGGAGTCTTGTTACATATTGAAGATGCAAAAGACGTACCCTACGGGAACGTCACCTACTTGGCCATTCATAAAGACGGCCTTACAAGATAAATGCCCTAAGGGCGGATAACTTGATACTCCGCAATATTACGCAGTGCGGGGCGGCTGCATGTGTTCCATGTTTTCAGCGCTGAGCGGCCGAGGGCTATAAGTTGAGCGGCACTGGTGCCGCGAGGCTTCACGCTTCGTGTCACGGGAAACGCCCCGTGACACACGCAGGGAAATGGGTGCCGTCCCCTCCCTCCACGTCAGGGAGGATGTACATCACCCTTATTTATTTATCTATTTTTAATTATTATGTTATTTATTTTAATATTAATTTTTAATATTGTTACATCCGCCAAATGCTCGCATGAAGGAGAGAGAAATAAATTATGTGAATGTCATGTCGACAAGACAACTTAAAAATGATCGATCAAATAAGTTAATAGTTAAACTAATTACAAAATAAAATTGAAAGATAATATTAAAAAAGTTAACAAAATTAAAAGATATTTAGTAAAATTTATCCAATAAACTAACATAATAGTGTATTCTTGAAAAAATAAATTTATTCTTATTCTGACTTGTGTTTAGTTACTAGAGAATAATAATTTGAAAATATAATATTTTATAAATAAAATATTTTATTATACATAATCGATGTTTTATTATTATAATAATATTTAAAATAATAATAAAATAATACATGAATAAATTATAAAAAAATACAATTGAAAATGGTTAAAAAGGTGACAATAGAGATATTACGACGTTTCGAAGGAATATATATTTTTATTGTGAGATTAAACATGACGTCTTTGCAAATTTTGAGGTAATTTTCCGATTTTCAATCAAAATATTCTTATTCCACTTTAACTTTGGATGTATTCCTGAAATATGACTTTATTCTACCCTTTATTTTGATAGTGTTATTCTTTAAAAAGAGTTGCACAAGCACTAAATTTTAAATCAAAACAAATTTAGGGATTGAATTGTGTAAGTTTCTAATTTAGAGTTCAACCATAATACAAAAGACGGATCAGAATATTTTTGTATGAGTTATTAGTTAATTTTATAATTTAAAAATGAGAAAAAACATTAAATTAATGAAATTATTGTATTATTATTGTAGTATAATAGAAATGGAAAGAATCAAAAAAGGTTTCCGAGAAAGTTACCTGCTGTTGATAGAGATCTGTTCTCCTCTCTTCTCTTCTAGGTCGCGGCAAAGGAGCAAACCAGCGAGAGAGAGAGAGCGCGCGCGCGCACTGTGCGAGAGAGCTCGCCGATCCACCGTACCCGAATCCAACTTTGAATAAACGAAGGGTTCGCTCTCTTCCCTCTGATCTCTCTGGCTTCTTCTCATGCTCTTGATCTCTGGTCGTCCCCTGCGCAAGAGGGCACGGATCGATCTCCGTGTCGACGGAGACATGCCGAATATGCTTTTGAGCCTGATTATGAATTTTCTCGTGATGCCGCAGCAGGAGAGGATAGAGGGGGCGATGAAGTACATTGGGCACCATGGCGTGGCGACGCTGCACAAGTACAGGTACAGCGGCGTCGACAACTCACTCGTCGCCAAGTACATCCTGCAGCCCTTCTGGACGCGCTGCGTCACCCTCTTCCCACTATGGATGCCGTAAGCTCCTCTGTCACTTCCTGTTTTTGCACTTTAATAGTGTTGTGTATATGATTTAATACCGAAATCATTATGCAAGAAGAGTTGTTTTTTAGCATAAATTACGAAGACTTGCCCTAGAATAGAAAAAAGGACTTAGAGTGCTGCCGACCAGACTAAACAATGAATGGCCCCAAATGTGGCTGTACCAAAGCATAATCATAGTTTTCTTCAGCGCCATTTAGTGTCACATTAGTAAATGACAATAGGATAGTATAATGGTCTGCAGAGTGAACGAGAAGAGTAAGAAATGACTTGGAAGGCTGAGAATCATTTTCAAGATTAAACAATGGCCTCAAGTGTGAGAACAGAAAAGCATGTTGTGTCATTTATTGGCAAATAACAGGGAGACAATAATAAGCAGATTAACATGGTGATGTGACAAATTGATTGATGGAGATGATATGTGGAGATGCTACAAATATATATTCTATTCGACAAGTGACATTGTGATTAATATTTAGGGGTAGTCAGTACCGGGTCGGGAACGAGGACATACCCATCCTGGGGTCGATGTCCAGGTCCTGACCCAAAATTAACCAGGTCAGAAAAAATTGTCCCGGCCACAATTTGATCGGGGCCAAGACATCCGGAACATAGAGCACATCAGCAGTTGAAATTCTGGACAGAGAATTCCCTGATTCGCCATGCCCATATCACATATTCGTGACAACACTTGGATAATAGTATTCGGTAAAACATGGGTACATAATTCAAGTTGAAATTTGACTTGTGAACTTCTCCAAAAATGTGCTTTTGCTTTCATTTCTTTACATTTTGATGTTTGGTTGCTAGTTTTTTTTTTGAGAGACATTTGGTTGCTAGTTCCATTTTTAATTTCTCCATTTAATTTAAGTTACATAAATTGTGTCAATAAAAGTAGAGAAATTACTCCGACTGAATGTCTCTATTACTGACCAATTTGTGTTCTGCCATTACATGATCCGATGCAACTTCAGTCCGAATATGGTAAGAGCTTTCTCCGCTACCTCCTTTTATACCTTTCTTGATCTTCATCAATGTTGCTGAATTATCCATAATGCTGCATATGAGCTTTGCAGATAACTCTTATGGGGTTCATGTTCTTAATGTTGTCTGCACTTCTTGGCTATGTAAGTGATATGAAGATATTCTTAACTTTCCAGTATTCAATTTTTTTTTCTTTTTAAATTTTTGCAAATCATATTTGAATATACTGGAACAAAAGCTGCCATACCTGATACATTTCTTGTTTTGTTGAATGTATTATGAATGATGATGATTGTTTTGACAACTTTGCAATACTTCATAATTTGGAACAAACTTGAGGCTAACAGATTATATCTTGAATGTTTCATCTTTGAGCTATTTTATTACCAATTTTCTTTCTTTCTCAGAATTAGCAAACTTGACCAACTGGACATTCTAACTGTGAAATTGAAACAAAGATTAGAATGCTGTGATCCTGGTCTGCTTCCGATGTGCTCTAGAGTGCTACTTTTTTTTTTCTTTTTTGAGATGGAGTGCTACCTGTTTTGAGCATAAAATATCTGTCCCCCTTTTATATCTCTCCAGTTGTCCCTTGTGATTGCCCTCAACTATGGTATCTTCTTATATTAATGAATCCAAATAGAGACCACAATGACCAACTATCTTCCTTTCAAAGGTGTCCTTTACCTCTTTGGGTGGGTTCAACATTTGTGTCATTCTGACCCTAGTGTGTGCGAAGGATGGTGAGAATTTGAGGACTGTTGTTTGCATATTTGGAGAGGTTAGATGCTTCTGCAATCAGACCCAGAGGATTTGTCACTAGAACATATGGTGCTACCTGGAAGGGCACCTGGCAGTGGGAAGGGAGTGATATTGACAGATTTGGGACCACAGTAAGAGTTACGGCACAGTGGGAGTCAAGTTAGAGTTAGTACTGCTGAGATGTGATTGAATGTTTTTTTGTGCAGCTAATTCGGTGTGAACTACGTTTTGTTTTCCTTTTCCTCATTTTTAGGATGTGTTTCAGTCTCGAAGTCTGATTATTTTGTATGAACAGTTACATTTTCCTTCGTTTAAAAAAAAACAGTTACATTTTCCTGGTTATACTTTCATAGTCGTTGTCATAATTACTCTTTCCATGGTTCCGTATGTTGTATTTTAACAGTTATACTCACCACACCTTGACACAGCACCTCCAAGGTGGGTCCACCTTGCTCATGGATTACTTCTCTTCTTATATCAGGTTGGTTCTTAGGTTAGCACCATTTCTATGTTCATTAATGGACTTTGTATATCAGTCTATATATCCAGTTAAAAAAAATGCATGGTAGGGAAATAATGGAAGAAAAGTTGATTCAGCGCCTTTTTTTTAAATGTCCAACACACTTTCTTCTAGGGAGGATTTGGATTCTATTTGTAGGGAACTTTTCGCACATAGATAGTAAACGAGCAACCTTAACATTTTGTCAGCTTCTTAACTTTTGCTAAGATTACATATAGTATCTGTACTTGTCAGACTTTTGATGCTGTAGATGGTAAACAAGCAAGGCGCACCAATTCGTCTAGTCCGTTAGGAGAACTTTTCGATCATGGTAAAGATCTTTTTTGATAATTTTTCTTTCATATCTGCTTTCTATAACACATGCTTATTTTCTGCTACACTATGCTTATTCCAGGTTGTGATGCACTTGCTTGTGCTGTAAGTCCTCTCATCTTTCGTTGTTGCCTTATATTATTGTTTTTACACCTTATTTTTTGAGCTCACCTTCTGCTGTGTTCAGTTTGAAGCCATGGCTTTTGGGAGCACTGCAATGTGTGGAAAATATACATTCTGGTTCTGGGTTATTGCAGCTATCCCATTTTATTTTGCAACATGGGAACAGTGAGTCCTAATTTGTTGTAGTTTAGTCTCTTTGTTTTTATATTGCATGGGCAAAAGTATAATATTCCCTTCAAGATGAGCTTTAAGAGAACCGTATGATATTTAGGTGCAAATTCATAAGACCGAACAGTAATAAATCACTTTGCTTCTATCTCTCTCTCTCCCAAAAAAAAAATATTTACAATGGGTTTTTACCTATACATTCTTACATAGGTGACTTATGAATGGAACTTTAATGTTGTGCTTCTTCTTTGCATCATCATTTTGCATTTTTTTAAATTTCATAGTAACATTATCCAACATTAGTTTGTAGCTGCCTTTTTTTTTTACAATATTCGCCATTTTGTTCACATGCCCGTTTTTTATCTTTGTCTACTAGTTTGTCATGTTTGAAAGTTCCATGTTGTCGCTGACCAATTGCTTTTGCAACCCAGCTTCTTCACAAATACACTTATTCTTCCGATAATTAATGGACCTACAGAGGGCCTCATGCTAATCTACCTTTGCCATTGGCTAACATTCTTTTTAGGTATGTAAATCAATGTTTTTTTATCACCAGTTGAAAGAAAATAAAGGGTTTCAACTTTTTCTTTATTTTACAATATTGTTGCCTAATCATGGAGCAGTGTCACTATGCGCTCTGACAATTCTTTTATTCAGGAGCTGAATGGTGGGCACAAGATTTTAGGAAGTCAATCCCTCTTTTCAAATGGGTGCCCTTTCTTCCTGGTAACTTAGACTATAATTATTTTGATTTTTTAGATCTTGGCAGTCTCTGCATTATTTTTTTTCTTTTCGAGTGGCTTATATTACTTTTTTTGAGGGGAAAAAGGAGAATGTCGTTATTGATTACCAGATGGAAGTTCAAAGATTACGATAGTTGTATCATAAGTACATAGAAAGCGCCAGTCGTATAGAAAAAAGGCATGACTAAGAATATTTTCAACATAATATCTGTCATTTTGGAAAATCAGTTTATTTCGTTGTAGCCATAGAGCCCAGAGTAGTGCGAAGAGAAGATCCCTGCTTCTACGAGATCGATAAGTAATAATTGAGCCAGAAGTACCACTGCGGGGGAAAGCAGTCCAAAAATCTAGCTCAGTCTATTGGAAATCCGGTTGAATCTGGCTTTGGCCCATACCACTCTTGAAACATTACATCTGAAAAATAGGTGTTCCATGCCTTCCTGGGAGTTGCTGTTACACATCCTACAGATGGGTCATGGTGTCATCCCTATGAGCCAGCAAGCACATTAGGAAGCTGTCGGTAGACGTCTTCTACGCAGAAGCCAAATGAAAATTTTAACACGTGTTTTGATTATTTTTAGGCACGTGTTTTGATTATTTTGCACAATCATATAGTTATTCATGTTGCATTCAAGCATTATATAGTGTTCAATCCATAATAGCACATAATAATGCACACATGGCTAAAAGCTTTAAATAATGCAAGTGCATTTTACATTTGAAATTTAAGGTTTCCTGTTATTTATAAAGAATGAATGTTTTCAAATGGAAAACATTTTCACTAGATAATATCTGTTAGATGTGTTTTTTTCTGAAGGCAATTAGATGTGTTTGTTCCCTTTAGATGCATCTGTTCCAACATAATTTTTCAGAAAGGAACAAGATTAAATTTATATTGTCCTTTCCTAAAAAAAACTTGCTGAGAAGAAGAGCTAATTTGACACTTGACTGTCTTCTTGTGAGAGTTCTAATGATCTTCAATGTAATTTTATATATATATATATATATATATGTTGAGAAACATGTTTTCTCTCTTATTATTCACCAAACACTAGTCCTGAATATATGCTAAAATATTACTCCAGAAAATCAGGGATATTATCCCAAGAAATTTGGGATACTAATCCTGAATAATATTACAAAGATATGCAAATCATATCTCAACAATATATATATATATATATTTGAGAAAAAGAATGACCACCAGGATTGTGGTTGTCATCCATCTATATATATAACTGTGGAATGGAAGTCATGTACTAGCGTAGGCGAGAGCGTAGCAAAAAAGATGGAAAGTATCTTGGCTAAACAAAACCCCACTCCCGAATGGGAAAAAGGATGTGATGTACAGCACGTTCCGCCTGACATCTCTCCTCACAAAAATTGACCTGGTTGTGCCGGAGCCAAATGGCCCAGGTACCGTCCAAAAAAGTCGCCAATGACGTTCTCCACCTCTGTCTCTGTAATTTGATATATTCTTTAATACTTTTGGTAGGTTGCAACTATTCTTTAAAAGACTGCAGATTCTTCAGTAATTTTGGTGTAGGTTGCATTTAATTTTAGTTTATGACAATGGACACATCAGCAAGTCAGATTGTTTTTTGTAATTATTTATATCCATTAATGTTGTAATGTCTGGTAATTATTGGCATTTTAATCCTAGTACTTCTTTTCTAGGCTTATTGATTGTATAGTTTATTGGCAACACATAGTTGACATATCGTGAAGATTCTGAATGTCGTAAATGTTGACTCCTAAAAGAACATTTCTGAATGTCTTGCTTTGTGGATAATCACATTTGTGAACTAATTTTTTGCCTTATGTTTGATTGAATCAGAGATACCATTTTATGGCGTTGTTCTATTTTTTATGATTGCGTTTGGTGTACTCCCCACTATTAGCTCCAAGTAAGTTTTCTCGGTCAATTCTGGTTTATTTTCAGTTTAAATGTGGTTACTTCACTAAAAAAAGTGGTTGCTTCAATATTTTCCAGGAGAGATAACCACTAATCTTTGCTCTCTTGCTATTTATTACTTCTAATCTATTCTTTTTTGTTTGCTAAGCTGTTGAATTTATTATTCTATCAAGAATTTGCAGAATTTGTTTGTTGCTCTGAAGATGCAACTTTGATTTAAAAAATCTATAATCTATTTACCACTTTTTCTTTCAGGTATTTATTATTTTGAAGTGATATGGTGTTGATCTATAATCCAATGGACTTATATTTAAATTTTTCATGAGACAAGTAATAATACTTGCAGAAAAAGTGTCCCAGACCTTTTACTATTGTATATGTCAAGGTTATTAAGTTTTGAGTAGATTCATTTTTCATCACATAAACTCATACCTGATCTTGAATTCATAGAATTTATGTACCAAATAATGCTAATTATAAAATAATTACTATGCATCCACAATACGAAATTGTGCACCTAGCGAAGATCTATTGAGTTTGAAAACAACTAATATTTACACTAATATAATAACAATATGAAGTAATAGAAATAATTTTTTTACAAAATAAAAATAGAAATAAGAATTTCACCCTTAACCACTAATAGGTTAGTTAAACAAAATATTTTTCTTTTTATAAATTTTTTTATTATACAAAATGAAGAGTCGTACAAACTTGTACAAAATCATACAAACTCGTATAAACTTTGTAACAGTGTGCACAGTTTTGAAAATTAACTTTCAAATAGATCTAAGAGTCTTCCCCTAAAAAAAAGATATGAGTCCAAGTCCTATAAGAATTTATGCCTATTTAACTCGTTTTTTCTTATATGCTCTTATACCTAAATTTATGCCTAAATGTTCTTATAAATTTATGCCTAAAAATCGGGATAAATTTAACATCGAAAGTTAACATCGGCATAAATTTATATCTAAATTTTTAATTTTCCTTATACCTAAATTTATGCCTATTTGACTCGTTTTTCTTATATAACATCGGTATATTATATGTTCTATTCTCGTTGTGTATAACAAGATTAAACATGATAAACTACTTGTTACAAGAGGATTCTTAAAATTGTGAGTTTTAATGTTGCAACAGTTCTATCTAATATGACTTGTTTCTGTAAATAACCTAGTGAAATATCTTTGGTAAATCTAATTGTCAATGAATCAATGGATTAACCAGTATATTGTAACTGCCTACAACTGGTAGATAAACACTAACTTTTAAATCACCAAGAAGTGAATTTGTGTTACAGATAATATGATATGTAGTTTATTTATGCAATATATATGGCTTTTCCATACGAGAAGATGGATATGCCAGATAAAAAATTACTTAAAAAAATTTCTGTTTTGTTTTTTGAGAGAAACAATTCCTTGGTTTGACAGGTTTGTAACACAGGTATCTGGGAGATTTTTCCCTGTTATGAATTATGTGCTCCATCTTTATCTGTCTTATTTGGAACACACGAGTATTCTAGAGATTTTTCCGTCATGAATTATGTGCTCCATTTTTATCTGTATTGTTTTCTAGGGAGAAGCGAGAGGAGAATTTCAAAAGGATGCAATTTTTCTGTTATGAATTATGTGCTCCATTTTTATTTGATATTTCTCTTATGTTTCCCAAAGATTTCTTGTATATTCTCTTATGAAGCAGATAATCATGGCATTAGTCTTGATACTTGCATAAATTGTGATGATGTGTAATTGACTTGTTTGCCTTCTTCAGCATCAGCAATGTCCATAAGGTTGTCCGTGCAAGAAAAGGAAGCATGTTGTTAGCACTAGCAATGGTAAACCTGTGAGCTTAAGCTACTTTATATTACAAGTTCTTCATTGACAGCACTTTAAAAAAAAAGTTCTTCATTGACATCATCCTTCTTTGACAGCTCTTTCCTTTTGGCATGCTCATGGCAGGAGTGCTTGTCTGGTTTGGATATAAACTTAATTCCAGCATATATTTTTCCTATCTCAATGTTTTAAGCAATTGCTTGTAAGACTATTTTGTCGTATTCCAGGTCATTCTTATCCCCTTCGGATATTATGCGTAATCATCCTCATCTGGTTATAGTGGGAACAGGATTTGCATTTGGGTTTCTTGTGGTAAGCCTTAATGTTTTTGATATATGGAATTGCCATATCCTGTGGATTGCCTGTGCGATCTATACAAATAAATCAAATGCAGACATTTGTTGTCAGATTAAAATGTGCACATATCACACTCTAGGAGAAAGTGTTTAACAACTATTGTCTGTTACAATCATTAATAGATCATCTGTAACTTACAATTTAGTTTATCAATCTTTCTTCTTTTTCTGACTTGGTAATTGGTATCTGTTGCAATCACAAATAGGTAATACGTGACACAAAATTTATCAATCTTTCTTCTTTGTGTGAATTGATAATTAGCAAACTTAATCTGACATGTGAGTCGGCTCTTGCTCTCTCTTATTAGTTCTTGCTCTATCAAAAATACAAAGGTTCAGGCACTACCTTTGCTCAATTGTAACATACTTATGTACTCCATTGTTGAAGAAAACAAAAGCATATCATATATAATTTGTGAGTTCCTTACCACCCACCCTAATGATAAGTATTTGACGATATCTAGTCTCTTTTATTTAGGTAACAATCATATTTGTGGTATCACTTTGGCTTTCCTTTCAGCTTTTCGGTGCTTTCTTGTTATTGGAATAACTTGGGCTTCATACACATTTTTTTTTGGATATACATGGAGATTCCTTAAGTAATCATTAGTCCCTATTTGCACTTCTTATGTATTACTATGAAACCTCTAAAAAAAGTGTATTACTATGAATATTATTAAGATTTTTCTATTTAATATTTTGTTTTGGAACTGTCTCAAATCTTTTCTTGTACTAGGCCTTTGAGCCTTCTGTATAACTGAAAACAAAAACTTCGCCTTAAAAAAACTCTTCATGTTTCAATTATGACTTTATACTATGCACTGCAACTTTTATTTCCATGTGTAGTATTTGCATTATGTTTATACAATATCGTCGAGACTAATAAAAGTTAGGTGTTATAAGAAAAAGCTATCTTCTTGTCATTTAATATATATGATTAAACAATATGACTAGTTAAGTGGTCTTTGACTCAACCTCTTGTTAAAGCGCCCGACCTAATGTGTAGCTAAGTTGTGAATTCTAAAGCAGGTGCATCTTTTTATATCATCTCTACTTTGTGCTCTTTTCTCCATAGAAACCTTCCTGTTTTTAGAACCTAAACCTGTAATTTGTGCTCAATTTGTCTTTTTTTCATCTAAAAAACAATTGTCGTCTATATTCTTTTTTTTTTCTCATAAATGGTTCTTGGTTTGTTACTTTTGACTGCAAACTTCAAATGAACATAACTTTTACACACATATTCTGTTGATATGTGAGGTAACTGAGTACAGGCTGTTCTCAGCAAGTTTTTTATATTTGCATATTTCATGTTTGCTTGATTCAACAACAACAAAGTCTTATCCCACTAGGTGGGGTCGGCTACATGGATCATACGACGTCATTCCGCTCTATTACTAACCAAACCTTTCGGTATATTATTCATTCACCAATAGATTTTGCTCTATTAGTTCGCCAAGTGTCCGCCTTGGCCTCCCTCTCCCTCTTTTAATCGGACTCCAGATTATTTGATCTACTCTTCTTACTGGCGCATCTAATGGTCTTCTCTGATCGTGTTTGCTTGATTCATGGGGATTAAATCACAACCATTAACAGGGAAGGATGATTCTTGCTCACCTTTGCGATGAACCCAAGGGTTTGAAAACTGGGATGTGCATGGTACTTCTTTCCTTGCTGATTTTTGACTTAATTTATCTTTCTGTCCTTATATTTCCTAGAGTTCTATTTGGTGTACTTTGTAATATCATGGTTTCTGTTAATTTTAGTTTTTCTTGAATATTAGTGTGTACCGTAAAAGAAAGAAAAATGTGTCAAAAATCTTGAAAAAATTTACTTGTTGAACACATTGGCACTCTTAGCTGTGATTTCTTTGTTTACAGGCCTTGTTGTTTCTTCCTCTTGCTGTTGCAAATGCTCTCACTACTTGGCTCAACGATGGGTATGTCTATCTTTTAATTTTCGTGTTAATGGCCAGGGCTTTTATCTTTTAATTCTCGTGTTAATGATTATGCTAAAAGCCTTTATGTAATCTGAAATACCATTTACTAACATTTTTTTTCATTCTAACTACAGGACTCCTCTAGTGGATGAGTATTTAATCCTACTCTTATATTGCGCATTCACAGGTAAATATATCTGATGGCTAAATTTTGGCTGTAATGACAGAATTGTAATGTTTTCTTCATTTTTTTATCTTTTTCTAAATTATTATTATTTTTTAAATTAAGTGTACTTCCCTAAAAACGAAGTAATTTAAGTGTACGAATCTTCATTTATACATACTTTTCTTCAAATCCCGGAGTACTGAGGCATATACATCTCTCAAATCCCTTACCTCTTTTCTTTTGTGCAGTGGGGCTCTACCTCCATTTTGCCACCTCCGTTATCCATGAGATCACAAATGCTCTGGGCATCTATTGCTTTAGGTTTGAATTGCAAATTTGCTCTGCAGATGAATTTGCATTACTTGTTTCCTCCCCCATCTTACATCGACCATTCTCTTCGTGCAATGACAGGATAACCAGGAAAGAGGCTTGATGATGATATACGAAAATCTGCCATTATCCTCGATTGTTTTGGCCCCACATCTTAAGGAAGATTATTTATGCCCTCTTGTGGTAGTTGGCTTGAGGAGGGATCCTATGACAAGATGACAGTATTGTTTTTTTTTCTCTTTCTTTTTGCAGTGTATGTATGTATAACGTTACAAATACCATTTCCATCATTTTGGCTTTCCTGTGGGTGCAGATGGGGGTACTTATATCACTATTATTTTCTTTTCATTTACCAGCTTAAATTTAGGAAACAATTCACTGACAGAAAAAGTAGTAGTAGGATGTTACTATCTCAATTTTGGTGATTATCATATTTATGATTTTGATTCAACATTTCTCTTGCTTTTTTTTTGCATTAGAAATAAAATGAGTTTGGATACATCAAAATATCGAACTCAAATTCACAGTAAAACAGAGAGCATCTAGTTTTTAGGTGCTTTGACAACATGTTGAATCACGCTAATCATTAATATGCCTTTGTGTCTAATTTTAGATGAGTACTTTTACCGTTACATATGAGTAAGTTATCGAGGTAGTCCGATGAATATGCATTAATTCTGAAGGAGTCATATGATTAATATGTTCAAATTAAATTAACCATAAAATTTGTGTTATATATCAGTCTACTTATCCTAAATTATAATAATTTTTCGTGTCTATTCTTTATATATGAATTTATTAAGGTTCCTTTAAGCCATATGAGTTTTACTTTAATTCATCCGTTATACTATTTTTTATTTATTAAATGATTAAATTATCTTGGATGACTTGATATAAATGTTCACTCTTTATTTTTTTATTTAAAATAAATGTTCACTAAGAAGCAATCTTGAGAGGATGATTTAGTCATTTAATAAATCAAAAAATTAAAAATTATAAGAAGGTTAATTATAATTTAGAGGATGTTAAGATAAATTCATATATTTTGACGGATATAAAGAATTAACCTTATTTTTAAAAAAAAAGTCGTGTCAACGTGAGATTAAAGTTTCTTTTATGAAAAAAATGTGTGTAAGAAGTCACGGCGGAGTCACGCACGCACTTTGGAATTGAAATCAAATGGAATGAAGCGCTCTCCCGCCGTTCTGTTCCACGTCCCGTCCATTGGCCTCAAACATCTCTCCTCCTCCTCCTCCTCAATCCCACCGGCGTCCCTCGCCGCCCTCTTCGCGCGCGCCGTGGACGCCACCTCGGTGACTTCATGGAACGCGGCCATGGCCGACCTCTCTCGCTCCGGGGACTCCGCCGGCGCCCTCCGCTCCTTCGCCGCCCTCCGCCGCCTCGGCCTCGTCCCCGACCGCTCCTCCTTTCCTCCGGCCCTCAAGTCCGCTGCCGCCCTCACTTCCCTCCCCGCCGGCCTCCAGCTCCACCTCCTCGCTCTCCGCCTCGGCCTCCTCCATGAGCTCTTCGTCGCCTCCTCCCTCGTCGACATGTACGCCAAGTGCCGCCAGTCCGCCGATGCTCGCCGCGCCTTCGACGAGTGCCCCCAGCGCAACGCCGTACTCTGGACCGCCATGGTTGCCGGCTACGTCTGGAACGGCGCCGCCGGGGACGCCATCCTTGTGTTCAAGAAGTTCCTGGCCGAAAGGGAACATGAAGCAGTCGACTCCGTGGCAGCCATGGCAGCGCTCTCGGCGTGCTCCAGAGTATCAGAGAAGAGGACGACCAGTGGAGTTCATGGGCTCGTTATCAAGTTTGGTGTGGAGGCGGATGTGGGAGTGGGGAATACTCTCATGGACGCATATGCCAAAGGGGGCAGCCTTAATTTTGGTCGTGAGGTGTTCGATGGAATGAGCGAGAGGGATGTGGTGTCATGGAATACGATGATTGCACTGTATGCCCAGAAGGGGCTCTCATCCGAGGCCTTGGACTTGTACAGCAAAATGTTAACTAATGGAGGTGTGCGGTACAATGCGGTGACACTTTCGGCCGTGCTTTTGGCATGTGCCCATGCTGGGGCGCTGCAAATTGGGAAGAGGATCCATAATCAGGTGAATTTAGGGCTTCAAGTCGATATATGTTGGTAGTTTTGGTTTTATTTCTATACTTGACCGTCACCATTGTTCAAAGAAACATGGACCTATTTGAAACTTTCCAAACATACGAGGCAAAATTTAGCGATGACATAATTTATAAATAATATAGTTATTGACCTTGAACCATTTAAATGGACTTATTTTGCTTTCATACATCAGAGTAAAGTGAATATGTCCACATACTTTTAGGAAATACTCATTGTCCTATCTATGGAATTATGTTATATGTTGATAACATAAATCGATTTCTTCTTAAAATAAAATTTATGTAGCCATCTTTCTTTCTTGGGAAGTTTTTTTCATCAGTTGTGTTGCTCCTTACTATAATAGCCACGAAAGAAATGCATCAAAAATTTAATTTTATCGTCGTTAATGATAGATGATATTTTTTAAATTTTTTCTTTCATTTACAAATGATAGATGAACTCCGCCTATGTTTTATAGCCAGTCCCAAGCTCGGATAAAGGAGGAGGGTTGTGTTAGGCCCCGACAGCCAGCGTAAAACTCTGTCGAATCTCATGAACATGGATCAGCGAAGCGTCGTATGATCCATGTAGCCGACCCCACCTACTGGGATAAGGCTTTGTTGTTGTTGTTGTTGTTGTTGTGTTGCTCCTTAATCAGATATCTTGCAACTTTGCATCATGTTGAATCCAGCAGTTGATTAATATATTGTAGTTGATTAAATGCTTCAGGTGCTAAGAACGGGTTTGGAGGAAGATGTGTATGTTGGAACATCTGTGGTTGACATGTACTGCAAATGTGGAAGGGTGGAAATGGCAAGGAAAGCCTTTGATCGCATCGAGGGAAAGAACATTCTTTCATGGTCTAGTATGGTTGCTGGTTACGGAATGCACGGTCGAGGCAAAGAAGCTCTGGAGGTTTTTCATGATATGAGGAGATCTGGGGTGAAGCCTAACTACATAACATTTGTTTCTGTCCTCGCGGCTTGCAGTCATGCTGGGCTTGTTGATGAAGGCAGGTATTGGTTGAATGCTATGAAGAAGGATTTTGATATTGAACCAGGTTTGGAGCATTATGGCTGTATGGTGGACCTTCTTGGACGTTCTGGTTGCCTTGATGAAGCATATAGCCTAATCAAACAAATGAAAGAAAAACCTGACTTTATCGTGTGGGGAGCTCTTCTCAGTGCTTGCAGGATTCATAAGAATGTTGAACTAGGAGAAATATCTGCCAGGAAACTATTTGAGCTGGATCCAAAGAACTGTGGGTACTATGTATTGCTTTCAAATATTTATGCAGATGCCGGGAGGTGGGATGATGTGCAGAAATTGAGATCACTAATTAAAAACAGAAGTCTGGTAAAGCCACCAGGATACAGTCTGGTGGAACTCAGGGGTAAGGTTCATGTATTTTTAGTTGGTGACAAAAGACACCCACAGCACAAGGAGATCTATGACTATCTAGAAAAGCTAAGAGTTAGGATGCGGGAATCTGGATATGTCCCAGATACAGGATCAGTGCTTCATGATGTAGATGAAGAAGAAAAAGAGACTGTTCTGCGAGTTCATAGCGAGAAGCTAGCTGTTGCTTTTGCCTTAATTAGTACCATTCCAGGGACCACAATCCATATTATCAAGAACCTCCGGGTTTGTGGTGACTGCCATAATGCAATCAAGCTGATTGCCAAGCTTGTGGATCGAGAGATTGTTGTTAGAGACTCCCATCGATTCCATCATTTCAAGCATGGATCTTGTTCTTGTGGTGATTACTGGTAAACTATCTGAAGGGCATATGAAAAACATTTTCTTTGACATGTAGTCAGCCATACATCCCTTTTTGACAGCCCTCGCGTGGCAATAAAAAGATGACACTCACCTTCTTGATGTTATTTTATGGAACGCAAACATCACTCAAGGTTATATATTGTTTCTATGACGGGTATTTGTCTTCATCGTTTGGCTGTTAAAGAACATCAAAATTTCTGGTTCTTTACTGATAAATACAATCTTTTGACTTTAGGTGCACCTGTATGATCTCCATGAAACACTGGTAAGATTCTAACGTTCCACCTTGTGGTTGTCATACCTGTCGTCCCTGAAATCCATATAATCTGATAAAATCATTATCCCACATCACAATATCAAGGTTCTGGACCTTCATTATTTTTTTGTCATTAATTTGATGACATCCGCACCGTTTTCAAGAGTGATCCCATATCGAGAAACACTACAACAACAACAAAGCCTTATCCCACTAGGTGGGGTCGGCTACATGGATCATACGAGTTGATCCATGTTCATGAGATTCGACAGAGTTTTACGCTGGCTGTCGGGGCCTAACACAACCCTCCTCCTTTATCCGGGCTGTGACATAAATACCTTCAATGATATTTCTCCAAATTTCTCCCCTCGTTCAATCAAACGAAGCTTTGCAGCTTGAAAATTCTCATACTCCAATGCCGAAGTTCTGGTCACATATCGCATGAAAAGATCACATCCAGCTGTCAATGATATAGAGGTTGTATCCCATGATATAGAGGTTGTATCGAGAAACACTATACACTTTTTTTTATTGAGATGTGATATTTAGGGCAATACACAGTTTTTGTGATCTTGATCATACTTTTTTTTTATTAACGACACATATTAATGTTATTTTCTTTTTGTTTGGATGTGCACATCTTATCTTATAGGCTTGGATATCTTTTAGGGGTAGGTAATCTTAGGGGCGTTCACCGGGCTGAGTCGATCTGGTGAACCCAATGACCCGACCTGACTAGACGTAGTTTAAGTCCGGTCGGACATAGTTTGAGTCTGGTCGGACCCGACTCAACCCCAACCCATCCCGATGGGTGTTTGGTTCGGATACGGGTTGAGATTTTCCAACCCGAATTGACTCGACCCGACCCGATGACCTGAACTTTTATTTATTATTTTACTTTTTAATTAATTGTAGTTCTAAAATTTGATTTAAAATCTTTAAAAAATCAAAATAACTATAAAAAAATATTCCAATACTCAAAAAATTTATTTTCTTTCTTAAAATTAATATTAAATAATATTTTTGCATTAAATAATATAGAAAAGTGAGGAAAAAAATTTAAAAAAAGAAGAAAAAAGGGTGTTGGGGTCGTCGGGTTGGGTCGGATTTTCTGCCCTTAAGGGCTATGACTCTGACCATTTGGTCGGGTCGGATTTGATCATGGGTCGGAACTCGACCCGTGAACACCCCTAGGTAATCTAGATAGGGTAGTGGTTATTTTAAATAAAAATTTTCAAGCCCACTTCATTATCTCATTTAATTATAATTAATTATTAATAATTTTAATTGCTTTGCTAATTTTAATTATCACATCATTAATTTAGATAGCAAACAAATGAGGTTTCTTTTCAAATTAGAAGTTGGTTGGAATATGAAATATTCATTCAATCATTTTTTTAATTTTAAATATTTTATTAATAAATAAATATCATTCAACTTCATGTTCTTTATTATTCAAATTTTTTTACAAATAACTCTTAATTTTGCCTCATATTCTTCTATCTATATTCACTTTTTTTATTTTTTACTTTGTTTATTTGTAATAATATGTTATCAAAATCTAAAATAATTTTTAATAGTATTCTGATAATTATCTTTCTAGTAATTTTAACTATTATTTATATTATTAGTACTTATCACATATTATCGATAAGTTAAATAGTGATAATTATTTTAATGATGATCTCTATTTAAATTGATAATGTATCAAATGGTCCCTTAGTTTTGCTTCTTACATGAAAATATTATATATTATAAATTCTAATATATGCTGATGGTTATCAAACTTGGTAGTCCATCATTTCTCTCTTGAAAAAGAATGGAGGTATCCAACAGTGTGTTGTTTCGTCATCGAATAGAATCCTATGCGGTGTTATCTTTGATAAAGATGCCTATTACTATCTATCTAAGAAAATAGCGTTTTCCTTAGTGCAAAAGGAGCCTAATTCTCATTTTAATACAGAGTCCTTTTCTTTGAACAATTCTTTTCTTTTAGTTCCTTATCCTTTTTCAAGGCGTGTCGGAACAAGGTTATGGTAACAATATATATATATATATACACATGAGAAATTACACATAGGTGGATTGCAGATCATATGAGGATTTCCTCCTATTTTGTGACATTCCATGATGCATTCCATGATAAGATCCCAATGGCCTTGCAATTGGGCTAAGACACATTGTACATCAGGCACCTGCATATAACAAGTTTTAACATGTTGCATGATTTGTTTCTACTGGACAAAATGTTAATACAACAGTTGAAATTAAGGCTCCGCCACCCATGACGATATGGAGGACACGCTCTGCCCATGTGAAGGTCTTCATCAACTTTTTAGCCTTCATTATTGTCTTTGGCCAAATTAAGAACATGGTGGCTGTCATGTCTTCTTGGAGGGTTTAGTCGAGACATGGATAGATCATCTCACATGATCACCCAAACCTAAGAACCCTTCCAACTCGAGACACCAAATCCACTTCTTCTTGTAGTCTTTTCTTTCACCCTTTGCCTCTTATTGCCATCCCTCATCCCCACACAGTAAGATTGAAAGCAAAAAATCTTGTCAATTCATGGCGACTATTCTTATAAGAGTAATCCTATAGGAGTAAATATAAGAATGGTTTATGATACAAGTTGTAAATTGTAACAATGAATAATTGAGGTCAATTTTCGAACTGAGTAGATACTTTATTTTTGTTTTCTCAAATCCAAGTTCAGCATAGATTCGTATAGCATACATATAGTTGAATCTCATTCAGTTTTTAAGTGTCATGTTGTACTAAAGAAAATTGTCCAGCTCATTTGATAAAAAGGAAAAAGGGAACCTTTTAAAGAGTGGAATGTAATTGGTGTGGCACACAGTAAAGATGAAGCTTCTGCACACAAAATCTCTGTTCAGGTGAAGCAATTTTCTTCAGTCGAAGCAAATTCTACTTCCATGGAAAAAGAGGCAACTCCTATTGCGTTGTTTGATGAACAGCGGATGTGACCTTCGATTTATGGACGCATCCATTCCGGAGCTGGACCCCCCTGCAGGGGGGGCATCTTCTCTTTACAAGTGATGGTGATGGAATCAATTCTGGTCGGATCAAAAGTAAAATTCCAAGCGGTGCACACCACCTTCGCGTCGCTACACATATCTGTTTATAAATCTGCAACAACTGCTGCCCAGAGAGAGAGAGAGAGAGAGAGGAGAGAGAGAGAGAGAGAGAATGAAGTTTCTGTTTCAGTGTCCTTGCTGCTCCTGCTTCTGCTTCATGACAGCCAAGAAGAAGAAGGAGAAGGAGAAGGAGAAGGAAGGGAAGGGGGATTGAGAGCAAGGAGGCAGAAGGAGATTTGGTGTGAGGTTTGCATGGTGTGATTAAAATTTGCTTTTTTTTTTTACATGAATGCATTGCGTGCTGTGTAGTGGCACCTCTCGTCGCAACTGCATCTTTGTCTCCTCACATTAATGTGGTGCTTAGATTTGCATGATGTGATTAACTGCAACCCTGTCTCATCGGATGTGCACCTTGAGACTTGGTCAAATCTTTTCTGCAGTAATGGATGTACATAAAAGTCTTTAGTTTTATTTTCTCTTTCTTTTGTGCTTCTCGGCGCTGCATTCTGAAATGCCCATTTCTTCCCGTTGCCGTTCCGTTGAATTGAGAGAGCATTCTGAAATGCCCATTTCTTCCCGTTGCCGTTCCGTTGAATTGAGAGAAAGAGAGAGAGAGAGGATATATATATATATATATATATATATATTTCAGCAAAAAAATCATCTTAGGAGATCAGTTTATAAAGCAAATTCCTCTAATCCATGTTAATCCAGTCTTTTGAGGGGATTAATTTACAACTGATCACAAAGTTGAATCTTTGTGCTTGATGTTAGAAATAAGAAATATTATGTCATATTTAAATGGCATATAATTTGGATTAGCTAACATTATATCTATATTAACATATCGCAAGTTGTTTTCACAATGTAGCGCAAAATATCGACTGTTCCAATTATGCATACAATTAAGAACTAACTAGATTGGTTAGGGCTAAAACACCCAACGTCGAGAAACAAATTTCACTTCTTTTTATCGATCGGAAAACAAATATCACTTCTACTTTAATGTTTTTACAGAAATTTAAACTTTCTTTTGATGGTATACACTACATATGCGGCATACGAATAGAAGTTGTACACAAGACGTGGGTACAGAAAAAAAGGAGTTTTCAAGCACATTTCTCCAAATATTATCACTCGATTCAAAATTTCCACCTGTTTATACATCACTTCAACTACTCAGAGAAGACTTAAACTGAATGCTAAACAGATTGTACAAGTACGAGGGCTTGGACATTAAAAGAAGCATATTTACTTTTGGTGGATGAAAAACATGGACTCGATTTTGCTTCTCTCCTTTCCGCAATGCCACAATGTGAAATTCCTACATGTCGCCTTTTGCTTCATCAGTTCAGCTTCTTAGTAGTGTTGACCGCATGAGGCTTTTGTGGTTCAACGGGGAAGTACTTGATTCCAATGAGGTCGCCAACTTTGCTGATAACCTAAAATAGGGCATGACAGAAGACTTCACAGATAAATATACCTGTGCATGGAAGTAACTAACAGGAAATAAAGAAAACAATATGAATAAACATGAAAGTTACTATTACCTCCAAGCCTTTTATCAGGTCCTCTCTGGTATGGGAAGCTGATATGCAAATGCGAGCCCTGGCAAGCAGCAGCGGTGTCGCAGGAAATGCTACTGTCACAACTGCAACCTACAAATATGAACATTTCATATAATTATAAATCCACTCAAAACAAAATGGAAATTTGAAGGGTAGTCTCTCTGCCAAAATTTGAAATCACTGATTTAAATTCGGCAAGTGATACAACAACAACAACAACAAAGCCTTATCCCACTAGGTGGGGTCGGCTACATGGATCATACGACGCCATTCCGCTCATTCGTTGATCCATGTTCATAAGATTCGACAAGATTTTATGCTGGCTGTCGGGGCCTAACACAACCCTCCTCCTTTATCCGGGCTTGGGACCGGCTATAAAATATAGGCGGAGTTTAAATTCGGCAAGTGATAAAATACAAAAAATTGAATTAGAGTAACTTCCTTGATTATGTTACTCACATTATTTCTCAAACACTCCCGAGAGAAGGCTGGGATTTTTGCTGGGTTATAAAGCATTATAGGCATAACCGGTGAGTCATTGTCACCAAGAACTTCAAAGCCCATCTTCTGAAGTTCTGACCGAAAGAAATTGCTATTTTCGCGGATTTGTGCAAGTTTTCGAGCACCTGGAATATAAAAAAGATCATAAGGTGGAACCTTTAGAAGTCTTAAAAGGAGAGATTTTTTTTAGTAAGAAGCTTGGATTGAGTAAACTGAGAAAGCTCTTACCTCTATTCGATCCATCTTCTCCAAGAATAACCTGAAGTGCAGAAATAACTTGCTGAACAGCAGGTGGTGACATTGAAGTTGCATATAGATGTGCCGGACAAGTTTGTTTAAGATATTGAATAATCTCCTGAAAAAGAAAACAACGTTAACATGGAAAATCTTTGGATTTGTTGTTCCCAAAAGGAATAACTATTAGCAATCAAAACTAAAGAGGTTTAAATAACATTTGATGCCGCAATATAGCCTCCACAAGATCCGAATGACTTTGTAAATGTTCCCATCATTATGTCGACATCAGCTGTATCTACACCAAGAAGCTCGCAGACTCCTCTGCCTGATTTGCCAACTGCTCCAATGCTATGAGCCTCATCTAGATATGTGTATGCCTGCTTGATAGGAAAATAATCATCAGCAGCACCAAAATTTGCTCGGACATCAATCAAACTCAAGAAATTTCTGAATTGTGATCGATGTAATCTCAATTGGATAACCTTCTATGCACATATCGTTAGTATTTAGGGTATTAAAAAAATACCCTCCATGAAATAATTAAAAAAATTCAAGAGTTGATAAGAAAACTCATAATGAGTCAGACCTTGTACTTTTTGCAGACAGCTATTATCTCTGGCAAGTTGCAAAGCTCCCCTTCCATGCTATAGATTCCTTCGACAATGACAATTATCTTTTTCCATGGTCTATGTGTACGTGGCTGGCCATCAGCAATTTGTTCTCTCAGTACCTCTTCCAAGTGTGATGCATCTATAACCAATAGCATATGGGAAAGTAAGCTCAACAAAATCCAAAGTGCCGAGAAAGATTACAGGTTAAACTTTTTTTTTCGAGGAGGTTAAACATATGGAACTTACTATTGTGTTGGAAGACCCGAACTGTTGCACCTGATCCCCGTGCACCATTTACAATCGAGTTATGGTTCAATGAGTCACTAATTATCAATCCTCCCTGTTAGTGAGCAATGACCAAGATAATCAATGGAAGGTAACAAATTAATGCAAACTCGAACGCATATGCGCAAGGTCCCAATTAATATGCTGGAAACATCATAAATTTCTTGTACTTTGCCAATAAGGGCAGGAATGATAGCAGAGTTGGTCACGTATCCCATGCCAAAGACAACAGCAGCTGGCTTTCCAACAAAACGTGCAACCAACTCCTCAAGCTCAGCATGCAACTTTGTTGTGCCTGATATCCATGGAAAAACAAAAATTCATGAGAATATCTCATACAGAAGAACTCCTTTTTACTAAATGAAGGAAAAATAAAGCTTCCTACCGCCATCTACGCGAGTGCTGCAAGTGCTCGGTGAATATTTCTTCAATGACTCGATAACATGTGGTGTACAATATTCATCAGCTGCCGCAAAACCAAGGTAGTTATATGATCCAAGGTTCAAGCATTTAGATGTGTTCGACGTCCGGCTGCATCAGAGAAATATCAATAAATGCCTTTACACTGGGATAAAAGTTGTGCAATTTAAGTTACCAAAGTAGGCAGTACAATGAAAAACTATTTGTCCCAAAAAATAGCAAATACCTTGCTTATAAATAACTAAATAAAATAAGAGAATAGTCGCTCACTGGAGTGTTTTGTTGTAGTCATTTGAGTAACGCTCAACCACATCGAACCAAGCATCTGGAGCACTTGCAATTGGTCGGTTGAAACAATCCTGTTGTGAACCAATTGATTGTTTAGTAAAAAAACATTACATGTTTCATAGTTTGCATCTTATTCTACTCCTCGGTCTGGAGGGCATGGACACACCATAGCTTCATTTTTTATTTACCCATCTTCTTTTAGGTCTTCTATGTAATTAGGTAAATAAACTAAGCCTAGCAATCTATTTGCATCAGGATATTCAATAATGCCTAGGAAGATTATTCATAATCAAAATCTAAGACGGTTCATAACCATTTGAAGCCAATTCCTCATCCATGTTGCAAATTCTTGATTTTAAGCTGAATTTACATGCTTATAAGTAGCAGGGCCTCGTTCGTCATCAGGACATGCATTCAACATGGAAAGTGCAATCACACGCCAAGTCCCATCCAATGAGGAATAATTGAACAGACGAGAAACAATTTTTTTAACAAGCAAAATGAGCAATTCGAGCCAAATGACGCATAAACTTGTGATAAAAAGCAGACCTGAATGCGGAGGTAGAGCCTGCGGGTGTAGAAATCTTCGAGCCCCAAGCAGATCGGCGCGTAACCCTGCGAAATCCCCGCACAAAAAAGGAAAGAAAAAGTAAAACAAATAAATGTGAGAAAAGAGATCCATCCACCACAAAAAAGCATAAAAGTCGAACCTTTCCACCGTCGAACCGACCGGAAACATCAAAGAGAGAAGAGATTCGTCGGAATTACCTGGAGATTCTGCGATTTGGACCAATCGAGGAGCTTGCGGACGAGATCCCGGAGCTGTCCGAAGGCGAAGAGAAGGCCGTAGCTGAAGAGTGTGGTGAGCGCGGTCAAGTAGGGGAGCCTCACCATGGCTGCTCGGGGATCGGCGAAACGGTGGCGGATGGGGTGAGGATTAGGGCCTTAAGACGGGGAACAGGAGCAGGAGAAGGAGAAAGAAGAAGAAAGAATAGGTCGAAGATGCCGGCAGTGGTCGTCCGCCGCCCTTCCCAACGTCGGAGGGACGTCACGTTGACCGGAGAAGCAGCGGATCTCTGCCTCACCCCGCCACCCCCCGGTTTCCTCCAATTCTTCCCCCCTTCTTCTCTCTCTCTCTCTATATATATTTATATTTATTTTTGTTTCTTCTTTTATTTTATTTACCTTAAAGAAAAGAATTTATCTATTATTATCAGTGGAATTTAAAAAATCTTTAGTCTGTTTTCAAATTTGGAGAGATGCATTTTATCCACCAGTTATTCTGAGCATTTTATATTATGCACCACAGAATTCCAAAAAAAGTTTGTTTTTTTTGTTTTACAATAATAAATTTGATAAAACTAATAACTCGTTATTCTGAAGATTTGAATAACGAATTTTCAGTAAAAAAATCGATATGACTTCTATAGAAGATGGAAATTTTGATTATTATTATTATTATTATTATTATTATTATTATTATTATTATTAGGAGGAGGAGGAGGAGGAGGAGGAGGAAATGGTTTTTAGTTTGACATGATAAGTTTTAACTTGAATTATGAGAAATTGACGCCCCTTGGAAGCATTGATGTTGACAACAAACATCCATTGGAGATTCCACGGAGAATTCATGTAGACTTTGGACGTATTTGACCGTCTGAAACAAAAATTGAAGATGTTGATTGCGTGAAGATAAATTTCTTTTCTCATTTTAAGATTTATCGATGTAAAAAATTACTAACATCTAATTAATTTAATGATCGGACAAAAATAATATGAATAAATTTTGATTAAATTAATAACTCTGAGAATTAAATCTAAAATTATTAGTACCTAACGATGTGTCAATTATTCTTGGTTTCAGAAAAATTTTCTTTGTTTTTTTTTTTGTGTGATTTGAGTTATTAGAAAAATTCATCAGATATAAAAAAATGATTTAAACCTGTTATTTCCAAATTGTGTAGTGGTTTCTAATTTATAGCTGTAAGAGTTCCCACTTAAAACGGAAATATACGGATGTGTGGATTATTATAGACTTATAGTTACAATCCAACGTGGATTTTAAAACACAGGCTTTTGGTATATATGTTCTTGAGACCTCTAAATTTCGTTCTTCGTTACTATAAAATGTATAGTAAGATAGAAATATTAATTTTTTTTATGTGAGGAGTGAGTCCTAAAATTACTTGTTCATATTCCTATCAATTAATTTAATCACCTCTTTTATTTTAAACATTGAAATAATTTGATGTTGGATAATTTGTTAATAAGATAAGGCGCGGCGTGGTTCGCTTGTGATGTCACGTATGACGACTCTTGCAAAAGAGGCAGAACATAATCCATAAATGAGAGTTCCTACGAGTATTTGGGAAGGAGTGGATAGAGTTCCTCAACGTTTAATTAGAAATCTCGAGTTCGAATTTTGTGAATATGAAAAATTCATGCCGAAGTCTCACCTGTCATAGTCAGGCACGTTGGACAATATCAGAATAATCGAACTCGATGGTGGACCGAGACTTCAATCTATGATCGGTGCGTATAACTCTTAGTGCCAACCGAGATGAGATGACAATAAAATAAAGTATACTTGCACTAGTCGACGATATACGGAAGTGTAAATTAAAAAATAATTTATATGTGGATATTGTTTAAATAATTAAAGTTATCTTAATTTTTTATATTAAAATTCATCATCAAAATTTAAGGCTGAGCATGAGTCAAGGCAACTCGAATTTTTTCCGACCCGATGGGTAATCAGGTCGGGATCAGATCTCATTTTTTTGAGATCCGGCCAGGACTAGGTCGAGACTAGATCTGGATTATTATAATCCGAATCCCGTTCCGACCTAATTAAATATATTATATTAGTATTAAAATATTTTTAAATATTATATTTATGTTTTATTTTAAATAAAAATGTATATTTTATTTGATACATATCTTAAATAAAATTATATCATATTATCATATATATAATTTAATTGATAGTTATTACATTTCTATAATAATATTAATTCTTTTTACTATTTTATTACATTTCTATAATAATATTAATTCTTTTTACTATTTTATTTATTATTTTACTTTTTATGATCAAATTGAGATAATAATTTTTTTTTTATTTTTGTCCTGATTTAATCGGAACGTTGTGGTCCGAGATCAGATTTCTTTTTCGAAAATTTAGAGCAAATCGATGGAAGTTTTGCTCACCCCTATCAAAATTTGATCCAATATTGAACTATACGAGAAATAAACAAAAAGGGGGGGCAAAGTTTCGATCTTACATATCTCAACTGACCTAAAAGCACATGACCACAGGGAATCTATGCAAAAGTAGCCTACTAAAAGATTTTAAGGGGTAAAAAAAGTGTGAAAATATTGTTAAAGAGAAATCATAATCTTTATGTCATGGCGTATAGTAGCTCCACTAGTTCTTTTTCCAATTTAATCAACTTTTGTATTATTTTGTTTTCTGTCCTTTAATTATCATTTACGTTTATCATCATAAAAAAATATGCAAGAACAAAAAAAAAAAAAAGCAACCCTAACCTATCCGTTCACAACCTCCTCTTATGTGTTCCCTTGATAAATTTGAACAAACTTTTCTACCCAAAAAATAGAAAAAAAAAAGAAAGAAAGGCACAAACTCGTAAGCCCGTTGAAGATTCAGTCATGGGATTGACCCGTATTGACTAGATCAAACTCGGTCAAAATTTGATCCGACGACTTTGACCGATCCGAACATATTAAGTTTATAAAATATAAAAAATAAATATATAAAAATTATTAAAAATATTTATTTATATATATCTTTACTTTAAATTTATGTTTGAACATTCTACTTTATTATATATATAATATTTCATCTATATTTTTTATTTTTTATAATTACCTCAAAATATTTTTTAAAAAATATTCGATTGATGATTCAATTAATGCGTGCTTTATTATATTATTTGATCTGAATATTATATTATATTTTATAATTCTGCTAAATAAGATATTGCATATTTATAATATTACAATAATCATTTAATTTTTTATCAATTTATATTATCCGATCCGGCTTCGATTCAATTGGTCTGATCTAATCCGTTAAATAATATGAGACGATAACCGGTCGGATCTTATAAGATTGTTCGTAAGTTCAACGTTATCCTAAGAATTATATAAAATATATTAAATTAACAAAATTGGACGAGAGGGGGTAAAAGGTGTTGGGCTTGTCAGCCCACATATGATAGCCCAGTTAACTTCCATCGTTTGACGGCTGAGTTATTGAATTCGAGTGTATGCCCAAAAAAAACTTTGTTAGATTTTAATCTAATTAGAATTCTTAATTATATTTTTATTTTTAATATATTTTATTATTTTTCATAACTTTTGGATTTAAATAAATATTTAATATAAATATTTATGATTTTTTGAATTTAAAATAATAATTTAATATTCTTTTATTTCCTGAATATTTTTATCTTTAAAACTCTTAGTTTCAACATAGTTAAGAATCCTAATTTAATTTTCAACAAAAATATCTCTAATCCTCTTTTAATTATCTTTTCTTTATCCTATCTCTGGTAAACATAATTATTCCTAAAATTTTGAAATAAAATAAATAAAAAATATTCTTATCTTTTAATTTTCTGAATAAAATAATATTATAATATTATTTTATCTTCTAGATATTTTTAAACATAAAACTTCCAGTTTAACTCTTGTTAGAAATTCTTTATATCTTAAACTTTTAATTAGATTCAAATTCAATTTGAAATCCTTAATCTTATTATAATTTTAACTCCTAATATACTTAAAACTTATTTTTTTCTATCTCTTATCTAATAAAATTTTTATTCTCATTGGGACTTTTCTTATTTTATCTTTTTATCTTCTTTTATCATTCCTCTAACTAATTTCTATTTCTTTTCAAACTTTATCTTTATTTAAGAAATCCTAAAATTTTGGATTCATTTTAATTATGAAAATTAATTTTTTATTCGAAAAAATGATGGGTGTTATATTATAACTATTAGACGCTGATCCGAGATGACCTTATCAGATGAGTCGACCTTTCAACTTGTGGTTAGTATGCTCAATAGCGTCTTGCGAGTTGGACCGTTCGTTTTTCAGATACTGACAATTAACTATCGAAAAAAATTGGGGTTCTTAATTCGAGATATAATGTTCGAAGAGATATTATATTATGATGAAAATAGGCAATTTATTTTTTCCCTTATTTTATATCCTACTCTTTCAACCAAATTAGTTAAGTATAAATAGTACTTTTAAATATTGATAACTGTCTATCACCCCAAAAAGTAAATAGTATGATATTCATATAGGAAACAAGATCAATTATTTTATGATAAGATAATTTATTTTAAATTTAAAAATTTTAACGGGAAATAGGTTTTAGCCTTTATAATATATTTTTTATCTTAAAATATCGTAGATACGTTTCCAAGATAAAAAGTTGTTCCAACTCAATGATATCATCATCCTTTTATTTTTGTACTTTACTTTATTTAACAGCTTCTTAAGTACAAACAAAAGAAAAAAAATCGATCTAATTATTAATGTGTTATTGGCCGCTATTAATTTGTGCCATGTGGACTTTTCATATGATTGATCTAATTATAATCCCTACTTTAAGATTTGATTTGTCCAAAATATGAATATAGAGCAAGATAAAACTACAACCCATTTCTTGGAGCCTATGTTGTTACGGATCAAATGGTAGGGGTTTCCAGACTTGGCTCTACTTAATTATAATTAGGCTACGGTGACAATTTTAAGGTCACAAAGGTCCCTCGATGACTCAATATACATAAATACGCTTATAATTATAAAAATATTTTTTGTTATCATATATAATATAGGAAAAAATAAGTGTACCGTGCACTTTTTTTGTGTCATGTGTGTGTCAAATGATTTTAGGCATATATTTTTTTACTAGTAGCTTAAAGAATCATCGACAATAATAAAACATAATTTTGTAGTATAAGAAGTTATAAAAAATTATTATACCTATTTTGAAGGATAATAATGTACAAAAAATCATAAATTTTTTAAAATGATTAATATAATTATGTTTGATTATTTGAATAATATTTTTGTTATCAATTCTCTAAACTATTAATAAAAAATAAAGAAAAGAATGTGTAAAATCGTATGACATGATCATTAAACCATATATGAATCATACATGTAGCTAGATAACTTTTTAGTGCAAAAGCAGGTCTTGCTTTAAATCAATTGTATTTACAATTAGAGTCTCATCAATTTCAGTTGCTTAAAACAATGACCTTTGTTTCATCTTGACATTAATAAGTATATAAGGATCTTAGTTGAGAAGGAGGAGTATTTTTTGGAAAGTTTGCAAGTTCTAGATATCTTTGTATGGGCTCAAGCAAATAATCTGATAGTGTAATCAAATTAATCGAATTACTTCTTATCTTTGGCTCCACTCAAAACAAAGAATGATTATACTATATTCATTAAAACTCACATTGGTTCCAGTATGGTTTTCCTTGTCTATCCAAATGACATATTGGTTATTATTGAAAATGATTCATATGCGATTGAATTGGCTAAATGAGCAATTAAGACACGTTAAAATCAAAGATCTTGATGAATATCATTACTTCCTAAGGATGAAAGTTATATAATCTTAACTTAAAATATGTTATGAATCTTTTGGAAGATGTTGGTCTTACAATTCCGAAGCCAGTTGCTACTTATCGATTTTTGAGTTCTTGTTGGAGTTGAGTGTCTCCAGCCATGGCGGTTTGCAGCAACGAATAGGGAGCCACCAGTCTTGTGCCAGTTTACCTATGCAATAAGAAGTTATATCCTTTTACACCAATTTGAAATTAGTGTAAAGTGAGTTGTGAGATCATGATTTGTAGTTAGTTTTTTGTGATTAGTTCCTAGTTGTTAGCAAAGTAGTATGTATATTGTAATTTGTTTAGTTGTAATGCATTTTCTTCTTCGAATGCAATTTGTTCCTTGTCATTTTTCTTTGACGAGTTGTGTGTCTTCTTTTTCCTCTTCCGCTTCTTCTTCTTCTTCTTCTTTCACCAATCTCCGACGAGTAGTGAAGCTCGTTTCTCAACATCGTATCAGAGTCACGTTCTCGGTGATCCGCCGCTTGGGCTTCTTATCATCGGGATTCATCGTCTCCCCCGTCGCCACAACTACCAGAGTCACTCCTCTATGTTGGTTGTCACTGGGTGAAGCTTCACTGGCCTGAGACACCGTCGATGAACTTGCCGATGGCGATGTATGAGAGGTTTGCTATTGAGCATGTTTTGGGCATCAAGATCAATGCCTCTACCTTCGACGTGGTCCTGCACCTTATTAATATCTCTTCGTCGTACTCCATGTCTTCCACCATCCGAGTGGAATCTCACATGTCCGATGGATTGACATTGGACCTCTATGCCCATCGCAGAGCTTGTCTTCTCTATTTTTCCATTTGTGATTTTCTCTTTTGGTCATTGATCGCCGCTCGTGTTGTTTTTTTTGTCTTCCTTTCTAGTTTTTATTCATATTCTTCAATTTTCGTTCTTTGCTTTCTTTTCTTCACTGATCAAATCATTCTTTGTCGTTTCTGGAGCTCTAACTCCTTTCAAATGGTGGCGATCGTCTCCAACTTCGACAACTTCTTCAGCTCATCTCCTTTACTTGAACACAAGTTTCGACTTCCCCTCTGGAGGACCGGCTTCGCTCACCGCACTCATGCTTTTCCTGGAGGTCTGGAGAAAGCAACGTTTAGTGCATGTCTTTAATTTTTGCTTGTATGCCTAGGCCCTCATCCTCCATCTTTTTTACTCTGCCTTGCCCAACCTGGGAACGGAACGAAGGGCACCGCACGAGTTTTGTCTCCATTTCACGACGATAATCACGATTTTGGAGCCTCGTCTCCTTTCACTTATGATGGTGATTACCATTGTCATCGATGTTTGCTTTTGGTTCATCGGAATTGTCCTTCAAGACATTTTGGAGCTTTGTCTCCTTGCTAGTGACGTTGTTATTGGGGTTCTGATTTTATCGGCATTGTTATTGACCTTCGGGATTTCTTCGACTCATCGATTGTTTTCTAGCATCTTGCTTCAAAGCTTTTGCTTCTCATCATCTCCGGCTGCTTATGATGGTGGATCGAAGCTGATTGGAGTTCCTCTGGATCCTTGTGTCTCCTTTGACGAATCTCGGGGCGTTGTCGAGATTTCGAAGTGTGACACTTATTTTTTCTTCCGTTTTTTTTTTTTTTTTTGCTTTTCTTTGATTTGCCAATTGCTTTATTTCAATTTCAATGGTCGTATTCTTCATATGTTTCTTCTTCTTCATTTCCATTTTTCTTCCTGATGAATTGCAACTCATGTTCAATTACATTCGTCATATGTTCATTCTCCGACCTTCTTTTTGTGGTTCTTCTCTGTGTCTTTCCGACAGGCAAGAGATTGGTGTACTCGAGCTCGATTCCTAACATGTTCCCAATTTGTATGCTTTCTCCTAGTGGACGATCGAAGTTTGATTCCCAACGTTCGATGGATTTGCACAGCGACGAGTGTGTCAACCATTTCCAAGTTGGTGCAGTTCGGCTTCTCCTCTAGCTACCAACTTGAGGGGGCGTGTCGGAGTTCATCATCGTCGGCAAAGTGTCTTTAGCCATGGCAGTTTGCGGCATCAAGCAGGGAGCTCCGACGATACCAGTCATTTGTGGTAGTGTTATCCGATCTATAATACAATTTTATATCCTCTTGTATCAGTTCAGAATTAGTATAAAGTGGTTAGTTATGAGCTCATGATTTGGAGTTAGTTTTTTGGTGATTAGTCAGTTGTTAGCAGGGTAGTATGTGTGTCTTAATTCGTTTACTTGTAATTCACTTCTTCTTCTTCTTCTTCTTCTTCTTCTTCTTCTTCTTCTTCTTCTTCTTTTTCTTCTTCTTCTTCTTCTTCTTCTTCTTCTTCTTCTTCTTCTTCTTCTTCTTCTTCTTCTTCTTCTTCTTCTTCTTCTTCTTCTTCTTCTTCTTCTTCTTCTTCTTCTTCTTCTTCTTCTTCTTCTTCTTCTTCTTCTTCTTCTTCTTCTTCTTCTTCTTCTTCTTCTCCTCCTCCTCCTCCTCCTCGGACCAAACTCTGGCGAGTAATGAAGCTCCTTTCTCAACAGTTTCTTCATTGCACAAACCCAAACAGTCATCTTGCTGCTACTGTAAAGGTTGTCAAGTGCTTAAAGATATATCTAGTTGTGGCTTTCTTTTTCTACTATAATAGACAATAAATTTGCTATCCAACATGGCTGAGAATCAAGTGCTTCATGAGCTTACAAAAAATAGTTGAAGCATTTGCTACAACATCATGTCAGCGCTAGGAAACAGATTGCATAATATCAACTCATGAAGTCAACATGTGTTTTTTTTGCCTAATTAAGTTGTTAATTTATGTTTTTGTGGAGCAAACGGTCGCAGGTGCCCACGAAGTTCTGACTTCATACGATTATTAAATTTTTAGACAATTAATTAACACTGTAATAATTGTTGCGAGTTGCGACATGGAGACTTACATATTACCGCAAGGGCACGTACGAAACATGTACAGAAAATATAAGATATGTGAAACATGTATAAAAAATGGAGCCGACAAAATACCTTAAATCGGATCTAATCAAAGAAAAAAACTAAGAAAAAAAAAAACTAAAAAAGAGGTGGTTCAGGGGCGCACGCACAGATCTCAGTCGCTCTTTATTGATTCAACAGTTGTAAACATTTGGTTACAACTTGTCACCATTATTTGTGGGTACATCCTACTTAATCTCTATATATATGTGCATATATGTATAAAAGTGAGTTATGCACTATACGTCATGCATCTCTAATAAGTATGTAGTTAATATTTTTATGTCTTCAATTAAATATTCAACCAATTTACGGGCGCTTCGATTTCTTTTTCATAAGGAGAGGGTACGCGTTGTTAACCTGCACAAAGAAGAGAGATTTTTAATTTGACCCTAATATTAACTAATTATCACAATATATGAGATTTAAGTTTTTATTTATATATTACCATATATGCAGATGTTAGATTCACATATTATAGGAATGGCTGTATATATGATGCAAAAATGTTTTTTGTACTTTACTTAATTTTGTCACACACAACACACACAAACACACATACACACATATATATAAGGATACTAGTGTACTACCACACCAACTTCAGGGTTATTCGATCGCTAATCGATGGAGGAGATTGGATCTTGCACGGTTCAATTAGATTTCTCGCGGTTTGGTTCATTCGCAGAGGGAGTCTGGGTGGGCGAATCGCGAGGGACGTTCTACGAGGTTGCAATCGGCGAAGGTTACAAGGGACAGTGGGCGGGGCTGCGAAGTGGGTGGAGAACCAAGGGCAGAGGGCGGTGAGTCAGCGGTTCGCAGATTCGAGCGCTTCGTGTCTCCTTCCTCGACATCTCCAGCTCCTAGCTTCTTTGCGCGTGTCGGCATGATAGTGAAAAAGTGGGCGTCAACCCCCTCTACGAGCTCGTGGAGGGGGGCCAATGCCCTCCTTTTTCATTGCGCGCACGAGGCAACTCTGGCGAGGGGACATTGACGCGTCCAACGAGCTCATGGAGATGGGCCGACGCCCCTTTTCTCTGTGTGCTTGAGGGAGCTCCTACAAGGGGACATTAGTGAGAGAGGGTCGACGAGGGAGGTGAGGGGGGTTCGACGAGGGGAGATGATCAACGAGGGAGGGTCAACGAGGGGAGACGATCGACGAGGAGAAATTCACAATTCGCCCCTTTCTCTCCGTTGGGCGATGATGATTCACGATTCAAGCCTCTACATTGCCGAAGGGGATGTCGACTCGCTACTAGAGGAGACGATGCAGCTGGATGCACGTCTCACGTATAGAGGGGAGGAATGAACCTTGCGTGATGCCCAAACTGGACACTCGACTACTCGAACTGAACCTCCACCTAAATTGAACACTCGAACGGCCGCGCGCTCATCTCAGATCGGACGGCCCTGAAGCTGTGGGCGCAGTGTGCTATCACAAAAGTACAGTAGCATACTAATATTCCTCGTGAATTTGCCACTTTCAGTTAATTCTAGATGTATGTGTACTTTCAGCTACTCATGGATTTGCCACCGTTAACGTCTGTGTACATATATAATTCTACAAATATGTGTACTTTCAGCTACACATTTGGCATCATTAAAGTGGGGTGGGTCATAAAAATATTTATTTGCTCGTTGGCGATTTTAAGAATCGATCTCGAGTATATACTAACATTGATTATTATTTGAGCTTTATTTGTGGAACTAAAAAAAATGTAACATGCATTGCATGTGCCACATATGAATTAAAATAATTTATATAAACCAGTTCGACAACTATATATAAAGCGAGTAAGACAAACATTAAACGGAAACCAAACCCTACAATAATGAAAATATAATTAATTTCCACTAAAAGTCATATATAAAAGCTGGAAACAAAGTATATTTAAATATAAATAAATAACGAATATGCACACATCACATGTAATATCATATATTGTTTGCTCCTCCTCTTTTCCTTTTCTTTTTCATTTTAAGTGTCGCCGTTGCAGGAACCTCTGCAGTGACCTCTTCCTCGCCATCGGCGGATCTGCCAAGAACGACGTCGATCATTAAAACTGATATTAATTACATGTATAGTAGTTAATGAAGAACTAATTAATAATTAACTTGCATTATTATTCTTTCTGGCACTATTAATCGGAGTACACATATATATATATATATATATATATATATATATATACACACACACAATATCTAACATACCTAATTAATTATGTATTAATATGCACATACGATCGAATGCTTGTTTGAGAACGATTAGCTTGGCAACGTACCTCCTCCATCAAATTTGGCAAATATCTTATCGTACTCCTCTTGGCCGTCTGCCGCTGCCGTTGGTTCGCCGGCGTGGCCGGGGACGCTTCCCTTCTCTGCTAGCTGCAGGATGCTGTTGGCCTGCACTAATTAAGTTAATTCGTTAAGTTCGCTCAACTATGCACCTCATGCATATATTCCCCTCTCTCTCTCTCCATATATACATTTAATGAGTATATAAAGTGCTTTTTGTGTTAAATATATATTGTTTTATTTTTTTGAATATTTATTATCTTTGATGATAGATATAATCATTCTTTTCTAACTTCTCCTGTAATAAAATTGTTTTTGTTATCATGAATTAGGGATTAATGTATCCGCTTTGTAAGGATGCTGAGCGCATCTCAACCGTTGATCCATTCATCAATAAATTTGAAAAAGAGTGATTAAATCTCATGATTTAAAAATGTCAATTATCTCAACTGATTAATAGATCAACGATTGAGATACACTCAGCATCCCTACAAAACGAAATATACTTTATAGGCACATTAATATTTGTGCTAGTACTAAACAAATTAGGTCATGGCATGCAATTAGGACAAAGAATTCATTGGTTATACATGAATGGACAACATATAATAAATTGGAACATGGGGCCCGTACCTTATTGGGAGGAAGATCCACCACTACCACCTTTCCACTGTAGAAGATGGTCAATGGAGCCTTCTTACCATCCAAGCATCTGAAAATTATCATGTAAAATTACAGGAAGGAAAAAAAAAGGAATCATGTAAGAATTGTAGCATGCATGTAACGAGAAAAAGACACTGTTAAATTCCACACTGAAGACTAATTAGAAAGGTGAAACTAGAACCGGTCTGCAGGTAGAGCACTCACTTTGGGGCAGCACTTGCAGCCGGCGACGGCAGGGCGGCGACGGCGTTTCTCAATGTTGTAAACTCGCCGGAGGCCGCCATCACGCTCTTTAGGACCTCTGGCTTGATCCTCGATAATGCGCTTTGAATCTCTGCAAACAATCATGTTAAATTTGTTTTTATATAGACGATAATTAAGAAAGAAAGAGTGGTGTTGTATGCATATATGTATATTAATTAATCACCTTTGAAAGAGCTTTTGCGTTGAAAAGTCCGGGGTGCCGGCGTTGGCTTTCCGGTCGACCTGACAACGTGATCACGATCATCCCTGACGCCATGGAAATTAGTCATCAGCTCCACGTAAGGTGGCGATGATCTGATCCTGATCTGGCTAGCTATCGCTAAATTAAGTCGTAATCTTGTTAGATGGCTAGAGCTGAAGCTGGGAGAATGAGCTAGGGATCATATGCAATATATAAGCATTATGAGGAGAGAGAGTTGAGATAAGACGAGATGGGGACTCCGAGTAAATTAAAGAAAGAAGGAAATAAAAGGACGGGAGAAGGTTGAGGTGAGGGAGCATCCATGCAGCAGAGCACGAGGAAAACGAGAGAGAGAGAGAGAGAGAGAGAGAGAGAGAGAGAGAGAGAGAGAGAGAGAGAGAGAGAGAGAGAGAGAGAGAGAGAGAGAGAGAGAGAGAGAGAGAGAGAGAGAGAGAGAGAGAGAGAGAGAGAGGGGCCAGATTCATGGTAAAAAGTAAAACAAAAAGGAAGTATATAATTAGTGTGCAAGCACCGCCCAGCTGCGACAAAGGTTCCATCATTGTTAGACATGCACTGTTTACTATCTTAAATAAAAAAAGGAAATATATGAGTAATTGATGTTGTCATGTTATTCATGTTTAAAACAAGGAATATATTAGATTAAATTAATGAGTGAAAGAATATATGTCGAAACGAGATTAATTTAATCTTATAGTAATTCATCAATTAAAATTTATCTTTTCGGCTCTCCACCGAAAATGGAATTAGTCAACCATTAGTCATAGTTACCTATGAACTTAGACTAAGTTTGATTAGCACATTTTTTTTCAAAAAAAAAAAAAAGGAACGGGCACTTTAGTGGATTAATTGCATTCATGTGTATGCATGATTAAAATGTGAAAGAGGCAACAATTATTGAAAGTATGACATCTTTTATTTTTACAAATATTTCTAAAGAAAAAGTATTTTTAGTGGTGAGCGCACTTCAGGTACTAAAGTTATTATTGGTTTTTAAAATCAAAATTATTAACCATCTCGAGAAAATTATTCTATATCCATTTTGTCCTATGTGACTCCTATGAATAGTTATTCAGAATGGAGACGAAAAGAGATTTGTGATCATGATGATTATGATACGAATTAGGTTTCATCTTTTGGTCACTGACCTATGTTTAAATACGAGTTACATTATAAGAAACGTAAAAATTACAGACGGTCGAAACTTATTTAATTAGATGATATATGCCGATGACTATTTGGGCCATTTGACACATTATCTATTTAATTAATCGATAATGATCATCATTTAAATTATTAATAATATTTGATAAGTACTAATGAAAAAATTAAAATACCTCTAAAAAATATTTTAAAATAACTAAAATTATCAATAATCAGTCAAAATCAACTATGATAACGTAATGGACTTTAAAAATTTTAAATAAAATAACTCATAGTCTATCTAAATTACCTTGTACAAAACATTTTTATGGATGTTGAGATATCACTCCATTAATTATATAGTTGTGACAGTAGGATTTCATTAATAATCGAAATTTAGTCTCCATTAAAAACAAAATACAAATTTAGAAATCCAAGTTATGATTGTTAAATATATATCGGAGTGGTAAGCGTCGTAAAAATAAAAAAATAAAAAAACATGTTTGACACTTTTCCTCTCCAACTTTTAATTCCGCAATAATTCTCATGCATGTTCCACGTTAAATTTTTTTTAGGGACATGTCACATTTTTTTCGGGGTACGATGTTCCACGTCAATTTGCGGTCTCCCTCCCGTCGTGTACGTGCACCATGCGCTTCTAGCAGTAGGGCAGCTGATGTCATGCCAGTATACTGACGTTGACAACTCTAGATCTATGTGGTGTGTCCTCCAACCTGGTCAATTTTTTCAATTGTACTTTTTAACTTTATTTTGTGACACAATTATTCTTCGTCTTTTAACTTAATTCATGAAATATTTTTTCGATCGATAATATCATATTTTTTTATCAGTCCGCTGACGTAGCGATGCTCTCTTTCCGTCATGAGGGAGCATCCGATGTGACACCTCACACATAAATAAATTAATAAAAAATACAAAATAATATAATAATAAAAAATAAAAAAAGACCTCCCTTCTCTCTCCGACGCCCTCATCGGCAAGGGATGTGATCGACTGGAGCACCTAAGTACCTTCTAGTCGGTCGGACTGCACTCTCGTCGCACGACGTAGCTGCACTTCTAGCCGTTGCAATAGGCTCGCCAAAGGGGCTCCTCCACCAGCCTAGTGGCGGCTGGCTTCTTCCTGCTGAGTGCCTTGCGCTCGCACTCCAACGCGATCCGCACCAGGATGGACGACATCTCGCGCACCAGAGTGGCCGTGGGCGTAGCAAGCTCAATGAGAATGACGAAGGGCCACCACACATCCCCCGAAAGGCCAGTTGGACATGGCCTCGCCGATGGCCGAAGAGCGTACCAATGACGCGGGAGCCGAGGCTCGACGATCGATTGCGGCGACCAGGGATCGAGGCCATCAGGACCAAGCGTAGGCACGAGAAGACGACCTCGATGGCAAAGGAGGAGGGGGGGCAACCCCCTCGTCGGTGCATGGGAGGCTTCCTTGTCGGCGAGGTTGAGGGGCCCGACGTCGGTGATCGGGAGGGAGGAGGGGTGGCAACCCCTTCTCCTCTTTTTTTATTATATTTTTTATTAATTTATTGACATGGAGTCTGTGTGATGTGCCCTTTCTTACGTAGCGGAGAGAGAGCATCGCCACGTCAGCGGACAGACCAAGAAATTAGGTATTTTTGATCGGAAGGGTATTTCGTGAAACAAATTATAAGATGGAGGACATTTGTGTTATAAAGTAAAGTCGGAGGGTATCGCTGAGGAAATATCAAAATTGGAGGGCATTTAATATAATTTATCCTACATATATATTCTTATTCTCCATTAAGCTACTTTTTAAATCTAATTTAATCCAACTCAAAGAACTTTAATTAATTTTCATGGTTTACTATTTTTAATTACCTACTGTTTTTTATTTTAAAAATAAAGATAAGAATTCAAGCAAAAAAAAAGAAAAATCAACCAAAAGCCAAGATCCAACAATCAAGCTCAATCCCTGAAAAGTGTTAAACTTCTGTGAGCACGAGCAAGAAAAAAATAGTTCATTATAAATAAATATTACGGTTATTTTTTTTAGCACCGCCTAATCTTATTTTTTTCACATTCAACTTTAAATTACAAACTTACAAAATTTAATCCTCCAATAAATTCAAATGTAACATTGATAAATTTTACTAAATACTTTTTAACTTTAGTCATTTTTTAACTATATCTTCTAACTTTATTTTATAATTATACTGCCCTCAGAAACTATTATTTTTTACTTATGATCATTTTTTTCTAGTTGCATAATTTATGTGACATATTTTCTTTCCTCCACATGTGCATGTGTTTGACGTGACATATTCAGATAACATTAAAATAAAATTTTTAAAAAGTTAAAAAATTGAGGGGATGTCCTCGATTTTTCTCCCTTCGGTCGCCAATAGACGCTCAAGTGACTGAAAGGAGAAGAGGAGAGAGCGGCAGCCCCCTACTCCTCTACGCCTACGTGCGTGTGATCCATGCAGAGGACAGGACTGCTCCCTCCCCCTCGAGTCCACGCCCCTCTCTTCTCGGCGTGGACTTCCCCTCCCTCTGCACGGATCACGGGGGAGGGAGGGGGTCCCTTTGTGCATGTTCGCACAGAGAAGGAGGGTTGCCGTCCCCTCCTCTTCTATATTAATTTAGATATGAAAAAAAACATTTCTTAAGGTACTAAAGAGAAATAACCCTAAATATTATTTATGATTGTGCCTGGGCATAATTCGCATGTTGTGAAATATGATCATAATCACAAATGAGATATTATTTAATCTGCACATAAAGTTCACAATTCTAGTTATGGATTGCGAATAGCTTTGGAATTTATTTGAAATCCATGGAACATTAAGGCTACAAACCTAAAGAGAGCCCGGAAGATGTACAACAAAGCATTGTCAAAAATTCAAGAGAAACAAGGAATAAATGCATTAAATCAAAATCGAGAGATCATGAGTGCAAATTTCACTAATTGAAACACGTGTTCTTTTTATTTTCAATCTTTACTTTTCATACATTAAATCCATGGACCTTCTTTTATAACTGAAGAAAAAGAAGTTCAAGATAGAACATGGTTAACCCCCACAATAACTTTCCATTTCTTATCTTCTTCTTGTTATTCGGATTTCATGTTGTTTTTAATAGATATCTATGGAAGTAGTTCTTTATTAGATTTATCCAAACTGAATTATATGTGTCTGATGGAGTCTTTCTTAATCTTTAGCTTATTGAATGTCGTATGTGTTTATGCTAAATGCCTTCTTGTGATTCAATAATTTATTTTCATGCATGTTGCACAATTTAAAAATAGAAAGAGTTAAATTTGTGTATTGAATAAGGTGATTTGAGAAATTAGTTTTAATTGCAATCCCGATTGGATTCACTTTTTTATTAATTATATTAAGTTAAAAACTGATATGACTATTTTTTAAAGATAATAATTAAAGTATAAATCATTGGTTAACTAAATTTAGAAAATATGACTTTGTTAATGATTCTATACTAAGTGACACCTTAACCATCAAATCATATTGGTTTGAGTGATCATTTATTTATTTTGTTGAATAAAAATCCAAAAAAAAATTTACTTTCCAAATTGAAAAACGAATTAGAACATAAAGTATCAACTTGTCCTAGGAATAATATTCAAGTTATCCATCATATTACTGAGTGACTAATACACTTCGTAGTAATATATATTGGAATATTGGTAAAATGATTGATCATGGTAAATTTTAATTAAAGTATTGTGCAACCATTAGCATCTATATATTAGAAGTGAATCTTGTCACATGACAAAGTTTTTGTTTTGGGCCCTAGAAAATGTCAAAACAAAGCTTTGGAAGAGAAATTAAAAAAAAAACTCAGAATTTATGAAATAAATCTAAGTAAACATACATGGTGGTAGAACTCAGAGCTCATGAGATTAAGCCTATATATGACAACATAGAGTAAAAGGTCATTTTATTTATGTGTCTTCATTACCAATTATTTTACTTTCATCTTTAAACTAAAATAACATTCATCTTCCCAAACTATTAATTTTTTTCGATTTTTAGCAATCACTAACATTTTTATATATTATCAAATTAAAGTTTTACTGGTTTATTGTTTGAAAAATAAATAAAAAAATAAAAATTGCACGTGAGTGTTTAAAGTAATAGAAAATAGAAAACACAAACTTTAATTTTTTTTTCTAAGGCAATGGTTTTTGCCTTTTCAAATATTGATAAAAATGTAAATAATAATAATAAAAAAAAGAATAAACAAAGTGTAGTAGACACTCGGAGGAGATATTGAATAGGTAACTAATAAGCTTAGATAAGTTTATCGGTGTAAGTACAAATAACTAAATAAGCTTAGAGTTGGGAAGGGAAACGAAAATGTCGTTTTGAGAGGGAAAAATATACGTCTAATTAAGTTATCTTATCCAAAATCGCGAGAAGGTAGTGTTAGAATCCAGCACCGACATAGCTAGAACCTTCTAGCTAACTTGGTTAAAATAATATGTAAAACTGCGAGTACAAACTATCAGCTGTAGCAATTGGTTTACTTTATTTATTGTGGAAATTATGGCCTATAAATAGCCATCAATGGGTGGCCATTTGGAGCAATGAGTCCAGCTGAAGTACAAGTGGTCTCTAGCTAGTGATATAGTGTCAAGTAGAGAGAGGAGTCTTGAGTGCAATATGTTATGAGCTCAAGAGAGTGGAAGCAGTTAGGTGTTTTGGTAGGAAGTTTTTGGGAGTGAGTACGTGAGGTGTTTAGTAGAGTAGAGTGTGTGGTAGTTGTACTATCCTTCTTTGTATTAAATGTGATATTATTTTTTTGTTAAAAGTTATTTGGTTTAGTTAGATTCTCTACAAGTGGTATCAGAGCAGGTGAACCCGTGGGGAGACTTTATCAGTTCGAGGTCTTGAAAGATCAGGTTACGTGGAGACTCTATCGGTTCGACAACACGCACGAGGAGGTTCTGGCGCAGGTGCACAATCTGGGATTGTGAGAAGTCTTGCAAGATTAAGGTACATAGAGACTCTGCCAGTTCGAGGTCGTGAGGAGGTTCTGTCGGTGCACAATTTGGAATTGTGAGGTGTTCGAGTCGAGGACTGCACTTACTTGGTTGATTGTGGGGCGTTCAACAAGTCACCATGGCGGATATTTTAGGTATGACAGGTGGAGTAAAAAAATTAAATAATCAAAATTATAGCTATTGGAAGACATGCATAGAGTCTTACTTACAAGGGCAAGATTTATGGGATATTGTCGGCGGGACCGAAATGATGATGCCTGTGGATGCTGAAGCACAGAGGAAGTGGCGCATCAAGGCAGGCAAAGCTATGTTCATTCTCAAGACGACGATGGAGGAGGAGTTGCTAGAGCACGTTAAGGACGCTGAGACACCTAAGACTGCATGGGATGCACTTGCTGCACTATTCTTTAAGAAGAATGATGCTCGACTTCAGTTGTTGGATAATCAACTTATGACGGTATTGCAAGGCGATATAATGATTAGCCAATATTTCATGAAGGTAAAGTCTCTCTATCGTGAAATATCTCAATTAGATTCTGATTCTAAAGTTAGTGATGCTAGAATGAGACGTATAATTATTCACGGCTTGAGATCCGAATATAACGGATTTATAACTGCCATTCAAGGTTGGCCTACTCAACCAACCTTATTAGAATTAGAAAATTTATTGGCTAATCAGGAAGCGTTAGCTAGGCAAATGGCTGGAGTATCAATTAAGAATGAAGAGGAAGCACTCTTCTGTTCCAGAAGAAAAGGACGAGCACAAGAATGTCAACAAGATTGGCAGAGGCATGGGCGAGATAGAAGTCCACATCAAGGGGGAGCTGATCAAGAATCAGATAAAGAAGAGCAAGAGGAGAATAGATCTTATCGACAACATGGTCGCTGCTACAGTTGTGACAAGAAGGAAGAGCAAGAGAAAAGATCTCGACGACAAGAAGGGCGTTGCTACAATTGTGGTAAGAAAGGTCACTTTGCCCGTGATTGTCAACATAAGCATGAAGAAGGAAATGCTGCAACTTCTCATGAGAATCAAAGCGAGGAAGAGTGGGATTTCGAAGCATCCTTGGCAGTTGAAGAAGATACCATCCTTGGACAAGAACGAGATTCCAGAGAATCAATAGAATTTGCAATGTGTAACATCGAGAAAGTTGGGTACGATAGTGAAGAAGAATGGTAAGGACTATTGCCAACTGAAGAAAGTTTTGAAGAAGAGTTTCACTTCACACATGAAGCTGATCAAGATAATCTCAATGACATAGAAGTGATGTCAATGGAGGAGCTCAAAGAAAAGAAAGAAAAAGAAAAGCAAAGAATCAAAAAATTCTTAGTTGATTAAGCACATACTTTGGAATTCTATGAAAGTATGCTAAAAGAAAATCAACTGAGAGAAGTCTCTCATCAGAATGAGCCAAACTTCAAAGAGAGATTTGGTTGGAAAACTGAAATTACTTAATATAAGAAGAGAAGAAGAAAGAGTCGGTGCTGAGGGGGAGTGTTAGAATCCAGTACCGACATAGCTAGAACCTTCTAGCTAACTTGGTTAAAATAATATGTAAAACTGCAAGTACAAACTATCAGCTGTAGCAAATGGTTTACTTTATTTACTGTGAAAATTATGGCCTATAAATAGCCATCAATGGGTGGCCATTTGGAGCAATGAGTCCAGCTGAAGTACAAGTGGTCTCTAGCTAGTGATATAGTGTCAAGTAGAGAGAAGAGTCTTGAGTGCAATATATTGTGAGCTCAAGAGAATGGAAGCAGTTAGGTGTTTTGGCAGGAAATTTTTGAGAGTGAGTATGTGAGGTGTTTAGTAGAGTAGAGTGTGTGATAGTTGTCTATCCTTCTTTTCATTAAATGTGATATTATTTTTTTGTTAAAAGTTATTTGATTTAGCTAGATTCTCTACAGGTAGTGAATTTTTGAATCCCATGTAAAATTGGAAAAAACGAGTTCTTTCAATTCCGAAGTAAATTTTGGAGTACCATCACCTTTTACAATCATCATATTCAACTAATAGTTAGCACTAGCTTAAGAGAATGTCATTAAAATCCCAAAGTGTCAATATTAATTAATTTTAACTGTTAAGTTCGATCATTTTGTCACGGTTTCAATCGAAAACTACCAGCTCGCATGTTTCAAATCGAAATTCAGATCCCTAATTAATATCTGAGTCGAGTCTCGTTAATCAATACTCATTACCCCAAGTATTTAACCATCACAACTTTAGAATATGAAGAAATTTAAAACACAATGCCACATGGGTTAATTGGATGCTGACAGGCAGATCATGCAACAGCTAGCACATATATTACAGGAGGACGAAATCACTTTGTAACTCTATATAGTGTAGCCACTGGACCTTCGGAAATGCTGAAGGAGATGAGAGGGAGGGATATATGATTCATGATAATGATGTTGGATTATTTGCATAGTTAATCTAGCAAGAATTGAGCTCTAGTAGTGAAAGCTTTTCTCAGAAGCAGCACGCTTCCAGCACGCAACAGCAGCAAAGAGCTGAACAACTGCACATGATAGAAAAATGATGTTGGATTTGCAGATACAAGCTACATTGAGTATCAGCACCAATTCAAAGTGAGGATTTCAAACTTCCAAACTACTGAAGTCATGGCATCTGAACGTGTGACCGTTGTTTCTATTGATATTTCCAAACTTTTATACTAGTAACGTAACTAATTATACCTTTCTTTTTTAAATGAAGTTCATTAAACTAGTTCTGCAAAAGATATTTTCTTTTTGGAATGAAGAGCTGAGATGACTAACTCTCAATATTTGGCAAACAACTTTCGGCTGATTCGAAGGCTACATTTTTCTTTTTCCTTCTTTAAACAGTGAGAATACTGGCCTGTCTGTTTGAACAGAGATGTTTTACGGTAATGTCATAAATTGTGCTGCACCACTAGAAGGAAATCATACATGACAGTAACTGTACCCACGGATTTGTTTCTTTTTTTCTTTTCCCAAATGAATTGAGCTTAAAAGGTAAAGATTACTAAAGTTGTGGATGGAAGGTTGAAGTTAGATACTAAAGTTGTTATGCATCTTAATCATGATTTGGCATCTTATTTGCTTATGATTTCCGCAAGAAAATCTTTTGCTTTTGGTTCTAGAACCAGCTAACCTATGTCAGATTTATGCCTATGGAGTACTCCAAGCTACATGAGGATATGCATCAAAGTAAGGAATGCATTTGCATACCATCCTCGCAGAAAGGAAAGACAGCCATCATTCTCATGGTAGTGCTGTGGCGGTAGTGATGGTGGTGGTGTTGGAGGGCCCTCGTAGAAGTAACCTTGGTATCCTGGAGGTGGTGCAGAATACGAAGGCGGTGGAGGTTCATATAATGGAGGCGGGTAGGGTTCTGAATACCCTGCAACTAAATAACAAGAAACACAAATCAGACACCATGGTCAGTCCACAACTCTCACCTGCTCACCAGATAATTCAAAGAGACAAATTGCCTGGTGGTGCTGGCAGAGGAGGAGGTGGTGGAGGAGGAGGTGGAGGTGGTGGGTAAGGTCCCGAGTACCCTGCATGTGAACAATTAAAGCACCACCACCAGTTAAATCATACATGGAGGAGATTATATATACCTCAACAACACCAGGTCGCAAAATATGTATGAAATGTGTATAGGAATAGGACCAATATAATCAGAGAGAGAGAGAGAGAGAGAGAGAGAGAAGAGAGAGAGATGGAGGTTGCCTCGTGGTGGATAAGGGTCTTGTTCATATGGAGGAACTGCCTGGTAGCTCATTGTGATCTTCTGCTGTTCTCTTCTCTTCTGAAGATCGTGTCTGTCTGGGAATGTCCAAAGTGGCCTGTCGAAGGGCACTCCACTGCAGCAGCATGCATAAGAATAGAGGCTTAATATATTAGACCACAATATTTTAATTTTAAGAGAAGCTGTCTTTTCCTTCTTTTTATGCTGCATTTATTTGCAAGAAAAATAAATTTTATTTATATTATTTTATGCTTGATATGTATAAAGGATAATTATTTTTATTGTATTTAATGTAATTTTAAAAGTAATAAATTCAAAAGATACTTTTCAATTTCATCTTTTTTTCTGTATAAAAGTGTCTTTACTTAATTTTTGAATCAATTATAAGTTTTTAATTTGATAAAGACTGGTAGGTGGCTTGAGCATTTGGACCTAACAGCCCATCATAACAGATTATGCATGCTTGGTCTTGACTGGCAAGTGAAAAACTTAAAGCACGTTGAACGCTATGTAAACAGATAAGCATTTTCAACAACAACAACAACAACAACAAAGCCTTATCCCACTAGGTGGGGTCGGCTACATAGATCATACGACGCCATTCCGCTCTATTAGTAACCAAACCTTTCGGTATATTATTCACCAATAGATCTTGCTCTATTAGTTCGCCAAGTGTCCGCCTTGGCCTCTCTCTCCCTCTTTTAATCGGACTCCAGATTATTTGATCTACTCTTCTTACTGGCGCATCTAATGGTCTTCTCTGAACATGACCAAACCATCTCAAACGATTCTCTACCATTTTCTCACTAATAGGAGCCACTCCGACTCGTTCACGTATATGGTCATTCCTAATCTTATCTAATCTTGTATGACCACACATCCATCTCAACATCCTCATTTCGGCTACCCCCACTTTACGTTCATGTTGTCCCTTCATAGCCCAACATTCACTACCATATAACACTGCTGGCCTTATAGCAGTACGATAGAATTTTCCTTTAATTCATTCAAAAAATAAATTCTATACTTTAAAATCCTTAAATCTCACATAAAATTAAATTATCTTTTCTTTTCAGAATAAGAACTTACCGTGGTTTAGTTTCAGTATTACAGCTTGACGATATCACTGTCAAACTTAGGCCCTGTTTTCACTATTTTGCAAAACATTACATAATTATTAAAACTTAGATAATAAAATACAAAAGTTTTCACTTTGATGTTTAGTTGCTTTGATAAAAATTTCTAAAAATCCATAAAATTTTAAATGCAATCTGTTATAGTATATAAAATAGTACGACTGCCTAGAGTTTTTCTATTTTTCTTCTATGACTTCAATTCCGTGTTTCATCTTAAATCTCTGAGAATATGCTACTGATTTGCATTTATCCTCAGAAGTATATTAGCAACTCTTCAATCAACTATTGAGTAGTGCATAATCTGGTGCATAGCACTGTTTCCGCCAGCTACCAGAAAAGAACTAGCAATCCAATTGCTATGCAGTAAAAGGGACATGAACTAACAATTCAAATTCCGACGGTCCAATTTGTGTGGCGCTAAAGAGCGCACTTTACAAGTTGGAGGTCGATCCACCTTCGAGCTCAACTAACCAAGTTATGTCGCCCTGGTCATGTAGTGGAGGTCATGGTTGTCAGAATCCCGATCTGGATGCTTACGATCCTCCAAACAAAATACGATCTCGATCCTATCCGAAGTATCTTAAACGTAAGATCTATATTGGAACTATAGTCGGATCTTAAGATCAGTAGGATCTTACGAACCGATATTGGTACAAATTTATTTATTCGAATAAAAAAATAAAAGTAAACATAAAGGTCCTTGAGAAAGTTATATTTAACTATTTTATTTATATATATTGTATATGTTAGTCTCACTTTCATGAATTTTAATATCTTCTAATAATTTAATATTATGTTATGAATCTAATACTACATTATCTTACATCAAAATTATTTTTTATTATTGCACGTATACTAAGAATTATATTGTACTTCAATAAATATTATAGTTCATTAAGATCAAATATTATATATTATTATATTAGTGTTTTTTAAGAACATATCATATTTTCTTTCAGATGATATAAAAAAAATATCTATTAGACTTGAAAATATGAATAAAGCATTAATGGCCAAATAATATTTATGAAGAAATATACTACTTTATTTTTTTATATTAAAAACTAATTTTTTATTCATGGGTAGGATCTTACGATCCGATCCTTCGATCCTCGATCCTCGAAGCCCCTTACGATCCTACCTCATAAAGCGATCCTAACAACCTTGGGGGAGGTTTCCAATAGAAATATTCTACATTCACAACTATTTAAACGAGGAAGAACCGCTTACCACTCCGACCCAACTCATGTTGGTATTTTATTCTATACAGACATAACTGTTAATGACTAGGAGGCACATTCTGGGACCACTTAAAGGGCTCTACTTTTTGCTAGCATCACATAATATTAGGAGAAATGAAAACTTTCAAATGTCTTGGTCAAAATGCAGTTATGCCAGTATAAAAGAAAAATAGGAGAGGAAGCTGAGAAGATGCTTCCAAATATATCTGGTATATCTGTCTAATTGTCTATTAATGTACCATCTTTGCTATTGTCTAGTCAATCTAGCTGCAGTTGCATCATGTAATCTTTAGGGACACTCGTTGCTATGGAGGAACATCTTAGCTCAGGCTTGAAATATTACAAAAGATTCATCATCATGGGATAATGATCTTTGGAATTACATTCCTGCCCTAATAATCTTCTTTTCTAATTGCTGGACTATAATGTATTAATAAAGATATGGATGGTTGACATATCTGGTTAACCATACCATTTCTCTAAAGTATCTCTGGTCTATGATTTTCAGTTATCCAGAAAATAAGAAATGCAATAATACCTTATAATATATTTTCAAAAAAACCAAAATAACGCAGACACATTCAAGAGAATAAATGTTACCATATGCCATATTTCAAGTGGCAATAGCTGCAAAATGTAAGCTGTCATAAAAGTTCCACATATCCAGCATATCCTACAAAAGTGAAAGCACCACTTGTACATGACCACAGCTTCAAGAACATACTAACATAGAATTCCTATTCTGATTCAGGAATATAAAACTATCTAAATGTGGTTATCTTGATGTTGGTTAAATTTACTAAAAGAGAAAATCATCAATAAAGAAAACTATTTCCCTTAAACCTAGATGGAAAATCTGTCATGAGCAATATTAGGAGAATTTCTTCAATTCGTTGCAATAAGATGAGTTAACTTATAAATATAAATATGGTGCTCTTTTTAATGGCTTAAGTTTTTTTTTAAAAAAAAGTTAGTGCATCGAATTTAACATGATATCAAAATAGAATCAAGATCCGAATTCAAAACCTGACATATTTCTTATAAAAATGTATACCAGGAGGTTTCTTCAAAAAAGAAATTCAAGTTATTGAAACTGCTTGCTATTTCAAAATGTGTGGATTGGGTCAATCAGGAAGGAAGGTCCAGCAAGGAACAAATTGACATGTTAGTATCTTAACTATGGTATAGAAATGGGGAAAAGTTCGATTAGAATGCATGAACGAAAGCAAGCAAAATGAGAGTCAGGACAATACAACTGGAATCCAAGGCTCACTTCAGTTTCTACTTTTGGTGGTAATAGCGATTGTTCAAATCAGATGCTTTTTGAATGCCAATCTTGGTACTCCACATCTTCGGCTGCTTGGAATCTTGGTTGAACTTTCCCATGAGTTTGGGGAACAGGAGAATATTGTCAGCTAACTGAAAGTCAGGCATAGCGCCAACTAACTGATAACTGGTAGAGGTTGGATCCCCATTTGAGTCTAAGCAAGCAGAGGATTTGATTGTATATATAGTCTCTTTTGCATAAGGACAGACAGTCCAAACATCTTTTTTTTTCTTCTAAAGCTGGTATCAGAAAATAGGGAATCATTTACTTTAGGGTAACTAATACTGTAATATATTTTTTCCCCAGTCCATGCTAAAAAAAACGTATAGCTGAATAACAAGCTATATTTAAGGAAATTACATGACATCGACATTCTTGCAACCACAGAACCCAGAAAAGAGGATTGATTAACCACGAATGAACTACGCCATAACCTTCATCATCGCATAACACATTCAATATGAATGCAAACATAACTGGAAGCAAAATATTCCTTGTAAATTTTGAGCAGAGGAACGGGCCTAGAGTACATTTGCTAAGACGAAGGTATCACTTTCTGGAGCTCAAATCAAATAACTCAAACTAAGGTCAACATCACGATTCTACAAGTAATAAAAGGAAGGATTTTCTTTTTCTTTTTCCTTTTTGCAAGCTGATAGACAAGAACCCCAATCAGTATTCCGTCTTTTTCATCAATAAGGAGTTTAGTGATTCGGTGCATCAGAGTGAAACCTGGGGAAGCCCGGAGGAGCTCGTCCTGGTGGTCCGGCATGAGGCACTGCCCCCCGCGTCGGTCCTGGTATCCTCGCTTGTGAATCGCCATTCCGCGCAACCGCCGGAACAAGGACTTCATCTCTGTCCCTCTGTGACCGCGGATTCTCACCCCCAATCCGTCAGCGACGCCTCGAGCGCGGCGCTGGCGCGGCCGATCGTTCCGAGAGGAAGACATCGAAGCGGAAAGGGAGGGAAGAAACATTGAACAAACGCTATAGAAGAGGAGAGAGATCCTTCGCGGTTCCCGCCGAGTGGATCGACTCCTTCCAAATAATTGTTATTAATGATATAAAAAAATTGGCGAGAAAATAAGTTTGTAGGGGGCTTTGGTATCAATTTCATGTCAAGATTTAAATCAAAATTTCTAAACTAGAAAGAGCTAACATCATTAATGTTACAAGTTTGGATTGAGGTCAATGAAAGGTAAAGATAGAAAGGAAAGAGAAAAGAAATTCCTCCTATTTGAATAAAATTTTAAAAGAAGAAAACGAAGAGAAAAATCTATTTTTTTTATTCATCTCTATTCTTTTATGCTATTTTATTTCAATTTAAAATTAAGGTATAAAAATTTTCTTTCTTTTTCTTCTATTCTTTTTCTCTCATTCTCTTTTTCTCTTCCTTCCCAAACATAATGTAAAACATGGAGAGAGGGCGCAAGAACATAACGAGATTTACACCATAAATCGAGCTATATCCTCTGATTTTTTTTATGAAATAATAATGATTATATAAAATAATTTAATCATCATGAAGCTTATACAAGGAACTTCAATATAAAATATGAAAAAAAAAACTTCCTAAAACTGTCTAGATTTTGGGACTCCACTCTCGAGCCCCCACATGTGCATCCCCCTAGATCCCCTCAGACTCGTTGTCCAAGCAATGATCCGTAGGAGACGGGCGGCTTCGTCGTCCCTGCTAAAGCGTATGATTATATAGGAGCTCACGAATTATAATTATATTCAGATTCAAGATAATATTAATAATTAATTCTATATTCTTAAATCGTTAGAAAAAGTAATATTATTTTATATTCTTAATATAGGATTCCAAAAGGCACCAAGAGGGGGGTGAATTGGTGTTTAATTCGAAAATGTCAATTTCACAAAAATCGTCACGGAAGCTTAAAATTAATTCTTAAATCCTTTACAATTCATATCATAAATTCAATATTAGAGAGAAAATCAAACGCGAACATACGGTGGTTGTTGACGAGGTTCGGCCACACCTTAACCTACGTCCCCGCTCCGACTTATCGACCTCGAGATCGTCGGAGATTCCACTAAAACTCTTCCTTAATTCCAAATGGGACAAGGAAGAACGTCATTTATATCAACCACATTTTTTTCGCTTCGAGAGGCAAGGCAACCTCTCCTCCTAGGAAGCTAATTTTTTCTCTCGCTCAAGAGGTAAGATTTTAAACATTTTTTATACACGAGCTCTCTCAATATTTTTCTAAATAAAATATTTCTCTCTTTTACAAAGCTAAACTCACAAGAGAAGAAGAGAGAAATAAGAGAAAACTAAAAATAAAAACTTTAAGAAAAATTCTTTCTTTTGATAATTTGAAGTTTTTCTTCAAGGCTTTGATGAGTGCACTTCCTTCTAGCTTTGGCACTCCTTTTATAAGCTTCTGCGAGAAAGTCGTCCAAAAATTATTTCACAATTTTTTCCTTCAAATTTGACCGTTATTGTTCATTTGATTCGGAGTTCGATAGACCGCACATATGGACCGGTCGACTGGTACACTTTTTTTTATGAAAAATATAACCGTTGGCGAATTTTGCACTATTCGGTCGATCGGTACCTCGACAGGTACAGTCTCAACATTCTGCTGGTTAAAATTGGACATCTTCTGCATTGACCGATCGACCTTTGTTCTGGACCGATCGACTGATAATCTGGACCGGTCGACCTGTGTTCCTGATCGGTCGACCTGTTTTCCAACCGGCAGCTCGATCGCCTTGCACTATTTTAAGCATAACTTTTTTCACAGTTATCCAAGTGAAATAATTTTTTATTCTATGGAAAGTTAACAGAATTCTTTACAACTTTGATATTTATGACTAATCTTCTAATAGGATCACAGTTAATTATTTAATCAAAGTGTAGTGCATAAAGTTATCCCTTTTTCTTTAAACTTTTTCAGCATTTTAACTTTAATCTTTCGATGTTTGTATCATCAAAATATAATTTTATATATCACTAAAATTTAGATCTAACAATCTCCCTCTTTTTTATGAAGACAAATCGAGAAATATGAAAAATGTATAAGTTGCCAAAAAAATATAAAATCAATTGTAAAATCAATTTTACTCCCCCCTAACACTCAACTTTCCTTACAATGATAGATATTAACATAAGTATAAATTGTAAGGATCTCTTTATATAATGCGATATTCAAATTATATTTCTTCTATATTTCTTCCCCTTTTGTTTCATCAAAAAGAATAATTTGTGTATGAAGTATATAGGAAATCATATGTAACTCTCCCTTAATCATGTCATTTTCTTAAAAAATTATTTTTCCCTTTTTTCATATTAGAAATATGTAAAATATTACATCATAAAGAGTTAGTATATAAGAAATAACTCCCCATAAATTTATGATTATTTTATAACGACGAAATGAAAATAATTTGATGAAGGCCAAAAGTATTTATTTATATATTTATATATATATATATTAATAATCAAAATATCACATAAAACTTTGATACAACAATGATATTCATGATATGTCAAAATAACGTTTAGTATGCTCCCTCTATCTTTATTATCAATTTTATATGTTCTCTCTTTTCAAATAAATAGTAATTTTGAATTTTCGAGTGAAATCATATGATACTTTTATCATAATCTTTGTGCTTTCATATTTCTAATTTCTCCTTTGCTTTACATGCGAGGCACACCTGAAAAACAATTATTTAAACATTGGCACCCAAACTTTTTTGGATCCAATTTTATTAGTCAAATTCCTTTTGGAACCCATATCATCCTATGTTTTAAAATTTTTCTTACTTTACATTGATAAGCATAATGGCCATAAAATTCACGTACAAAATATGTAATATATGATTTTCTATCGTAGGAATGATTAGATTTCCAATAAGAGTTTTCATGTCCAAAGTAAGAAAAACAATTATTTAAACATTGGCACCCAAACTTTTTTGGATCCAATTTTATTAGTCAAATTCCTTTTGGAACCCATATCATCCTATGTTTTAAAATTTTTCTTACTTTACATTGATAAGCATAATGGCCATAAAATCCACGTACAAAATATGTAATATATGATTTTCTATCGTAGGAATGATTAGATTTCCAATAAGAGTTCTCATGTCCAAAGTATTTCGTAAAATTATTTTTCTTTACATAAGAACTAGTTATATAATTATTTTGTGAATTTTTCAAAAGATCATTTTCCTTCTTTGTTTTTTCTAAAGAACATGCTAGTTTTATAATTTCACATGCATGTGTAATTTTTAGAATTTCAATTTCATTTTTTAGCTTTTCATTCTCCATAAAACATGAATTATTTTCTTCTTTTAAATTTTCAATCTCATGTCATAATTTCTTATTTTCCTCTTTAAGTGAGTAATATCTTTTTATAAGGGAGGAAAGTTATTTATTTACATTTAAAGAAATATTTTATTCGGAAGAGCTCGATGAGTCATTATTTGAAGAATTAGAAGTTACCTCATCGTCATGTGCCATTAAGCATAAGTATACTTCATCACTGAAAGAATTTGATGAGTCACTTGTGTCACTTGACTCTTCATATTTTTTTCTTTTTATCTTTTCGAGATGTCTCTTCTTTATGATTTTTGTATGATCTTCGGGTAGGCTTCTCATTCGTTTCTTTTTTCTTCACCAACTTGAGATACTTATCTAGTTTTCTTGTGTAGCGGACGAGTCTCTTTTCGTCCACTTCTTCTTCACTTGAGTCTTCTTCATTTGCATTTATCTTTAATGTCAATTTTTTCTTTTTAGAGACTTTTTCTTCTTGATCTTCTTGGATTGAGATCTTATATGTTAAAAGTGAATCAATAAGATCATCAAAATCTAATTTGTTCAGATCTTTTTCTTCAATCACGGTCATCTTCTTATGCCATTTGGAGGAGAGAGACTTGAGAATTTTTTTCACTTTTTGGGGATTAGTTCTTGGCTTTCTCAATAAGGCTAAGACATTCAAAATATCATTAAACCGAGCTACCATATCATTTATGAATTCATTATCATGCATTTTGAAAGAATCATATTGATGATTTAAAATATCCAATTTAGATTATTTAACTTTGTCGATTCCTTCATAAGTAGTAATGAGCTTTTTTCAAATCTCGGTTGCAGTTTCACAATTTGAAATTCGATTAAATTCCGTTGAATCAAAAGCACAATAAAATATATTTTTGACTTTCCAATCAAGTTTTAAAAAAATCTTTTCTTTTTCTTTAGAATCAGTAGATAATTTTTCATGAACATAATAATATTTTTCAATTATGTCCCATATGTCGATATCAATAGAAGAAATATATGTTTAAATTCTAATTTTTCAATATGCAAAAATTGATGCATTTAAAAGGGGATGATGATTAATTGATTGTTCTTCAGCAAAATTAAAATCACTTGACGCTATAGCTCTAAAGATTGTTAAATCTTAAAACAAAGCAATCAAATTTGAAATGATTAAAACTTAAAATGATTTGATTTTAAAATAATAGCAATCCGCTCTAATATCAATTGTAGGATTCCAAAGAGCACAAAGAGAGGGGGGAGGGGTGTTGAATTGATGTTCAATTCGAAAATATCGATTTCACAAAAATTATCGCGGAAGCTTAAAATCGATTCTTAAATCCTTTACAATTCATATTATAAATTCAATATTAGAAAGAAAGAGAGAGAGAGAAAATCAAACGCGAACACACGGTGGTTATTGACGAGGTTCGGCCACACCTTGGTCTACGTTCCCGCTCCGACTTCTCGATCTCGAGACCGTCGGAGATTCCACTAAAATTCTTCCTTAATTCCAAATGGAACAAGGAAGAACGCCTTTTACATCAACCACATTTTCTCCGCTTCGAGAGGCAAGACAACATCTTCTCTTAGGAAGCTAATATTTTTTCTCGCTTAAGAGGTAAGATTTTGAACATCTTTTACACATGAGCTCTCTCAGTATTTTTCTAAATAAATTTTTTCACTTTTTTACAAAGCTAAGCTCACAAAAGAAGATGAGAGAAAGAAGAGAAAATTAAAAATAAAAATTTCAAGAAGAATGTTTTCTTTTGATAACTTGAAATTTTTCTTCAAGGCTTGGATGAGTGCACTTTCTTCTGGCTTTGACACTGACATTTTTTTTATAGACTTCTGTAAGTAAGAAAGTCATCCAAAAATTATTCCACAATTTTCTCTTTTAAATTTGACCGTTACTATTCATTTGACTCGGAGGCCGGTCGATCGCACATATAGACCGGTCGACCGGTACACTTTCTTTTATGAAAAATGTAACCGTTGGTGAATTATGCACTGTCCGATCAACCTGTGTCTTGGATCGGTCGATCGGTACCTCGGTCTCGATATTCTGCTGGTTGAAATTGGACATTTTTTGCACTGACTAATTGACATGTGTTTTGGACCGGTCGACCGATATTCTGAATCGGTGTTTATGACCGGTCGACCTGTTTTCCAGTCGGCAGCTCGACCGTCTTGCACTATTTTAAACATTACTTTTTGCACAGTTATCCAAATGAGATGATTTTTAATTCTATGAAAAGCTAACAAAATTTTTTACAAATTTAATATTTATGACTAATCCAAAATCTAATAGAATCATAGTTAATTATTTAATCAAAGTGCAGTGCATAAAATTATTCCTTTTTCTTTAAATTTTTTCAGCATTTTAACTATTTGTATCATCAAAATATAATTTTATATATCTCAAATCCAATACTTAACATTTTAAATGTTCACATTATTAATAATTAATTCTATATTCTTAAACCGTTAGAAAAAGTAATATTAATTTATATTCTTAACATTTTAAATGTTGTTGAATTCCAAATAGGAGCCGGTAAATTTTGCATGTAAATATTTTTTTATGATCCTTATAATATTTCTATTGGCATATACGTACAATAAAAAAGATTAATTAACATAAATGTATAATAAACAAAATGAATAGAATGGAATAGTTCAAAGGTTTTTTTCCTTGTTTTTCTTCTCCACATCCTAATGGCAGTAATATATTAATATTTTCTGATAATATTTTTTATTGTGATCATTGCGTTGATAATTCACGTTTTCGACTTTTGACATTATTATTAATAATTAATAATAATTTGGTTCCTTTTCCTCGACTCGACTCCAACTGGTACTCACGTGTCACTCACGTGCTCTCGTCCCCTGCTCCAAGAAAAAAAAAGCTCTTTTTTTTCTTCCTTTTGTTGCCAGCTCTTTCGCACAGCTTGTCGGACGTCCAAAAGGAACGACGTCGCCGGCGCGGAACACAGCATTGTAGATGGAGACCGACGACTAGGGTATCTTTGGGAAGCGGTCGGCGTGGCGGCGATCTGACGTTTTCTGTTGCTGCTTCAGTCGTTTCCCTCACGGCTACGGTGGCAATTTGGTAGGTGGAGGGGGAGAGGCGGGAGGTGCGAATCGGTTGGAGGAGCTCTGACCCAAAACATCCTCTGTATTTGGGTCGCTTCCTGGTTTTCTTGGTAGTTGGGAGACAGAGAAATGTACGTCGTTCCGCCACCGGGCGGACCGGATCTGGGCGCCGGCGCCGCGGCCGACGCAAAGGCGCCCAGGGTTTACCAGGTTTGGAAGGGAAGCAACGTAAGTTTCGATTTCCTTTATCTTTTCTAATCTTTCTCTCTGTGGAAAAGATATGTATTTTGCTTCAATATGAAGTTAACGGGGCAGCTGAAGTTAGGCTCACCTGTTTATTCCCAAAGGGCTAGGATTCTTGCTTAGCAGGAAAGTTGTGATATTTAGTGCCCATTTATTGGTTCTTGTTGCTTGGCGGAAAGTTGATTCATATAGATATTTGATTGATTGATGTTCGTTGGATGTTGATTCATATTATAGATATTTGATTGATTGATGTAGGATCAGAAAGTGATTGGTTTAGAATTGAGTTTTTCTTTAGGAGCTTTGCTACAATGTATATGATGATTTTGATATTAGCTAGGACTTTTCTTTTCCTTCTCACGAGTCATGCCAGTCTTATCCCAACTTAAATGCTTCCAAGGTTGCCTCCCTTCATGTTTCATTATGTGATTCTGGAGCGTGCATATGCATACACTATCACCACTTAGTCTAAAGTCTCAATTTGTCCAAGTTGATGCCACATTTTCATGTAATTCACTAATTTGGAGTCTTGGAAAAAAATAGTTTCCACTCCTACAATGTCATTTATTACTTGTCATTTTTTTTATCAATTTAGGTGACATCATGTTGGATATCGGGATCATGGAATTGGAGATTTGCTGATGTATTGTTCAAGAATGGTGTAGTGCATTAGAAAATTGAAATTGCCAGAGAATATACTAGGACATCGTCCTTTTTTAACTTTCCTAGACTGGTAGGACTGTTAAGTTTTCTAAGCCTCGTGCAAATATGACAAACATAATGTGTTAGATGGATTATCATGTAAAAAACATTTTATTATTTTAATTTGAAGTGCTTATCTATTGAAAATTCCAATTATTCATCATCATTACATTTCTTTTCTCCTCTCAAAAAAGATTCTTTCTTTTCCTCAATCTACTAGTCTAGATTAGTCAGGAAAGAAGTTTGGCTCGAGACTTAATGTTGATGATAATTTTGATATCATCACTTGTTCAGTGGCTCCTTCATTTCCTAGATAGGCAATTCTGTCTTAAAGCTATCATCTAATATTGCTAAACTATAATGACTTCTCTTTATTTATTGCTGAGTTAACAATGATATGGTGACGTCTTTGGCAGATATTTTTTCTTCAAGGGAGATTCATATTTGGTCCTGATGTCAGATCATTATTTGTTACCATATTGCTTATTGTTGCACCTGTCTCGATGTTTTGCATATTTACTGCAAGGAGGCTAATGGATGATTTTTCGCATGATCTGGGGGTATCAGTCATAGTGATAGCAGTGGTATTCACTTTATATGTGAGTTTACTTCCTGATCTCATTGTTCAGATGTTTTCTGCACATAATGTCTATTTCCATTTCAATATACCAAGAAAATTTTCCGAGTCTTGTGAGTGTTAGCGAACTGTCAAAATAATTGGTGGTAGCTGGCATTTTAGTTATTTTTTATTGTTCTGATACTTCATTTGTCTTCTTGCAATGGTTATTACTTATTAATGAATCACAGGTTAACTTGGCCATAAGTTATTGATTTCTTTAATATGGATGAATAACCTGGATCTTTCCTTGCCTTTAAGCTTAGACCTGTTACGCAGTTTTTTCTAGTGAAAATTCTGTTGTCAGCCCCCCCCCCCCCCCCCCCCCCCCCCCCCACACACACACACACACACACACACACACAACAACAATAACAACAAAGCCTTATCCCACTAGGTGGGGTCGGCTACATGGATCATACGACGCATTCATCCATGTTCATAAGATTCAACAGGGTTTTACGCTGGCTGTCGGGGCCTAACACAACCCTCCTCCTTTATTCGAGCTTGGAACCGGCTATAAAACATAGGCGGAGTTTGAAGTCACAAGTAATACAAAGAAATATCATACATCATTATCTATAGCTGGAATAGTCCAATAAGAATGTAGGCCATAAATTATGCATTAGATTAGAAATGGTTTACATGGATCCGTGAAGAAGTAAACTTGTCCTGATAAGGGTGAATCCTCAAGCAACAAAAGAAAGTCTTACAGTAAAAAGGAATTGGCTTTTTCAAAACTGATTCCAAGTACTTGACATGCTAAAGCAAATTTATTGTTTCCTCATATTATTCAAACAAGACAAGTTTGGAAAGATTTGGTTTGCATAGCAACAACAACAACAACAAAGCCTTATCCCACTAGGTGGGGTCGGCTACATGGATCATACGACGCCATTCCGCTCTATTAATAACCAAACCTTTCGGTATATTATTCACCAATAGATCTTGCTCTATTAGTTCGCCAAGTGTCCGCCTTGGCCTCCCTCTCCCTCTTTTAATCGGACTCCAGATTATTTGATCTACTCTTCTTACTGGCGCATCTAATGGTCTTCTCTGAACATGACCAAACCATCTCAAACGATTCTCTACCATTTTCTCACTAATAGGAGCCACTCCGACTCGTTCACGTATATGGTCATTCCTAATCTTATCTAATCTTGTATGACCACACATCCATCTCAACATCCTCATTTCGGCTACCCCCACTTTACGTTCATGTTGTCCCTTCATAGCCCAACATTCACTACCATATAACACTGCTGGAGACATTTTTTAGAGGAGAACAATGTAAGACATTTTTTCTTCAGAAAACAAACACATTTCTTCTAAAAAAAATTACGGGTACATTTCTTAACATGTGTTGGCTCAAAGGAAAACATTGTTAATATCACAAACCTGTCGTGCTTTTGTTCCAATTTTGTTCAGATATGCTGTGAAAATTCTCGTAGACATGCACTCGCCAAAAGAAACTAAATAGTCTCTAGTACGAAGAGTTAGCTCCTTCATCATAGCAATTCCTTTTAGAAGTTGTTCCAGTTCATCCAGTAAAGCAGAAATAGTCACACACACACACAAAAAAAACTTGTGAAAATCTTATGGGTAATTTTTGTTATAATTTCTCTGACCTTGCATAGGTACACATGCAATGCCCTAGATAATGAAAATCTTAGTTGTTTCCTAGGTTTAAAGTTGATGTTCCTACAAAGTACATTTAAACTGTCATGCTGTGCAAGACAAAATAGGGAATTTATTACCACTTTGACTAGGAAATGGCATTGCATAAGGCGAGAATGTAAGTGATGTCAGGCTGTGGCGCCATTTCAGGATTTCTCGTCTGTTGACGTGCCAGTCCTAAGGTCATCATGAGAGAACATCATTTTGATTGTCTGTCAGCACAGACTGCTATTGACAGAACTTAAAAAACTTAGGATCTCGCATCTTTTTGTATGACTAGAAGTAATACAAGGATGTTTTAACAGTAAGTGAAACCTCCTCTCACGAGCATGCCTTGAGTGTTAATTGTGCTTAATGTTTAATGTAGTTCTTGTATTAGTTGAGCATAACAAAGGATTCAGACTAATTGGAGGTGAGACTGTGTGAAATTTCATCTTATTTGAAGCTTCAATAGAGGTTTTGTTAAAGTCGAAAGTTGTCACTTGTGCAACCAACAGATATTTGAAGTTGTCTAGTTTCAAGGTCTCTAGAAGCACATGCAAAAGCTGCTTTTGTGGCCAGCTATAAGTAGGTTTCTCATGTGGTTCTCACCAAAGTCCCAAATGCTGCATTTTCTTTTTGAAAAAAAGGAGTGGCTAATCAAGGTTGTTAACCATGCAGGATTGTATTATTTCAAATAAAGATCATAAAGTACAGGATGATTCTTAAAAGAGATAGGGAGAAATAAGTAGAATTACAGGAAAAACAGAACAAAGTTTGACAAAGCACATAGCTCTATCCCAAATGTTGCCATGTTATCTCATCCCAATAGGAGCAGTTACTGCAGCCAGAGGCATAACATAAATAAAATATTTTCTGCTTTGAAGATTTTATGGGAATCCTTTGCAAGCTTTCTAGGGAAGCTTTACTATATCCAATATCTTGTTTTCTGCCATACTAACTCTCTAAATAATGAATAAGATCTATAATGACATGTCAGATAGTTGTTTATTTTGGAATGTGTTGTGTTTGCTTTTCAGGATTTGACTCTCCTGCTTCTTACTTCTGGTAGAGATCCTGGTATAATTCCTCGTAATGCTCATCCACCAGAGCCTGAGATCCTCGATGGAAAGAGTGATGTTGACGGTGGACAGACTCCACAATTACGTTTACCACGAATGAAAGATGTGGTTGTAAATGGTGTGACTGTGAAGGTTAAATATTGTGATACTTGCATGCTGTATCGACCTCCTCGCTGTTCTCACTGCTCAATCTGCAACAACTGTGTTGAACGATTTGACCATCATTGCCCATGGGTAGGGCAATGTGTAGGGCTTGTAAGTTGCATAACTTGGATAGGACGAGTTGAATCTTTCTCTTAAACTTATATTTGTTTTATCATTTACAGAATATAAATGACATCACGCTGAATTTGGCATACTAATGTCTTATTATTCATATTTTTCGTTTTCCAAGACCTCTTATATATTGGATTGATTTTCCAACTATTTCTTTGAAGACAGTTCCATTTAACTTAAAGTTCAGCCAATTGTACTATATTCCTTTGATTTCTGCCTATTCCATAGAAACTGATCATCGTTGTCTCCTATGCAGAGGAATTACCGGTTTTTCTATATGTTTGTCTTCTCAACAACTCTCCTTTGCCTCTATGTCTTTGGATTTTGCTGGGTGTGTATAGTAAGAATCAGGGACAATGAGCAAATAACTATATGGAGAGCAATGGCGAAAACTCCTGTCTCCATCATTTTGATTATCTTTACTTTTATCTCAGTGTGGTTTGTAGGCGGACTATCTGGGTTCCATTTGTATCTGATGAGCACGAACCAAGTATGTATTATTCACTTGTTTTTATCTGAATTGAAGGTTTATTATGATTGATGCATCATTAATATGTGCACAATTTATTTGTTTTTCCTTGAAGACGACATATGAGAACTTCAGATATCGTTATGATCGTCGAGCTAACCCATACAACAAAGGAATGGTGGAGAACTTTGGAGAGATCTTTTGCACTGTTATCCCTCCTCCAAGAAACAAATTCAGGGCAAGGGTACCACGAGAACAAGGTTTACAGCCACGATCGGCAGGTGGGGGTTTTATGAGTCCAAACATGGGAAAAGGGGTGGGTGACATTGAGATGGGCAGGAAGCCTGTTACATGGGATGATGCAAGGGCGATAGGACATGGTGGAGATTTTGACGCGGATCTAAACGACAGAAATGCTTTGGATGAGAAGGATGGAGGTTTCGGCGGTGCCTCCCCAGATTTACCAAAGGAGGTTATGTTGACTGAATCCATGTCAGGGAATCCAAGGTACTCTAGCAGGAAACATCAAAGTGGCAACTGGAACATGTCACCTGATTTTGCTGTGGGAGCCTCAGCTGGTTTGAGAGAATCAAGTAGAAATGGCAGTAGCAGCGGTAATGGTGGCATCACCATGGGGAACTTATAAGGTTATCGGCATAATGCCACGAGTATGGGGCAATGTCTTATGGAAAACCAGTATGTGTGTGCACTGAGGCAAAAATGGTGTTATCAGTGCCACAATGTGGCTTCAATCATACCTAGGAAGAATTTGGTCATTGTATTACTTTGATTATTAGTCTTCTAATTTAGTGATAAAGTCATTTTCTAATCCCCCTTTACATCATCTGTCCTTGTTCCTTTCCCCTTCAGACTCTTGTTCCTTTCCCCTTCAGACTCTTGTGAGTAGCCTGGGCTGTCTTTTGTGGAGGCTGAAGTTGTTACATATGAAATCTGCTTAGTTGCTGGTGTGGATGTATACAACTGGACTGATTGTCTCATAAAGAAAAATGGAATGTTGCATGGCTTCACCTCTGGCATGTTAGTAACACATACTCTGTGAATTGAACGGAGACAAGGTTTTCCAAATTGATAATGTTTTAGGATTGTGATCGTGATATTGGTGCCAAGATCAAAAGCCATTTCTGTCATCATGTCCAAGTTGTGTTGCATTCATTTTTCCTCACTTAAATTAGTTCAACTCGAGTGGTCTTGTCAAGCAAATGTTAGAATCGAATTATAGCAAATTTGATTAGCGGTTTGTATACGTTAGCAATGACTTAAACTAGCTAATGATTAAGTACTATGGGAGTTATCAATCAGTCACAATTATTAATGGTTGAATAATAAACACTTGAAAAGAAATTATTGTGGGTTAATCGACAAATGAAAAAAGAATTGAATAGTTCAATACAATACTTCATATGTTACATTAGAGGGGTTAGGAATGTATAAATACACATAGACCTCTGAATTAATGATCCAATTATTATTTACTTTTGAGATTTTTCCCATTGTGATACTTCTATACAATCTATTTCGAAATAAATATTTCGGACATCTATGCGCCTAATGAATTAGGAAGCGAACTTACTAACAACTTGGCAGATCTCTAAAGAAACCTGAATCTCAAAGAATGAGGCATTTCTTCTGTGCCATCAAAAGTAAAACATAATTTGTCATAAAGCTTGCACAGATGAAGAAAGTTTCGTGTTTAAGATCTTTATACGTCAAGTCTGCCAGCTGAGAGACGGTAATCATTGAACCCAACGGTCACAATTTGCATAAAAGAACAAAGATAGAAAAGGTACATCATGTATTCATCACTGTCTACAGCAAAATTTTTGGACTTACAAGAACAGAACCTCTGACTAACGCCAACCGACTACCGTTGCCCAATTCTGCCTCAGATAGTATACACTCTCAATTCTTCCTCTCTCTCTCTCCCCCCAAATGTAAAGGGATATAATTTAAGAAAAGGAAAAGGAACGAAGTTTTTTAATATCTACTTGCAAGAATAGTCCACTTCTCTTGTACAGAAAAAAGGGAAGAGAAGTGTTTGCATTCACCCATCGGCATTTGAAGTGCTCTGTGTATTGGCTCGTGTCTTCTCGCGCCAGTTTTCTCCCCACATCTTTGCTTCTGCCACTAGTCTTTCCCGATCAAAATCCTTGTTCAACAATCTATGGCCCTCTCTTGGGGAGTCTTCTTTCTCAGATCCATCTAAATCCCATTTCCGACCTGAGTTTCCTGCTTCCTCATTCTTTGCTACCGTTTTCCCACCTCCCAAGCGATTTTTTCGCTCGTCATGCTCACCTCCAGATCTATTACTAGAGGCCGGCGAATTGGGATCATATGATTGATTAGCCAAGTACGACAATGCAGTAACAACATCTGCAATGAGAGGCCGACTGGCAGCTTGATCTTGGGTGCACATGGATGCCACTGCCAGAGCTTGGTAAAGACCACGCATAGGGAAACGTCCTTTTAGCCTTGGGTCCACAAGCCTTGGAAGCTTCTTTCGATCGGCGAACAAGGGTCGTGCCTGATTACATGTGAATGTTAGCGAAACATGAAAGATGCTTGTGTGTGTGTTCCTTAAATTTAGATGGAACACATTATGATTCCGGTATCCAGAAAAAATAGTATTGACAATAAAAAAAATATCTATCCAAGAAATTTGTTGAAGAACAAACTCTTTGAATTGCACAGGAAGGAAGAATGGCATTGGCTAGTAGAAAACAGTTAACTGAGCCAATAACACACTAATTTCTCTGGCTGCATTTGACAGGCAATTCACAAACCATGAATCTAGAGAAGTTGATGAAACTGAAATTGTTATATGAAGAAATTGGTAGAAGGGAGATTAACTTAATGAAAAAAATATGAATCCGAATGTTGTAGCTAAAGCCTACTAACATTCTAATGGAACAAACTTCCGCTAAGTTTTTCCTTTTTATTATATTGGCATATGTAACTTTCTAGCTAAAACAGGAATAGCTCAAAAGATTGTTTCTCCATATGCCACAAAATGGTTCATGTATCAGCACATATTGGCAGATATAGGATATGCATCTAGCCAAAAAAGTACAATGGGGCTATTATGAAAAAATAAATTCAAGTTGTATAGCACCACCAAAGACAATCTCCTTTCCATTCCTGAGATTAACCTCATTGCCATCAGCTATGTGAAAGTGCTTGTACTATCTGTATTGGCATATGTAACTTTCTAGCTGCAAATGGTACAGTTCAGAAGATTGTTTTCTCCATATGACACAAAATCATGCATATGCATCAATCCAACATATTTACTTCTAGCTAAAATGGCACATTTCAGAGAATTGTTTTTCTCTATTTTTTTACACGAAATCACGTATATGCACCAAACTGAAAAGGAAAAATGGGGCTAATGTGAAAAAGATTTGAAGTTGCATGGGTTGAAAAAGACATCTCCATTCCATTCCTAGAGGAACAAACAGACCTCACTATCGCCAGCTATCTGAAAGTGCCAACAAAGAGAGTTTTTTTCTGCCATTTCCCTCATTCTTTTATTCTTTTATTTTTTGTTACTTTATTTTTTTCTCATTTGGTACCATGGGTCTCATGACCGCACTTCTTTCTGTGTCAGCAGATGTGCATCTTAAAAACTAGATTTAGTATTATTTGCAAGTATTACAAGTCTGTGGCTGTCCTGGAAACATCCTATAAGTTTTATGCAACTAGCTACGAGTTCGACTGCAGAATAACACTGTTATTACAATTGAGACATATTTTTATCTTTTTTTTTAATGCACAATTCTTAGGATGCAACTAATAAAAGCAAAACTAGCTCAGAAATCAGGAGAGGCAACTAAGCAAAAGGCATACATATTTAAGCACTAAAAAACTTGGATAAGTATTGACTTTGAACTGTCATCCTTTCCCCCTAAAAAATGTAGGACACATGCAAAACAAAACAAAGGATGAGAAAAAGGAACAATTATAGCAACGAGAAAATTGTTCAAGAAAATAAAAGTACAATAACAGATAGAAATAGTGGGCAATGCTTGACAATGCTAATATGTATTGATGCCCAAACGCCAGGTACCTTTAATTGCTACAACTGTATCACGAGATCGTTTTAGAAGAAGATACGAGTGTTTACCCAAGTGACAAGGTTCTGTTCACCATGTGATCTGGTACTATCAATGGCTTTCCGTCCAGTGATCAGCTCCAAAAGTACAACCCCAAAGCTGTAGACATCAGACTTCACCGTCAATTGTCCAGTCATAGCATACTCTGGAGCACAATAACCATACGTTCCCATCACTCGTGTTGATACATGAGACTTGTCACCAGTTGGCCCAAGCTTTGCAAGACCAAAATCTGAGAGCTTAGGATGAAATCCTGCATCCAGTAAAATGTTGGATGATTTGAAGTCTCTATAAATAACTGGTGGATTAGCTTTATCATGGAGATACTCCAGTCCTTTTGCAGCACCAGCAGCAATTTTCATTCTTGTGTTCCAGTCCAGTGCATCCTTTTCAGGTGGAAGATCTAGTACCACAAATTCAGACTTTTATTGAAAGCACGAATTTCTCAAATTTGTAAACAGAAACACTCAGCTAATAATATGTGCTGTTTAAAATACATTGCTTGTTCATGACATAAAGTGAAACTTTGAATCAAATGCCTTTTTGCAGTAAGAAAAATCTAAACAAATAGTGGTAAGAAAACATAGCAGAATCATTATAAAATGTAATCAACAATACGAAGAAAAATGTTTCATCCTTTCAAAGAGCTACATTACTCTATTGTACTTGTATAGGTATGATATCCGCTATAATTTACAACTCAAGTATAAGCATGACAACACTGGTTTTCAAAAAAATATAATCTAATCCAAAAACTCATAAAAAAATGAATACAAAATTAAGCTTCTATATGGAACTCTCACAAACTAAAAGGATATTGAGGTGTGCCACAAATAATACAACTCAAACCTTTATTGGTTGTCAGCCTTAATTCCACAGAGAACTGCACGTCCAAGCTTCATTATAACATAATTGCAGAAGTTTTAAACAAGGAAAGTAAAAGCCTCAACTGGACAAGAGGAGAGTGACCTATTCCACACCTCAGATCTGGAAAATTGAACTAAGGGCTGATCAACAGCAGGGCAAGAACCCTAGGTGAACTAGTTAGGCCTTGAAATATCTTCAAGAGGCCAAGGGTTCAAATTCCAATAGGACATATGCATCTCATTTATTTTCAAGTTAATTATCATTCTTTGTACTGGGTTTATGTGTCTCCTTTGTAACCTAAAACAAAGAGAAAGAAGGGTGGCTAGCAGCAACAAGTAATTTGAACAAATGCCTAGAGGATTTACATATGCTTTGAGAAAATGTCAAGCTCAAATAGTAATGGACAGATTGGTCAAAGTAATGTAGAAAAAAACAGCAATATGCAGCGAAATAGTCAAAGATAATAACTTTGAGAGCAAAAAAATTGTTATGTTATGGTAATTGGCAAAAGAAAGCATCTCAAATGCAACTGAAGAACATAAACATCATATTCATGCACATCTAGAAATTGCTGAAGTACGTCATGACTATCTAGTCTTAAGCATAGTTTCTCCAAGGGTATGTAGTCTCCCGAGCCCATGTCATCTGGAGATACAATACATGAAATGCAAAGTCTCTTTATAGTGAAATTCCTACGGTTTCCTCGATGTCAAAGACAATAAACAAAGTGGCATACTTGGATCCTAGCAATATAATGGCCACAGCAATATTAGAGGCATTGGCCAAATGTTAGTTGTACAAGTGCTATTGCAACAGGTGCTGTCACATCAATGTGTACGAGAGCAAAAGAATCACTCAACGAAGAAAGTATTCTTGCTAAACCACAGAGAAGAATTTTTTGAAAAGCAAATGGCATAGGAGTGGAAACCAAGATTCCAACTTTATTGTTGTTTTCTACACTGAGATTGTGATTCTGGTAAAACATCCGTGTCACTCTGGCATATGTGTGTGGATTTGGCAATCAAGTATTTCATTGCGATGAAACCATGTGAGTTGATGTGACTATTAAATAAAGTTCAACACAAATGTCAATCCACTATGTTTATATCAATACTCAAAATGCAATATAGACCGTGCCGTCAAAATTAAGAAAAAAACACCATTTCTGAACAAATTCCTCTTATGAAATAAAAAAACTTATTAAGCAGGGGCAAATATTTTGATACTACAGAGGAAACAGGAGATGTGCATTTAAGACTCAGCTTTTTTTCAAGGGTTTGTATATACATGAACTTCAAATGCCCTTGTCTGATGTCAGTGTATACCTAACATCAAAAGTTTATACTTCTATTTTGTTCAACCCAAACATCTTCACACTAGTCTGATGAAACCAATTCAATGATTATTCTTTGAAGCGCAAGAACTGGTTCTCGCGTGAAGTCCCATAAGTTATTTACCAAAGTAAAGAGCTTAGTACATTCAGCAGCTTCAGTGATTCAAGGTCTTTTTTAACTTAACTATTGCTCAAAATGCTAGAACTAAGCTTAAATTAACTAGCAAGAAGAATAAATCAACAACATAGGACATATGTCTCTTAAGGTTGGTTGTTCTCCCTTGCTGAAGTCCACACTTAGCATCTTCAACAATGAAACTTCATTCTATAATTATGAAAGAGAGACTAACACATGAAGAAGAATATCGAAGATGATATAGACAAATTAAGTTTAAACATAATAAATTAATACTCTACCATGCAAATGGTCCTCCAGTGAACCTAAGGACATAAACTCATAAACTAGAAGACGTTGTTCACCATCTGCGCAGTAACCAATAAGGTTCACAAGATTTGGGTGATGCAACAAGCTAAGCATCAAAACCTCCACTAAAAATTCTCTATTTCCTTGAAGGCCATTTCTGTCTAACTGCTTCACAGCCACAATCTGCCAACACAAAAATAGGAAACAGAGCAATGATCTCATCTAAAATAGTTTTTTTTGGTCTTAACTCCTAATATTTATAACTGAAAAGGGAAACAAAAACATAAAGAAAAAGATATTCACGATCCAAATGTTAAACCAGAGGTTATTAGGTACATTAGATCTTTCGCCAAGTGATTTATAAGACATTACAAAACATATTATGCATTCCATTGTAGTGTGAAACATTTGGATATATTAACTAATCAACATGTTAAGCATGATTAATGGGATAACACTATTCCTTTCATGTCCTTGGTTAAGCAATGTTCTCTAATGCCATTATACCTCCTGTTTTCTTCTCTAATATATGCAAGTAAATAGTTTCATACTTTCATTTCATATATATATATATATATATATATATATATATATATATATATATATATATGCAAGTAAATCTTTTTTGCATCACATAATCAGTTGCTAGTAGGTTAATAAAAGCTATGAATTTGTGCTGGTTAGGAAGACAAGTGTTCGATCGCAGCTAACCTCTCAAGCCAACTCATTAAAACTATCAGCACTCAGACCTAACACCCAAGTGTAACTATGAGATTCTGCTTATCAAACCAACAGACAGGATGCCAACTTCATAGTAAGAGTGTTGATCATGTTCAGTTACTAATAATGCAATTAAGATCGTGGATGATTGACCTGCCCCGTGCTCTCAAGACGCCCTTTGTAGACCCTCCCAAAACCACCTTCTCCAAGGAAACACTCAGGTCTAAAGTTCCTGGTGGCTGTCGCAAGTTCGCGAAAGGTGAACGTCTTTGCAGAAATGTTGGCATCAGGGACAACTTTTGGACCCTCTACCGTGTCTCTATTTGTGCCAGAGCCATCAGCTACACATACAGAAAAGAAAATAGGAACCAATCAACACACCAAATCGCTGAATTCTGAGCCTAAGAACAAAAGAGAAGAGCACCAACGAATCCAAATCTATTGAAATCGATCCACGAGTTGAATTTTGTGAACTAAATTGAGATGCCGAGCAGCATTGCTCCCGAGTCAGCACAAGATTTTCATTCATCATACAAACCAAAAAAAACTCAAACTTGATGTCTCCAGTCAGAAAGATCAGATCTTGCAGGCGGAAAATTTGACGAGAATTAGCATCATGAATAGCTCACCCAAAAGCAATCGGTCGACGCGTGGAGGGGCCATCGGGTGCTCCTCACCCCTCTCGTTCCCACTCCGAACGCCTCCTCCAGCGGCGGCGGAGGGGGCCGCGGGGAAGCTCTGCGCCACCTCCCGCTTCTTCGAGCCGAAGCACGGGAAGCAGCCCATCACCCCCCGCCCTCGCCCTCCGAACCACGGAGCGCGATCCCAGATCGAGGGGACAAGCCACAGCAGACGTCGAATCGTTTTCAGCTCATACCACCCCGATTCCGGGGCCAAATTCTGCTGCGTCGGCTCGATTCTTAGCGACCGGAAGGGAGGAAAGGATCGCCGGAGGAAGGAATCATCCGAAGAAGGGCCCCCTACGACGATCGGGAGCTACAAGCTCCTTCGCGCGGGGAGGCGGCGGAGGAGGAGGCGAGACGGTCGATGCTGCCGAAGCGTCGGTTCCATGTGCACGTGTTTTGTTTTTGTAGTTGCTCTTTCTTTCCTTTTTTTTCCCTTTAAGACAGAAAAAGGTGTCCGAGTTTGGTCTAATGTTTGTGTCCGAGATTAATAATAATTATATTTAAAAAAAGAAGTTTAATAATTATCCAATGAATAATTAGATGCGCCTGCACAATTAATTATTATTTATTTATTAAAAAATAATCTAAAAGTTGGTGTGTAAATTTAACTTTATTAAGTACAATTATAAGAAAAAAAAATAATTCCTACAGATTAAAAAAATATTCATTTATTTTATGAACAAAAAAAATTACAAAGTTGCTTTTCTCTCATCAACTAAGTCTTTTTATTGGCTCGACTTTAATATTATTCATTTTTTTTAGTTTATTTCTGTGTAAATTTTATTTTGCCTTTGGATTTTAAAACAACGTCACCTTATTATTTTTTTTTAAAAATGGAAGATATCATGGATGAATCTTGACTCAACTATGAGATTACTTGTAATAAATTCTCACACGTGGAAACTTCTTATTTTTTTTATATATATTTAGGCCACCTTATTATTCAATATTCCCCGTATTATAAGGCCTCTGTATTAACAAAATCGAGCTGTTTAATGTGGTGCAACTAATAAGAGTCGTAGTACATTGTGATATACGTGGACCAATGATAGTTACTGGTGATCCAACGGCTGATGATAGACAACTTTGTCCAAACGAAATATATGATAATAAAATTATTGTTACGAGTTTTATTTCACGTGTTTTTTTGTACGAGTAGTTGGTGGTTCTCTATCTGATGTACGAGAAGAATACAACTGGAAAAAAAATACGGATCGAATATAATATATTCGACCTCACTCTTGCATTTATTTACAATAATACAACTATATTTATGGCTATGATAGAATTTTATTATCAAAATTTACATTTTTATTATTAATTGTATTTGATGTAAATATATAGTGTATACACTGTACCTTGCTGTTGGTAGAATTTAATTGACTATGAAATATGTATTTATGATATTTTTTTATGAATGTTACATTTGGATTATATGAACAAGTTCCAAGCATCAGATATTCATATATATTGCTTTCTTTTATTTTGTTCATTCCTAAGCTATATAATGTTTGGGGGAAATTACAGCAAAAAGCCTGAACTTTAAAGTATGGTCCAAACTAAAAGTCTATTGACACAAAAGGAAAAGTTGAGCAACTTTTGTATCTTTTTTTTTTTATTAATTCAACGTAGACTTTTCTTATTGAATTATAAAGTAACGTTCCGTTTACCCAAGAAAATAGATAACTTTCCAAAGTATAGACTTCTTTTATTGAATTAAAAGATATAACTTTCCAACTTTTTTTCTGATATTTGAACGGATATCAAAAGCCAACAGAAACATCAAAAGCAGAAACATCAAAAACCACGTGGAGCATGTCATCTTAGAGCTCAATGAGTAGGCATCCATGGCCCCTGTGTTGGCACGGTTTGTTGTAGCTAAGCTATTTTCCACAGCTTTCTCAGTTGAATCAAGAATCTGGTTAAGCAATAAAAGCAATTTTAGCCTCATGGTAAGTTGTAACTGCCACATGATCTAAAGCCAAAAAGCCTGAAGTGTTTAATCAAATTCAACATGTATAGAAAAGAACATATAGAGCATGAAACAAGTCTTTAAAGTTTTTACAAAAAACTGTTCGAGATTAGACAATAACAGCTAGAAATGTTTTTCTTCTACTATTTCAAGGACTGTTCAAGAGTGTAATTCCATGGCTTTTGGAACTGTTTTACTTTATGATATATTGGAAAATTTGGGATCCATTATGTTTAAGCCATTTTGTAATGTGATTATGCAATCCACGAAATTGTCACTATAGATTCCCCTTTTAAGGATGCATATTGTTGAAAGTAAAAGTTGATTATCTTATTTGTAAGTGATTATGCATATTCGGTCAAAATTGATCTTTTTTTCGAGGGGAAAAGGATGACTATCAAGGTTTGTGATTGTCATTTAGTTATATGTGTAACAGAAATCGTGTACAAAGTGTGGGGTCAGAATATGTAGGGAATACTTTGTCCATTTGGGAGGTTTATCTAGGGAATATTGAGGTACAAAATACAACATATAAAATGCTTGATGCATTCATGAAAATGAGTTCCCCATGGGTGATTGTGAGGCTTTGCTCTCTTTAATTATGGAAACTTATTTTCTCCTCAGTTATATTGTTATAAAGACAAGCATACACAGATGATAATCCAAGATGAGAGTCATACCTTTTCAGTATCTTGCAAAGACTGATTCATGAAGAGACCGCTTTCTTTAAGTTGTCGAGCCAATACAACCATTTCATCAGTCAAATCTTCTTGTAGTTTTCTGATGAAAGAAATGAACTAACATGAGCTTAAAGAAGACATGCAATGCATTATCATCCATTTAGCTTTGGAGGAGAAGTGTGTTACTGTACGTTTAAGTGAAGAACTAGCACAATGCAAGTCTAATAGCATCAGCATTAATAGAACCAAGCAAATTGTTTAATGTTTGTTAATTCATGTTAAATGGATAAAAATCATCACATGCTTTCTCATTTCTATACATTTGTGCAATAATTAAAAAATTTTAGGAAGAATTCAAATTTTACTGTTTTTAGAGAGAGGGAATTCAACATTTACTGTTGTACCCATGAAGACATATATGCAAGAATGTGAACTTGGAAAACTAAACGATATAGAAGTTGATTACCACAATGATATCTGAATTCATGGAATTAATGTGTCACAAAATTCTATTGGAGGAGTTTCAAATGTTAAGGTATAGAAATCATTAATTTAGAACCTCCTATAATCAAATTTTTTAACCAACCAACCAACCTCCAATTTTCTTCATTGATGGGATAAGGCTTTGTTGTTGTTGTTGATGGCTCCCATCAAAAGGCAAAGAAGTTGACCATTTTGGTCGAGTTATTTGGGAAGGCTTCTGGCCTTTTGATTAACCATGTCAAATCTTCTCTCATTCCTTTTGGCATGATAATATATTAGCGTTCTTCCAATCACCTATTTGGGCCTCCTCTCTCCGGTCGCCACATTATTTCCAGGGGTCCAATCAACCCTATGTGTATATAACGAAGAGTTGCGTGCACTTTGGATAATCCTTATATATACAGACAATACATATAAGCTAGACAAATAGGGATGATCATCATAAAAAAATCATGAATCTTCCCCTTAATTGTTCTTTTGTTTCAGGTAATAAGACAAACAACAGATATAAAACTTTAACTAGATAATTGATTGAATTTCCCAAAAAGCGAGATAAAAAATTCAGAAAGAACATGCAAATAGTTACATGTGACCCACTTTGGAACTCCAGCTCGAGGGGTCTCTATTCCCAATTGCTTTAGTTGTTCACTCAATGTAGTGATACACTCCAAAAGTTAAGTAAAGCACTCAAATTACCATAGGCAAATAGAAATTTGTAGAGTATGCGAGCTCTCAAAATACACAAATTTAAAGTAGATAGAAAATATGGTATGTTTATACAGTGTAGACACACATGAATCTAGATAAAAAAAAAAACTTTCATTTTAGATTAGATAAAAGTTGCCTATATTGATCATAATGGAAAACAAAATCTTCTTAGAACCCTAGATCATTCATTAGAAAATCCAAAAGGCTGTTGAAAAATAGCTTTGCTTTTATTCAAATGAATGAATCACTGAAATGCGAGCCTTTCTCATATAAGAGAAGGGGGAGGCCAATAATTTACTGCCTCCAACTACAGCCTTGGAAATATGTTCATTCCACAAATGATAAGAAGTCCTATCCAGGGTTTTCTGGGTACGCAATGGTATCTTCAACGGTTTTAAGATGAGTTGGATGTCATGAAGCTCGCCCGAAGTCGATGACTAAAAGTGAGGAGGAAGATGCAGAGGAGAAGAATAAAACGAAGAACTGGCGGCAACAAAACTAAAGAACCATTTCTATTCAAGAAGAAAATGAATTACAAACTATTGATCCAAAATTACAACTAATCAGAAGCTACAATCATCTATTTATACCAAAACTAAACTTGTACAAAGAAGATTAAACCTGTATTATTTGCTGATAACCTTGTCGCCAACTTCACACCATTGCCGGAGGTGAAGACCATGTTGCATGAACTCCAACACGACCCCACAAGTTGATAGTGGGGATAACCAGAGATAATCTTCGCCAAACATTGGCCAGAAGTAAAACATAATCGAAGATGAAGCTGATGACACGCACAGCAACAGAGATGATCCAAGGACGAGTGCGAGCTCCGATCAACATCACATACCTGCTGGAGAAGCTTGCGAAAGCAAACTGAGCTCAGAACCACTCGCCTTCCGGAGGTAGAATGCACGAGGCCGAAAACAAGGAAGAAGGAAGAAACTAAAAACATGATCAGAGATCGACACACAAAAGAACATGAAGTTGATGTGTGGATCTCACGATTGCCAGCGATGTAGAAAAAGAACAAGAACCAGAAAAAGAAATTAATCTTGTCGGCAGTAGCTCAAAGGGGAAAAATGAAAGAAAAAATGAAAGATGACGGACGAAGAAATAGAATCCTGGGAGAAGAAATCGAAGATTGCAAGACACAAGTGTCAACTATCCAACGAACTACGGAGTTTCGATCGTTGACAACGACGTCGACAACAACAACAAGAAACTGGAGGTTAAGCTCCAATCGGTAAGAATTCTGATGACAACGCTGGAGTAAGCGGAATGCCGATAACGGACATCAAAATAATGGAGGATGAGCAACGATCAATGTGAAAGAGAGGAGACGAGACTCCAATAATTCCCTTGTAGGGATCAAATGTGACGATAATGTTAGCAATATCAACAAGCCGAAGTAAGGAAAATGGTGACCACACCGCCGTGGAAGAAATGAAGAACAAAAGAAGACGTTGAAGAATGTTTGATAGGCGACGTCGAAAACACAAACCGTGAAGAAGTTGCCAGAATCGAAACAACGAAAAAGGAAAATGTAGAGAAACTGGCAATCTCGACCATGCCGAAGAAGCAAAGTTCATAGCCAGAATAGAAACAAGATGAAGCCGAGAAAGAAGTTTGATCATCGATGAAAGAAGCCGAAGTAGAGAAACTCCGATCGCTGATCTTGATGTCGGCAAACAACAAAGCATAATCTTGATGTCGACAAAGAACACACGAGCTCGATCACGATCTGCATCATCGGCCGCAATCTAGATATCACCTAAGCTCACGGAGATATCTCTGGCTATGAAGAACTTCAAAGTCACAGGCGAACTTCCGACATCAACAGAGATAGAGCGGGCGATGAAGAGGAGATCAACAGGATCTTGAAGGTCGAGGCTCTCATACCATGTCAAACTATGAGCTCGGATGAAGCTCGCTGGAAGTCGACGACCAGAAGTGAGGAAGAAGATGTAGAGGAGAAGAACAAATAGAAGAACTCGTGGCAACAAAAGTAAAAAACCATTTCTATTCAAGAAGATGAATTACATATTGAACCAGAACTAATCAGAAGCTACAATCACCTATTTATACTAAAACTAAACCAGTACAAAGAAGATTAAACTTAAATTATATGTTGATAACATTGCTACAAAATAGAAGAATGACACAACACTCTGCTATCGCCAACTTCACACCATCGCCGGAGGTGACGACCATGTCTAATGAACTCCAACAAATGTCCATATTCGTTTTTTTACTTCTTTTTTTAAAAAAAATGATAAGAAATTCCATATAGATTACAAAACCCATAGACTTAGGCCATGTTTGGATCTTTTGTAAAGAAATACAAAATATCTTAAATCAGTAAATAATAATTTAAAAATGGATTACAATGTTATTCATATGAACGAAAAATTAGCGATTCCATTTTGGATTAACTCAGGCCTTATACAAATTGATAATGCAAGTGTGCAATGGCAATCTAAATTTCCTTTGTGCAACATATGCAAATTTTCACGCTACTCTTTCAGTCTTCATCTACAACAATTAATTATCAACATGTGTAATATGAGACTAGGAAATAAATTGTGAAAAAATAAAGTAGTCATTAATAACGCGAAAGATGACAAGATTAGCAATACTCCTTAATATAATCTCCACATTTCTTGCAAATTAAGAAAACAACTTACTCCTTTTACTTGAGTGAAGAAAGGCAATAGTGAACATCTTTGTTTATTTTTTCCCTTTCGATTTAATTTCGTACATAGATTGGCAAAAACTGAGACACATTAGGAAAATAACACACAATGCATCTCCCAATAATGTCAACAAAGAAAATAAATAAACAATTAAAATATGGAATCATGAACTACACAAGTTATGCAGTTCATTAATAGTGAATACAACTAGACCATAGTAGATCATGAATCCTTTTGATCATCAGCTAACAGAAAGCAATAATAAAATCCTTTCATAAAGTTTAGGGTTCACATTCCAAATATAAGTAACTAATATGAAAACCTAAGTTTTTAGGTCAAAGTCAACATAATGGTAACCCAATTTCAAACTTAATTCAAATGTGAATTACCACACCTTGTCAATAAATAACGAGAGTCATCTTCACCTCATTACTGATTGCACCAAATTTACACCTTGTCAACTAATTCGGACGCGCATTAGAACGCTTTGCCAAAAGGATGAAGGATCAGAAGATGAGTTAAATTTTACAGAGTAGAGGTTTCCAAATCGATAGCCCTTACCCAGTGGCCTGCACCCCATAGGAGGAGGACAGCGAAAGTCGAGAAAAGGAGAGAGAAAATGCAAGAGGCAGTGATCAGAGTAGTAGAGCGGATACCTGCGTGGCTTCTCGACCGTTGCCTTCGCCGCTACTCGTAGTGCAGACTGAATTGAACCAATTTTTAATTAAATTAAAGTGTAAAAAAGGTAAAAAAAATGATTAAATAATAGAATGCTAATTTTAAAAATAATAAAGCAATTAATATATAATGTTTCCTTAAAACTTTTGCATAGAAAACAATGCATGTGTTAATTCCATAAAGCACGTGTAGTGCAATCATTAAATTAAAGTTTGATGATGAATCTCCTCAAAAGATAAAAGTTTGATGATGAATCTTGAAATAGAAAGTTAAAATAATTTTAATTCTTTGATGTTATGATGACATCATAAAAAAATTAAAATGATCATCTCAATCATAAATCTACGCATATGAATATTTTTTTGTTTACACATCCGTATATTCCTTTTCATATATTATTTATAATAATTTTAATTTATCCTAGTATTGTTTAAGGCTTTGGTGAACAATTTTCCTTCATTCCTCTATTTTACATTTTCTTTTCTTCACAAATTTCTTAACTTGTTATTAGTTTCTTGTATTAATTCACCATCCATAACCTACTTTTTATATATTGTCCTTTGTTTTCTATTCCCCCCACCCCAAAAAAAACTTTTCCGTATAGATTTATATAGAAAAAAATAAGAAAATATATATATATATATATATATATATATATTACATGTCCCCCCCTCAATTTTGGGCTCGGTCCGCTCCTGCCCACCTACCTTTGTAAATTATAATTTTTTTTCTTGTTCTTGGTTGTTTCATATATTTTGCATTTTTTAAAAAAACTTTTTTTAATAAAACACATCTTGTTAAAATGATCCATCTTGGTTTTTTCGCAAATCTAGTTTTTTTTCCCTACCAATCGGACCGCTTGCAAGTCCAATCAGGATTTGCAAATACTTATTTTGAAATGTTATTTAATATTATATTGCAAGTCTAATCTTAGTTTTTTTTCGTAAATATTATATTTAATTTTTTTTCCTGATCCCCCTGAAATGTTAGTAATTCTTCAGCCATCAGAAATGGACTCTGAGCCTGTGGATTTTATCTCTCTCTCTCTCTCTCCCCCCTGCACTCTCTCTCATCTCATCTTCCCCTTCTTCACCTTTGTCCACATCTGTGTCATCCTTGTTCTGACCCCTTGATCATCACTTAGCGGCATTTGGCATGACATGCTAATTAACATTAATAATTAACACCATAGTGTAATTAACTTAATTATTAACTATATTTGAATATATATTAATATACTTTTAGAGCACCTTATATTTTGAAAGGATCTAAGTGCATCTGAATAATTGAATCGTGAATGATTAAATTTTATCAGTTAATATTATTTAAGTGTGTTACGATATTATGAAAGATTAATCTCATATAATGAAATTGGAGCATTTGTTTTAGCTCCAATAATTGCTCTACACCTACTCCAACTTGAAAAAGGTCCCCCACCCGCCCACCAATGCACACAGAGTATGCATCGCAATGGACGCAGTGAATGAATGAGACCTTTCTTTTATTTTTTGTATTTTAATATTTTATTTTAAGACATTTTTTTCGATACATGTAATAATATGGTTTTTCGTATTATTTTTGACATTTTTATTTTAAGTCATATAGACAATTCGTTTCTATTGATGAAATATTAGAAGCATTGGAAATTAGTCGTCATAAGTTAATCATTCGTAATTTTTTTTACACTTTTCATATATCGATAAAATTGTTAATCGAAAAAAATGTCATGTCTATAATTCGTTAAGAAAAATGTATCCGATTTTTTTTTATAATTTCGAAAACGTATCTTACCTGCCGGACCTCTTTTATTTTCTCCTACAATTATTATAATTTTAATTTAATATACGAAATAAATTACATGATTCAAGTTGAAACTATGAGCACGTCTTTTCTTCTCAGTTATCTTTTTTGTTGTTTACATCTTTTTTTTAACGCCATTGTTCATTATTATTTTGTTGATTATTAAAATACGAGGAGTTATCCTGATTTTAATTGTGATCTCTTTGTAAAAAGAAAAATGTTCGTGGGTTTTGTATATGTTGTTTGGCATACATAACCAATTTGATTAGAAGATAATAGTTTCATTAATAAATAATAATATGTAATTAATAAATTTAGTATAATTGCTTAATAAATATAATATTTGCACCAATACATACCTATAAAATGATATAAGTGGACACACACATAGAATTCATATAATTTATATTCTTAATGCATCAGAGGCATTTTTATAGCATAATAATAATTAATAACTTCATTGTTTTCTGGAATATATTAATTTATTTTCCAATAACAAAATTTCACATAAATTGAAGAAAAGTTAATCAAAGTAAAATAAAATTGTGTATTTACTTTAGTTTGATAAAAAAATAGATTAATGAAAGTATCCCTACAGTATTTAATCTTTTAATCTGAAATGAATTTTACCAAATTCTTAAAGTAGAATTTTGATTTAATCAACATATTATACTATACTGAATGCTCTAATAAAATATATTATCAGATTTTTATCCGTGATTAATGCTCGGAGGCACTACCCCTAGACAAAGGTAGCCATGCACAAATTTTTTCCTTAGTTTCTAATGGCGAAAATTAATATTAATTCAAACATATTATTATTATATTTAAGATATTTAAAGTTTATTTTAAAGCATAGATCTATGCTTTAAAATTTTTAAATTTTTAAATTTTTAATGATCTAATTATCTAGATAATTAGATCATTAAAAATTTAAAATATTATTTACATATTGAATATTTTATTGCAACGTATTTTAGATTCTAAATCAAATATAAGTTTAAAGTTGAATAAGAAATAAAAAAAATAGAAGGATTGGGACTTCAATTGGTAGAAAAAATTTAACTCGACCCACCATTGATTGAATTGTTATCAAATCGATCTAACAAAATTTTCACCGGTTTGGCTCGATCAACACTCTTAATACTAATAAAAAATCACGTACATAAATATATCTTAAGAACGATTTAGAGGTTTTTCCCCTAGAATATAAATATAAAATAAATCTCTCTTTTTCTCTCTCTCTATATATATATCGATGTCACTATATATTTTGTACTTGGACTAAGATGAATCATATCTTGAACTCTCTCATTTTTTTTTCAATATTAGCATAAGATAGAATAAACTCGATTAAAATGATGTCACTTGAACCTATTTTTTAGGTCCCAATATTTGACACCCTATATTTTCTTTTTCTTTAGTTTGAGACAAAAGTGAAAACTGTGCATGAAACATCCAAAAGTTGACAAAGGGAGGCCACCCGAGTTGTGATTGAAGACAAATTTTTTCTTCGTTGATGGACGCAATTTGTGATGACACACAGTATTCATCCCAGGCAGGCCCCTCTCTCTCTCTCTCTCTCTCTCTCTCTCTCTCTCTCTCTCTCTCTCTCTCTCTCTCTCTCTATGTAAACTTTGAATTTGTATATAAATGACGAGCTCTCTGGCCCCTGACGATGTGCACGCTTAGTTCTCCCATCTTCCATCTTCCTGATCACCTTATCCTTTTCTCCTGCTGAACACGTATGTCCAACTCTCCGGCCCTCGCCGGAAAACATGAGTAATCTGAAGGTCCCAAGGGCCAAGGTCGTGTTCCATCAAATCTACGACAGAGGTTAATTAGGTTCCAGTGCTATCTAGCTACCTTCGACCTTCTCTGTGTGCGAGTGAAGGAAGAGAAAGAGAGAGAGAGGCCATGAAGGATGTGAAGGGGCCGAAGGCCCTGCTGCTGAAGACCCTGGAGCGTTGCCGGTCCATGGGGAGCCCCCGAAACAACAACAGCCGCAGTGGAGGGGGAGGCGGCGGGGAGAAGCGGCGGCCGCTGCCGCCGGAGGGGTGCATCTCGGTGTACGTCGGGGAGGCAAGAGAGCGATTCGTGGTTCGCACGGAGTGCGTGAACCACCCGCTCTTCAGGATGCTGCTGGACGAGGCCGAGACGGAGTACGGCTACTCCACGCCGGGGCCCCTCGTGCTCCCCTGCACCATCGACCTCTTCCTCAAGATCCTCTCGGAGATGGAGCAACTGGAGGAGGAGGAGGGGACGTCTGCAGCATCACCTCTCAGTTGCAACTTCGCCCGGAGGCCCTCCGGCTACCACCTGCTCAGCCCGGCGCGGCCGCTGGCTTTGGGCCGCGTCTACTAAGTTCAGTCGGTGTCCTGTCGGCTTCATGCATCGATCTTTCGTTTCCACTTCGATCGGAAGCTGTGACGTACTTTGCAGTTCCATAAAATATATGTGCATGTAGATTTGAGTCTGTTCAAAAGACGTAAATTAATGGAGACGATTTGAACTCGTCAGAGCGGTGGTACCCTTGTCTGCTGTCCGGAAAAGTTGCTTCAACACTTGTGTTCTTGTTGTGTACTGTGTTCATCTTTTCAGAGAAAAAATGGCGTATATATTTCTGATATATCTTCTTCGTATCAATAAGAAAATGTACAATTCCTGTAACTTCTCTTTCCTGGCCCCTTTTGGTTGCACCTTCTTTGTTCTTGGATTATCAGCTGTTCTTACTCCCACTTATTCCTGTATATTGTTCAGTTGTTTGATCAGGAGAGAGGTGGGGGGGTAAACAGCAAGTGGAATTGATCAGCAAAAGTACATCTGCTGACTTGCTGTTGCTTTTTTTCTTCATCTCTCGTTATTGACCCTGCAATTTATTGAAGATAATCCAATCTTGCAAGCCCATGTATATATATATATATATATATATATATATATCTTTTATTCTTAACAAAGAGCTAGAAGTAAGTCATGCATGACACCATGAGATTTGTTGGCGTGCATCTCTGCAAGCAAGTGGTTGGGTATTGACTTGCTCTCTGAGATGTCGATCCACAGTTTCATCCTACAAACAATTTACGGCTGAATGTTACAAACCGCCCCGGAACGTTGCAGTCCACCATTCCAATCAGAAATAGCTGAAAGCTCCCCATGAGGTAAAATCGATGCCCCACAGCATGACTCATGTGATCTCTTTGGCCAAAGTACCGAGCATGACAACTGTAGTTATCTGTTCACAGAGAGAGAGAGAGAGAAAAAAAGAATAATGATATTACGAGTAGTCTTTTACACGTAAAGATACATTCTTAAAAGTTCATGCCTGTTGAACAGCGATTACTAACAACACAAAAAGACAGAAAATGTCAAAAATGAAACCAAATAGGCAGGCGACATACGGCAGAGAAAAAGGTCATGATCATGCCTCATTACATCACTAGAAATACTGGATCACCATTGAGCTCTTGATATCCAAACTTTGCCCTTGGCAGTCACAGGAGAACATTTATGGCCCTTCCTTCTCTATTGGCCATGGGACAAGAACCAGAGCACCTACCTCATTCACAAGCAAGGCCTCTGCCCCACGCAGCAGGGGATGTAGCAGGGTAGGGCACAGCTCGTCAGCCCTCACAGGAAACGGCGTCTGCAAGCTGCTTGAGGCCTGGAAAGCGAAGTAGGAGAACAAAGCAGAGAAAACACTCGGAAAAGCGACTAACAAATTAATGCGACATTGGAGAGATGGATATTGATCACAGTGACACCATCTTTAAAATTAACTAGAAGTGTCATAGTGATCTTAATCTCGTAATATTAATATAATAATTTCAACATTAAAAATTTTATATATTTACGATAATAATAATTAATTTAAATGAAGTTTAATATTTTTAATATGTTTTAATGTGATTTTACATAAGAATCAATATAAATATGATTGATTGAGGTGTAATTTAATATTTAATTGTGGTAAACTTATAAAAAAATAATAATTATTTTAAAAAATATATTTTTATTAATAGGTAAAATTAGGGGTGTAAGGAAAAAATTGAAAACCCGAAAATCTAAAAAATCGACCGGACCAACACAAAATTTTTAGATTTTTCTCCATTCTAAAAAAACCTAAGCGATTTTTAAATTGAATTATTTCCTTTAACAGTCCTGAGCTATAATTTTTTTGTCTCTAATCCTATACTATAAATTTATAAAATTTAGTCTCCAGATCTAAATTTGACACTTAGGCCCTTTAGTTAAATTTAATTTAAAGTTTGTTAAGTTTCTTTTATCTAATAACTGTGAAATAATATTTTTACCCTTTTAACTTTAATATGAAAAAATTAAAAAAAAAACTTCGACATAAATATAATGTTGTGTAAAAATTATTGTTATTAATTAGTACTTTTACTTGTGTTGATTTTTTTGTTTTTAAAATATTTTTATCGTAATATGAATGTAAAGGTAAAAATGACATTTCATAATTAAATTTAATAAAATTTAGTTAAAAATTAACAAAAGGACCTAAGTGTCAAATTTTAATAAGTTTGACGACTAAAATTTGTAACTTTATAGTTTAGGGTTAAATGTGAAAAAAATTATAGTTGAGGGAGTGTTAAAGGAAATAATCCTTTTAAAATTAAATAAACCATTCGAGAAGACCGATGAGACCTACAATACTAAAAATTTATAATATATATATTGATATTATATTCTAAATATTTATAATATATATAAAATTACTCACTAACCATATTATTTATCCTATAATATGTATAGGAAATTAATATAAGCCATAAATAGCACTATTACAATATATAATATGTGAGTGTCATTTATGAAACAAAATATCTATTTATATCATTAATATTTTTTATAAATATAAAATGTATAAAATATAGGCCCGAAAACACAGGTAAACATTTTAAATTTTTAAAAAATCAACCAAAATATATAGAATAATTTTTTAACGAAAAAATTCACCCGAACATGCAGTGATTTCACCCTTAAAATTTTAACTCCATTAACAATACGTATTATCGAACTTTTATATATTCTTGGTGAAGGGGTGATGCCCGTGAATCTAACATATATTGCCTGTTTCACAAATAAAAAGAGATATAAGTTTTTTCTAGTTTTAATGTTTTCTAGATCTTTTATATATTAACTAATGAAGGGGTGGTATAGTTAGATATGCGGTAGTAGAGTATAATGTGTCATAAAAAATATCATGTTTGAATAGTAAGTTGTAATAAATGATATTACGAAAAATGTGAGATTTATTTACTAAAAATTAATTTTTACCTTTTATCATATATAACAAATTGTAATGAGTAATAAATATTTACTACTTTACCACTTAATTTATTTTTCTCTTTTATTTTTTTTATTTTGCCTATTTTCTATTTTTATTATATTATTTATTTTTTAACTATTTTATTCATCTATTTTAAAAATAAAATATTATATATATATTCATATAAGATGAAAAAATAATTTATTAATATGAGAGAGATGGTTTAATTTGATAATGAGATAAAATTGGTAACAAGAGAAATGCTTTTATTTGGTAATAAAAGAAGGATTAGGGATTAATTTGGTCTAAATTTATTTATTCCTTCTCATTTTAATAATTTGATGGAATGAAAAAAATATGATATTCGAAGAGTTTGACTATTACATCCCACACCTCTTAACTTAAATAAAAAACGTAACAAATATGATTTAACTAATTCCATTCATTCATATTCTACCCCATCACTCCAAATTTCTCAACCCTTTCACAGTTAACTAATGAAGAGGTGGAATAGGGTGGTGTAGTGACTAGTGAGGGATGGGATGATAGAGCATTAGAATGTCCACGTTAGAATAGTAAGATGTAAAAAATGATGATTCTTACTCTTTAAAATAAAAAAATAATAGATAAATATGTATTCACATTAGAAAAAAAAAGATAGGGTTATTTTCTTTAACCATCCATAAACAATCGCGATTTTTTACATCTAACTCAAATTACGAACTTCATTTTTTGGGTACTAAACTATCATGATTTTTTTAATTTGATCATTCCATCCAATTCTGTTAACTTCTCCATTAATTTTTATATTTCGATTTATGAAAAGTCCATTATATCCCTGATTTTGATGTTAATTCATTTTTACATAAAATAATATATAATAACAAATATAAAAATAATTGCGTGTCACAAAGGAGTTGCCACTCCCAACGACCTCGTCGGAGGTTGCAGGGAGGGAGGGTCCCCTTCCCTGCGCCGCACGACAAAGGGGGTGGTGTCGCTCGCTTCCCTACGATCTTGCCAAAGGAGAGCGAACCCCCCCCCCCCCCCCTCCCCCTCCCCCCTATCGCTTGTGCAGCATTGTGAGGGGGAGGGGGTCACCCCCTCCTTCGTTGCGCCGCAGGGCGATCGCCCCCCTCCCTTTCTCCCCTCTCACCCTCTGCGCTGACATGTGGGGGGATCGCTTCTTGCGACCTCGTTAAAGGTCGCAGGGAGGGGGCGACTCTCCTCCTTCCATGCATCGTGTGAGCATAAGGGGTCGCTTCCCGAAGGTCGCAGAAAAGGGGGGGTCGACCTCTCCTCCTTTCCTACATCGCGCGAGAGCAAGGAAGGAGGGGGGTCGCCCCTTTACCTGTGACCTCCGACGAGGTCGCAGGGAGGGGGTGACCCTGCGTCGTGCGGCGCAAAGACAGAGGGGGGGGGGGGGGGGCGCTCTTTCCTTGTGACCTCCGGTGAGGTCGCAGGAAGCAACGAACCCTCCCCATACATGACTATTTTTTAAATTTATTTTTATATATTATTTTATGTAAAAATGATTTAACACTCAAACTATGGGTATAATGAACTTTTTATAAATGCAAAAAATAAAAATAACATAGAAGTCGACGGAATTGGACGAAAGGATCAAATTGGAAAAATCACAATAGTTTAGGTACCCAAAAAACGGAGTTCAATTTGGGATTATATGAGAAAATTCACGATAGTGTATGAGTGGTTAGAGGAAATAACCCAAAAAGATAATATATCAATGAATGAGAGAGAGGGATGTGATTTAATTTGGTAAGAAGAGAAATAATTTCATTTGATAATAAAAAAAAGAGGTTAATTTGGTTTAAAATAATCTATTCATCCTTATTCCATCAATCTGGTGAAATTAAAAAATGTGATGTTTTAAGGACTTGGCTATTCCTTAAATGTGTGTTTGGATTGAGAAATATGAAAGGGCGTGGGTGAAATATGAGGGAATAAAATTATTTAAACCATGTTTGGTTACATTTTTCATTTAAGTTAAGAGGAGTGCAGTGGAATAGCTAAGTCATTCAAATACCACATTTTTCATTCCACCAAATTGATGAAATGAGGATGAATAGATTATTTTAGACCAAATTAACATATTTCTCCTTTTTATTTCCAAATGAAATTATTTATCTTCTTATCAAATCAAACCACCCCCTCTCTCTCATATATTATATTTGTTCTAATATGAATATATATATATATATATATATATATATAATTTTTTATTTTAAAAGGTAAGAATGACTTTTTAGTAAATATAAAATTTTATTCAAAATAAACACAAATATACTATTGAAAAGTAATTTAATAATAACATAATGTATTCAATCAGGTCGGAAAGTAAAACCCGAATACGGTCCCATACATCTCGACCCGATCGGGTCTCAAAGAAATGAGACCCTGTTCTCACTCAATCATCCATCGGGTCAAGAAAAAATTCGAAAAATTTGGATCGGTGCAAGCGAGGGCGACCAGATCATCCCGGTTCATGCTCACTCATAATTAACGATTATAAACACTTTAAATATATAATGAAGGATAAAAATGACTTTTATACAAATAAAATCTTTATTACCCCACCCCACATCTTATATAATTTATTATCCAAACATGAACTTTCTAATGACACACCACACTTCACCACCCCATTGCTCACCACGCCTCTCCACTCATCACTCCATTAGTTATTTGTCAAACAAACTCTAAGGATATGTTTGGATTGAGAGATATGAAGGAGTGATGTGAAATATGAGGGAATAAAATTAGTTAAACCATGTTTGATTATATTTTTATTTAAATTAAGAAGGGTGAGTGAAATAGCTAAGCCCTTCAAACACCATATTTTTCATTACATTAAATTGATGAAATGAGAAGAAATAAATTATTTTACTAAATAAAATTATTTCTCTTCTTACCAAATTAATCCACCCTCTCTCTTTCTCATTAATTGATATATTAATTTTTTTCTAATATTAAATGGTAAGAATGACTTTTTAGTAAATATTTTTTAATTAATATAAAATTTTATTCAAAATAAATATAAATATACTATTTAAAAATAATTTAATACTAATATAATATATTCAACCAAGCCGGGACGTAAAACTCGAATTCGATCCTGACCCGACCCGACCGAATTTCAAAGAATGAGATCCGATCCTGACCCAATTATCTATCGGATCGGAACAAAATTTAGAAAATCCAGACCGATGCGAACGAGGGCTACTATGTCATTCCGATTCATGCTCACTCCTAACTAATGATTATAAATATTTTAAATGTATAATGAAGAGTAAAAGTAATTTTTATACAAATAAAATCTTCTTTATTTCATCTCACATCTTATATAATTTATTATTCAAATATGAACTTTTTAATGATATACCACACTTCACTACCTCATCACTCACCACACCATGCCACCTCAACTCCATTAGTTATTTGCTAAACAAATCCTAATCTTCAGGCAAATGCAGGTTGTGCCTGAGTGTTCCCAATAAAATATAATTCATTTAACATAAAGTGAACAATTTCATCAAAATATAAGAACGAAATATTCGGTTATTATCACTATGGCCGTGCCTCTGTTCGAGCAGTCGGTCTCACAAAAAGACAATAATAATAGAAAAGAACGTGATTTAGAATATGACTTTTTTTTTACATGCTCTAAAAGTTATATATTCTTTTTGTTTTATATTGTGTTTAGATTGGAACGAATAAGAAATTATATAAATAAAATTAAAATAAATAATAGTGATAATATTATTACACGTGTTTTATAATAATTCATTTCTTTAATGTATAATTCATTATTAATTACATAGAAAACAATGGTATACGCATATTAGGGATAGGATATTCAGACTAAGAAAAAACTGAGGCTTTCCAAATTTTCATATTGACTAGCATTCTAATGGTTGCTTAATTGCACTTTGAAATAAATTAATGTGTTGTGTTTATTCCCAATCCAATTAGTTTTTTTACGTATATTATTACTTGCAGTAATATATACATTGGTTTAATGTAGGTGTAAAGTATAAACGATTTTATTAATATTTTTTTATATATTTATTCATTAATATTCAGAGGATAATTGATAATAATAAAAATAAATTTATAACGTAAAAAGTTATACAAAAATATTATAAAAAATAGTCAAAAAGTTATAAAAAAGCAATAGCTGGGGTCGGCCTTATGGGCCAGGCCGAACACAACAGGCCGATCCGGAATCTTTTCTTATCATTAGTTAAATACCTAATTTTAATCACACTTTTCGCACCCGCTCGAAACCTTCTCTGTCACTCGTCCTACTGTTGCCAACTGCCGGCGGCGTCGGTGGCCACCAATTTCGGTCGGCGGCGATGGCATCCTACCGGATCCGAAAGTACTACTCAGATCTCGATCTGATCTGAAGTTGTCTTAGCTTTCTCCCCTTTGGCTCCAATGGCCAACGACGGCTGCCACCACGTTGAACTGATCAATCAGTGGTAACTTCTAGTCTCTCTCCTCTCAAAAAACTTCTACTCTCTCTCTCTCTCACTCACACACATGCGCGCGCACACACACACTGATTCATCCAACGTAGATCTTGTGTCGGTACGCCGTGGTGTGGTTCTGTTCTTCATATAAGATCTCAATCTTATGATACCTCCTGTTTCCTTTCGTCGAGATCTGTGAGGCTAAAATGGCAACACAAGCCCTTCGAGATCTCAACGTAGTTCCAACGACTGCGTTGGACAAGTGCAGTAAGCCTTGCTTAGAGGGCACTGGCGAAAACGGACATAAACCGCAGAGTACGAATTCAGAATCCTTTTCCCCCGCTCCCGTGAAGGAAGACCATGCTACAAGTAATGGTGCAGAGACGGTGAGTGCAGAAGTCGAGTACATAGAATCGGAAAACTTGGCGGACCTTTCGGATGTTGATTCCACAGTCAGCGTACGTATGAACTATTCTTTTTCAGAACTTGCTTGATCTTACTTGCAATACACCTCAACGATTTTGAATGATGCTCTTGTTACAGACACTCTTAGAAAGATTAGAGTCGAAGGACTGGGTTTGTGTATGTGAAGCTCTCAATAACGTGCGCCAATTGTCCATTTTTCATAAGGAAAAGCTGATTGAGATGCTGTAAGTGTTTCAGTCTGTTGAACTATCAGGAGAGGTCTTTATTTTATGCCAAATTGAGGATGATATTTGACTATGACTAGTTGCTACTTGTTGCAGAGGACTTGTGATTCCACTGGTGGTGAAGTCGTTGAAGAATCCAAGAAGTGCCGTCTGTAAATCTGCAATTATGACATCTGCTGACATCTTTAAGGCTTATGCTGATTTAGTTATTGATATGTTTGAGCCCCTGGTAGGCATCCATTTTTTCCAAGTTTTGCACTGCATATTTGGTATTTCTATGATATTCATCAGATGGTGTGTTTATCTGCTCAATTGTTGAACATTGGTTTAAGCACTTCTGTTGTCCCTGGATTCAGCTTATGCAATTGCTCCTGAAGTCATCACAAGACAAACGTTTTGTTTGTGAAGCTGCTGAAACAGCTTTGATTGTGATGACTAATTGGATATCACCAACTTTATTGTTGCCAAAGTTATTGCCTTATCTCAAGAACAAGAATCCTCGGTTACGAGCAAAGGCATCTATGTGCATCAGCAAGAGTGTACCTCGACTTGTAAGTGCCTACTTTTTAGTATTAGGTTTCTGTTGTCACTTCCCTGCAGTGAAAGAAAACTTTGCTTAGGATAATTATGACCCAAGCTTAGATATGCTCATCTGTATTGGAGCAATGACTTAACAAACACAGGCCAAAGGTTACATGCCCAAGTGGATTGAACTTAATTTGAATGAGTCGTCAAAATATTTTACCTTTTTTCAAATATACCTTTTCTTTGAAGTTTTTGCTGAATTTCAAACTTATTCATGGAATATGAAAAAAAACATTTGTAACCTATTATTCCATATCTCACTCATTTGTTTTTCATCAGTACTTTTGTTTTTGGAAAAATTTCATCAGTACTTGATCGAAAAAACTAAAGTTCAAAGGCTAGCAATGGATCTACCAAAACATCATCTGGTAATGATGTTTGTGAGCTTTACATTTCGAGTGGCTCACTGATACTAGCTTATGTGTAAGATTAGTATTTCTCAAAATATTAAGGGTACATCTGGCAATCAAGTTTGTCCATCATAAATTCCTATTATGTGCTTGTTCATGCACGATTTAACACAGTGTCTACATTTAATTTCTGAAGGTTCTTTTGTGGGGCATTCAATTGGGGGCTTGCCAAAATATTTTTTAAAATATTCTAACATGATTATAGTATGCTTATCAATTAACACGCCCAATGCATGCACCTTTTTTTTAACCATATTTGACTTTCCTTTGTAGTTTACTATTGATGATCCTTTTGGATACATAGGTGCTTTCTATTTTGTGTAGTACTGCTGGTTCAATCTGACATATTTCCTTTTTTTTGAAGATCAATCTGAAAGATTTCTGTTAACGCACAATGTCTCGTTCATGTACCAAAGTCAGATAGGATTCTGCAGATATTAATTTGACATCTGGACATTGCATATCAAAGACAAAATTTATACATTTCCTTTAATATTATTGAGGTTGATGCTCAGGCGTCTCCATTTTCAGAACCTAGTATTTGTAGACAAATCTAGTTTAAACTGAAATGTCCATCAGATATTATTGCAGTGCTATTATCCTCTGATATTATTGTACTAAAACCTTCAAGGAGCAGCACTGGTTAATTTGTTATGTGCCAAGATATTTGTTTCGAGTTGTACCTCAAGCTAGATTCATGGATCATAGTATATATGCAAGATATATAATCGTTTTTGTGTTTTGTAACTTGTTGCTAACAGGAATAGCAATGAGTTTGATAATTTCACGTACTAGACAAATGTCTGTCTTTTAAATTTATTTTGTTTCCATCTCTTTTTTCATGCGGTCAATTAATAGTCTCAACTTCCTGAATGAGGTGTTTTTCCCTTTTTTTATTTGAACAACCATTGCTTCATTCCTTCTTTCACACGGCAACAATGTGCATTCCTTCTAAAAATTGTATCAGGTGCATTTAGTTCAAATTTGTGGCTACATACAACTAGTCTGTTTGCCTCTTGAAGATACACGATAGCCTTTTCAAGTGTGCTTTTTCTGCAGGGTTTACAGGGAATAAAAGAGTATGGCATGGATAAGCTGATCCAGATTGCTGCATCTCAACTTAGCGACCAACTACCCGAATCTAGAGAAGCTGCTCGGGCTCTTGCCATGGAATTGCAAACCATATACTCGAAGTTGCAGAACCCACCAACCGAGCATTCTCCAGAATTGGTTGATGTTGATTCCTGGGAAGCCTTTTGCCATGCAAAGCTGTCTCCTTTGAGCGCTCAGGCAATTCTTCGTGTGACCTCTCCTGCAAAAGAGGGTCTAGTTTTGGGTTGCTAGCCCATGGGGAGCAATAGTATTTTTTATTATACTATATTTGGCATTTCCACTCTATTCGTGCATTGGTACCTTTTGTAAAGTTGTCACCATAGGAATAGTTTATTCATATGCGCCATTTATTGATGTGTTCTAATAGTTTATCCCTTTTGTTAAGAGTTACTTTTCATATCGAGTTTGATAGCTCTGGTTCCCACATCATTATATTAATCATTCTCTCATATTGGTATTCGTTCACTGATTCTTAATGTCTCCTTTTGCCGTCGGTTCAATTTTTTTTTTAACTTGTTGACGTTCAAGTCACATCTTTCTTATTATTGCACCTATTGTTGCTTCAAGTTGTTTTCTCTTATAGTGTTATAAACTAAGATTCTTCGTCAGAAAGAATATAAAGTTTGTTGCAAATGCTTTTTCACATTGGAAAAGAAAAAAACTCAGTGAGTTTGAGTATTTTGTTCTTAGGTGATGGAGGACAAGGAAGTTCTTCCAATTTAGAGGTATTTAATTTGATTATCATAACTAGTTTATTTTTCGTAACTTGGTTTCGTTCTTTTCATATTTACATTCATAAGTTTGTTTTCGATATCAACGTTGTCTTGAATTGTTTTCTCCATAGTACAAGGAGGCCGAAGCCTAATATAAAAAAACAAGTCCGATAAAATAGAAAATTGTAGAGAGCTTATTTCGAAGTAACCCAATTGTGACATCAACCACCACGGACACGTTATGAATTCTTTAAATTAATAGAAAAAACCGACTTTTTAAGCAAGCCATAAATTTTAATTATTTGTTTCTGCTAAAATCTCAGAGCATTACATATAATCCACTAATCTGATGTCATTGGAATTTTCACTGTCTATTAAAAAAAATGAAATTACAGATTCCAGAATGAGGTCAAGGCCAAGCTGATTCCTTTGTATCCCAATTTTTTTTGTATTTGTACTTTAATAACGTTGCGAGAATATGCAATTATTAGACTTAAAAAATCATTCGCTTATCCCAACTAATCTCTCCTCCTTTCCCTTGATTAATGGCACCTAATCTTGGTTGCCACGGGGGTCCACGTGCCCCAAACATGTGCCAACCTCTTTCTACCCTTCTCAGTTTTGTTTCGTGGCGTGCTCCCCCTCTCTCCTTTTTTTTTAATTTTTTTAAAATTTATTTATTCCCCCTCTTGTTTTCACGCACATAAATGTGACACATCCCGAGCTATCCATCCACCGCCGACAAGACGACAGAACTTGACCGTACCCCCGCCCCGATCCAGCTCACCTCCAGCAGCTCTGTGGACCAACGATCGCACCGGGTCCCACCTACGCGCTCCCCTCGCCGTCTGGGTCTTCCGGCGGGTCCGAGTCTCCCGGTCCCGCCTTCCCCCCCCCCACCCCCTCCACGTCACCCTGAGTCGGCCGTGTCAGTTTTTTTTGTCCCTTCTGCCGTCCGTTCTCGATCGGACGGCGGCCGCGCGCGCAGGCCGCAGAGTGCTCCTCTAGGCGGACGGCCGCACCGGGGAACCGGGGCAATGAGAACGGCGGCGGCGGACCGACGTCGGGATTTCAGACCGGCCCGCGAACCCTTTCTTTCGCTTGCGCGCCTCTGAGCGCGCGCCGCGTGTCCGCGTCGAGGTCTTCGGGCTCCTCACGGGGCTCGCTCCCGACAGCTGTGCAGCGGCCGAGGGGCGCATTTTTATTTTCCAAAAAAAAAGAAAAGAAAAGAAAAAAAAGAACTCGGCCCCCCGGCGTTGCGGGGCGCACTCGCACGAGTGCGTGGGTGTGCGGTCGTCGTCGGGCTTATATATTTTAGCTCGCTCGAACTCGCGCTCGCCAGTCGCTACTCTGTGAAGCGCGAGGGGCGTTCGACGGTCGCTCTCTTCTAACCTCCTCCCATTTTATCGATCGCGACGGCGGTGTTTTGGCCGTCTCTATCCGATCTCGACCTCCTCCTCTCCCCCCACTGTTTCATTCCTAGGATCGGATCGAAACCGTCGCGAGAACGCTGGCGCCGGAGCTTGGAAACCATCGCCGCCCGCCGGTACCCGCCAACCTTTCTCCTCGTCCTCTCTCTCTCTCTCTCTGGTCGTGGTCGGATCTCGATCAATGCGGCCGGTTTCTTGCATTGCGTTGGGTTGCTCACCGATTCGTATCGTTTTCTTTTTCATTTTCTAATGATTTTATCTTGTTCACATGTAGTTGTTGTCTTGCTACTGTTAATTATTTTGTTACGGAATTTGGGGCATTGATCTCGTCGCATATGATGGCATTGGAGATTTCGTGTATATATAAGGAAATCTAAGAGTCTCGGTGGAAATGGATGAACTCAGTTGACGTGAATAGCACGAATTTAGGGAGATTCTTTATTCGTGTCATGTTGCTGAGAAGAAAATATTAGTGGTTTGTGGAAGGTAGGAATGAACATTATGTCCAACATACTATAAAAAGGCTCAGGATTTGAATATACTCTATTATAGTCAAGGAATTAATATTTGAGTGGAGAATGGAAACTAATGACATGTTTGAAGTTTCAAAAGCAAAACCAGTTTTTTTAGCTTATCTCATTTGCCATCTTTTAAAAGTTAACCTTTATAGTTTTTCTTTCATTTCTTTTGTGCTCACTGCACAGACATTTTTACTCACGTTGATATTACTGTTTCTTGTGATCAATGTTTACAGTTTAGGCAATGCTGCATGCATATTGTGTAGTACTGTACTCATTGGTTTTCTCAGTACTCCTGCATGACGGCCCTTCCTTGTTACGTGTAATGTTACCTTGTGCAGATAAATCCGATCCACATGGGATCAAATGCGGTGGAGGAGCAACTGGAAAATGCAGGTGGATTTCATTTTACAGGGTTACACTTGAACAATTCAGGACCTATGGTTGCACAGGAGCTGCCATCTCCAGCAACACACGAAGGGTACAGAGAACCCTTTATAATAGGTTGGTATTCCCATGTAGAGGTGACGACAACCAAATGCTAAGGATCAATGATTTTAGCTATTTTGTGGTTGTCTTCTGAAATCATCTTTATCAATTCAAGCCCTGTCATTTGAGTCTTATAGTAGAATTAGAATCTGCGGAATAAGGTGGGTTCATGTCAAAACTTCCTCACTTATAATGGCAACACATCAACGCTATTGCACTTGAACCTTGTATTATAACCAATTGGAAACTTTGTCTTTTGGCTTCATGTCAAAAGGTGTTGCTGGTGGGGCATCTGCTGGGAAGACAACTGTCTGTGATATGATCATTCAGCAACTTCATGATCAACGTGTTGTCCTTGTTAACCAGGTACTAACTTCCATAATGTTATGTGAGCTAACATCTGAATATAGCCATGTGTTGGTGGAGTGATTATTTGTCAATACTTTGAAATGAAATTGATGCCTTAAGTTTTTTCTTAGTACATTACAGACGTGATAGAAGCAGGGTTAACACTGAAAATGAGTTTTCGAGTAAATAATCTTTAAATTTTCTTCTGTTTGAAATTATCATTTCTTTTACCTATTTAACTATAGCACTTGCCTCTATGTGTATGTGTTGACTTTTGGTAACTGGTAACCTCATTTTCAGAATTGAGTTATCCTTTTTCTGATGTTCCCTATCAGTTTTTAAAGATACAATCACATTCATGTATGAAGGAGTTATGCTGTTTTTATGCTTTTTGATCCTCATTAGTTATGCTGGGTTGCTTTGCCATATATGTCATCACGGTCCTTCAAATGCCCTACTTATTTGCTTGTCCAACTTTATGCAAGATAATTTTGTATGCTTGATTGAACTACTTGTTTGTTCCTTGTGGTTTGCTCACAGTAATCATGTGAACTAATATGTTATCTCGCTATATATAAATTTCTAAAAGGGAGTTGTGATGTGGCAGGAATCATTTTATTATGATCTAACAGAAGATGAGTCGACTAGAGTTCATGAATATAACTTCGATCATCCAGGTAGGATCATCGTGTTCGATCTCTCCCATTACTGTTAATTATATATGGTTATCTCTTCTTTATGCTTCAAATAACAAATGGTTGCTATGTGCCAATTCACTTAGTCATTGTTACTCAAATCTTGTCTAGATTACCATTTGTTTTATGCACCTATAACATTATGAGCTGGAATTTGTTTGTTTCCTTCATATAAAAGTTGGAACATCATTATGCATGCAGGATTTAAAATTTTATCCCATACTTGATCATGGCAACTTATGATTTATCTCTACAGTTTAACAATTCTTGGAGAGACTCATTGCACAGTGTGAACTATGAAGGCATATATTATAAAAGTGAAGGTCTAAGCAGCGTTTGAGATTTTCCTAAAACGAGATGAAGAAGTTTGTTTTCTTAGTAACATATGAAAATCTTGTTTTCTTTGTACCATAAGAACTATGCATATGCTTGCATTGCTAAAACCATCCCCTGTACTTGAATTAACAATTATGAAAGAGAGTTTGAACATGCTACTACAAAACTGGGATCATGCCCGGCGTATTGGTAACAAGGTTTTCTAATACGCGATCATTTTCACATAGCCAATTTTTAATGAAACAAATCAATATTTTATTATGTGATGTGAACTTGACATCCAGAACTAGCATTATTTTCTTATGACTAAGGTTTAAAGTGCCATTGCATCTGGGCCCTTGGGCTGGTATCCAAAATAGTATCGTGCCATGAAATGTTGACTCTGCCATGGTCTTGAAAGATGCTTTCTGTGAAAATCACAGCATTATGCTATAACTACTGTTTTCTGTTTTAGTTATATTAAACCCTATGCTTTAGCTGGCGCCTGGCAGGGCCTGAAATACTTGAAGGTTTAAACCTTAATATTTTTTTGTGTATTCTTAAATTTAGAATTGGGTGCCACTATTGGTACTCCAAAAAATACCATTGCCACTCTTTTATATTAGTGACATTTCTACATCTGTCTAATAAAATGAAGTGGCTATAGTATTTTTGCAGTGACAATTGTGCCATCCTTTAGAATTATTTGCAATTGTTGATAGTTTTAGTACTGTTTAAGAAAAAGATCTATATAAACATTGTGTATTTCACATTTGTTAAACTAATATCATCTTTCTATTTGGTGCAAAACTAAACTTATGTATAAATGAATCAGAAATTTTTAACAGACCATCTAACCTATCTAGCAGACCGAACATGTAATATTTCCAGTCTGATTTCTTTCCTTATGGAAGTGTACATTAAATATTACTTATCTACCTATATTTGCCCAAAAAACATTCAGGTCGTCAGTATTATCCTTATACTTGTAAATCTATGAAGTACCGAACATGTAATATTTTTTTCTGTGTCTACAGCTTTTAGTACTATCTCCTTATGATAAAATTGGAGATTACTGAAAATTGATGTGTATGTTATTGCATGTTGAATAAAAACTTGCACACATATCTACATAAATCTATGCTTGTGTGGTTTCTTATGAAAAGTTTATTTGCTTTCTCAGATGCCTTTGACACTCAGAAGCTGATTTGCTGTATGGAGAATTTGAAGCATGGTCTAGCTGTTGATGTTCCTAACTATGACTTCAAAACACATAAGAGCATATTGCCAGCAAGGAAGGTACTGTAAATATTGTATGAGATTTCTTGTCACACTAATGATTAGAGATATCCTCTCATTTGGACTTTTGATTGCTGATCTTAATTATATGAATCCTTAGAAAGTAGAGAGAGGACACATCTCAGCTCTCAACATGCTACTAGTAAATGTAGTTCAAGATTGCTATTTGACTATTAGATGCTTAAGTTGATTTTCTTTAAATAATATTCCTTATTCTAGAAAAAAGAAATCCTAACAATGACACCCTTCAAGTAGGATGAACCAAGAGTTTTTTTTTTTGAGGAGAGAACCAAGAGTTTCTGAATCTAACATGATCAGTAAAAGGTTTCGAAGGACTTGACATAAAATTGGAAACTTTATCGATATTGCCAACTTTATGGTTGATAACTATGGCACATTTCCTTTTAGGTTTGCAACGAGCAATTGGTCGCACTTGTTTTTCTTAACCTTGTTTTATTGTCTTTGAATCAAAGATAATGAAGATTATATACAAAAATATCTATTTGTTATACATATTTTAAACCTCGCTAGATTGGCATGTCCTAACCTATGTAGTTTCAATGTGTTCTCAACAAATGTGGTTGAGTGTTGAGTCCACACTACAATTTTCTCAAACTCCTTTGAGCCAATAGCCTTTATTATGCCAACTAACTTTTTGTATAATTTCTTTGTTCATTTATTTGTTTCTTTTCCATTGTGAGAATATCCTTTTATTATGAAACTAGCATAAAAATTATGCATTCCTAGACCTCAAAGACCAAGAAAAACTCCAACTTGTTGACAAAGTAATTGTTATATATATTATATATTTTAAATTTTAAGGTATAATTTGCCAACCCCCCTCCCCCAATTAAACTAAAGGTCATTGCACCATATATTATTTGTTAGTTATAAATATTCAATATTATTTTATAATTTATTATTTTTATAATATGCTTTGGCCCCCCTTGGAAAAAATTTTTGGTCCGTCCCTAGATCCCTGCAGTGGTCATTGCCTTCTTTTATAAGCAAATTTGTGATTTTTTATAATTGTTCTCATGTTGAAACTTTGATAAAGGTCAATCCTTCGGATGTCATAATTTTGGAGGGGATTTTAGTTTTCCATGATCCACGTGTTCGAGAAATGATGAATATGAAGATCTTTGTTGATACAGGTAACAATTCTTTCTTTCCCTTTTTCAAAGAGGTTGCTACTTGGGAGTACCAATTGGGATTTACATATGCAAATAGATGATGCACATTCCAGTGCATTTTAGTTTCCTAATTGGCTTTCCATACATGAAAATGTTATGGTATAATTTTGCCAATTAGAACACACATTTTTAACTACAAGGAATAACGCGTTATTTCTTTATCACTTTCATGATGGAATTATCTAGGAATAATCATAAGTCACTTGAAGTACCTTTTTCAGCGTCTCCAAGTAGTTTTGTTAAGAAATTCCAAATTTTCCACTTATTATGCTGTTGAATAGAAGAGTCCTATTTATACTTGAGATGAAATCCCTTTTAAAATCTGACTACATAGTTTCACATCTTCTGTCATCTTGTATTTTTTATGCATTTTTCACTTACATAAATGCATGTGCAAATGGAAAAATCAATATCCTTGAGGTTTTTTTATTTGCATATATCTATCACTGCGATGCAACTAACTCTTTGTTGGTCATACTGAAAATTATTTTTTTTTGAGGGGGGGGAAGGATGAGCACCAAGTTAGGGTGTCATACTGAAAATTATTGAAGATCAGTTTTGGTTCTTTTCCCAAAGTAATATCAAAACAAAAGAAATTTAGTTAGCTCATTGTAGTTTCAGATGTTTTTTATTCATTTTACATAAATACACATGCAAATGCAAAAATCAATCTCAGTTTTTTTATCTACATGTATCTATCACTACAATGCAACTACCTCTTTGTTACAACAACAACAACAAAGCCTTATCCCACTAGGTGGGGTCGGCTACATGGATCATACGACGCCATTCCGCTCTATTAGTAACCAACTACCTCTTTGTTAGTCATATAGAAAATTATCAAAAGTCAAATCTTGATGTGACAGTTAAGTTTACTCCAATAAAAGTTGCACATGTAACAAAATTACTTTCACAGATGCTGATGTGCGGTTATCAAGGAGGATAAAGCGTGATACTGTTGAGAAAAGCAGAGATATCAAAACAGTATTAGACCAGGTTAGAAATTCTTGATATATACAGTATTATTTGTGACTTGCAACTACGGATTCTATGATAGTGTGAAGCTAGGCAGAAATATCAAAAAGTGCTAGTCCAGGTTAGAAATTCTCGTCATATAGAATATAATGCTGTGGTTTGTGACTGGAATTGGTGGTAGCATATCATCTCTTTTTTTATTAGTGTGTCTTGGATTTGGATAGTATCATTTTCGGGTATCCACACCCAGTGGTGTTTTTTTGGTCTTTGGCTTACACGTTTGCACATCTCAGTGCTTTAAAGTTCTAACAACAACAACAAAGCCTTATCCCACTAGGTGGGGTATTTAAAGTTCTAACACGAAGAATAAGAATCCTTCTTTCGGCAAGGAGAAAAAAAAAGAGAAAATACTGTGAAGATTGTGGATTCTTGATGGTTTTAGACAACCTATTATGTAATGTCAAAGCTTCAGTGTCGCTCTCTGTTGTATTATTTGCAGGCAATGGCTAAGAAAAAAAATTTTTTTTCTGGAGAAGGGCACACATTGTTATATTAAAGGTCACATAGTTGATTCCCTAAATTATTGGTTTCCTCTAAACTATGTGATGGACTATTAAGGCTCTAACTATACGGAACTGCACGATACTTCTCAAAAAAAAAAAAAAAACTGCACAATACTAAAATCTGACTAGTTTTTCAATATGGTAAAGGACCTTGCTACCCATCTAGAAACATGTGGATAGGGGTGTCCGTCCACTGTCTCTTGTTCCACTACATGCTCATTCTTTTGTATGACTATGGGTATCTAGTAATTTAATATTTTAAACAGTTGATAACATCTAATTTTTTTTTGCAAGGTGAGTAGTTTGGGTAGTGTGTGTGTGAGAGAGAGAGAGAGGTCATAGTGTAAAAACCTTGGATTAAGGTGATATTTTGTTTTATTTCAAATGCCTCTGGAAATCAGCTAAAATTTTAAGCTTTAACATATTTGCGAATTCATCAGCAATCTCAAGATATCCAAATTCAACATGACTGATATGGTGGAATGTCTTCCATGATGAAGTTGTTAGGTCGCCTTCTTGATTTTCAAACGTGGCATGGTGTATGACAAGATTTGATCAGTTCATATGTTCTAGGCATATTATCAAACTCATCATGGCTGATACATACTCAATATGACTGATACAGTAGTATCGTGTTTTGATTTTGAAATATGGCATGGTGTATGATAAGATTTGGCATCAGTTATTGGAGTATAACCAGATTGCAATATGATTTATTAAAAAACAGAAGACAAATCAATTTCATTATTTTCATTTGGTGCATCTTGATTTCTGTATATGTTTGTTTTTCCTGAATGTGCAGCAGTTTGCTTTATTTTCTAGAATTGGCTAGCAAATTCTAGTAATCCTTTTCCCCTCAAAGAAGATGGAAAAAACTTTGTAGGTAAGCGTTCACAAAAAAAAATTAGTAAGAACTTCATAGACATGATAATTAGTCTCACAAGGATGCCTTTAATGTCAAGTGACTTTTCTTGATTGGAATATATTACTGGGAAGTATAACACTCTTCAGAGAAAGAAAATTAGAGACATTCTTTCTTAAAATAGAGCACATCTCGTTTAAAAGAAAATAGAGCACATCTATAGAGAATGATCAGAAGACATGGAGTTGTAGGCCAAGTAATTAAGGAGATTCTTCTCCTAAAAAAACAAGGATCAATCATTATACATAAGTAGAGTTACTCTACTCTAGATGGTGGTTATGCAGCACATCCTGTTAAAATCCATTTGTGATTACTAACAACAAAGATTAGTTTACATTTCCATAACTGCTCCTGGTATGGGTGTAAGTAGGTTGATTGTGTTCTTGTGATATGAAACAAGAAACCTTAATTGGTCACGTTGGATATACCTTTTCAAGAACAAATGAAAGTGAGCCATCCTGGTGCTTGTACAAAATGGTTTCTCTTGTTATATTGTTATGGTCTTTTAAATGATTGTGCTATTGTCCTTTTCCTGATGTTTATTATCAAATTTCATTGTATTCATAATGACTCATTTATTAGTGCAGTACTCAAAGTTTGTAAAACCTGCTTTCGATGATTTTATACTCCCAACAAAGAAATATGCTGATATTATCATCCCTCGTGGTGGAGACAATCATGTTGCAATTGATTTGATTGTGCAACATATTCAAACAAAACTCGGTCAGCACAATCTTTGCAAAATATATCCAAATCTCTATGTTATCCAATCAACTTTCCAGGTACTCAAATCTTTACTTTTAGTTAGTGGTACCATTCAAAGTTTCTTGAGATTTTGATAAATCTGTTTGCAATTAATCTTAGTGATTTCCAGTTTTGTGTCATTTTAATGTATAGAAATGTGCTGCAGATACGTGGGATGCATACACTCATACGTGATGCCATAACATCAAAACATGACTTCATATTCTATGCTGATAGATTGATTCGCTTGGTCAGTATCCTTTTTGAATTGCCGATATTTTCTTCACATGTTGACAATCATGTATATTTTTCTTGTAATAGGTTGTTGAGCATGGGCTTGGACACCTTCCATTTAAAGAAAAGCAAGTGATTACACCCACTGGTATGTAGTTGCAGGCAGGGCACATGACTTTGCTTGCTAGGTTATTAGCTGTTCCATCTTTCTTGCATCAGAGCTCAAAGTGTTATTAAAATTCATAAAAGTTTAAATAATTAAGTCTAGAGTTCAATACGGGTATTGCAATAAATAAGTCTAGAGTTCAATTGGGGTATTGACTTGTAAACTATGATAATGCCTCTTTTTTCTTGTCCTTTCTTTTTTTTTCTATTTCTTGCCAATTTTGTTTCTATTTTTCCCTGTTAGTGAAGTAGTGGGCCTTAGCATGCGATGCTTTCATTATCAAAAGCAGATAGATGCCTTTGTCTTTATTTGTAGTGGAATATCAGACGACTATTATTTTTAGTCTTTCTTTATTAAAATTCATCGTTGGTTATAGCATTTATATCATCACAGTACAAATGCAACTTGCATTGTCACTTTTGTTTATTATCTGAGTAGCATATCTTGTCTCTTTATTTTACAGGGTCTGTTTATATGGGGGTAGAATTCTGTAAAAGACTATGCGGTATCTCTGTGATAAGAAGGTATTATTTATCATAATCAATTAGTCAATGGCATTCTAACTTTTTCGACCAAATAAAAATGGCAAACTAATTGCTCCGATCATTTTGTCATCCTAGCAATTGCTAAGGTGTGGAACTTGGCATGGAAAGTGTGAAGGCCTTAATTATTGTTGTGTAGAAAATGAATAGATTATCATGGCGAAGGTTTCTCAATAGATAAACATACTATTACTTGAACTCCCTTTCCCAATATTTTATTTTACCATTGTGATTCAATTAATTTGAGTTGTTTAATGCTTGCGTTTCTTATATATGTATGAGATCAGCGAAGATGTTTGTGCTGATGCAGTGATGTATATTCTACCATGATGCATTATCTGATATATTAGGATTTTAGTTTGTGCCCTTTTGCATAGTCTTCTTTTTGTATTCATCAATGCAATTTCTTTGCAAAATTTTTGAATGCTTCAATTTCACAATTAGGTAAATATTGAATAACTATAATTGCATTCTGTTGACCTCCCCCTCCCCACTCTCAAATCCATTCTTCTCATGGGTGGTTACAAATGATTTAGCACATCACTCAACTAATTATTCTTTCAGTGGTGAAAGCATGGAAAATGCTCTAAGGGCTTGTTGTAAGGGCATAAAGATTGGAAAGATTCTTATTCATCGGGAAGGAGATAACGGTCAGCAGGTACGACAATGCTCCTGGATATTTTCAGAAGGATGCTTTTACTTTATTTCTGACTGTATGCCCATTTTGCAGTTAGTATACCACAATCTGCCAAAGGACATCTCTGATAGAAATGTGTTGCTTTTGGATCCTATATTGGGAACAGGTTGGTTGATAGCAGCAGGATATTTTCTTTGTGCTTTCCTTATATCAAGGGTGCCTTACAAATTGCAGATGCACTTAGTTCTCATTGGCATTTGTTGTGGTCCATCGTGTTGCAAATGATATCTCAAACTTTCCTTACAGGAAACTCTGCTATTCACGCTATTTCTTTGCTCTTGCAAAAAGGAGTGCAAGAAGCTAACATAATATTTCTGAATCTCATCTCTGTAAGCACAATTACTAAGAGAATATTTTTATGGCTTTTCTGCTATTGAACGTATTGTTCTCCTCTAGAGCTCCAGCTTTGACTCCTCAGTAACAGAGCTTACTGCAAGCTTACGTTACTTCCCTTCCAATTACAGGCACCTCAAGGTGTTCATGCTGTTTGTAAAAGGTTCCCAAGGATCAAGATTGTGACATCAGAGATAGAATCTGGATTAAATGAAGAGTTTCGTGTCATTCCTGGGATGGGTGAGTTTGGGGATAGGTACTTTGGAACAGATGATGATTGATAGACAACATTCTCATTACAATTCAATAAGAATCAGTAAGTTACTTTATCTCCTGTTCTCTTTTCTTTTGATGACTTGTGCTAAATTTGGCTTGGATGATAAGTTGTTGCATAGGTTCTTAGGCACACATGATGTTCTTGTTTTAAGTCATAAAGAAAGGTATTGCCATGCATGACGACTATTGCCAGCAGGCTGCAATCCATCCGAAGAATTTGTTACATCTCTTGATAGTCGTTCTATTCACTCTCAAAAGAAAAGTACGTCTGATACAATTAGGTGATCATTTTGATTGTTGAGTCAATGCCATCTTATCTCGACCCCCTTCAACTTTAAATATTAAAATGATTTAAATGGTTCACTTGAAATCAATTGGTAATTTTAACATTAAAACCAGTTTGTTAGAAGTGGTTTCTTTATCAGCATTCTCATATATTTCATTCATGAAAATGCTATGCATTATATCATGTAGATGACCCACAAACTAAAATTGAAGAAGCTCTCCACTGAAAAAATAGCCAAAGACACAAAAAGGTGATGGTCATATTCTTGGATGAAAAATCAGCACGGATATTGTTGTCTTCTTTAGAAGATAACGTGTGAAATGTTTTAGATATGGATGGCAGCTCACTCTTTTCTTTTTCTGGTTCCGTTAATATTCTAATGCAAGTTCAAGATTTTGCTTTCTAACCAAACAAGAAATGATTTATTGATGTCAATCTAGAAAATCGATGCGAGATATGATTTTTTTTTCATGATTTATGTTCATATCTTATGCAGAAGGGATGATATTTTGTGCAATTGAAGATTATAGGAAACAGGTTGCGGGCAGTTTTCAGGATTTCTCTTGATTCATCCACCCTCCTTGGCACCCGTACGGCTCATGAAGTGTTACTAAGCATTGAGAGAAAAATGTAAACATGACGTTGTAGCACTTGATATCATCTGCACCCTTTCTTAAACTAATTTTGGTCCTCTATTATGAGCTCGCAATTATAAATAGTAAACATAGCTACTTGGTTCTCCTCTATTCTTTCCATTAATCCAGCAGAATTATTTCATATTTCAAAAACTGACTAATGAAACATAATCTTCTTCGTAATTATTTCATTTTTATGTTGCAATCTCTTGGCTTTTGTCTTCTCGTCGATTCGATCATAAATATATATTTCTTTCTTGGTCATCTCGCAACTTCAAGTATACAGAAAATTAAAAAGGATGATGCAATACATGTAAATTTGCTAGTTTGTTTCAAATGAATTATTTTATTTATTATTTACTGAATTCAGTATCTGGATTTCGTTCATTTTGAATAGTTTTTTATTCTAATGACAATTCTATATTTCATATAATTGTTTTACATTTAAATATTATTTCCTATCAATATATATATATATATATATATATATATATATATATATATATTACCGTCTGACGTTCTTGATGTTATCTCTTATGAACTGGCGTTCCTCAAGTACCAAACTTGATAGGAGGTTAATGATCTGCTGACGCTTATTTTTAATGATTTGGTTAAGTTAACAATAATTCATAATTAATAATAATGTTTTTATAGATGATGGACTAATTTGAAAATAAAAATATCATTTAAGACAAATTATTCGTAAACATGGAATAGTCGTATATATGTTAAAATGATTTGATGATGAACATAGAATAATTGATTGATATCGATCTCGATCAAATTTATTACTTAATTAATAAAATAAATTACTATATATTTATTTTATTGATTAATAAAAAGGAGTGTTAATATATACATTTTTTCTAATAAACTAAATTAATATATACTTATTTTAGTAAATAATAAAAAAGAGTGTTCATATATACTATTTTTTTCTCATTTGAAGTTAATGAACATCCCCTCTTGCGACTCCGTTTAGCAATACTAAAATTAACATTTCAAATAACGTTTAGCGATTTAAATATTATTTTTTTGTTTGATAAATGATAAAAAAATAACGTTTCATTGAAAATATTTAAAAACTACTTCAATTAGCTTTTAGCATTTAGAGGTTAGCATTTTATAAATTTTTTCAATTTTACCTCTATTCAAATACATTATTTCTTTCTAACTTATCTTATTATTTTCTCATTTTTATTTTATAATCATTTAACTATATTTATTTTAATATTCATGCTTAATTAATTGTAAATTATTTATATGTTAACAATGGATAAAAAATATTTTTTCAATTAATACTTTTATATCATGGGCGCACTATATAAAAATTATTGTCAATATAAATTTCTATATATTTTAACAAAATAATTAGTTGTAAAATTTTATTTTATTTAATTAAGATATAAAAATTTAATTCATTTGTATTATAATACAATTTGTATAATGCTTAAATTAAATAATTTATCATATGTCTGATTATGTCATTTTATATTCATCAACTAATTCTATTACTAAGTTTATTAAATACTTATTTGTTATAACCTCTAACCGTTAATCATCATCTGTTATTCGCTATCCGCTAGTTAATCCATTATCCGCTAGTTAAATCAATATCCGCTTGTCAAACCGTTAATAATGCATAACATAATCTACGTCTTGATGTGTTGATCGGATAATAAGATCTTTTTTTTTGTGATAGTATGTTTGAATATAACCATTTGATAAATTTCATATTAATGACAATGTTAATAATAAGTTTAAATGTACATTCAATTTTTTTTCTCAATTTCAATATTTCTATCTTTATTCTGTAGGTTAACTAATGAACGGATCAAAGTATTTTATTGATATTTTTAAATATACATTTTTTTCATTTTTATTAGCAGGTAATATATTTAAAAGTTGCGCCACAACTATTTTTTCGCAACCTTGTTCCAACCTTTTGGTGCAACATATGCACAAAATAGTAACAACTATCAATCAAATAACGGAAAAAATCATATATGATATTTTTCAAATATTTTTTTCTTATTAGATCGCAAGCAAGTATCCTATATTTACATAGATGAAATAATTTACTTTTTCACTTTAAATATTTTTATTTGACGAAATTATAATATATGTGAGAGACCTATTAGGGTGAAATCAATGCAATCTCATAATTCCAAATTATTAAATTAGTATCATACGATCAGATTAAAATAATATCAATTTGAGTATTCAAAATTATAAATTGCATGGACCAATGAAATTTAACCCCACATTATATTATATATATATATATATTCTTTTCTCTAGAATATTATTATTACCCTTTACACTGCGCCTTCTCCTCCGCCGAGCCACTTCGCAACTCCGACTGCTCTCTCGATTGGCTCTGATTCCGCCGTCTCTCCGCTGCTGGACGTTCGTTTCCTTGGGATTCTTGATCGTCTTAGTTCCGTCGCGTGGCCATGCGACGCTGCTCCGCCGCCGGCGGCAACTTCGCATGGACTTCAGCGAGCTCCTCCTCTCCTGCGGGAGCCTCCGCCTCGCTCGCCCTCTCCACTCGCTCCTCCTCGTCTCCGGCCGCTTCTGCAGCGTCTTCCTCTCCACTAAGCTCCTCAACCTCTACTCCCGCCTCGGCGACCTGCCCTCCGCCGTCCTCGTCTTCCGCCACGCCCCCGACAAGTCCGTCATCACCTGGAACTCCGTGATCTCCTGCTGCGTCGCCCACGGCCGCCCGTCCGAGGCCGTCGCCTCCTTCCGCCGCCTCATGGCCGCCCCGGGCGTCCGCCCCGATTCCTTCACCTTTCCCATCACCATCAAGGCTTGTCAGGATCTGAGCGAGGGCACGAGGATCCACGCTCTGACCCTCAAGCTCGGCTTCGCGTCCAGCGTTTTCGTTTCGGCCTCCTTGGTCCACATGTACTCGCGTTTACGGTCGACTGACGACGCGAGGAAAGCGTTCGGGGAAATGCGGTATAGAGATTTGGGTTCTTGGAACGCCATTATCTCTGGGCTCTGTCAGAATGGTAAGGTGGCTGAGGCTGCCAAGATTTTTGAGGAGATGATGCAGGACGGAGTGGGCATGGACAAGGTCACCGTTTCAAGCGTTCTGCCCGTTTGTGCGCCCTTGGAGAACCTCTTATTGGGGATGTGGATACACGTCTGCTGTATTAAGCATGGACTAGACTCTGACTTGTTTGTATCCAATGCACTGATCGACATGTATGCTAAGATGGGTCACTTAGAAGCAGCACAGCGAGTCTTGGAGGGAATGGAAACAAGAGACTTGGTAACCTGGAATTCTATTATATCTGGTTATGAGCAAGCTGGGGATGTTAAGCATGCACTTGTTTCCTTCAATGAAATGAAGGCGAATAAAATTCAACCTGATCTTTTGACTCTCGTGAGCTTGGCTTCCACAGTCGCTCAATGTGGGCATGATCTGAATGGTAGGGCAATACATTGTTATGTCATAAGAAGGGGATGGGACTTGGATGACATAATTGTTGGCAATGCCATAGTTGATATGTATGGAAAGCTGTCGAAAGTTGAAGCTGCATGCAAACAATTCAATAGGATGCTGATAAGAGATGTTATCTCTTGGAACACCATGATCACAGCTTATTCGCAGAATGGACTTGCTAATGAGGCAATAGAAGTTTATGAGCATATGCAGAAGTGCGAGAGCATAACTCCAATCCAGGGAACACTTGCGAGTGTTTTGCCTGCGTGCTCCCATGTTGGAGCCTTGCAACACGGTATGAGAATTCATGGACAATCAGTTCGAACTGGCCTCTTCTTGGATGTTTATGTGGCCACGTGTCTCATAGACATGTATGCCAAATGTGGAAGACTGAATGAAGCTATGCTTTTATTTAATGAAGTCCCTCGAATGGGCACGGGCCCTTGGAATGCTATTATTGCTGGCCTGGGAATCCATGGACATGGTCAAAAATCGGTTTCACTCTTTTCACAGATGCAAGAAGAGGGAGTCAAGCCTGACCATGTCACATTTGTTTCATTGTTATCTGCCTGTAGCCATGCAGGATTAGTGGATTATGGTCAGGAATGCTTTCAGCTAATGCAGGCAGCTTATAATATTGAGCCTTCAATGAAACATTACGCTTGCATGGTAGATGTACTTGGTCGAGCTGGACAATTAGAGGCTGCCTATGAGTTTATAAACAACATGCCAAGGAAACCAGATTCTGGTGTCTGGGGTGCTCTTTTGGGGGCTTGTCGAATACATGGCAATGTTGAAATGGGTAAACTGGCTTCTACTCACTTGTTTGAAATTGATCCAGAGAATGTTGGATATTATGTATTGTTGTCAAATATGTATGCCAAGGTTGGGGAATGGCAGGGAGTAGATGAGGTAAGATCCTTGGCCAGACATAGACGATTGCAGAAAACTCCTGGATGGAGTTCCATTGAGGTGCATAAAGAGGTGAATGTATTCTTCACTGGCAATCAGTCTCATCCTCTGTACAAGGAGATTCAAAACGAGCTCAGAATTCTCTTGGCAAAAATGAAAACTCTCGGTTATGTTCCAGACTTCAGCTTTGTATTGCAAGATGTGGAGGATGATGAAAAAGAAATCATACTAACAAATCACAGTGAGAGGCTTGCTATAGCCTTTGGTATTATAAGCACATTACCAAGAACTCCCATTCAGATCTTTAAGAATTTGAGAGTATGCGGCGATTGTCATACTGCTACTAAATTAATATCAAAAATCACTGAGAGACGGATAATAGTGAGAGATTCAAACAGATTCCATCATTTTGAAAATGGAATTTGCTCATGTGGGGATTATTGGTAGTTTGCTGTCTCATAGAACAGTTATGTATTTATGATTTATCAACATATCATGCAGTCAATTGAATTAGCTCAGGTTTTGAATAACTGGTTTTGCATTCCCCGAAGGGTTACACCAATAAATGCAACAATTGGATGAAGGGAAGATGCCAATGAGACATCATGGAGTGGTTCAGATGAGTAACTGAAAAATTAACCGATTTCTTTCCCTTTTTTGGTGACACTGATGTTCTAACTTTACACCTTACTTTCTTCTTTAAAATTATTATATTCCATGTAATTTTCTTTTTTTCTATCTGAAAGAGAGTATTTATTATTATTATTATTTCTGCACAAGGCTCCATTTTACAAAGAAGGAAAGTGAATAACCACAATTGTGAAACATTGACTGGGCATGGTGCAAGGATCACCAGTGTAAGGTTGGTTTGACTATTTCCCGCTGCTGAGGCATCATTTCTCCGCAATGCAATACAACAAGAGGAAAATGTTGTAGTCACTTCAAGTTCAGATCGGACTATACGCTTATGGTGGAAGGTTCTCTTAATTTGATTAGAATTTCATAGTGAAGCAATCTGCTGCACGATGTGCATTTGGCTATGTGTATCTTCTGCTGTTGTTATTTATTTTGTTTTTGTTAGTTATATATCTATTTATGCTATCTTCTATACGTTGATTATCCTTTTCTCAACCTATTTGGTTGGGGGGTGAAAGAAGGGAAAATGAGGGGAAGGGGAAGGGAGAATACAACAACAACAACAACAAAACTTTATCCCACTAGGTGGGGTCGGCTACATGGATCATACGACGCCATTCCGCTCATTCGTTGATCCATGTTCATAAGATTCGACAGGATTTTATGCTGGCTGTCGGAGCCTAACACAACCCTCCTCCTTAATCCGGGCTTGGGATCGGCTATAAAATATAGGCGGAGTTGGAAGGGAGAATAATTAGTTAATTTCATTTGGACGAGTTTTTAATGGAGGGGAAAGTCCCCCTTAATTCCTTTCCATTCCCTCCAAACATCTCATTTTCTCCCTTCCCAAAAAATAAGGTGTACAGGTGGGGGAAGGTCGAAGTAAACAAAATCTGATTTGACATTATTTAATTAAATTTATAAAAAACTATGTAAAGGGTTCATTCGTCCAAATAAGAAATCAATTTACTTTCATTCTCCTTCCTTCCCCTTCATGTCATCCTCACAAAGTTAATTGTTTCACCTTCATTCTTGATTTTTGTCCTCCAATTTCCCTTCCCCTGCATTCCCCCATCATCCAAATTGTTTTGAGTTCTCTCGAGCCAAGAAAACTTGGAAGACAACTTTAGGCAGCACCATTCCTCTCTAGGATTCTAATACACAATTGTGCAGCACAAGACTATATCTCTTCCCACTTGACATTTTCATCCTGTATTTTTTAACCCGCTAAAGTTAGTTATCATTCAAGCTTAGGCTCTGTTTGGCAACACCAAAATTAGCGTTTAGCAATTCAAACGCTAATTTTTTTGGTAAATGACAAAAATAAATGGTGTTTAGCATTTCGTATGAAAATATTGAAAAGCTACTTCTACTAGCGTTTAACGATTAGAGTTTAGCTGTTTATAATTTTTTCCAATTCTAAGTGGTTTCTTTATCAGCAACAACAACAACAAAGCCTTATCCCACTAGGTGGGGTCGGCTACATGGATCATACGATGCCAATTCGTTGATCCATGTTTATGAGATTCGACATGGTTTTACGTTGGCTATCGGGGCCTAACACAACCCTCCTTTATCCGGGCTTGGGACCGGCTATAAAACATAGGCGGAGTTGGTTTCTTTATCAGCATTCTCATATATTTCATTCATGAAAATGCTGTGCATTATATCATGTAGATGACCCACAAACTAAAATTGAAGAAGCTCTCCACTGAAAAAATAGCCAAGCACACAAAAAGGTGATGGTCGTATTCTTGGATGAAAAATCAGCACGGATATTGTTGTCTTCTTTAGAAGATAACGTGTGAAATGTTTTAGATATGGATGGCAGTTCACTCTTTTCTTTTTCTGGTTCCATTAATATTCTAATGCAAGTTCAAGATTTTGCTTTCTAACCAAACAAGAAATGATTTATTGATGTCAATCTAGAAAATCGATGCGAGATATGATTTTTTTTTCATGATTTATGTTCACATCTTATGCAGAAGGGATGATAATTTGAGCAACTGAAGATTATAGGAAACAGGTTGCGGGCAGTTTTCAGGATTTCTCTTGATTCATCCACCCTCTTCGGCACCCGTACGGCTCATGAAGTGTTACTAAGAATTGAGAGAAAAATGTAAACATGACGTTGTAGCACTTGATATCATCTGCACCCTTTCTTAAACTAATTTTGGTCCTCTATTATGAGCTCGCAATTATAAATAGTAAACATAGCTACTTGGTTCTCCTCTATTCTTTCCATTAATCCAGCAGAATTATTTCATATTTCAAAAACTGACTAATGAAACATAATCTTCTTCGTAATTATTTCATTTTTATGTTGCAATCTCTTTGCTTTTGTCTTCTCGTCGATTCAATCATAAATATATATTTCTTTCTTGGTCATCTCGCAACTTCAAGTATACAGAAAATTAAAAAGGATGATGCAATATATGCCCAAAATATGTAAATTTGCACTGTGCCTTCTTCTCCTCCGCCGGGCCACTTCGCAACTCCGATTGCTCTCTCGATTGGCTCTGATTCTGCCGTCTCTCCGCTGCTGGACGTTCGTTTCCTTGGGATTCTTGATCGACATCGCCTCTATTAGTTCGCCAAGTGTCCACCTTGGCCTCCATCTCCCTCTTTTAATCGGACTCCAGATACTTATATTCGTTGATCCATGTTCATAAGATTCGACAAGATTTTATGCTGGCTGTCGGGACCTAACACAACCCTCCTCCTTTATCCGGGCTTGGGACCGGCTATAAAATATAGGCGGAGTTACTTATGATCATAACTCACGTTGAATTTATCTTTAGATACTCATCATGGCCAGAGATTGTAACTTAATGCCTTTAATTTTTTACCAATGTCTAAAGTTGTTTCTCACATTTTCCTTCTAGTAAATGCTGTTTAGGTTGAGGGTTCAATGACTGTTTCAACGACCCAAAAAACTAGGGACCCATACATTATTGTAAAAGCAAGAGATCTGATAAAGCTTCTATCATGTAGTGTTCCTGCACCTCAGGTATGTAAATGAATTTATGATATTTGTGTAATAAAACATTGCACATTAAAATTTCAAAGTTTGTATTCAGATGCAGCATATTTCGGACCAGTGATCAGAAGTCAAGCAAATGTTAGTGTTAACACATTTTTTTCTCCAGCTATTGTTGGATGTTCCAGATAGTTAATGAGTACTCATTTTCTAAGAGTGTCTGAAAGCTGGCAAATTTGAAGTATAATTCAACCATTCTGGTGGATAATGCCCAACTCGTTACTTTGTAGGCCATCAAGATCTAAATGCAGTGTGATATAATCAAGATAGGAAGCCTGCTACGGAACAAGGTAGGTTTATGCTTATTTTATAATGTTTTTTTTCCTGATTATGAAAATATTCTCCCATTATATAATTTGTACATAAATGTATGTACGTTATTAAGTAAATAGCAAAGTTAGCAAAGAAACTCTTATAAGGTGGCCTATTGAGACAAAAAGTAGAAAATGAGCCTGATCCGTTTCTTTCTTAAGAAAATAAGAGTTTATAAACTAAAGAAAAAGGATGGATGTAGATACCCAACGGAAGTTATTTTGACATTTAGAAGTGACTACATTCCACCGTAGCAGGAATCCTATAGGGACGTGGTTGTCATTATGTATTAATACTCGCATATGTGCAATACTGACATGTCACATGATTAATCATGGACATATCTGTAAGAATCTGTGATGAGATGCATTCGAAACCTGTAATGCCATTTCATTTTACCATTAATAAGAATGGCACATGATCATCAGTTTTTTTTTTCTCAGTCAATCAACATGACAGTAAGGAAAGAGTTGGAATGGGAATTTTCCTTTTTCATTATATCTTCCCATACGCAAACCTGATGAAGATAAGACAGCAGAAATCTTGCAACTTCTTTCATTTGTTTGCTCACATAATACGGGGCAATGCACACCTGCACTCTGCGTCTTGATCACATGCACAAGCCTAAAAATATAGCAGCATACATTTCATTTCATACACCTAGTAGCCTATGCTACACATTACTATATTGGTTTGTTTAACACAATTTGCTAACACATTATTTATGCTTTCGGTTGTAATTTCATGACATTTTCTCTGCGTTCACCTGTTGTTATATTACTTGGTGAAAATGATCTTCATCTTTGGTTCAAGTGAGTTGCCATCACATTTTTCAGGAGCGCTTTGTTAAACGGAGGGAGCGCCTTTTAGGACCCAACTTGTCTACTCTAAAGGTGTTGCATTCTGTTATCAATGTTTCTGATAAATTTCTAACTTCAATATTCTATCTTTTATGTAGTCGGTCCTACGCCACATGATGGCGCACATTTTAATTAATGTATGTTTTTATAGGCAATTGAAATTTTGACTGGGTGCTATGTACTAGTTCAGGTACTCTTCCTTCTATTTAATCACTTGTGACGGTTTTTAGTTGATGTCTCAACCAACTTTCTGTCACAAATTCAGGGAAATACTGTTGCAGCAATGGGTTCATTTAAAGGTCTGAAACAAGTAAGAAGAATTGTGGAAGATTGCATCCAAAATGTCATGCACCCTGTATATCATATCAAGGTAATTTTACTGCTTCAAGAACCGAATGGATCATAAACAAGTCTTTGCTTTAGTTACACATGTAACCTTATGCCGTGTCAGATTTCAGTAACTACTAAATGCTCTTTGTTGTTTGACGCAGATCCTTTTGATGAAGCGAGAGCTTGCCAAGAATCCAGCACTTGCCAACGAGAACTGGGATCGTTTCCTTCCAAAGTTCAAGAAGTACGTACTGTCAGTGTTTTAGCTATACTGACGATGACATTGATTTTGTTTTAGGTTTGTTGATGTTGTTAATTCATCATTTGGGTTTTCTGATTTCAGGAAGAATGTTCAGCGAAAGGAAGTTAAGACAAAGGAGAAGAAACCTTATACACCATTTCCTCCTCCTCAACAACCTAGCAAGGTGAAGTTTGAGTATTACCCCTAGTTTCTCAAGTTTTCCATTTTTCTTCAAGGTGCACATGCACCTTTACTTTCAGAAGTTCCACGATTATAAGAGATGTTTAAGATGCTACAATTAATATATGGAGATGATAAAATGAAAGATGAACATTTTAAACTTTACTATCTTGGAAGCATATGAAGTTGCGTATTGCGACAGCTGAATATCTCTCGTCATTTTTTATCTCAAGTTGAAAAATAATATGTGCATATTTCCAATTTTGATTTACATTTCTCTTTTTATTTTCATTCATGAGATGCAAGTAATTGGCAACAAAACTCCGTCCTGTAGCAAAATCTTGGTTTCTACTGATTGGTAGTTAGTAATTGTTGAATATGCAAATGGTTTGCGTTACTACCTTATGCAGCATACTTTTCCTTTTACTCAAATGTCTTTGGTTTTACATTTTTTTATGGAAATATTAAGTTATTTTAACCATCTTATTATGTTTCATTGCAGATTGACCTTCAGCTGGAAAGTGGTGAGTATTTCCTAAGTGATAAAAAGAAATCTGCAAAGAAGTGGCAGGAGAAACAAGAAAAGCAAGCTGAAAAGGTAGCTGAAAATAAAAGAAAAAGAGAAGCTGCTTTTGTTCCACCTAAGGTATGTTCCACAATTTTACAAGTGTTTATAGTTCTTATGACAGTTTCTCAGGGAACTTGAATGAATCAATCTTGGTGTCTTTGGTTTCTGTTTTCAGGAATCTTCTAATCTAGCAAAAGGCCGAAAAACTGATGAGGAAGATAATAATTTGGCTACCATGGCCAAATCCCTGAAGGTTTGCTTCCCAGTTTACACTACTGGCCCTTTTGAATACTGTGTTAGTTTGTGCACTTAAATAACGGGTATTGATACCGTATGCTGATTCTTAACATTATCTTCATTTCTGCTTTTAATCTGCCAAGTTTGCCAAGTGTTTGCTCCCATTAAATTTTGAGTTTATATTTATGAAAATGCTGACATGATTACCCTACCTATATCGAACCAGATTGCCTCGTGGGAATTAGTAGTCTTAAAATCATAGGGGATGATGGACAAGCTTGATTGTTAAGGGGGTTTATGATGTGAACTGGCATTTTTATTAATTGAAAGTGAGAAGGTCTTATATGCAAGAAGTTCTTGCCTTCACAAATATATGGCAGTGATATTCTGGTGGTTTGTCAAGAAATCATAATCACTTCCAAAATAGTCCAACGTTGATAAAATTAAAACCCTTGGCTTTCTTTTATACCTGGTGGAACTTAAATATTTTCATCATTTATAAAATGCTTGTTGTTCCTAACCAGCTTTGTTACGTCTTCAGTATACTTTGAAGGTTTCATTGCTTGGGTGATATAATACGTGATATGTTTATCATGCAAACTTGCTAATGCTTCATGTTCATTGCAGGAAAAGGCGAAAACATTTAAGAAGAATAGAGCATACGAGAATGTCAACGCTGAATCTTTTATTGCTGATGCCTGCAGTTCACGTCCAAAGAAGAAGCCGAAGTCTTCCTCTGCTAATTAGTCAATCCTTCATTCTACTTGCTGCAGAGGATGAAATCGAGAATTCGTCATGTTGGTTGCTTCCCGCGGCTCAACTTTTCTGAAATCTTGCATCCCTCCTATGAAGCAACAACAACAACAAAGTCTTATCCCACTAGGTGGGGTCGGCTACATGGATCATACGACGTCATTCCGATATTCGTTGATTCATGTTCATGAGATTCGACAGGGTTTTACGCTGACTGTCGAGACCTAACACAATCCTCCTCTTTTATCCGGGCTTGGGACCGATTATAAAATATAGGCGGAGTTTTATAAACAATAAGCATATTACTAACAATAAGCATGTTACTACAAATGAAAAGAAATTTCTAATGTAATAGGTCTTTATGAATTTAAATGTACTTTGAGAATACAAAATGCAAGAGAAAGAAAACCTGAAATATGTGATCTGCCACATAAATGCCAAGGTTAAGAAGCAGAACCCAATATATCCCATTCACACGTCGATTAAGTTCCCTTTTTCCTCTAGGTGTTGCAAGTTCCATATCTGATATTATATCTGATCCCCCCATCTCATGGTGACAAATAAGAAGCCCAAAACAATAACTTGTCATTCACTTTTCTCACAAAGTGGCGCAAAACAATGAAACTATTGTGTGTCAATCTATTCCACCATATTTTACAAAATAAAGGATGGGAGAGAGAGAGAGTAATATGTATGAACTAATCCTAAAAAAATCTCTATGAAATGATACGAAATAGAGATATCCATCTAAGATCCAGAATGTTCTGCGAGCACAAATGCTCTTATTTAGGATGTGTTCATGAGAAGTGGCTATGTTATACAGTAGACCTATTAATAGGGTATAAATCATTTAATGAATAATATAAAGAGTTTAAGTGTCATGCAACTTGTTTTCCTGCAACAAATATGAATCCAACAAATGTAGAACGTGGGATGGCTGTTATGTGGCTAAGATCTAATCTCTATTGAATTTATGGCTAATTTGTTGGAATAAATATCAACCACGTAACCACTAACAGACAGTCCAAACCTATTGAATGCACATTTGTGGCAGGAAAGTCATTGCAAGGTTGCATGGTACTTGAATTCATAATGTATGAAGGTAAATAGAGAAGTCTCCTTTCGACCGTGAGGCTTTCTTAAAATTAGCACGTAGCTTCATTCTACATCAAGCCGAATTCAAATACAAAATGAGAACATCCTAATCAGCAACATAAATATCATGTTTTGTTTTTTCTTAAGCAATAAAAGAAGAAGGCCTATAATTAGATTATGTATCTCTTTTATCAGTATCCAATTAAGGCATCTGGCATTGAGTTTTGTTAGCTCCTAAACTATGAAATCACTACACTTTGCGTTTCTTCACATTATCATGAGTTTGCTAAATTATGGATACTGTTTCTTTGGTGGTCAACTTGAGTTATTGCGTGCCCAAAATATGCCAAGCTGGAGTTTACTTTTTCCAAATTTCTAACTCTAATAAACACCATGTCTATTGAAACATTCTTTTCCCAGAAACATCGACTGCAATGTACCTCTTAACAGAAATTTTTATCTTTGAATGTTGCAACTGGCAAAAAAAGAGTACCTGGGGGAAGTACATATTACTGTGCCCGGTCTCCTTGAACTTGACATTGAGATACTCCTGGATAGGACTCTTTTAGCTCATGACCTCTGTGTTGTTCAGAATCACATTTGTATGATTTCCAACATAGTAATTAAAATGTGTTCACAATCCCTGTTCCCTAATGTCAGGCTATTATTTTACTGTAGAAGACATACTGTCAGGGTTAGAATGATTCTACAAGTTGTGTTATCATGCAATCAATCTTGTGGTTCTCGCAAAGTCGGCTTTTAAAGAGCAATGCTATATCCTCCTAAATTAGGAGGATATATTCTCCTTATCATTGTGATCGCAATGGCATACATGGTAAATTACTCAACTTTAGGGAGTATTTTAAAAATGTGAGTGTTTGGAGGATTATTAGGTCAAAATTTTAGGAGAACGTATCATTTTTCGTTTTTAAAATCAGAATAAATGCATCCTTCTAAAAGTTAAAGTTGGGGTGAGTAATAAGCCACTCATTTTCATTTCAGTAAAATTTCGAGTTCAAATTGAAAATTTCATCCATGGTATACCGCAGACGGTACACGCTAACTATTAGCGCCGCGTGATTTAAACCATCAACCTCACTTCTCAAACATCCGGGCAGGCAAGCAAAAAAAGAGTACACAAAAGTTGTTCATAATAATTATGGCAACATAATTTTAGGGTAAATTTCAGTGTCTTTCAATTTTATCCTTTTAAAAACTTTTTCCGATCGATTGTGCGGGACTGAGAATCGAACAATCACAAGATACAACCCCACTTTTAAGAGAGTGGTTTACTTTGTAATAAATAGGTCGTCCTCCAATTATTAAGGGTTTACTCCAATTGCACCACTTTATCTTACACGACTGTAACTAGTTATTGACAATTTAATTATTTTATTAGTATTAATTATCATCTCACTAATAATTCAGATATATATATGTTTCTACATTTTTTAGAGGAAAATATGTTTCTAGATTATCAATTGGTTGAAAATATATTTTGACGAAAATATTTATTAGATCAAGATTTTAAATTTTAAATATTTTATTAATAAATAAATATGGTTCAACTTCATTTTTTATTATTCAACTAGTCTAAGATCCCGTGCGATGCACGGATGTTACAAGTTGTGTTAATATAATTAAAAAGATAATAAGCTAAACTTTTTTATTTATCATTTAGAATCGATGTATATTAAAGAAATCGAACTTCATAATTAAATTTAATTTTACTCAAATTAAATTATTTATTTTAAACTATTTATTATTTAAATAGTTGTAATCATACTCAAATGAAATATTAAATTTAATTTGACTCAAATTAAATTATTTATTTATAATTTTTTCTTCCAAAAATAACAAATTATTTCTTTTAATTTCATGGCCTTATATAACATACTATTATAAGATTATTTATATTTACTTTTAATCATACTCAAATTGATAAAAGAAGAAAGATTAATCTTAATTTGACTCCAATTGAATTATTTATTTTAAATTATTTTTAAATTTGAAAATAAAAAATACTTACAAAATATATTTTAGAAAGAAAATAATTTATTCTAATATACTCAAATGGATAAAAAGAAAATATTAATCTTAATTTGAATCAAATTGAATTTTTATTTTATATTATTTTTAAATTCCGAAAATAACAAATTATTTTTTACTTGCATAATATATTTTAGAAAGAAAATAATATTTATTTTAATCATACTCAAATAATTGAAGATTAATTTTTAAAATAATATTATTTATCTGACTTTTTCATGTATTGTATATTATTAATATTGAGTTTTATATATTGTTTCCTTATGCAACAAACTTTCTCATATTAGTTTTATCTTTTAAATTTAAACTGAATTATTATTTATGTTATTTTTAATTTCGAAAATAATAAATTATTTCTTTTAATTTCATTACCTTATATAACATACTATTATAAGATTATTTATATTTACTTTTAATCATACTCAAATTGATAAAAGAAGAAAGATTAATCTTAATTTGACTCAAATTGAATTATTTATTTTAAATTATTTTTAAAATTTGAAAAATAAAAAATACTTACAAAATATATTTGAGAAAGAAAATAATTTATTTTAATATACTCAAATGGATAAAAAGAAAATAGTAATCTTAATTTGGATCAAATTGAATTTTTATTTTATATTAATTTTAAATTCCGAAAATAACAAATTATTTTTTACTTACATAATATCTTTCAGAAAGAAAATAATATTTATTTTAATCATACTCAAATAATCGAAGATTAATTTTTAAAATAATAATATTATTTATCTGATTTTTTCATGTATTGTATATTATTAATATTGAGTTTTATATATTGTTTCCTTATGCAAATTTTCTCAGATTAGTTTTATCTTTTAGATTTAAACTGATTTATTATTTTATCTTATTTTTTAATTTTGAAAATATGATCAATTTTATCTTTTAAATTTAAATTTGTTAGTTATATTAATTATTTTTATTTAACACGTGTCATTATAATATTTTGCCACTTGTCGTGCTACCGACTGTTGTGCTTTTACCTCTACTTTTAGATATATATATATATATATATATATATATATATTATTTATTTATAAATAACTCTTCTTCTATAAAAAAACTCTTAATTTTGTCTCATCTTTTATATATATATATATATATATTCATTTTGTTATTTTGCTTTGTTTATTTGTAATGATATGTGATCAGAATTTAAAATAATATTTAAGAGTATTCTTTTGATGATTTGCTATTTTATCATTATTAATCAAAATATTGATAATTTAAATGACAACTTATTTTAATGATGATCTAAATGATGGCTTAATTAAATTCGCAGCACAACCAAACGCGGCTTTCTCTATCTTTCATCATTGGTGCAATGCCATCTGCAGTGTTCTTCTTCAGGTGGATGACCCGTCTCGACCATCTCCAGGTAGTTTGCTGTCTCATAGCACAGTTATGTATTTATGATTTATCAACATATCATGCAGCCAATTGAATTAGCTCAGGTTTTGAATAACTGGTTTTGCATTCCCCGAAGGGTTACACCAATAAATGCAACAATTGGATGAAGGGAAGATGCCAATGAGACATCATGGAGTGGTTCAGATGAGTAACTGAAAAATTAATCGATTTCTTTCCCTTTTTTTGGTGACACTGATGTTCTAACTTTATACCTTGTACAATTTACTTTCTTCTTTAAAATTATTATATTCCGTGTAATTTTCTTTTTTTTCTATCTGAAAGAGATTATTTTTTAGATTGATAGTCTTGTAACTTTACAGAATTGATCTTTTCTAGCGAAATTGTAGAGCTCGTAAAGCTATCCGACATTGTCTTGTTGGGTGAATTTTTATTGAATGAAGTGCATTGTTCAACTTCATTACAAAATATTATTACACTTCTATCTTTTGGTATCAAGAATTGAATTCATGGAAATGTATACTCTTAGACCTTCTTTCAGAGAATAACTATGCTCACAGTTTAACGATTGCCCATTTAAAACCATTTCATTATGCTGGTTTATGATTTCAAAATGATTACTTTCTCCCTCCTTAAGATGATTTGAAATCTGCAAATCCTGCTTGAATCGATTATTTCACTTGGAGTTTCATCTTTCTTGTAGTACTTATACATAAAAGGCGCAAAGAGTACAAGTGTATATCTTTTCAGCATCCACATATTCTTTGGTAAATATTTCCATTCAGAACAGCATGGGGGCAGAACAAATGGTCAGTGAAGCTGTGTTGCAGGATGGACGGAGATGTGGCCAACAGCAATTTTTCCTTGCCTGCCTCACTACATTTCTTCCATGACTAAATCTAACAGAGTTGGGTGATTTTTTCGGGGGATATTCTCCTTGTAATAAGGGTGCTTCTCGGCGGTCGATATTTCCTTTGCCTTACAAGGATCTAAGCTGTTACTCGCCAGTTGATAAGAGAAACATTAATAGAAGTCACTTATTTTTTGTTGCATGAAGACACTTATTTTTTGTTGCATGAAGACGAGAGAAGTGTGAGCTGTTATGCAGGCAATCATATTGAATATGACATCGAAAATATGCTTTTGGAGGTTGTTCTGAGGTTATTCAGCAGGGGATGATGCCTAGTGCCTACACCTATGTATCTAACAAGAGAAGGATTACATCAATTTGCTTGCTATGGGTCTTCTGGAGACAGTAAATGATTGTATAGTACGGAACAAGTGATTCTATATAAAAAACATAGTGTCAATGGGGAGACTACATTTCAGAATGATCAAGATATAGTTGATCAATAGCAATTCACACTTGCACATGCCTATCTTGTAATCTGAATGCCTATCTTGTAATCTGACTAATTAATTGTCTACCATCCTCAATGCCTTCGAAAGGAACTGCAGAGAACTGTGTACACTCAAGGAAAGAACCACTTGATTTCTGGCTAGGGATATAAATGGCTGCATATTTTGGGAGGTAATGGAGACTGTTGAGAATTGAGCTGCCTTTTTTGGGTAGTTTCTTTGGACCCAAATGGTATTGCATCGTTAAAATAATTAAGGAGTAAACACTGGCATGACATCCAAATGAGGAACATGTGGACTTTCGCTTTCTTGGTTGTCTCAAATATTTCAAAACATTGATCGTTGCAGGGAATAAGTTGAACTTCTTGCTTTGGGTGCACCAACTGGACCGATGACAAATCCAACTTTTGAAGTCCTTGGCACAACACCAGCTCATATGGATTTTGACAGAGGCCACAATTGTCTTGCTGCGCTGATTAGCCATTTCTTTTCCCGAAAACTGAAAGAAATGAGATAACGAGGTCGTCCTTCTCTTCCATGAATGCAAACAGTGTTGTGGAAAGAATATCAAAGAGAATTGCTCGTCTGTTTGGTGCAATTGAGGATCAACTTTCACTTGAAGATTCCTTAGCAGCTGTCAGGAATGCAGCTCAAGCTGCAGCCAGGATACAATCTACATTCCATGCTTATTCCCTTAAGATGAAAAGCAACTAAAAGCTACTGCTGAAAATATGTGTAGCTGGTCCCTTAATCACATGCATGGACTATCAGCTGCCACCAAGTGACAGTCACTCGAGGGTTTTCATGGTCATAGTGACCAAGCAACTGTTTCTATTTAGAAAGACTACAGGCGTTTGAAAATGCCAAGAGATTTCCTGACTTTACCTAAACCCGTCAAGGACGACGAACAATGTCCTAGTCGTCCGAGGTTCATTAATGTTAGGAAAAATTACAAGATTTTAATAGAAAAAGGCTGTTAAAACCCAAACAAAAAACATCAAAAATGTCACGCTAGAAGTGACGGCCCAGACTATCTGTAGTTCTTCCCCTCCCCAAGTAGGGCCCTCGCATGGATTTTGATGTTCTCAGCATAAGCACACCCCCTCAAAACAGGGTGTCATTTCCAAATAACTCATATGTATACCATGAGAAGGGACCTTTGTCTCTTGGATCTATGAACTTGACCCTGCAGCATTCTGTCGTTGCTGCAGAAAGATTGCCAAAATGCTACTTCCGATTTGTTGTCAATTCAGTTTGATGTCTCTTGCCCTCCAAATCGATCTTGAGGCACCAAAGAAGAGGTGAGCAGTGTCCTCATTGGCTACGCCACATTGGGCACATTATCTTGTATGTCTTAAGTTGCAGGAGCCTAAGAAGATATTTTAATTTTGAGGGGAGCCTTAATTAGCCACACCAATATGCAATGCAAGCAGGTCCTCATCACTTTGATCAATATTAACATCGCCAAGGAGAGTGTATGCCTCATGAATAAAAAAAATTCCATTCTGCCACAGCTAGTCATCACTTGCATCAGGAGAGCCGTCTCCTTTTGTTCCCTAAATGCTAGTTACAAGATAATTGGCTAGTCTATGCACTAGGGACATTTATTTCTTGCAATAGAGGTGATGGCCCTGATGAGCCTCATTCAATGAAATGATTTACCTTTCATGAAGTGCAATAGTATTATCTTCTTTGTGGTTCCTTTGCCCTGAACACTAATTGTAATATTCTCTTAGCCCATCAAGATATTATTCGTTTCGGATGGTTCTCACGAATTTAAAATGTCTTAAAAAATAAAGGAGAATGACACCTATAAGTCCATTATCACCTTTTAATCCTTTCCCCTTACCAATGATAATTATCATCTCCCTGCTTTTCAACCTTCCATCAATTATTCATTTTTTTTCTCTCGACAACATTGAAAACCTAGTTAACCAGGTCAAATGATTATGCACAGACCCCAAGGTTTGAACTTGAAACCTTCGGAATAGCAAGAGGGATATTGAGCCTATTGATGAGGTCAAGGTCTCAAGGGTTTTTTTTAAGTAAGCTTAACAACTTCAATTTATAATTAGATTGTCCTTCAATTTTAATTTTCTTGCATGCTTCGTCTGGTAATAGCAGGTTTCCGATTGGATTGTTGATGTGGCCCAATAAAAAGTAATAAACTATTATAGAATTAATACAAAAATATTAATAACAAAATTAAAAAACCTACTGCCGACGCCTAGCTCGCACGTCGACGAATTCATGAGGGGGCAGCCGACAACCCTTGTGCAAGTTCGCCGGTGAGCTCACGAGGGGGTGCGTGAGGAAGCCCCCCCCCCACTCCTCCTCCTCCTCCTCCTCGACGCACAAGGAGGGGCGTCGGGCCCCCTTTTCTTCCTCGCCGAAGAGGGGAACCAATGCCCCCTTTGTGCGAGTTCACCGCCGCGGCGAGCTCGCACAAGGGGTGCCAGTCCGTCAGTCCCTTCGGGATGCACGCTGTCGGTCTTCATTTTTTTTATAATTTTATTATTTTTATTGTGTCACGTCAACAATATAACAAGAAAACCTGCTATTACCAATCATGTGGACGAAGCGTGCAAGAAAAATAAAGTCAAATTGAAGTTGAGAGAATGTTGAGATATTGACAGTGACATAGAGTTGGGGGACGATCCGAGTAATTTACTCCAACTTCCTTTTTGAGTTTCGGATCTAGAATTTCTTATTTTAGTTCAAAACTATCTAGTCATGGTCACGACTCTATAATATAATTGCAACTTGGATCTATAAGAAAAACTTGGATCTTAAAATGTCGCCTCTTAGGCTTGGACTGGACCTAGATTTGGATAAGGTGTTAAAGTTTTCCATAAGCGAGTAGTAGAGACAACACTTGATGAGTCTCTCTCAAGAGTTACATCATTAGTAGAGTTTCCTCAAGCACGTCAGTAGTACCCACAGTATGTTAAGAAAGCTATAAAGAAGCTAAGGTAAGTACAATTGTATGAAATGAAGAGTTCTTTTTAAGAAAAAAAGATTTTTATTTAAGGAGGACCATATAGATGAGAATACAAAAAATGGATGAGGTAGGTGGCATGCCTTCCAAAAAAGAATCGTCGTTAGCAGTCCTGCAAAAACTAGTATCAATCCTCAATAAGTATCCATTCTCTCCACTCAGTCGTGGCTTCACTGAAGAAGCCTTGGGTATTGAGCGGGGATAACTTAAATCTCCAATGCCTTCTTACAACTTGGCTCAATCTGTCGACGGAAGGATAACGGGCCATTTCACCTCCCAACTTGGCTCAACAGGCGAGTTTCCCTATCAGACCACCACTTTTTTTTGTTTAGTCTATTTTTATAATTAATGAATGGCGCCCATTGATGTCACCATGATCCAAACACAAAAAGTTGGCTCATGTGCCCGAATTGGTCCAAAAGACTTCGCAAGTCCTACCGAAGCACCATCAGGATTGCTATCCCCCTCTCCTCCCAATTGCAAGCAAGTGAGCGGTTCCCTCGATGGCGGAGGTTGCGACCACCCCAGTCTCCCTTGACTCAAACTCTTCCTCACCTCCGATCTCCTTGTAAATATTTATGTGCAAAAGGTTAGATCCCTCGCACATGCTCCCCCATCTGCCTTTGTTGCCATCTCTTACACACGAGTGGACGTGAGATCTACCGGTAATCTAGATTGCTGAATTTATAAATTTCTTAGACCTAGATTTCATATGCGTGTGTGGGGGATTTTGTCTTCAGCTTCTTAGCATATGCATGTTGTTAAAACAACCTTCTTAATAACTTAATCTCCAATGCCCTTTTACAACTTGGCACAATCCGATGGTGGAAGAATAACGGGCCATTTTTCACCTTAGGCCCAGCTTGACACAGCAGCCGAGTTTCCCTATTAGGCCTCCACTTTTTTTTTGTGGTTTCATCTTTATTTTATTTTTATTTTATAATTAATGAATGGCGCCCAACGGCGTCATCGTGATCCAAACACAAAATAATTGGTTCACATGCACGAACCGGTCCAAAAGACTTCACAAAGCCTACCAAAAAGCCATCTAGATTGTTATCTCCCTCTCCTCTCGATTGCGAGTGAATGAGTGGTTCCCTCGACGACGGAGGCCGCGACGATCTGTCACCAACTTGATCTCCCTTGACGCAAATCCTTCTTTGCTTCTGAGCTCCACGTAAATCTTTATGCGTGAAAGATTAGATCCCTCGCACGCTCCCCATCTCCCTTTGCTTCCATCTCTTACACACGAGCGAACGCGAAATTTACTGATAAAATATCTAGATTGCTCAGTTTATAAATTTCTTAGACCTAGATTTCATATGGTGTGTTTGTGTGTGTGGTTTTGTCTTCAACTTCTTAGCATATGCATATTGTGAAGACAACCTTCTTAACAACTTAAACTCAACTAAATGAGGAGAATAAATTCTCCTTTGTTTCCTTTCCTTTCTTTACCCTCCTTCACCCCCAGCCAAATAGATCCATCAATTTAGTAATTAACTAAAGAAAGGATGGGATTAGACGGTATAAAGAGAGATGGGATGGTGGAGGATGGTGCATCATTAGAAAGTCAGATAGTAAATTATAAAAAATGATGGTATGGAGAATGAGAGTTTTATTTATTAAAATGTTCTCCTAAAAAAAATTTACTAAAAAGTCATTTTTACTTTTTATTATATATAAATGGCTTATAATATCTAGGACTAATAAATATTTATTACTTTATCACTTATTTATTTTTATCTTTTATTTTTTGTTTTGCCTATTTTTTCTATTTTTATTATATTCTTTATTTTTTGAACTATTTTATTCATCTATTTTTAAAAATAAAAAATAAATATATAATCATACGAGAGAGAAAAAAATAATTTACCAATGAGAAAGGGAAAGAAGAGAGGGATGATTTAATTTAACAACAATAGAAATAATTTTATCTGATAATAAAAAATGAATTATTTTAATTTAAAATTATTTATTCTTTCTTATTTCACTAATTTGATAAAATAAAAAATATGATATTTAAAAAAACTTAAATAAAAAATATAATCAAAATAAAATATATCTAATTTCATTTTTTTTTCATATTCCACTCCACGCCACTTCAACCAAAACAAACCTATAAAACGCTTGTGTTGTATGTAAACCACATTCCTTAGATGACTTCCTTACAATGTTCTCAAAATCGCGTAAAATCCAACGATCCTGCGTTTCCGAATTGGATCATACGCTGGAATGGGAGCGTCCAGCGATCCCACCTTTTTCTTTTTGTTGACCAAAAGTTAGCGGTCACGTGTGACCGCACGAGCCCAAACCCATCAAGGGAAAACCAAAAAGCCGATGCCCTAGTTACCTGCGCTGCTTCTGCTGTCGTCACTCACCGGTACTCCCTCTTTCCTCCCTCCCTCAATCTCTCTCTCACTCTGCAAGGGTCGCCGCGCGTTTCCGCCGCCCGCCACCGTGCGCCGCCTGCCTCTTGCTGCTGCCGGCCGCCTCGAGTCGCTGCTGCTGCCATCGTGCGTCGCTGCTGCTGTCGCTTGCCATGAGTTGCTGCCGCCCACCATCCCGTGCTGCTGCTATTGTCGCACGCCAGTACTGTGTCTCCGTCCCTTCCTCTCTCTCCCCTAATCTCTCTCTCTCTCTCTCGCTCTGCAAAGAGCCCGTTCTTATAAATTACTCGAAGAAATTACAATATTATTAATATATAAATATATTTCTGATAGAATCGGCTGTGTCGTGCTAATTAAGAACAATTCCTTTCACATTTATTAGTTTATTTAAAGAGGCACTTAAAAAAGGCTATAGTGAATTATCTTATAAACCATTTCCATGATTTATTTAAAGAAATGATTCTTGTGCTGATATTAAAAATTTGGTATATCTTGAATGTTTTTGTAATCGAATATTACTTGACTATAACTATGCATTTGCTTTTTTATTTTTTATTTATATTTAATTTATGACTGTTTACATCTTGACCCCATTCTGTTTGATTTCTATCCATCACATTATGATATATAAACCCATCTAAAAAACTTATCGTTCTTATACAATATCGTGAGTGGGAAGGCAAACATGTTTCCTTTCTTTAATTAAAGACACCCCCAGATCTGGATGCCCTCTTCCTCATTCTCATCGATCAACTTTCATGCAGGGCATAATTCTTCCACGCAATCCATCTGAAGTGTTACTCGGTACATCAATAAAGGTTTTGGATGATTAACACTCTGGTTAATCATCTTTTTTCCTCTTCAAAAAAAAAAAAACAATCTTCCACACCCCTTAATGATTCACAATGGTCACTTTTTTTTTCTTTTGTTTTTGTCTTGAATTAGTTATAGATTTTCCTTCTAGCTGCTTTGGTCCGGTATCTCCATTTTAAAAGCAATCGATTCTAGCTCCAACTTTGATTGAGATCGAAGAGAAGAGTTGTCTTTCTTAAAAAAGAAGTTTGTTTTTGCAGGTAGAACACCATTCGTGGTCTGTCAGTCTATTGGAGGAAACGGAGAGAAGCTCTAATGGCTCAGCCAACCAGTAATCAGTCCTTGTCTGTGTATCTTTACGTTCCCAATATCATAGGTAATGTTTTGGTTGGTTTAGTTATCCTCTTGCTTTAAAGATTTGTTTTTAATTGCTAATCTTGAAGAACTGTGTTAGCACATGATAGTTTGACCCGCATTAGTCCACTTTAAAAATTTACTAGAAATAAAAAACATATATGTAACCAACAACAACAACAAAGCCTTATCCCACTAGGTGGGGTCGGCTACATAGATCATACGATGCCATTCCGCTCTAATTCGTTGATCCATGTTCATAAGATTCGACAGGGTTTTACGCTGGCTGTCGGGGCCTAACACAACCCTCCTCCTTTATCCGGGCTTGGGATCGGCTATAAAACATAGGCGGAAAAAACATATATGTAACCATCCTCAAAAAAAAAAAAAAGGAAAACGTATATGTAACTGGTAAGCTTTGATTGGTGTCGTATATTCTTTTGTTTAAAAGTTATGTTCTTGTGGCTAATCTTAAACTTGAACAAACAAAGATCGATATCTTTTTAGCTTCCTGTGTAGTCTACTGCAGAAATTGACTAGAAATACAATCATGCCGAGATTCTTTTATTTGAGTCATTTCTTTTTCATGAATGAAGTGTGTTTTGATGGTATCAAGAATATGATCATATGGAATTATGTATGAAGATTATGATCATCTCAAGACTATGTTCATGAAGTAAGCTTAGGAAATGCTTCATAAGACTATGACCATTATGAATCCTCTTTTCTTTTTATCTGCTGCAGGATATCTGAGAGTCATAATAAACTGTGTTGCATTTTACTTCTGTTATTCCAACAAAAATTTGTTCGCCATTCTATATTTTGTCAGGTAAATCCTAGATATTGTGATTCCATTTCAGATTCTACCATACGAGTTGTATTTCCTAGGATCTTTGTATTACAAATCCTGTCATTTTTTTTTCCAAATTTCAGCTTTGTCTGTGATGCTTTGGATGGTTGGTTTGCCCGAAAGTTAAATCAAGGTAAGAGTGCTTGTAGATAAACCTTACTATTACCTTTTGAATAAGCTGATGAAGCCAGTTTTTTCTTCAATAATTAACCTCCATTTCCTGATTTCTTCAATTTCTTTGTTTTAACATTTACATTAGTGATTGTTATGATGATGACATGGTAGAATATGGAAGTTAATGAATATGTTGGAGAATTAAGGAGATACACAATATAATCTTTTATTTTGTAAAGTTCTTTCACGAACCAGTTACTGGATTTTGTCAAATATATTGAGATGTTCAAGAATTGTATGTTAGAAAGACATTGATGTTGACTTCTCACTGATATATTAGTTTCGTTGTCCAGTGTCTACTTTTGGAGCTGTTTTGGACATGGTTACAGACAGGTATTTCTCACAAACTTGCTGAAATTTACATGGTTTTATGTTGATCTGTATTCTTCTTCAGATGCATTAACTTTTCTCTTGATTTTCAGGGTTAGCACTGCATGTTTGCTGGCTGTTCTCTCACAATTGTACAGGTATTCAATATTCCCTGCATATAATATGCACCTATTTTTTCCACTGAATAACTCTTTTTTTATGAATACTTGTTATTTCTTATTGATTTTTCTCTGCAGACCGGGCTTGATATTTTTGGCATTGCTTGCTTTGGATATTGGAAGTCATTGGTTGCAAATGTACAGGTGTGATTTGCGGTTTGCATGAATTGTGTACTGATAAATGTTTAAAATTTGTTCTAGCATAACACTGCATGCGCTTTCAGCTCTTTGACCTCTAGTTATTATCTATTGTGTACTAAACATTTTACATCAGTATGAGATGCAAAAAATCAGTATGACATGCATGCTAAAATGATTTTTGGTTGAGTAATAAAGATCCATGGAGTTGGACAGTAAGAGACTAGCAAGCATGATTGCTGCTGAAATCCAATTGCCTTTTTTTAGTGGTCTAGATCAGATAAAGGCTAAAGTTGTTTTCATCATGCTACCAAACACCAGCTATGAAATTTTATGTAGTGTATTGCAATGGCATCTCCATGTCACATCTCAGCTGCTCAAACTTAGGAATCACTATTTGCTATTTTACAGATCTTCACTTTTGTGTCACATTTTCAATGACATGTGAAATATCTCTCAAAAGAAAAAATATGTACATACATGCAAATTATTGTGAACCTATGGGTTTTCAAAGGGACTGACATTTGATTTCATTGGATTATGCGTGACTAATGTACGAGATAGGGATACAAATGCATGACAATGCAATCACAAGACAAGTGCATGGCAATTTAATGAGAAAAATGCTCGTAATTGGAAATTTTTTGAGCAGTTATAAGTAATTATGAGCAGAAAATGACACCTCTAGTTTGTCCTTGATCATGTTTGTAGTTTTCTTCATATTAATATATTGTAAAACAAGAACTAAAAAGCCAACAATAAAAATGTAAGCCACAATATCACTCCATTGAAGTTGATGCTTTCAACCTTGCAGATTTTGGTAGTGTCCTATACACCAATGTTGCTACAAAAAACTTCTCTTACCTCTAAATCTTATATCAGGAGTTGTTTACTGGTCTATTATAAGTTAAATCCCTAAGGTTTTGTTTGGTTTCAGAATTTTGATTCTAGAAAGAATGAGTATTCTAGAGAATTTACTTCATGTTGTTTTCTCACATTTGCGTTCAGTCGAAAAAACATAAATGTAATTGAGGAATAAGAGGATGCAAACTTCCTTGGGTGTTTGAATGAAATGAGAATAACAGTACTTGACTTTTGATTTAAAAACAAATATGTAGCACAATATGATGAAAATAATTTTAATAAATACTAAATAAACAATGTAAAAAATTTTCTAGTTTCTAAAAAAATTCAAAATAACATAGTTTATATTTTTCTACAATAGTCACAATTATATCATTAAAAACTTGTTAAGTTCTGTGATAACCTTTTTTTTCCTTGTCAAAGCTGGGTGTGGCAAAATAAAAATGGGTGATTACTCTTTTGATTGAAACATTATGTAATTGATGTAAGGAAAAAAAACCCAAAAAATGTTGAATTTGGCATAAAGTGTTTGGTTCTTGTTATTGGGATTCTAAAAGTATCAGGAAAAAACAAGCTGACTGGAAGACAAGTTCCAGTGGCCCCAGGGCATTTCTTGCACTTGGTGGAATCATGTCATTTTTCTTTCTTCTTCGCATGATTGCATGATGTTTGATTGGGAAAGTCATAAATTCCTGTTTCAATTCCACACTTTTACAGCTCATTCTTGTCTGGCAAAACTAGTCATAAGGATGTAAAGGACTCTAATAATTGGCTTTTCAAGTTATACTATGGGAATCGGAAGTTCATGGCCTTCTGCTGCGTGGGATCTGAGGTATCTGGGTTTCAAGATGCTTTGTTGAGCATTTTTTACTCATTTAACTGAGATTGTATTTTTTCATGCTACAGGTCCTTTACATCATCCTTTACCTTGTTGCAGACAAGAATTCTGAAAGTGTGCTTGAAGTAAGCTCCCTTGAACAGTACAACATTTATATTTAGTTCCTACTTCATGAAGCAACTTATATTTCTTCCTAATCACAGGTTTCCTTGGAAACACTGAGCAACAAATCTGCTCTTTCCATGTTATTTCTTATAACCCTTATGGGGTGGGCAATTAAACAAATAGTGAATGTCATACAGGTATTTTACTCTTTTCAATTTTAAATCTTGTCTCTTAAGGTCAATGTCATTCTTTATCTCTTTTTTGAGACGACATTCTTAATTTCATAAAATGATGAATACTGATTTGTGAAATTTGTCACATGATTTAGTACAAGTATTGTTCAAACCCCTTCTCAAAAAAGGAAAATTTTTCAAGCAAACAGATAGAGCTATAGACGTTTCCTTCTCAAAAAAAGAGTTATAATCGTTTTAGAGCAACTAGACGCCAGTAAGATGGTAGTCATAGAGAATTCGTAGGTTTATGTGGAAGGTAGGGAGCTTACATGAAGAATTATAGTTGAGGATCCTCTTTGTGCAAACTTCTAACATCCATTCGCAAAAACTTTATTGCATGTCTTTAACAAATCTGGTGACTAGAAATAAAATCAAACTAGTAGAACTAGAATTTCAGAGGAGATACCATTGTCATAATTGAAAAAAAAATAAATAACATTATCATATTCATGCTTTGCCGCCTATATTTTATAGCCGGTCCCAAGCCCGGATAAAGGAGGAGGGTTGTGTTAGGCCCCGACAACCAGCATAAAATCCTGTCGAATCTTATGAACATGGATTATATTCATGCTTTGGAGTTGAGTTTTAGTGCTCTACGGTGAAAACCACATCCTATAATCTCACTGTGGTTTATTTAATTTCCTTGTATTCAACATGAAATCTCTAGATCTGTAACTTTGAGATTCAAGTGTAGATTCTTAACTTTCATTTGCTTTGAAGGAAAATTGTGCTAACAGACTCACTTCCGAATGCTATTATCATCACATGCTTTACAGCGTCTTCCTTGTATATTCACATAGGATGAACCATGGGATGAGGCAATATAAGCATATGAAAAGGCACAACTGTGAACTGGCACAATTCGTTTGCAGAAAGAACAACTATGATATATTTTTATTATGTTTTCACCTTTTTCTTCGGCATAATGATTTTGCTTTAGAAAGTCATACATGATCAACCAAAAATTGGACGCTCATGACATTTCCCACTAACAAATTAAATTCTTTTCTGTTTTCAGATGAAGACAGCTGCAGATGTCTGTGTTCATCATGATTTGAAAAGGAGCACGTAAGTCGACATTTTAGTTAACGAATTTGAGCTGTCAACTCACGAGAGAATTCAGTTCCATTGCCCCATATCTTTGTACATGTCCTATGGGAAGTATGGTTGTGTGGTTCAGCTGGAGATCTAGGGATGAAAGAGTTCGAAGCTGTACTTGCACATTTTTTTTGGATGGTCATAACTAATTTGTAACTAAATGGCATGCCATGGTGGGGACACATGGTAGGCAGTCATCTCTTCTTCTTTTTTTTTTTTGCTTGATATTTTATAGCCGGTCCCAAGCCCGGATAAAGGAGGAGGGTTGTGTTAGGCCCCGACAGCCAGCATAAAATCATGTCGAATCTTATGAACATGGATCAACGAAAAGCCGACCCCACCTAGTGGGATAAGGCTTTGTTGTTGTTGTTGTTGTTGTGTGCTGTGTGATAATTCTGACATCATTGTCATTCATGTAAAGTTAGGACTATCGTTCTTTGTGATCTAGTTGCCAGTTTCTTTATGCAACTTCTTATACCTGGATTTGTGATATCTTGAATCTTCATTTCATACATACCTCTTCAGAATGCTTCTTTGTATTTATTATCTTCTTTTTTTCCTGACTTTGTAAGCAAGATCTTTTGAGTTAACCCCGGAAGACATTTATAGTATTCCTTCCACGAAGTGAAAATAGCTAAAATACTAATAATTAAAAATCACGTTTATGCAATTTATACTTTTTCATGATGTAACTGAGATAATACTTTTATATCATGAATCTGTAACACATGTTGGATCAATTCCAACTATCTGTTCATAACTCTAATCGTAGGTTGAGATTTGTGTGATAATGACTCAATACGAAATTTCAACGAGGGTTGCTTTTGATATACTGAACAAATAATTAAGCTACCAAGTATTAAAGTTGAGACAAGAAAACATGAAGTATGGCAAAAATAAAATTTGATCATTGGAGTTACCATTTTGGTCAAGAGAATGTTATTTACCATTCTTTCTGTTTAGTTTCGAATTAATCGAGTGCTATTGATCCGAACGGTTTAAAAAAAAAGGAATCTTATTACACTATATTGTTTTAAGTTATTATGACTATATTGTTTTAAGTTATTATGATATGGCGTAATCTTAATTTTTTTTAAAAAAATAATGCTCCGTGTAGCAAGTCTAAACATCTTTTAAAAGGCTTTAAGTTGGTAATTTGTAATTTACAAAGAAGGTTTAACGAGTCTCTCAATATTGGAAGAACTCATGGGGGAGATGTGAAATTGTTGAGTTGTCGTTTTAAGTTAGTTCAGTAGACTACTATAAAAAATATTTAGTTGTGCATATCAACGACTTCGTGATCTTTTGCTGTTTGAGTATATGGTTTGGTTGAAAGTAGATTAGACAATCATTCATATTATCCTGAATTAATTTAATTTTTATATGAAAAATTTTAAAATTAATTATAAATTAAATTAGAAACCTCATTTCATTATTTATTATCAATAAGATCATTTTATACATCATATATTTAAAGAATAATATAATACAATAAATAAATAATACATACTTAATATATAGAAATATATTTATGTACTATAATATTAAATAATAGGATAGAAAATAAATTTGAATATTGGAATCGAAACTCGATTCCGAGTTGTAATATGTCGGATTTTTGACAATCGAACTTGGTTCCGACTAAAAAATATTCTAGGCAAAAATTATTCTTATAAAATTAAATTTAGTCAGATCGAATTATGATGGTTGGACGACATTCACGGGGGATGCGAAATTGTTTGCTTAAGTTGGTTAATAAGACTACTATGCAAAATATTTATTTGTGCACATTGACTACTTAATGATCCTTGGTGTTTGAATATCTGTTTGATTGAAATTAAGTAGATTAGGCAATCATTTGTTAATATAAGAATTTCCTCTAAAAAAGAAATTCCTCAGCTAGTTGTTCCAAGTACAATAAGTTCATCCAATTTGAAGGTTATTTACTATGCCTGCCCCCCTAATATATTACTTGATGTTTCCATATGTTTTTAACTATGTTTTTATTTGTCCACATATTGTTTGCCTCCGTTTAGATCTAAATATTGTTTCCTCAAAAAAGGAGGTTAGTGACTTGATTAATGTATATTAATTAATTATTAGAAATTAGAGTTAGTGATTTAGTTAAAAATTGGTAAATAAGTGCTCGTTCAAGACTAGGCTGTTGAAATTAGGTGATGCGAATAAATTGACATAATTGAGCTTAAGGTAAATTTTAGTTTCTAATATTGCATGCATTTTAAATGCATTCACGTTAATGACAATAATATTTAATCCACTATGTTTTTATAAAATACGTTGGATGAAGAATTGAAGAAAATGATTGAACTAGTTAAGGATAGCAAAATATATGAACATTTCGTTTCCTTGCTTCATAATGTATGTGAACTCATAAAAAAAATGTTTAATGAACTATCTTTACTACTTTAAAATTAAACTTTACGACAGGAAAAATGAAAAAAAAATGTTTTAATTGCCTAAGATCTTTATTTCTTTAAATATGTAACACCTTCGAAATTATGTTCGGATATAAGCAATACGAATTTCAGACGACGCTATATTTTAATGACATGCAGGACACAGACTTAAAACCATGAGAAATATTTCACTACTAACAATGCCACTATCAAATTTAGGCCTTCTTATATAAATGGATTTAATGCGCATCCAGCCTATTTTCAAAGGAGTGAAGCTCCTCCTATATCAAAGGCGTCGGATGGTGGATCGATGGTTCATACTCAAATTCTTTTTTAGGCGCGGTTGAGCAGGCAATGGTGGATAGCTCAATGATTCATTGGGCGAGTTGGAGAAAAAAAAATGCAGGTGAGTCCTTTGAACTCGACGACGCCTGCTCGCCTTGCGGCATTGCTGCACTCGACAATGATGCCCACCTCATGTCGTTGCCGCCCTTGAATTCGACGACACCCGCTCGCCTGCCGTCGTCGCCACCCTTGACCGTGGACCTTGTTTGTCGCCGCTCTCGATCTTGTGCTCGCCCTTGATCATCGACCTTACTCACCGCTATCGCTATCGGTAGTGGACCTCGCTTGCTGCCCTCGAGCTTGCTCCCTGTCGTCGTCTCCCTCGAACGTTGACCTCACTCGCTACATTCGACCTCGTCCGCCGTTGCGGCCCTCGTTGCCGCCGGCCGCTCGGCACCAACTTCACTTACCGCCTCGCCGTCGTGCATCCTAGACTAAAAGTGTCAAATAAGTCTTCAAATTCATGTCTATTTACATGATTTACAAATTCATGTCTTAAAATGAAAAATCTCTATCCCCAAACATGTCAAATAAAAATGTCACATTTCCAAGGGATATTTTCCTCCTGTATGTGCACGTCAAAAGTAGAGCCTGATTACATTTTTTTGGGAAAATATATTAATATGATCAATTTTATAATTTGTAGATTTTATTGTTAGGATATTGTAATCTTAGTTTTGTTGAAAAAATTATAAACGTCCCTAAGTCAAATTTAAAATATCGAATTAGTTGAAATAATTAATCTAATTTCAAATGGATAAAAAACAACATATAGGGCGCCATCTTGTGCTGTTGTGCATATCAAAGTAGTTCACAAAATATTTTATTAACAAATATATGTATCTTATTATTTAATCCAATTTAATTTAATTTAATTATTATCGCGAGGGAAAAAAGAAAGAAAGAAAGCAGTTTTATTTTATTTCCCCTCTCTTCTCCCTTCCTCATTCCCCTCATCTCTCCCTCGCTCTGCCCCTCTCTCTCTCTTCCCCCGACGGTGTCGTCACAAGCAACCGACAACACACCACTTCCTGCTCCCTCGCCTCGCCCTTGGAAACCCTAACTCTTCTCCTCTTCCTTCTCTCCCTCCTCCTCCTCGTCATCGTTCCCGTCGATCTCTCCGCTCCGTCAGCAATCCTCCGTTCCATCTTCGCCGCCCTCTTACTCTCTCCTCCCGCCAAACCCTGCTCTCGCGGCTCTTCCGCGAACACGATCGCCGGCGACCTGCTCTTTTGCCGGCCGTTTGGCCCGCTTGCTGCGCTCTCCGATGGCCGCCTCTAAGCTCGATCTGCCGGAGGATCTCCTTCCTTCCTCCTACCTCCATGACGGCGTCTCCTGGACCGGCGGCAAAGGTGGGTCTCTCACTTTCTTTGTCTCACCTATGGGGTTTATTGGTGGTAGGTTTTCGGCGGATCGATCCTTTGATCCGTCGATTGGGTTTGCCATGATGGGATTTAGGGTTTCTTTCGATGTATCCAATTATTTCTGATGGATGGACGTGTTGAGTTCATCTGGATAGTATAATATGTCATTTGGAGACATTTGATGCGTGTTTCTTATTTTTTAATCTTTTGGCGTTCCTTTGAATTTGAGTGAGTGGGGCCAAAAAATTCGCCACTTCTGTGCAGATCCAATGCTATGAAACTTGGTATTGGGACAGGTTGGGGAGCAGTTCTTCGATTTCTCAAAATTTATTCTGCTTTTGATGTCATCGTTGCTGCCACTGTGATATTGTCGTTCTATGTTTTTCTCTCTTTACCTCGAATTTTTGCAATGTATTCCAATTAGTATGTTATTTTGATTAACACCTTGGAATATCTGAATTTTCGTCCTTTTTCCAGATGCAGCTGGTGGAAACACTGAGGACAAGGTACTGTTTGGATTGATTGATGAATCGAAAGGTAATTTATGCAACTTATACCTCGAAATAATAAGCCCAATTCCATCACTGCATAGTTTTAGGTTAGGAAGGTTCTAGATTCTGTTTTTCAGTCGGTTGTGCTGTTCTATTCTATTAAATTGCAATGTGCATGAGATCTTGGATAAAATTTTGCAACAGAGAACCCCTTTGCCCTATTTAGTTCCTTTCGATGTCTGATTTGTCTGAGCATGAACGTTTATGGCTGAATTGAGTTGTTCAGCATCTGGTTAATACTGGGTCCTACTTCGAGCTTCTGGGATTTTTGATGTATTGAAGCTTTTGCTGCATCTCTAACCTTATTATGTGACTCCAATGATGGCACTTTTGTGCTTCTAAAGTTCTTTTTCATATCCAAACTCTGGTTGAATTCCTGCTTTCTTTTGTCCTTTAGTTCTCATCTCCTAAAAACTTGCATCATCTTGATATGGATAATATCACTTTTGCGGCCACTTGTTTTCTTTTCTAATGTCTGAAAATTTGTGTTTTTTTATTCAAAGGACTCACAATCTCTTGTATGCTGCAGATCAAATGGCTTCTGAAAATAGTATTCCTCTGTCTCCTCAATGGCTTTATGCTAAACCTACTGAAAACAAAGCTATCCTTTCTAGTGCTGCTGGGGTATTAATCTTTTGTTTCTTCTTCTAATCCTTAAATTATGGATAGGGTTTAGTTGCTCCATTATTGCTTTTATGAAGAATCTCCTGAAAGTTTGTCTTATGTTCCTCATGATATTTGCTACCCTATTTGTCTCATGATATTTCTACTTAATTTGTAGTGATTTTCTTTTTTTTTCTTTCTCATAATATAATAAAACTCATTGAATCATTTTGCTTGCTCTTTGCTGTTTCTGTTTTCTTATAACTTAAGTTTATACTTATACATTCTCCTTTAGGCTCTTGCAGTCAGCTTATCGAGTTAGTATTTGCACCTTATCAAGTCCTCTATTATTGCCTTAAAAAATAAAGTCCTCTATTATGCACCCTCATTTTGAGGCCTTGCAAATTTGTTTTGTGGTATATAAATGGTTAATGTTAAAAGAATACACTTTAGGTAGTTTCAAGGATGAAGTCATCAGGTGGTGGGATCCTTTAAAAGGAAAAAGAAGAAACAGTTAAATTTGGAGAATTTGTTTGGATATAGATATTTTGTATTTGTATTACTTTCTTTTATGACCCTAGCTCCTTTTCATATTTAATGTTTGAGAAAACTTAGATACATGTCTAAAGACATTGGGTTAGTTTCAATATACGAAGCCATAAAAGCTGGCTTCTCATGTTCAGTTGATGGTTTTTTTTTTCTTGTGCCTCCATTAATCAGGTAGCCGACCCCACCTAGTGGGATAAAGCTTTGTTGTTGTCGTTGTTGTTGTTGCCTCCATTAATCAGGAAAACCCAATACATCTGATCATGTTCTTGTGTCTTGGTTTAACATTAACCATTTGTATACACAAGAACATCACCTCCAAAGGGTGATGGACCTCTTTTCTTGTCAGCTATTTCTAGGAAATTGAATGAAAGCTTGAACAAAACGGTATATTGGTTACTTTTTTGAAACGAAAAAGGATGACTAGCAAGATGGTAGTCATCCAAGAGTTCCTTTAATATTAGGAGGGATTACAAAAAGCTTGGTAGAAAAGGCCAGAAAAAACATTGTGGTTTTAGACCATGAAGCAAAAATTACAACATCACACCACTTTATACTAAAGATGGCTTCTCGATTCCTCGAATAAGGCCTTTGCATGGTGAAAAATATTCTCAGCATATACACTTCCTCTGCGGAAGACAGTGGCAGCCTATTGGTTATTGTGCTATTTGTCTTGGCATTTTTTTGTCCTATTCGGTTCCACCTCTATGATTGTATCTTCAAGGGAGAGATACCTTATATAGTGAATATAGTCTTCTTTATCCAATTATTGATCAGAAAGTGGGTTTTAGCACTGTAATTATTATTTTTTAATTCATATCTTGTATTTGGTAATATGTTTTTCTTTCTTTTTTGTTAAGAAAGCATGTTTTCTTATGAATTAATCTTGTATTTGGTAATATGTTTTTCTTTCTTTTTTGTTAAGAAAGCATGTTTTCTTATGAATTAAAGGGATTGGCCACACGACCTAGCATTCATCATTTTCTCTCAAGAAAATATTATTTAAAATTTGATGCCATTGTTTTTAATCTTTGTGCATCCATCTTTCCAGGAAACTCGGCCAGGAAATTTATCAGCTATTGGTACCTTTCCTGATTCTGCCCAGAAGGATGTCTGGCGTCTTGATGGATCTCAGGATAAGAAGGAAAGGAGAAGGAATGCACCAGATGTTGAAAATAATCGTTCCTGGCGTGATGAGGAGAGAGAAACTAGCTTGCTAGGTAGAAGAGAACGGAAGAAGGATGACCGGGAAAGTGATTACAGAAAGAATGAACGCCGTCCTGAAAATGTGTCTGCAAGAGAAACTACTGATTCAAGGACCCTACCCTTGTCTGATAGGCGGATTGAAGTCCCAAATCGTAATGTTGGCAATGAAAGTCGGCGTGATAGTAAATGGTCATCAAGATGGGGGCCTGATGACAAAGACAAGGATTCTCGAACTGAGAAAAAAATGGATGCGGATAAGGATGATTCCCATGTTGAAAAACAATCTTTTGTTGCCAATCTTCGACCACTCGCTGACACTGACTCTCGTGATAAATGGAGGCCTAGACATCGTCAGGAAGTCCAGTCCAGTGGATCATCAACATACCGTGCTGCTCCTGGTTTTGGATTGGGAAGAGGTCGTATGGAGGGTGGAACTGTGGGCTTTGCGCCTGGTAGGGGTAGGCCAAATTTTCTTTTATCACTGCAGTTCAGCAAGGCTTCTGCTACCCCAATTGGCGCTGAACCTGTACGAGGGAACTCTGGTTTGCCTCTGGATACATTTCAATATCCTCGGGCAAAACTTCTTGATATTTACAGGAAGCAGAAGATATCATTATTTGATAATGCTCCTGATGGTCTTGAAGAAGTATCATCAATAACTGAATCAAGTTTTATAACACCTCTTGCCTTTGTGATGCCCAAAGCAGAGGAAGAAGTAAGCTCAATCTATGCTTCTCTGTCATTTTTGCATGACTTTCAACCAGAATATGCTTTTACACTTGTTTGAATGTTGTTGCACTAAATTTAATTGTAGAGGTTGAAAGTTAAGGTATTCTTCAGATATAATACTTGTGGTACAACAACAAATAACAACAACAAAGCCTTATCCCACTAGGTGGGGTCGGCTACATGGATCATACAATGCCATTCCGCTCTTCGTTGATCCATGTTCATGAGATTCGACAGGGTTTTACGCTGGCTGTCGGGGTCTAACACAACCCTCCTCCTTTATCCGGGCTTGGGACCGGTTATAAAACATAGGCGGAGTTATATAATACTTGTGGTACATGGTACAAAATTCAATTGCAAAGTTACAAGCATAAGGCACAGTCTTTTGGTTATGTCATATCTTCTAGACTGATGAAGAAGTACAAGAGAACTGACAACTAACTTGCTTCCTCCTCAAAAAAAAAACTAACTTGCTTCCAAATAATAGAAACATGTTAGACATCCTTCTTTTCCTGAAAATAAAAAGGAACATGCAAGATAAGTGAAATCTTAAGCAATATTTTTTATGAAAAAAACTCATTCTAGATGTGTCGGATGTTGGTGATCCTGGTTCTTGGATTCACTGTGTGACCAGCTATGTGGATTTCTTTTGTTATGGTTGATACTCTTAGAGCCTTTATATCTGAAAGTGCATTATCATTCTACCATGAAGGACCTGCTGAAAAATATTTGGAAGGGGAAGGTAACCAGCAGTGAAGCTAGCTACAGTTCAACTCGTGAAAGAATGGCAAAGACTAATGATCATGAGAGTGGTAAGCTTTAGTAATTATTATGACCTTTTTGGACTGATAATGATTAGCTTTTCTCACTCATCTTCTTTTGCAGATGCTGGAGACAATATCCAAGAAAAAGGACAAGGTAAATTTGTTATTATACCTCTTATGCATGTTGAAAAATATTATGTTGCTGGATTTGGTTAGTTATTTTGTAACTAAAGTTTATCTTTCTTTTTTTTCCTTTTGGACATAGGTGTAGATTTTAACTCTGGAGAAATGAAGGATAAAACCATTGTGAATTATGAGGTCATTTCTGAGAATTTGACTCCAAATGCAGAAGAATTTGGTGTTTGTCTTGACATTAATGTTTCTAGTGGTAACTATATCACTCCTGGGTTCCCAAGTGGTGATCCGAAGGTTGTAAAAGATGATGAAAATTCAGATATACAAAAGAATGCCAGAATAGGAGAGGCTTCTAAATTTTCCTTGGAAGTCAATGCAAAGCTCCCTGAAGATGCAAATGATTTGTTTGATGCATCTGTGGTTGAGCATACTGCAGATACTAGGGATCATGTGAACAATCTTATATCAAAATCATTTGGGCAGGTTACTTATCCTGAGGAGTTCAGTTTGTTTTACCAGGATCCCCAGGGAGTGTTACAAGGACCTTTTTTAGGTGTCGACATTATCTCATGGTTTGAAGATGGCTTCTTTGGTTTGGATTTACCTGTATCTTTGTCAGATACACCAGAAGGAATATTCCAGCCACTTGGTGAAGTTATGCCACACTTGAAAGTGAAGATTCAATCATCTCTTGATATAAAATCTAACAAGGCATCAGAACAATCAGATGCTTTAAGCAACATCACAGAGGGTACCATCCCTTCTTCAGATGTTACTGGTTCTTCAGCTGCTATTAATCAGGAAACAAGCACATCCTTCAATCGTCTGGAGTATCTTTTGAAGCATAATGTTACTGAAAACGAGACTCTAGCAATTCCTCAACAAGATAGGATCCCTCTCTCCTTCTCAGAAAGACATTTGGTTTCTCCTGCTGAGGGACAAACTTTTAATGATTTCTCCAGGCAAGATTCAGAAGGTTAGTGCTCCTTGCATGATGTCTATGTTTGTTTGTTTTATTATTTGTTTGCCTCATTTTCCTATCATCTAAAATATTTGTCTACATACAGAAGTACTCTATATGGGTAGGCCTTTGAGTAATATGGAGAAGCAGTTGGATGGCATTGGTGATGAAATTGTTAATCGACCAGGATCTTCAAGCAATCAACATTATGCTGGGATCGGAATGGGTGATAACAGCTTATCGAGCCAAAATATTCCAAGAGATAGTGATATAAACCCCCTTGGATTGCTTTGGTCTGAACTCAAAGGAGATCATCCTAAGCACCCTCTGTCCTCAGCAATACCTAACATAACTGATGGCACAATTATTAACAATGCTGCTGTGACAAATGCATCTTCCTTTCTGCAGAAGCATGAACAAGCAAATACAATAAATGATTTGCCTACTGCAGCAGATGTGTGGTCTGGTAAATTTAGCAGTAATTCAAATGTAACTCATGATGTTCTCGATCGCCCCCACTTTGAATTTGACCCAAACCAGTTCGGTTTGGATGATCATCTACTTTTGCAGCAGATGCAGAAACAACAACTAGCCCATCAAAACATTGATCTTTCTGGACTATTTCCAAATCAGATGCATGGTTCAATGTCTCATGAACACTCTCTTAATAAACCCCTGCCGGGAGATTTAGCACATTTATTGAAACAGCAGCTTGAACAGAAGCTTCAATTTGATCAAATGCACCAGCAAATTCACTTGCATCAACAACATCAAAATGTTCGTCAACAACATATGCAATTACTTAGGCAACAGCAACAACAACAACAGCAACAACAACAACAACAACTACTTCTTGAACAGCTTCTGCGTCAGCAATCACATGACCGCAATTTTGGGGCTTTAAATGTTGATCCTCGTCTTGTGAACAGCATGGTTGATGAGGTCCTTCTTAGACAACAGCTTTTGAATGAATCACACCAGCCTCATCACCTCTCGCAGCTTCATGATCCAGCTATTGAGCGGATTATCCCAGTGAAATATGGGCGGAATCCTAATCGGGAAAATCAATATGATCTTTTGGATGCAATATCCCATTCAAAGCAGAGGCAGATGCATCCTTTGGAGCAACAGTTTCTCTTAGCTCTGCAGCAGCAGGAGCAGCTTCAGACACAACAGTTCACGTCAAGGCAACATCCTGGCATAGATGAAGAGAGACATATTGGTGGCCTTTGGTCAGTTGATGAATCTGGTCAATTCATCAGAACTGCAGCTAGTCCCCACCTGGGTCATCCTGCTAGAGTCAACCAGTTCGACTTAATGCAACCTCCACATAGACCATCATCCTTTGAACAACCTAGCCATCTCGAGAGGAACTTCTTGTTGCATGAACGGATGCAACAAGCACAGTATGAAAGAGGCCTGCATGAACTTGAAAGGCTCAATTCTATACGTGCTGGCACTCCCGGATCACATCTGGATCTTGCAAACACATTATCACACCTTCACGGGCTTGGTGGACATGAGCATCACAATCAACTGCATTCTGCAGGTCAAATGGCACAGTTTCCTTCTAGTGCTGGACTTCATCAACGCCCTACAGTTGAGGAATTCAGTGGGATGCACAGGGATGAAATGGAGCAGAACTTGCTGGACCGAAATGAGCAGATTCCTTCGAACTTAGCAGAATCACATTTGCACAGGTTGCAGGTAGACACAGAAAATAAAATGCGGGGTTTGAATCTTAATGGTCCTCTTGAGGATCCAAATTTATGGGCGTCACAATTAGTGAATGATGGAAGTTCGAAACATGCCTTACAAGAAATCCTTCACCAGAAAATGCTTCTTCAATCCCACCAACCACTAGGGTTATTAAGTGTTCCTCCAACATCCTTTGAAAATAGAGATTCTTGGCTCCATTCTCGGCCTGGTGATGGATATGCTTTTAATCCTCATTCAGATAGATTAGGCTTGAATCATTCGGTGGAAGAAGTTTCCCTCTTTACTGAATCAGGGCAAACGGTGAATGTGAATTTAGAAGGACAAGCAAATGGTTTTGAAGGAAGTGGAAGAATACTTTTTAGGACTTCTTCTGCATTACTTGAGCAGAAACAAGTCCTTTCTGATATGGATCTGATTGAAAGACAACAGTTTGTGGATTCTTTGAGCCGAGAAACATCTATGGAAGGATATGCTAGGGAACTGAAGATGGGAAATATGCAAGATTTGAAAGGCATTTCAAGAGGTAGATCAAATATGGAGATATTAGAGCTTGGGACTAGACAAGTACCAGTTAGGGAGAATGAAGAGCTCAAATTTAATCCACCTTCCCGTCATGCATCTTCTGGCAACATTGGTATGGTTATATTGAATGCTTATTTTGTCTCCAGTGATCTAATTAATTTGTGTTGGTGGGTTCATCTGGTCAATGTTCAATGTTTATAGGTGGAGGCGTAAACTTCTATCTTGGGACAGGAGGAAATCCTCATAACGAGGAGATGGTTAACAACAGGTGAGAATATCCAATCTTCCATTGCTTAATGTGTAAAAAAGGACGCTTTAATATTTTTTGGTTATATTGTTAGTGGCAGATACACAGTCTGAAGTTTTCTTAGATTTCTTCCTTCGATTAATCTGTTAGATTATGATGGAATAAAATTTTGAATACTTGATTACTTTGTGGTAAATATTTGACAAAAGATTGAGTTTCTGCTCTCTAACAAATTTAAGGATAATGGTAGAGCCTGCAGTACATTTGTATTATTGATGTCATCATATATGTTGAATGCGTAATTTAGAATGACACACATGTACTCTACCAATGAGATTAATCATATTGACTTCACCTGTCCCAATACACCGTCTTTTGTCCTGTAGATTTGTCACCTGTTATTGGACTGATTATCATTGGTTAATTTGAGGACATAACAGTATGCTAAACCATCACGATTTTCGCCATAGTGTGGATGGTGCGCATTAGCCTTCTTTTATTACCATGGTTCCTGTGATGTTTAAGTTGTTTCTACTTGTACGAGCCAGAGAAGAGGAGAATGAATAATGCGAATTTCAGTGGGCAATTCATTCCTATGCTTCACATTTACAAATTGGCAGAATGTTCGGAGACTTGTGTAAGCAAATGTTCTCCGAATGGAGCAAAAATTCCCAATTGATTATATTTCCTGATTGTGGTTGCTAATGCTTTGCATCTACTACTAGAAAGGAAGAAACAACTAACTGAGATGTATTCATGTTATGAAAAATGGACCTTTCTATTTTGGTTGCTGTTTTTTTCAAAGTCAATATTCCATGATTGTGGTTTATGCTTTTGAATTTTTTTAAACTGACCCTGACTAAATGAATGTGGGTTGGTAGTGGCACATCACCTTTGCAATCGTTGTTATGCATGGGTGGTAAAATTTACAAGGTGCATTATTGATATCACTTATGTATTGATGTCTACAGGGTTTCTGGTGACCCTGTTGAAGTTCATATTGTAACATCTCAGACAGGCTTACCTGATATGATTTCCTCTCAACCTCCAAAAGGTAAGAATTCTACCAACTCTGCTTCATATGGTGTCAATCTCAAATCATCCTCTTCATCATAGAAATTTCTTTGAATACTGGGTTTTTCTGTGCACATGCCAAGTTATTCTTTGATATTTTGCTCGCTCTTTTGTATTATTCTGCAGAGAACAAACGAGATACAACAAGTAATCAAGTAGTCCAGTCTGTCGAGGTAGTAGTACCTGCATCAAACAAGAAAGATCCAAGGTTCTGCCGTTCTCCGTCCATCAGCGATGCCGATTACACAGAACCTACCTTCAGTGACATGCTCAAGAGCACCAAAAAGCCCATCCCAGATGTAGATGCTGCCGGAGAGGCTCCAGAGATGGGGGCAGGAGGCAAGAGCAGCAAAAAGAAAGGAAAGAAGGGCAGGCAAATCGACCGGTCCCTCCTGGGCTTCAAAGTCAGCAGCAACCGCATCTTGATGGGGGAGATCCAGCGCCCAGATGATTGAGCCCTCCCTCCAATCTTCCCATCTGTAGCTTCTTCTGGACCCTTTGCTCAGGATACACTTCATTTCCTGTGCTCCTGTAAAGTTCCTCATTTTGCTTTCGTTCTTCTCCTCAAATCGGTTCTCTTTTCGCATTTCTTCGTTACTGATAGAGTTGTAAAGCAGGGTTCGTTTTTGAATTTCAGAACCCCCCCTCTCCCTACACAACCTTAGAGAGTAGAGTGGGAAGAAAGGAAAACAAATGATACAGGAATAAAATGGAAGTTTATTATTTCTGGTCGACGTACCTGAGAAGTATCACTTTTTTTTTTAATTTTGAAAATTCTACTTGGTTCACCGAACAAAATAATATGGCTGAGAATAGCTCTATTTTACCCACTCATTTACTTACATCGAAAAGAAATAAGCACTACGTAAAATAATTCAAACGCGACCTGATTAATTCCAAATGCATGCGGCAAGCAAGGACTACTTGGCATTTTGCATTTGCAACTTTCGTCTGATACCGACTCTAATATGGAAGTAGGTTAGGATTATCCGAAAAAAGGAAAACTTGGCAAGTATAAAAATGAATCCATGAATTAGCCCCGTGATGGTCGCGAACTTCACTTGACCCCAGAATTGCAGTTATTTGATTTAATTTATAACTTTGCTGTACTGCAATAAAACTTAGATAGCAAACTATTCTGTTCTTAGGGTTTGATTGGATTGAGGAGGAATGATATTAGTTAAATCTTATTTGATTATATTTTTTATTTAAATCGAGAGAAGTGGAATGAAATAATTAAATCTTTCAAATATCACATTTTTTATTTTACCAAATTGATGAAATAAGAAAGAATAGATAAATTGAGATCAAATTAACTCGTCTTTTATTATCAAATAAATTACCAAATTAAATCACCTCTCTTTTTCTCTTCTCTCTCTTCCAATCTATCACTTTTTTTTATTTTTTTAAGATAAATGAATAAAATAGTTCAAAAAATAAAAGAGAAAAATAAATTAAAGTGGTAAATAAATTATTTATTGCTCATTATATATCAAATAAAATATACATTTTTATTTAAAATAAATATAAATATACTATTTAAAAATAATTTAATACTAGTATAATATATTCAATCGGGTCGGGATATGAAACCCAGATTCGGTGCTGACCCGACTCGACCGGGTTTCAAGAAAATGAGATCCGTCCTGACTCAGTTGTCCATCCGGTCAGAAAAAAATTCGAAAAATCCGGATCAGTGTGGGCCAGGGCGACCATGTGGTCTCGGCTCGTGTTCACTCTTAATTAATTATTATAAATACTTTAAATATATAATGAAGGGTAAAACTAATTTTTATACAAATAAAATCTTCATTATCTCACCCTACATCTTATATAATTTATTATTTAAATATAAACTTTCTAATGACACACCGTACTTCATCACCCATCACTCACCACATCACGATTTGTCAAACAAACCCTTAGGGGTAGATCAAGAATTGAGCTAAATGAATTTAAATTTAACCCAAATTATTCTTAAATAAATTTTGTTGAATGTAACTGAGATATGCATGAATTATGATGCATATGGGTTGGGTGATTCTTTTTATTTTTTAAAAAAAGCAACATATATTTTCGGTTGATTTTTTAATAAATCAAAGTTTTCGGACCCCTAGATTTTTATGTATTTTATATAAAAATACCGGTAATGTTATGAGATATTTTATTTTATAAATTGATGTCAATCACATATTATATATTACAATAATACTATTTATGATTTATATAAATTTTCTACATATATAATCTATAGATTTCATTGGGTAATTTTATATACACTATAGTATTTGAATATAATAACACACACACACACACACATATATATATATATATATATATATATATATATATATATATATATATATATATATATGTATATATATATTCATATCATTTTAATCATGTAGATCTTCATTGGGATCCTGGTGTGTTTTTTTTTTCTAAATTACAAAACTGCCTAAGTTTTTTGGACCGATTTTTTTAGTTTTTTTTCCTTATAACCCACATGAAACAAGTCTCTAAAAGAGGAGAATTGATTGAAGGACGGGTAAAACGTCTTTGCTATATGTCAACATTTTTCTTCAAATGCTAAGTTGCATTTGTGTTCGTCCATTTGCTATGTCAAAATTATAAAATCAGTGTGTTATTTTCTTTAATGATAAGGTTTTAGAATAATTAGTCAGCACATCTATTTTGATATGGTATCAAAGTCAGATGTGATGAGTTTAAATCTATCTCATAAAGATATATTTTCTCTTTTAGTTGTGCACATCTATTTTGACATGATCACTGTCATAAAGGAAATCATTGTAAAGAGCACTGCAACCTTGGAGAAGTGTCTCAATGTCTTCATAGAACCAGAGATATTAAAAAGATCTTATGAATAACATCGCAAGATTGAAAATGTTTTAATTATGAAAAGATGTTAAGGCAGATGAAAAAGGATAATGATCTTCCTAATGACTTTATAGGTGTCTCACTGTCTGCATTAACGCTCCAAGAGAACAACTATATACTCATTCAAAACTATTCGAATAAATTTCCAAGGGGTGGAATGGTTGGGACTCCTCACTTAAGTCTCACCTGCTAGTCAGGCACATGATCCGGAATGACTTTATCGAATTTGTTGGGCTCGATGATAGACCGACCTTTCAACTTGTGATCAGTACGCTCAATAGCATCGTGTGAGTTAGACAATCGACACAATTTTTCAGATACCGACGATTGACTACCGAAAAAAAACTATTAGAATAAAGTTCAAGTCTCAGTGCACGCGCCTAGTTATGCTTTGAAAGATTATATAGCACCAACTTCTTCCCCCATCCCCTTCTTGGTGTCACCATTCTAAATCCTAATTATAAATCGCATATATCTTCAACTATATACTCCCTATCTTTTTCAAAGGTCAACGTTATGACCCCTCTCTCTCTCCCCTGCAGGATTCTACTAATAGAAAACGAAAAGAAAAAAAAAGATATATCAGATTTTTTATAAGAAACCTCTCTAGGACATGATGTTTGTTCTTGTTCAGGTGGTTCAAGTACGTACCGCAAAAGAGCTGCATATATTAAATGCACGCATCAACCTTTTCATCTCCCCCTCCAATTGCAATTCAATAGCATGCCATACTACAACATCTTTCTTGATTCTCTTTTCTTTATCCCCAATTTTTCCTCTCTTAGACCACGAATATAAACTGTTCTGATTAAGGTGAAAAGATCCATATCACCTCAAAAGGAGAAAAAAAAAGTGAAAAATGCATGTCCTCTGCAGCAGCAGCAGTAGCCATGCAGTTTATTGCAGCAGCAGTAGCGCAGCCATGCAGTTTTTCTCTATAAGAGCAATTACATTCATGTTTAGTAGTTTACATGAATCCTGCTGGCTCCTCCTCATGTTCTTGTTTTCTTATGTCAATTGCCTGTTCAGGTCACAGCAGCATCCTTGCTTCGTGCCTCCACTGTTCCTTGACCCTTGCAATCAAATTCTCAGATCTCTTGTTCAGTTCAGTCAACTCCTCCTCTTCTTCATTGAAGTCCATTATCTCCTCCGCCGGCTCCACTTCCTCTTCCTCCTCCTCAGCCACATCATTCTCCAATGAGCCTTCCTTTACCTTGCCTTTGCCCTCGCACAGCTGCTGGAGGCTCAACTGCTTGTTCACATACTCCTGGTAGATGTCCGGCTCTGCAGCGGGCGGCCTGAGTAGCTTGCATTCGTTGACGAGGAAGATGACTATGAGGTTGCCCATGACGAAGAAGCACTTGGGTCCGAGCGCGGCTGCGGCCATGCCGGGGATGAGGTCGCGGAAGAGGAGCTTGAAGAATGAGATCAGGGGCGGCAGCCACAGAAAGGTCTCGACAGGAACAGGCCGACAAGTGTGATCGCCAAAGTGTACTTCAGGAGACCCGGCAGCAGCTGTCTTCCCTTCCTCATCTTATACCTCTTCATGGACTGGAACTCCTCTATCTTGATAGGATCCATCATGGCAGCACCAGTTGCCAAGGTTTCTCCTCGTGGAACTACAAAAACACTACTGGTTCACAGCAAGAGCATGCATGCAGCGGCATGCAGCATGGCAAACATTAATATATACACAGAGGGAGAAAGAAAGAGAAGGATGCTCATCAGATAGAACACAGAACAATGACAGTGCAGGAGGGTTAAATAACAGAGCAGGGAGCGAAAAGCATGCAGCGTTTTCTTTTCCTCTCTCATTCATGGAAAATAGATAAAGAAATGTGGATACATCACATGTTCATGTCCTCCCATAAGAAATTTTATGTCGTCTGGTGGAGTTCTTTTTTTTTATTTATAAAGAAATGTGGTGAATTAGTGGACATCACCTTTCTTTTTCCTTTCTAGTTCCCACCCTCGTTCGATTTGGAAACTTTTTCTAGAGACTAATTAATTGGCCACAAGACATGCAAGTAGCTTCGGAATATATATATTATTGAGAGAGTACACGAAAGCGACAACTCGTGGATCTTTTGGTGCCAAATCAGATCGCTAGACAAAAAAAAAAAAAAAAGGTTTAGAATTGGAAGGAATGTTTTGTGAAAGCTGAATTCTGTATCCTACCAATTTGAAATTATCTTCTCATGATGAGATAAACATGTATCAGAGCCCAAAATGGCTTTAGTATAACCCCTAAAAAAACAATATGATTGCATTATTCCCAAGAGTATATATCTGATTAATAAAAAAGAAAACATTTTTTTACATTCACAAATTCAGAAAAATATTGATAGTGTGTGGGATAGTAGTATTCATGTCTTATTCCCAAGAGTGGGATCGACAAGAATCTAGCTTTTTTTCGTACAGCACTAAAAAAGTTAAAAGCCACTTAACGGATACTAACAGAGGGCAGCTCAAAACATTGTTGATTTCTTAATTTTAGAAGGAACAGAGGTTTCTTAATGTTGCAAAGAAAGAGCATGTTTTAAGGTCTTAAAAAAAACAACACGTCTAAGACTCGAAGCAATACATAATTACAATTCGAATCCTTAGGCCTTGTGACTTAGCATTTACTATAATTTCTTAATGTTACTTAGAAACTTATTCACATGATCCCAGTTAATGATAAATTTATAGCTTCAGTCTGAAACAAATGTCTCATACCTAAAGCAGATGTGCAACTGATTCATTTATGTGGCCTTTGACTGAACAGAACCAGTTCTGAAATTTTAGCGAAATTTCCACCCAGTCCATGCTCTTTCACTAAGCATCAAATCTGTGTTGATAAAATCATAGACCAGGTAACCGTGATCCAAATTTAAATTTATCAGCTGCATAGCATGCAAAAATTTCTATTCATCAGAATAGTATACACATGTTACAGTCTTCTTTCTTTTCTTTCCTTTTCTTAGAAATCTTCTCAGAGGACATTTTAGCAGGATAATGTTTTATTTGTTTTAGTTGGTACAAGCAAAGACATGTCGACGTAGCTCCACAGCATTCTTTTCAAGCCCCTCCTTTGCTGCACTACATTTATACATAGAAATATATATATATATATATATATATATATATATATATATATATATATAATATTTTCTCTGCAGCAAATGCCACACATCGGCTCCAACAAGGAATACATAAGAGGGGCGTAAAAGTAGCAGCATTGCATGTATTTTTAATTAGGTAGCAGATCAGATTTATACTGTCCAGATAAAGCAATTCCTTTGCACCTCTTGCATAACTTATCATCTTGAGACATCGCATGCCCTCATCTTTATCAAATACTAATCTGAAAAACTTGATGTTACAAATAAGTACATAGAAATCAGGATGCTATGAAATAATGATTTTGAACTACAGTACACAAGCATGATCAAATTTAAATTATAGACTATTAGAACGTTTCTTTTCATTCCATTAGTAATGAGCATTGTTTGTTTTTTTTAATTTTAAGTTTGATTTTCAGAGTAACCAAGGAGGCATTAAATGATGAAAATATTGTGTTTGCTTACATCCACATATCGACCAGCCTTACGGGCTAAGGCAAAATGGGATTCAGCATCCTTATTCCAGATGCCTCAGGAATTCAAACTTGAATGGTTACTAAATGGTGGAGGAACTCAAATTATTGTTGGACTTGGAGGCCAAGTCCTCGTTCACAGCCCCACGAGATGCTACAGGAGCTGCCCATTCTACCCACCCAATGTTGAGTTTGGATGACCATGGTCAATCTGTGCTGCAGCACAGGGCATAACAATCGTCAGAAAAGAAGAGTCTTCTATATGAAGCCTAAGAGCCCTTGCAAGTGGCATGTGGAAGAAGGGTAGTGGCCTGTAAAGAGTGAAGTGGTAGTGGATCTGAAGAGGTAAAGCATATGGTTAATGTCTGCTCTGCTGATCTCATGAGTCCACTCTTTTTGGTTCACATACCGCACTCCATAATGATCCTATTTTACTTTATTCTCTCTCTCTCTCTCTCACACACACACACACACTAGCAACACCATTAACTTTGCCTCATTCGGATTACCTTTTAGTTGTCCACATAGAATTAACTTTACCACCCAGCTCTTACCTTAAGATTTTGTGAAGAAGCGGCTATACAAAGATCCTGCAGATCCATCATGAGCTCTCGTCCCTCATCCTTTTTCTGCACACAGTATTCTTTTCCTCTTTTGATTAATGCCTCATGCTCCTGACTGAGTTTATACAAAAGAGTGCATGCATACTTTATTTTAGGAAAAAAAAAAGGTAGATGTATTTGAACTACAAAGGAGTAGAACAGAGAAGTCCTAGGAATCAAAAACAATATATTAGCTATTAAGCATGGGATGTGAGGCAGAAATAAGACATGCTCTATCAGATGCATATACTAAGTTACTTTGTATATATATTAACATGTACTTTGTGCGTATATGCATGCAGATACTTTTCTACAACAAGAAAGGCATATCCGATCGCTTTCTTTATAACTCAGCGTTGTCTGCAAAATCATGTGCACTTTTGCAGAGAATTTAACATCTTTAGATCCATTAAGGACGAATCAACTTGACAACTTGCATGATGAGAAATCCATGGAAAGGTCTTGACAAAACTCTTCGTACTAATGTCAACATCAGCCAATCCAACCCCCAAGTTATAATTGTTATATATAATAATTAATAAAGGGAAGACACGTGTCCATTTACAAGAATATCATGTTCTTATAGATGATGTGGCAAAAAAACTTTGCTTAATTTCCGTGTAGTGCCACTGTTATAAGATCCGGGCCGGCCGGTCGGACCGGTGTCCGGGCATTAAAACAGCTCGTGGATCAATCAAAACCCGACCAAGCGAGTGATCCGTTTTGACCCGGTCAAACTCGGTCAAAACCCGGGTTCAACCGCTCGACCCGACGGGTTTGACCGATCCGGACGGGTCAAAGTTGTAAAATACATAAAAAAATAAAACATATAAAAATTATTAAAACTTTTCTAAAAAATATTATTTATATATATCTTTATTTGAGATTTATGTTTAACATTCTTCTTTATTATATATGTAATATTTCATCAATATTTTTATTTTTTATAATTACCTCACGAGATTTTTTAGAAAATATTCGATTGATGATTCAATTAATGCTTACTTTATTATATTATTTGATCTAAATATTTTATTATATTATATTTTGTATTTTTTGCTAAATAAGATATTACATATTAATAATATTACAATGATCACCTTAATTTATTTTATTATTTTATTAATTTGTATTATTCGGTCCGACTATTCGGTTCGACCCGGTCCGACCATTCAGTTTGACTCGGTCCGACCTGATCCATTAAGCAATCCGGATCGATGTCCGGATCGAGTCTTATAACATTGTGTAGTGCGCTCGTACCTTTACAAAAGTGTAAAATTGCATATTCAAATTGTAAAATGATTTTTAATGTACATACATACTATATATAGTTTTTGGGAATAAGAACTCTGTGGACAAAAAATCTACGATTGAATTATAATTTGACGATTCAAAAAAAAAATTGTTAATATCATCAGCACTCGAAAAATAATATAAAAGCTTTGCATACTATGATTCCTGAATGATAAAAAAAATCATATTTAACCATGTAAATAGAATCCAATTAAAGAATTATCTTTTGGACTATTTTATTATTATATTTTAATTAATCATTAAGCACATTATCATCTTTTGTTGGATCTCGAGTAATTTTTTAAAGTCTTTCCGTTTTTATTTCTTTCATATTAAACGAATTAAAGGTCGAAGAATATATATACATCAAACTAACAAATAAATGCAAAGATAAATCTCTACTCATATGTAATATCATTTTTATATACATTATCGATGCGCTCATCCACAACCAACTAATTAATAATTTAAGTATTGGAAACCGCTAATTAACAGATTAATCGAGCTGATTAATTAATTAATTTGGGAAAAAAAACTTATTAAAACACAACCACGTAGGGGTGACACCCGTCGAACAAACATGATTTGTTTATGATTAAATTTTGTTGTCATCTACTCTCCATCCAATTAATTAGATTTTGATAATATTTCAAATCGTATAACTTGATTTGTATATGAGGTTTAATCTTTGTAGGTACATCAAAGTAATTTTGGGTGCGGCCATGATTTTTTATTTTTTATTTTTTGAAAAAAATGATTCATTTGGTAACGAAAATTTTGTAATCGTGTGATCAAAATTACGTCCCGACTTAGTCACATCATCATACGTTGAGTGGAATCTAATTCGAGATCTTTGATTTACAAGTCAGATTTATATTTTTACAATGGGTATATTTGTGCATGCATACGTCATAAATCTACTAGTTAATACCCCATTTTAGACCCTTTAACTATGTAGGGAATCCTCACATTTGTAATAATTATAAGACGAATTTTATGTACTAATAATAAATTCTACTATCGGAAGGCAATTTCATTTTTTTAAAAAAAATATGCCTTCGATTATGCTGAAATATTTCTTTATTTAAAATTGATTATTCAGAATTTGTAAATCATGGCTCCAGAATTATAATATAGGTTTTTTTCGTATAATATATAAATCTAAAGTTAATCTCACAGCTGTATAAAAATATTTCACCGAAAATAAATTCAATTCTATAATTTACCAAATTATTTATCTTTCGGACTAGAAAAGAATTCCATTAAATTGTAATTTATTGCATATATTTGCTTTTTATTACATCAGAGATTAATACTTACTTGTGTTTAACTCTTTATGTGTGTAAACAATATATAATACAGAAAAATTACGTCAAATGCTCTCCAACTTTAATGTTTATCCAGTGATATTCTTTAACTTTATTTTGTAACACAAATATCTTTCATATTTTAACGCGTTTCATCCGATGCTCTTTTTACCTGGAATAGTCAGTTTTTCGATTTTTCGTCGACGTGACGTCCACGTGGGCCATCTCCTCTCTCATCAACGCAAATAGTCGTTCGACGTAACATGCTTCGACGTGACACATAAAATTATACTAATGCCCTCTAACTTTAAGGTTTGCTTAGTGATACCCTCAAACTTCACTTTGTACTACAAATGTCTTTCATCTTTTAATGCATTTCACCCGATGTCCTCTTTACCTGGGACAATCGATTTCTCGATTTTTCGTCGACGTGGCGTCAAATGGCCATTTCCTCTCTCCTCCACGCAAATAATCATCCGACGTGGCATGATCCGACGCGACACATAAAATTACACCAACTTTAAGGTTTGTTCATCAACTTTAAGGTTTGTAATTCAACTTTAAGGTTTGTTCATCAAATGCACATAAAATTACATCAATTTGGACGAAGATGGCGGCCGACGAACGCGAAAGATTAATGATGAATGAGGCGAACGACGAAGGAGAGCAAACGACGAAGGAGTGTGAACGACGATGGATGTTTCACGCGAACGACGACAAAGAAGGAAATAAGAAAATAATTTAACAGTGCGTGTGTCAACTTATGGTAAGTAAGATAGTTTAATATGTGGTGCCATGTCGGACGGCTATTTACATGGAGGAGAGAGCACGTGGATGCCACGTCGACGAAAAATCGAAAAATCGACTATCCCAGATAAAGAGGACATAGGGTAAAATACGTTAAAAGATGAAGGCCATTTGTATTACAAAGTATTGGAGGGTATTGGTGTAATTTTATATGCCATGTCGAATAACTATTTGCATGGATGAGAGAGAAAATGACCAGGTGGACATCACGTCGACGAAAAATCGAAAAATTGACTGTCTCAGATAAAGAAGGCATCGGAAGAAATATGTTAAAAGATGAAGGGTATTTGTGTTATAAAGATGAAGTTGAAGAGTATCACTGAGCAAACCTTAAAGTTGAAAAGCATTTGTTGTAATTTTTCACTATTCCGACAAAAGTTTATTAATGTTTGTGTAGGGGTAACATTATTATACACTTATTAATCTCCGTCCAATTTTTTATCTACTGTCCATCATAAATTAGTAAGCTTACAATCATTTTTTTAGAAGAATATATATAGGAATCAACTATAACTAATTGTGAATATGTGATAACATTGAATCAGTGCAATTAAATGGGCACGTATTTTTTTCTCGATCTTCTACATAATTTTCCACCCAAAATAATAATTGTGTTCTTATTATTATCATTTAATTCATAACGTGATCGCTGACGTGCAACTATGAATCCTAAATATGTGTTGCCATGCAATATTGCACTCACTACGTACGTGCTTCCCCTCTCATGGTCATGAACCGTGTGTGTATAAATATCTGCCATGGCGCGGGCACGTAAACAAACACAGGAGCGTTGGGCATTTGAGATGACAGTAGGGATGGCAACTGTCGCTGTTCGGGACGGGGGACACCACCCCCGCCCCGACTCCGACAACCCGTCTCCGCTCCCGACTCCGCCCCGAATCTCCGGTTCGAAAGAAATTTTAACCCCCGTCCCGATCCCCGCGGAGCCCCGAATCCCCGCGGGAAGTCCGAATCCCCGCGGAGGGGGGCGAGAGCGGCGGCGGGGGCGAGAGAACGGCGGCGGGGGCAAGAGAACGGCAGCAAAAAGAGGCGAGAGAGCACGACGGCGGGCAAGAGCGCGGTGGAGGCGGGGCGAGAGAGCGGCCGCGGTGGGCGAGGGCACGGCGGCGGCGGGCGAGAGCACGGCGGTGGGGGCGAGAGCGACGGCGGTCAAGAGCGGCGGCGGGTCAAGAGACCAGCGGAGGGGGTGAGAGAGAGCCGGCGGGTGCGAGAGAGCGGCAGATCCGTGCGGATCTGGTCGTATCTGCGTCGGATGCAGTCGATCTCGGAGGCGGACGAAGAAGAAGAAGAGAGAGAGGAGGGGGATATTGGATGCGGCAGATCCGTGCGGATCTGGCCGGATCCGCGTCGGATGCAGCCGATCTCGGAGGCAGACGAAGAAGAAGAAGAAGAGAGGAGGATCTCGGATGCGGCTGATCTCGAATGCGACTGATCTCTTCTTTGATGGCCGGCGAAAAGGGGCGAGAGAGCACGGCGGCGGGCAAGAGCGCGGTGGAGGCGGGACGAGAGAGCGGCCGCGGCGGGCGAGAGCACGACGGTTGGGGCGAGAGCGGCGGCGGTCGAGAGCGGCGGCGGGTCAAGAGACCGGCGGAGGGGGGTGAGAGAGAGCCGGCGGGTGCGAGAGAGCGGCAGATCCGTGCGGATCTGGCCGTATCCGCGTCGGATGCAGCCGATCTCGGAGGCGGACGAAGAAGAAGAGAGAGAGGAGGGGGGATATCGGATGCGGCAGATCCGTGCGGATCTGGCCGGATCCGCGTCGGATGCATCCGATCTCGGAGGCAGACGAAGAAGAAGAGAGAGAGGAGGGGGATCTCGAATGCGGCTGATCTTGAATGTGATCGATCTCTTCTTTGATGGCCGGCGAAAAGGGGCGAGAGAGCACGGCGACGGGCAAGAGCGCGGTGGAGGTGGGGCGAGAGAGCGGCCGCGACGGGCGAGAGCACGGCCGCGGCATGCGAGGGCACGGCGGCGGCGGGCGAGAGCACGGCGGTGGGGGCGAGAGCGGCGGCGGCTCAAGAGACCGACGGAGGGGGGTGAGAGAGAGCCGGCGGGTGCAAGAGAGCGGCAGATCCGTGCGGATCTAGCCGTATCCGCGTCGGATGCAGCCGATCTCGGAGGCGGACGAAGAAGAAGAAGAGAGAGAGGAGGGGGATATCGGATGCGGCAGATCCGTGCGGATCTAGCCGGATCCGCGTCGGATGCAGCCGATCTCGGAGGCGGACGAAGAAGAAGAAGAGAGAGAGGAGGGGGATCTCGGATGCGGCTGATCTCGAATGCGACCGATCTCTTCTTTGATGGCAGAGGCGGACGGCGCCGTGGACGAAGAAGAGAGAGAGAGGAGGGGGCGACTGTGCGGACGAAGAAGAGAGGAAGAGAGAGAGAGAGGAGGGCTGCGGTCGAGGTCATTGAAAGAAAAAAAGAGAGGAGGGATGCACTTATCGGGAAATCGGGGTCCCGACGGGGCGGCGATCCCCGAAAGAGGGGGCGGGGGCAGTTTGGCCCCATCCCCGCCTCCGCGGGAAAAAAATTCCCTGAAGATGGGCCCCGAATGGAGAGTCCCCGCGGGGCCCCGCGGGGGTGGGGAATATTGCCACCCCTAGATGGCAGCACATCGGTTTCTTCTCTTGCGCTGCTGATGGTGGCCGTGGCAGTGAGCTTCGGCTGCGCTTCTGCGGCGCCCAGGCCGCTTGTCGGCGTGCGTGTGTCACGGGGTCGTTTTTCGCCGCATCTTGCAAGTAGAAGGATGCGGTCTTCACCATCCTTACTTCGGACGTCACGTCCAAGGCCTCCATGTACCTTCGGACGTTCCACAGGAAGTCATTGATCTCCCTTGCCGACCGCTCGCCTTTGTAGGGCCTCGGCTTTGGCACATCAATTCTCGCATCATGCGGGGCGGGCGCCTCGGGGCGCCGCCCGTCTCCATAGCGTCGCTTGAGCTCCTCCCGGAAGGTCTGGAACTCTTGCTCCATCTCGAACCGCATGTTTGAGAGACCATTGTCCAAGGTCTCCCGCATGTCCATGATTGTCGCTTCCATGGACTCGAGACGCGTATACAACGGCGCCATCTCTTCCCGCACCGTGGTAAGATCCACGGTCTTCTCCAACTCCCGCTCGTGCGTTGCGAGTTGGTCTTGCATCTCGCCCACGTCCAATTGGAATTGGCCGAGGCGTTGCTCGAAGGCGGACATAGTGTCCTTCGAGCGGGCGCGCCCTCGATCCTGGCGGCCCCTCTCCAGTGCAACGGGTTCATTCGTCATCTCCGAGTTTGACGTCATTTCACCTTGATCGCCGAACGCCAACTTGAGCGGTCCCAGAAACGCTGCTCTGATACCAACTTGTCACGGGGTCGTTTTTCGCTCGACCGACCCGTGCGGCGCCTAGACGTGCCCAACGTCTAGGCAAGCTCTTTTGAGCGCTTTGCGGAAGCTTGCTTATGCCACTTTTCGTATGCCACAACTTTTGGGACGCACGGTCCCGAGCGGACGCTTCTTCGGTGGAGGCGTTTGTGAACAAACGGGCACCTCGGCGTAACGCTCGATCGCTTGGGACGCTTTGGGACGCTCTTTTGTGGGTTGCCACCCCACGCTTGAGGCACGATGCTAGATTTAGGGAAGCTTGAAATCTTTGTTGAGTAAATAGGAATGATTACAACGCTTCGGGGGAGGACTAGCGGGTCTCCCCTACTATACCACCGTTTCGGGTGGTAGAATTGCGACGTGTGATGTGGAGGACCATCTCCGGGGGTGCACTTTTCAGGAGTGCAAATTACAAAACTGCCACCATCACACTTAGAAAATAAACTAAGTACAAAAGTGAGTTGAAAAGGAAATACATCATAAGATAACTCGACGTGCCCCGGGGAGAAGCCCCCGGGACATTCTCCCCCACTCAAGTCAGCGACGTCCCTGGAGCTGTGGCTTGGAATTCTTCAATCTTCTGCTTGAACTGCCACAAGTCTTCGGCTGTCTCCCAACTTGTGTCGGCGTCCGGTCTTCCGCTCCATCGAACAAGATACTCCTTCTTCCGATTCTTCGTGCGGACGGCGAGTACTTCTTCAACTTGATCAGTAAACTGCTGACGGATGGCCGGCGGGGCGCGGTCTGAAATCCCACGCCCGGGATCTTCAGTGTCTTCAACGAAGGGCTTGAGCAGGCTGACATGGAAGACGGGGTGTTGCTGCATCTGAGGCGGGAGCTCCAACTTGTAGGCCACCTTGCCTACCTTCTTCAAGATCTTGAAGGGGCCCTCGTAACGCCTAACGAGGCCCTTGTGCAGATTCTTCCCGCTTAGCCGAAGATGTTGGACCAGCTTCACCAGAACCAAGTCTCCGACTTCAAAGTTGACGTCCCGTCGGGCGGTGTCCGCCCACTTCTTCATGCGCTTCGATGCCTTGTGCAAACATGCTCTTGCCATGTCGTTCTGCTCATGACATTCCCTCGCCATGCGGTGAGCGGCGGGGACTTTGCCACCATAAGAAGTGGCGACGGCCTGGGGCGTCAGAGGTTGCTGCCCCGTCACTATCTCGAAGGGACTCCGATTGGTCGACTCGCTTCGTTGTAGGTTGTAGGAGAATTGCGCGATGTCGAGTAGCTTCGCCCAGTCCTTCTGATTGGCACTCACATAGTGCCGCAAGTAGATCTCCAGAATACAATTCACCCTCTCAGTTTGGCCGTCGGTTTGAGGATGAAGTGATGTCGAGAAATGCAGGTTGGAGCCCATCATCTTGAACAATTCCTTCCAGAAGTTGCCAACGAATCGCCCATCCCGATCGCTGACGATGCTTTGTGGTAGGCCCCAATACTTCACTACGTGCTTCATGAATAACTCCGCAGCTTCAGTAGCAGGACAACTTGCGGAGCCGGCGGCGAAGATGGCATACTTGGAGAACCGATCGACGACCACCATGATGGTACCTGCTCCTTCAGACTTGGGCAGGCCCGTGATGAAGTCCATGGAGACATCCTTCCATGGACGCTCTGGGATAGGCAGGGGTTCCAGAAGTCCGCCGGGCGCTTGATTGAGGTTCTTGTCTTGCTGGCAAACAAGGCATGTCTTCACGAAGGCCTCAATGTCGTCCTCCATCCTTGGCCAGAAGTAGTTGCCTTCGATGAGTGCCAAAGTGCGGCGGATGCCCGGATGTCCCGCCCACTTTGAGTCATGGCACTCTTGCATGATAGTGCGCCGCAAGTTGTCGAAGAGTGGAACGTATATGCGACGTTCCTTGGTGAAGATCAGCCCATCTTCCACCCAAAAGCGGCGTGTCTTACCCTCCTTCGCCTGCTCGAACAAGTTCTTTGCCGTGGGATCTGACTCCAATCCCTTCTTGATCCTCTCGATGAGGTCGGCCTGAGAGGAGCTCATGGCCGCCAATTCCGCGCGTCGGCTGAGGGCGTCGGCAACGACATTCGTCTTGCCAGGTTTGTACTCCAGGACATAGTCGAATTCCGCCATGAAATCTTGCCATCTTGCTTGCTTCGGCGAGAGCTTCTTCTGTGTCTCGAAGTAACTTGTCGCGACGTTGTCCGTTTTGATGTGAAATCGCGACCCGAGAAGGTAGTGCCGCCATGTTCTAAGGCAGTGAATCACCGCGGTCATCTCCTTCTCCTGAACGGCATAGCGCCGCTCCGTGTCGTTGAGTTTGCGACTCTCGAACGCCACGGGATGCCCCTCCTGCATAAGAACTCCTCCAATGGCATAGTCAGAAGCATCTGTCTGTACCTCGTAGGACTTGGTGTGGTCTGGCAGGACGAGCACCGGTTCCTCCGTCATGGCCCTCTTGAGGGTGTCGAACGCTTCCTGGCATGTCGGCGTCCACTCCCACTTTACATTCTTCCGGAGGACATTCGTCAAAGGGGTCGTCACATGTGAATACCCTTTGACGAACCGCCTATAGTAGTTCGTCAGGCCAAGGAACGAACGCATGTCGGGAACCCGCTTGGGCGGTTCCCACTCCACGATGGCCCGAATCTTCGCGCCATCCATCTTCAACTTCCCACTTCCGACGACATGTCCCAAGAAGTGTACTTCCGGTTGAGCGAAGGCACACTTCTCCCGCTTGACGTAGAGCTCGTTCTGCCGCAACACCTCGAACACTTGCCGAATGTGCTCGATATGCTCCTCCAAGGTGCGGCTGTAGATCATGATGTCGTCGAGGTACACAACCACGAACCTGTCAAGGAATGGCTGCAATACCTTATTCATGAGAGTGCAGAAGGTCGCCGGGGCGTTGGTGAGGCCGAATGGCATCACGAGGAACTCGTAGGAGCCATATCTTGTGACGCACGCCGTCTTTTGCACATCCTCCTCTGCGATTCGGACTTGCCAATAGCCCGAACGAAGGTCCAACTTGGTAAACCATCTTGTGCCGCCAAGTTGGTCGAACAAATCCGCCACCAAGGGGATGGGGTACTTGTTCTTCACCGTAAGCTTGTTGAGCGCCCGGTAGTCGATGCACATCCGGAGGGAACCGTCATGCTTCTTCTGGAAGAGAACCGGGGCGCCATATGGAGATTTTGAAGGCCGAACATATCCTGCATCCAATAGTTCGGTGAGTTGCTTACGGAGTTCTGCGAGTTCCGGAGGAGCAAGCCGATAGGGGACTCCATGCGGGGCTTTAGATCCTGGGACCAAGTCGATGACATGGTCCACTTCACGCTTCGGAGGCAACCGCTTTGGGAGTTCCGGGGGCATGACGTCCGCAAAATCCTCAAGGGTTTCAAGGACTTTGGGAGGTGTTGGAGTGGAGGGCCCCGGATCTTCCAAGATGGCGGTCGCCAGGAAGGTGTGCTCCTGTTTGCGCAACCCCTTCGCCACTTGCATGGCGGAGAGGGTCTTCTGTTTGAGGTCTCCGCCTGACCTCACAGGGACGTTGTAAGGTCCCTTGGGATCGAAGATAACCATCGAATTGGTGAGCGGGATGACACATGCGGCAATGTGTCGCAGAAAAGAGATGCCCGCCACCACTTCGTAGTCATCCACTGGTGCCACCGTCACGTCGAAGCTTCCCGACCACTTGCCGATGCGAACCTTCACTCCAGGAGAAATTCATGTGGTCGAGATAGACTTCGCGTTCACCGTCTTGAACGTGGCGTTAGTCTTCTGGAGTGACAGCTTTAGCTTCTTGGCGGCCACTTCTGACACGAACAACTCCGATGCACCCGTGTCAATGAGGGCGTTGAAGACTTGCCCGTTCAACTCGATATCCGCATAAAGTCGCGCAGCCGATGAAGGACCCTTCGAGGCGTTGATGGCGCTGAGGACGTGCATCGAGCTGAGACACGCCTCCTCCTTCTCTTTTTCCTTCTCGTCGGGGCAATACATTGCGTTGACTGTCGCCTTTTGCGGACAATCGCTCGTCCAATGAGGACCCTTGCAAATGTAGCAAGGCTTTGGCGGCTTCCCGTCCCTTTTGAATCTTCCATTGTTGGACTTCCCGTCTTGGTGTCCCTTGCCTCTGTCCTGATAGTGCGGCTTGCCTCCTTGTGACTTGGACTTCTCTCCCCCACCATTGCCCTTGCCCGAGGGCTTTGGTGGTGGAGTGCTCGCTTTGGCGTACTCCACGAGCGATTCAGCAGCGGCGACTAACGAGCGGAGGTTGGGGCAATCTCGTCGCTCCAACTCCGTCCTAGCCCATGGCTTCAAACCCTTCACGAAGACCGCCAACAACGTGTCTTCGTCCACTTGGGAATTCTGTAGGCGGAGCTCGATGAACTCTTTCACGTACTCCTTCAACGTGCCCTTCTGGCAAATGTTGAACAACGCAATCTTGGCCTCCAGTCCCGACTTGGCAGGGCAGAAGTAGTTGATAAGCTGCCTCTTGAAGTCGTCCCACCTCTCAATGGGACCCACAATGCCACGCTCCACATCGTCGCAATGGCACCGCCACCATAGACTCGCCGCATCTTGCAAGTAGAAGGATGCGGTCTTCACCATCCTTACTTCGGACGTCACGTCCAAGGCCTCCATGTACCTTCGGACGTTCCACAGGAAGTCATTGATCTCCCTTGCCGACCGCTCGCCTTTGTAGGGCCTCGGCTTTGGCACATCAATTCTCGCCTCATGCGGGGCGGGCGCCTCGGGGCGCCGCCCGTCTCCATAGCGTCGCTTGAGCTCCTCCCGGAAGGTCTGGAACTCTTGCTCCATCTCGAACCGCATGTTTGAGAGACCATTGTCCAAGGTCTCCCGCATGTCCATGATTGTCGCTTCCATGGACTCGAGACGCGTATACAACGGCGCCATCTCTTCCCGCACCGTGGTAAGATCCACGGTCTTCTCCAACTCCCGCTCGTGCGTTGCGAGTTGGTCTTGCATCTCGCCCACGTCCAATTGGAATTGGCCGAGGCGTTGCTCGAAGGCGGACATAGTGTCCTTCGAGCGGGCGCGCCCTCGATCCTGGCGGCCCCTCTCCAGTGCAACGGGTTCATTCGTCATCTCCGAGTTCGACGTCATTTCACCTTGATCGCCGAACGCCAACTTGAGCGGTCCCAGAAACGCTGCTCTGATACCAACTTGTCACGGGGTCGTTTTTCGCTCGACCGACCCGTGCGGCGCCTAGACGTGCCCAACGTCTAGGCAAGCTCTTTTGAGCGCTTTGCGGAAGCTTGCTTATGCCACTTTTCGTATGCCACAACTTTTGGGACGCACGGTCCCGAGCGGACGCTTCTTCGGTGGAGGCGTTTGTGAACAAACGGGCACCTCGGCGTAACGCTCGATCGCTTGGGACGCTTTGGGACGCTCTTTTGTGGGTTGCCACCCCACGCTTGAGGCACGATGCTAGATTTAGGGAAGCTTGAAATCTTTGTTGAGTAAATAGGAATGATTACAACGCTTCGGGGGAGGACTAGCGGGTCTCCCCTACTATACCACCGTTTCGGGTGGTAGAATTGCGACGTGTGATGTGGAGGACCATCTCCGGGGGTGCACTTTTCAGGAGTGCAAATTACAAAACTGCCACCATCACACTTAGAAAATAAACTAAGTACAAAAGTGAGTTGAAAAGGAAATACATCATAAGATAACTCGACGTGCCCCGGGGAGAAGCCCCCGGGACACGTGGCGATGGTGCATTGCACGGTTCTGACGGCACCCAACCCCCAGACGTCGCCGCCGGACGCCGTGGCAGCCCCCGCCTTCTTCCAGCGTTTGCATGTGGATGGTGGCTACAATGCGGTGGTGCTTCGCACGGTTCCGACGGGACCCAACCCTCAGACGTCGCCGGCGAGGTTCCCGAAAGAGGTCGAGGTCTAGAGCCGTGGAGCTGCCTGCCGACGCATACTGCAGGAACAACCGGCGTCGATGCTGTCAAAATAACATAAATAAGGGTGGAAAAAATTAATTTTTATATTATGCTGTCCAAGAAGGCTTCACAGATCACTCAAAAAGTTGCATCATGAAACTGGCAGGGTGATCACACAGAACACTTTTTAACAGTCGTTTATCACACTGCAGAACAAACCAAAAGAAAAAGAAAAAGTAATAGATGGCTAGTACCATGTTGACACTCCATGTCATGCTACATTTAAGTTACTAATTAGTCATTGACCCATTCAGAAGACGTGCATGTCCAGCTTATAACTCTTTGATCCCTGGATCTCCAGCTGAATCATCCGACCATATTTCCAATAGGATGTGCACGAAGATATGGGGAAATGGAATCGAATTCTCTCGTGAGTTGACAACTCTGTTTTGTTAATTGAAATGCCGACTCATGTACTTCTTTTCATATCATGATGAACACAAGCATCTGACGCTGTCTTCATCTGAAACCAGCAAAGAATTTAATTTGTTAGTTGGAAAATTCGTCAGTGTCCGAATTTTGGCTGATGTTGTATAACTTTTTAAAGCAAAACTGTGCGAAGAGAGAGGTGAAAACATAATAGAAATATATCATAGTTGTTCTTTCTGCGAAAGAACCATGATAGTTCAGAGTTGTGCATTTTCATTATTGCCTCGTTCCATGGTTCGTCCGACTATGTGAATATACAAGGAAGACACCATAAAACATGTGAGGATAATAGCATTTACAGATATGTCTGATAGAACAATTTTCCTTCAAAGCAAATGAAAATCAAGAACCCGTACTTGAATCCCAAACTTACATATTTTAGATACTTCATGTTGAATATAAGGAAATTAAATAGACAACCATGAGATTATAGGATAGTTTTCACTGTGTAGTACTAAAACTCAAGTCCAAAGCATGAATATGATAATGTTAATTTTTTCAATTACTACAATTTTATCTCCTCTGAAATTCTATACTAGTTTCATTTTCTTTCTAATCAACAAAAATCTGATGCAAATTTTTTAAAGACATGCACTAAAGATTTTAGCATGGGTTCAAGACTGGATACTTTTGAGTTTGCACAAGGAGGATCCTTAACTATACTTTGATTCTTCATATTAGCTTCCTATCTTCCACTTAAACTGGTGAATTCTGGATTACTACCACCTTGCCGATCTTGCTCTAAAATGACTATACTTATGTGTATCTGTTTGCTTAAAAGACTTCCATTTTTGAGAAGGGACTTGGACAATACTTGTACTAAAACAAGTGACAGATTTCATAAATCAGCATTTATCAGTTTATGGGATTAAGCATTTCATCTAAGAGAAAGAGATTAGGAATGCCATTGACCCTAAGGGAAACAAGATTTATTTTAGAAAGTGTAAAATACCTGTATGACATTCACTATTTGTTTAATTGCCCACCCCATAAGGGTTATAAGAAATAACATGGAAAAAGCAGATTTTCGCTTCAGTGTATCCAAGGAAACCTGTGATTAAAAAGATATATAAGTTGATTCATTAAGTAGGAACTAAAGACAAATGCTGTATTGTTCAAGGGAACTTACTTCAAGCACACTTTCAAAATTCTTGCCACAACAAGGTACAGGATCATGTAAAGGGCCTGTAGCATGAAAAATTACAATCATAACTAAGTGAGCAAAAAAAATGCACAATTAAGAATCTGGAAACTCAGATACCTCAGATCCCACGCAGCAGAAGGCCATGAACTTCCGATTCCCATAGTATAACTTGAAAAGCCAATTATTAGAGTCCTTTACATCCTTATGACTAGTTTTGCCAGATAAGAAAGAGCTGTAAAAGTACAGAATTGAAACAAGAATTTATAGCTTTCCTCATCAAACATCATACAAGCATGCAAATAAGACAGCAAAATGACATGATTCCACCAAGTGCAAGAAAAGAAATCCCCTGGGCCCACTGGAACTTGTCTTCCAGTCAAAGCTCATTGTTCATGATACTTATAGAATCCCAATAGCAGAACCAGGCATTTTATGCCAAATTCAACATTTTGGCTCTTTTCCATTATATAATTTCTTAATCAAAAGAGTAATCACATAGGATGACAATAATTTGCATGTATGTATATATTTTTTTCTTTTGAGAGATATTTCACATGTCACTGAAAATGTGTCTCAGAAGTGAAGATCTGTAGCAAATAGTGATTCCTAAGTTTGAGCAGCTAACAGATGTGACGTGGCTATGCCACTGCAATACACTAAAATTTTCATAGCTGGTGTTCGGTGGCATGATGAAAGCAACTTTAATCTCTATCCCATCTTCTAGACCACTAAAAAGAGCAATTGAGTTCCAACAGCAATCATGCTTGCTAGTTTCTTACTGTCCAACTCCATAGATCCTTATTGCTCAACCAAAAACTATTTTAGCATGCATGCCATACTGATGTAAAATGCTTAGTGAACACAAGAGATAATAATTAAAGATCAAGGAGCTGAAACTGCATGTAATGATATGCTAGAACAAAATGTAAGTACTTATCAGTACATAATTCATGCAAACCGACAAATCATACCTGTACATTTGCAACCAATGACTTGCAATATCCAAAGCAAGCAATGCCAAAAAAATCAAGCCTGGTCTGCAGAGCAAAATCAACAAAAATAACAAGCATTTAGAAAAGAAAAGTTTTTCAGGGGAAAATGGGTAGATATTACGCAGGGAATATTTGAATAGCTGTACAACTGTGAGAGAACAGACAGCAAACATGCAGTGCTAACCCTGAAACAACAACAACAATAAAGCCTTATCCCACTAGGTGGGGTCGGCTACATGGATCATACGACGCCAATTCGTTGATCCATGTTCATAAGATTCGACAGGATTTTACGCTGGCTGTCGGGGCCTAACACAACCCTCCTCCTTGGCAGTAAACCAACCACTACATTGGCAGTAAATTGAACATAATCGTTACCTATCCCCAAAATAGTTTTACCGGCCATATTTTAGTTATTTTTTATTTTCAGAATCTCATGGACATTTATCAAGCACGAAAATATTACTGAAGAGACAACATATGGTCACAAATGATGTGCCAAATGTCAGTGACACTCACATATGAAAGACTTTATCTCCTTTGATTCTCGTGTCTACTATCATGTGAAGAAACTTATTTATAAGGTAGCTCTAATGATCTTTTTTCATAAATGCCTCCAGTTGATAAATATCCTTAACAGAAAGAAAGAATGAATTCAATAGATCAATCAATCAATGTTTCAATTCTATTTTCTGATAACCCACATCACAATTTGTAATATGAACTGCAATAAAGATCTGAGCAAAAGATGTGCCAATCAATAGAAGGAGAGACATTTAATCAGTTTTAACAGTACTTGCATCCACCATTTCTCATTTTAAATGATAATGTGCAGAAAAGAAGCCAAAAGCAAAAGGGCAACAATTTAAGCCCATAAAGATTAGGAGTGAAAGCATCTGAACAGGTGTAGTGAAAAAAAAATCCAAAACCAGACGAGATGAATAAAAATACAATGCCAAAAACAGATGTTTAAGTCGTAGAAGGAATCCATCTATCAAATCTTAAAGCTAACAAATAACTCGTGCTCCGATCTAACATCAAGTGGTACTAATTTCCTAAATTTTGATAAACAAATGGAACCCAAAGCAGATTCCCACACAGGATCGCAGCTGCCGAACGGAGGGCTCCAAGTCAGAATAATGCAAAATACCTCGATCTACAATCACAGCCGCAACACAAACTAAAGAAATCTAGCAACGAAGGTCGATCGCCTACAGCAAACACCTAGAGGCCATTAACCCGACAAGAGGATAAAATCCAGATATAGGGAACAACACTCCAACATCCTCAAAATCCTATTTTGGGGGAATTATTTGATAGAACAACCGCCCAGAAGCACATTAGGATCCAGAACCACATGACGGAGCAACACCGGGGGAAGAAAAGTCAAAGAAACAGCAGCAAATTTTACCTCTGCAAACATGACCCAGTGGCCTTTCCAAGTGAGGAAAGAGAAAGAAAAAGAGAAGAGGGGAGAGAGAGAGATTATAGGATGGAAGGAGCAGGGAGGAGACGTGGGAGCAGCAATGGGGAGACCATTGTGAGCAAAACAAAGGCTACAGATGGTCTTCTGCAATCTGATACCAATCTACTGGGCCACAGAGAATACAACATACTCCATTGTGCTAACCCTGAAAATCAAGACAAAAGTTAATGCATCTGAAGAAGAATACAGATCAACATACACCATGTAAATTTCAGCAAATTTGAGAAGAATAGACCTGTCAGTTACCATGTCCAAAACAGCTCCAAAAGTGGACACTGGACAATGAAAATAACATATCAGTGAGAACTCAACATCCATGTTTTTCTAACTTACTATTCATGAAAATCTCAACGCAGTTGACACAATAAATTCCAGTAAATGGCGTTAAAGAAGTAATTTTACAAAATAGAAGATTTTATTGTATATCTAATTAATTCTCCAACGTATTAATTACTTTCCATATTTTACAATGTTATCATTATACCAATCAGTAATATAAGTGTAAAAATGAACTGATAAAATCAGGAAAGGGAGGTTAATTTTTGAAGAAAAACCGGCTTTGTGAGCTTGTTCTTATAAAAGGCAATAGTAATATTTATCTGCAAGCACTCTTACCTTGATTGAACTTTCGGGCAAACCGACCATCCAAAGCATCACAGACAAAGCTGAAATTAGAAAAAAATGACAGGACTTGTGACCCAAAGTTCCTAAGAAGTACAACTCATATGGTAGAATCTGAAATGGTGGAATCACAACATATAGGATTTACCTGACAAAATATAGAATGGCGAACAAGTTTTTGTTGGAATAACAGAAGTAAAATGCAACGCAGTTTATTAAAACTCTTAGATATCCTGCCAATGCAACAGAAAATTCACAATCATACAATTCAATATGATCATATTCTTGATACCAATAAAACATCCTTGAAAAAAGAGGAAGCTAAAAAAATCAATTTTAAACAAGCGAAAGAGTTCATTGGAACATTTCCTGAATCCGAATGATCCCAATAATCAATTACATTTGTTTTTAGTTACCACATATGCTACACCACCAACCAAGGCTTACTAATTACATATATATTTTTGGTTTCTAGTCAACTTTTACAGAATATACAGGTAGCAGCAACATTTGAAGTGATAATAACACAGTTCTTCAAGATAATCATTAAAAAAAAACAAATCTTGAAAGCAAGAGGTTAGAGGATACTCCACCAATCAAATCCTCACCTATGATATTGGGAACGTAAAGATACACAGATGGGGACTGATTACTGGCTGGCTGAGCCATTAGAACTTCTTGCCGTTTCCTGTACTAAGATTGACAGACCACGAATTGTCTGCTACCTGCAAAAAAAAAAAAGACTTCTTTTAAAAGTTGGAGCTAAAATGCAATTCTTTTCTTCGCTCTCAATCAAAGCTGGCGCTAAAATTGATTGCTTTCAAAATTTGAGATACCGGTCACAGCAGCTAGAAGGGGAAGCCTATAGCGAATTCAAGAAACGTAACAACAAAAGAGAAAGAAAAAGGGAGAGAAAAGAAGGGGCGCTTAAGAATGACGCACTGCGTGTAAATTGATCGATGGATTGCGCGAGCGAGAGAAATAAACTTTACACGACCAGGTCTGGGGTTAGCCTTCTATAACGAAGAGAGGAATCACGTTCGCCTTCGCACTCACCCCCAACTTTACACACGCAAAGTTATGCTTTAGGAATCCACGCGTACTGATGGAGAAACAAACTCATCACTCAAGTGTGCGATTATTCTAAAGATTACCGTCTAATCAGAAAACACCCATGTTAAATTAACAACACCGAGGACCTCAAGAAACTACGTGCATGCTTCTTACGAGATATGCACCATTGTGGAACATCTACTGAAGGCTCACGGATAACAAACTTGAGCAAAGTTGTGCCTTACGATATACCGCCGGCGAAGAAGAGATCCAGGTCGAAGATCTCTGTGGAGTATAATGGCGAGGCCTCCGCCGACGAGAAGACCGCCAAAAGTTAAAAATGAATCAAAAACAAAAATGGTGGTCTGATGGAAACCAGACAGCTGGGCCCAAGTTGGGCTTGAGGTGAAATGGCCCGTTATCCTTCCACCGTTGATAGCGGGAGGTTTGCGCTGCTCTGTGAAGCCAGCCTCACGCGGTTCCCTCCGCTCCAGGAGCCAAGTGGTCCGAGCCTTCGCCCGGGCCACATGGATCAAACTATCAACTTGGAAACGGGCGGGTCAAACGTTACACGCTCAGGCCCGGCAAGCAAGTCATAGTCCACCCATTCCACCACTTTTATGCCCCCACTCGGGTTACAAGCAAGCGCTACCCAGCTCGGCGATCGAGGCGCCGCGTATCAAACTTATAAAGGTATCACATTCTGACAAATACCTCGTGTGGGACTATTTGACAAGATCAAACTCCAGAGGTCCATAATATGTCCCTTTTTGTGCGTGAGCAATAATGGCTTCTACTTCATCGTTGTCTATTTGTTACCGGTGTTTGGGTATTATCAATAAATCACGGTATTTTCTTTTTTCATGTATAAGCTAAAAGAGAAGAGACGATGGAAAAATAGCTACCGAAACAGTAAGCAAGAAGTCACAAGAAAAGCTGCCGCCATTAACACAACATGTCAACCAGTTTTACGGATAGAGAGGTGAACTCACTGGTGGCACACCATGGTTGGCTTCGACCAAGATGAAGAAGCCGATGAGAATGAGAGCTTGGACCGGGTGATGGATGCAGTTGAAGAAGCTCAAGCCAAGCCGTGATGCCATGCTCAATGCCCTGGAAGGTGGATGACCTCGCACCATTGCCGAACGACGCAGCGCTGCGTTTGGGAGATTCGGAGAAGGAGACTATGAGGGTTGAGCATGATAAAATATGGGTTTGAGAATCTTTAAGCATTGGAGATTTAAGTTGTTAAGAAGGTTAGCTTGTTTGAGAAAGATCATTGGATCCTTCATGAGTTTTTACCTACAGAAAAATTGTAATCACAACCCACAGGAAAGACCCTCATGCATGAAAACTTAACATCAAGGGTCCTGCAGCAAAATTGGCTTGTAATCATCTGCTATAAATCCATATGCCACAATACACACAATTTTGAGGCCAACATAAAAGAAACTTATTTATATTATAGGACAAAAGTCAATATACATACATTTACACAACAGCATTGGAAGAACATGTTACTTGCAACAGCACCGTGGGGGAAATAAGTTAGAGACCTAAACCAACAGAAACAAAAAGCTTCACATTTTGCTTTACAAGTGACATGGGGAACTGACTGGCATGAGAATGCTATTTCCCACCAAACTATAAATGCTCCCGACGTGCCAATAAGCCAACTTTCGTGTAGGTAAAATACACAAAATCTTCGTGTGTTGTGCTAGGAGCAATGATTCGAATGCCCAATTTTAGCCTGCAAAGAATCATAAAGTACAAAAGCTGAATCCAATATGCATATGATGAGTTGTTCTTACTATTTAACTGCGACATGAGGTAACATTTTGAAGACCCAGTGATTTCTTTTCAAGAAGCAGCACAAAAGAGGTACTCATGAAGAGAATTGCAAACGTTTCTATGCCACTAAGAAGCAGTCATTTTCATTTTGCTGTCCAAGTTTCTTTCAAGGTAATATTGGAAAATCCTTTTTTCGCTGCAATGGATGTGAAAAGATGCACCTAATAGCAAAATAGCCGTGATATCTTAAATAGTTCCAACCCAAGCAGAAAAGGCCATAAAGTGGAAACGTTCTGTACCTATAGATAGAACTTTCTGAGAAAAACTTAAATCCTCAAGGTGGAATGATTGATGGTTATTTCTTATCGTGTTAATTGACAGGCAGTTGGTACACATTCAAGAATTTAGTTGACATACATTGAACTTCAGAGTATCAATTATAATCCTATCATCTGGGTGCTGTTTTCTTTTCTGTATTATCCTAACTTTTGAGTGCAACTCTTCATTTCATACAACTATAATTACCTTAGCTTTTTGATAGCTTTCTAGCATCCTGCGGTACTGCTGACGTGCTTCAGGAAACTCTACTAATGATTTAACTCTTGAGAGAGCCTCATCAATTGCTGTCTCTACTGCTTGCTTACGGAAAACCTTAAGAGCATCATCTTCCCCCTCGTCGTCCATAGAGACATTCTCAGTCTGGAACCTTCTAAGGCCTACTCCCTTCCTGAACCATCGCAGTATGATTTTTTCTATGACACCAACGGTCAGAAGGAACTGATACTTTTTCCTTGCTAGATGACTTCTCACATGAGCCTACAAATACAAGAAAAACAGAAGGGAAATGAATGTCAGATATATACAGCAACTCATGTGTAGGATTGTTCAGCATGCAAAAAATAATGAAATGGAGAACTAAATTATATTACCTACAAGATACGTTATATTATTTGTAAGTGATCTAGATTACTAGAAAATCAGATGACATAATCTTTCCTGCATTTTCTCACTCCTAAGGCAGAAAATAAGGTTACAAACCCAAAGTTGTCCTTTGTCACCTCATTCAAATCCAGGTCAACTTCAAGTCTAGAGGAGGATTTTAAAATCTAAGTTTTTATTATGATAAGCAGAGAACAAAAGAAACCATATGAGTACTAATAATTCCAGACAAACTTTTCCGCCCCAAGAGTAGATGTACTGTCTTATTGAGGATTGTAAACATGTTAGTTGAAAGCTTGTTAAGAAATTCCAGATCCAAAACTCGCAGTGCAAGGGAAAATGTTAAGCCTGCTCAAAAAAATCATTTAGAGATGTAAAAATAATACAAAACCCCAGGCCTGGTGGGTCATTACTCCTCTTGCTAGCCAAAAGGGTTCAGGTTCAAAGCTTGGGATGGTACAAAATCATTTGGCCTGGGTAACTATTGGTTAAGGAGGTTCCAAGGGGAAGGGACTTAAAAAGAATGAAAGATAGAATGGTTGAAAAGAAGAGGAGATGCTTATTATCAATGTTATCATTGGTTTACAAGGCACAAGGATCTGCAAAGAAGATAATATTATTGCATTTCATGAACGGTAAATCATTTCACTGAATAAGGCACATTCAGCATACATCAATCGCTCACAACCTTTGTGGCAAGAAACATAAATCCTTAATGAATAGACTAGCCAGTTATCTTGCAACTAGCATTCGGAGGCATTTTTTTCCACCCATAGGGAACAAACGGAAATGATAAAATACCTGGATCTTCACAATGCGCTTACGTAAGGTCAGGAAATCTCTTCGTGTTTTCCAACACCTGTAATTTTTCTGAATAGATAAAGCTGCTTGGTCACGAAGATCATGAAAACCCTTGAGCAATTTGGTAGCAGCTGACAGTCCATGCATGTCATTAAGAGACCAGCTGCACATATCTTCTGCAGTTGCATTTAGTTGCTTCATCTTAAAGGAATAAGCACGGAAAGCAGATTGTATCCTGGCTGCAGCTTGAGATGCATTCCTGACAGCTGCTAAGGAATCTTTAAGTGAAAGTTGATCCTCACTTGCACCGTGTAGATGGGCACTTCTCTTTGATATGCTTTCCACACCATTATTTGCGTTCATGGAAGAAGAGCGACTAATCGTGTCATCTCTTTCAGTTTCAAGGGAAAAGAAATGGCTAGTCAGTGCAGCTTCTGAAAGATATGCAGCAAGACCTTTGTGTCCCCTCTCAAAAGCTATACGAGCTGGTGTTTTGCCTGAAGGATCTTCAGATGTTGGATCTGTCAATGCTCCAGCTGATGCACCCAAAGCAAGAAGTTCAACAATAGTTTCTTCCCTGCAATGATAATTGAGACAACATTTTAAGTCTATATGCAATTATTTAGATAACAGGGTTAACTCCTTATTTTAACTATGCAATACATTTTAAGTCCATAAAACAGCTTGAGAAAAAGGTAGCTCAATTCTCAGCAGTCTCACTTACCTCCCAAAATATGCAGCCCAGTGAAGTGCGCTCCATCCATCTGGATCACGGAAGTTTATACCAACACCAGAATCAACTATTGGTTTTAATGCCCATTTATATCCCAAACCAGAAATCATGTGTATAATGCATTGTTCTTTCCTTGAGAGTACACAGCTCCCTGCATTATTGTGAAGTTTATAGGATAACCAATGTTCCAACTTATCTTTTAATAACTCTTGAACAAGCAAATCCATGATCTTAAGTGTCGGTGCATTGCAAGTAATTTCTTTGGAGATCGTAATCAACTGGTCTTCATTTTCTCTCAGCCTTTTATGAGGATCAAGTTCTGGCATACCATTAGTTTGTTGATTAATTGATATATTATTATCCAGGTCTAATAGTATCTTTACAAATTTGACAAGCAATAGCATTTCCTCAGTTTCTTTGTTGGCATCAATCTGTATCAATGTGTCAACGTTTCTTGTAATATCCAACTTCTCACGAAATTCAAATTCTCGCACTTGACTGCAGCACTCTCCTTTTCCAGATGTAATGCATAAGTTGACCTTTCCAGCAGTATGCATCGGAGATTTGCAACGGAAAACTCCATCATGAACAATTTCTAGAGGAACTTCAATGTCGCCAAATAATACAACCCATTGATGTTCTGAAGGATCACATAGGAACTGTCCTTCTGAAGGATCCAATAGGAACTGTCCAGTAATGATCACCTGAGAAAATGTTTCACAAACTTAGTCCAATAGTTGACCGTTCTTGTTCTTCCCAACAGTAATTTTGGATGAAAGGTACAAAAGAATCATGAAAACTGTGTATTAGAGGATGTGCATAATAACTTTGTTTCTCTTCTCAGTTTGTAAGAATATGTGAAGAGAATCCAAATGTTCTTATAAGAAATAAATGTATATGAAGCTGTCATCAGGAAGTCCACAGTGGCTTATATTTTGTTCTATGCTGATTGTTTCTTTAGTAGTGATTCTCTTGGATGAATCTCACATTTATTAGGGATTGCCTCTGTAGCTCTAAAAACACAGAAAAATGATAAGTTAAGCTTTAACTCTCTGTATTCTTGGTTTTGACTACTTTACTCTCCCAAAATATCCAAATTAAACACTTCACCATCTTGAACTTCTACCCTACCCACCTCAGCAGAAATCCTAACTTTATTATGGTTTCACTTTTCAAATATGTACAATGATGCTTTTACCCTTGTACATTTTGTCCATTAAAAAAAAGTAAAAAACATCTCAAGAAGACATGTCTAAAGGTAAAAAGAATTTACAGAACATTTTTCCCTTATACTTTTATTTCTGGGTGAAGTTGACAAGTACAAAAGTGTCTTGAACAAAGCTTCTGAAAGAAACAAATGAAAAATATAACTGAAAGGTTTGACTAAGTAGGAAGGTTCGAATAATTCAGGACATAGTTAGGAGCTAAATGTCCAAATTCCATAGGTTATCCTTTTACTACTTAAAAAATTATTTTAACATGAAGAGCATATTAAGTATAATATAATCAAATAAGTTATTCTTTTTTATTATTAAAAATTTTTTTACAAAGAATCACTCAAAAAAATCCACTTAATATTTTCAGTGTTGACCAGTGTTACCCCCCTTTTCTTAATGATAGTTCTCATATGATAGGTCTATTATAAGTCGAAGTTGCTAATGATCCCCACCTCGGAAGGGCAGCCACAAGAGTGTCATTCATGATTAGCAAAATTCTCATGTCATGGGCCTCAAATATATGTCCAGCATGTGCTGAGTATATCTTACTACAATTAACAGTACTATCCAATATACCAAACTCAATTTTATTAATGTTCCGCTTATCAACATTCAATATGAAGTTTTAATATAAACCACCAAACAGAGGGTTCACTGGTGAGTGGTATGCAGCTTGGACCCTTCTAAGGCAAGAATGCATGGCTGACAAGAAGCACCCTTATTTTGAGGAGAATAACTATAATGCTCCATCACCCAAAGAACTTGCCCCAAAACAATGAATTTTATAGCAATGCCCTAAGTGTACAAACAACAGAACAAAGAAAAAGAAATAAACTTCCTATCTATCACAAAAAAAAACTATTTGGATCCATTACTTGTTACAATGAGTAACTCAATATGTGATTACTTTGAAAAAAGAATAAGTCAATAAATCTACAAATTGAAGTTATAGGTAGTACTTCACATAGATCATATTGAGTTGCAAACACAATTTCATGCTAAGGAAAAGATGATTTGGTAAAAAAATTGCATTAACTTGATATAAAAAAATACTACTTAGATGGTGATATTTTCAAATATATTATGCATGCAAATGTTATGCCTTCAAGATAGTTCCAGAAAGGTAAAAGTTTTTAAGATAATTTTAACAGACACAATAAGTAACATGGCCTCATTAAGTACCTTTGTACTTTCATATGAAAATGCCCATTCTGGAGAGACTTCGTGTATGATAAAACGCCACATTTGTGAACTTGTCGGAGTTGATCCTTGCACTGAAGAAACATCAAACTTGTGTTGTCCTAAGCCTAAATCTTGGAAGAAAGCAGCAGAACATGTGCCGTTTTCAGTTGGAAGGATAGTTTTGTATGTTTCTGGTGTTATAGTACAAGAATTTACTCCACAAGTGTCCCTTTCTAAGGTTTCTAGTAAATCATAATCTTCATGAAACCATGTTGAACAAGCTGCATATAAATGAAATAGGAACATAATCAAGCCCTAGAAAATAGCTGATGAGCTGGAATGCACTTTATGAATAATTATTTCAATTTATGTAAATTGCACGCATTAAAAAATAGCTGTAGTGATGTCTAATCATAGAATTGTGTAGTACTATGACAACTTTTAACACCTTTATGTCATCTTGTGGTTATCCCATAGATTATATGCACATTTCTAGTCAGGATGTTCTTCTATGGATAAGAAATTAACATTGTTGCCACTGTGAAAGTCAGTTTTACACGTCATACATAAGGGGATTTTCCTCTCTTGGAAATCCATACACAACAGCATCAGAAGAAAACCATCTATCATCATAGTATTTAACACTGTTGAAGACCACCAATCATAATTCAACACAGGGAAAAAAACATAGTTAATGGTATTCAAGAACAAGATGGCCAATCATTCCTCGGAGTAAAGTGTTAAAAATGCATAGCTTCATAATAATCCTTAAACCTACCACATGGACAAGAATAATTTCATAATTATAATTGATTATAGACGTGAACATGGAACATTATTCAAACAAGAAAACAAATTTTGTTGGTTTTAAAGTAAAGGAAAATGGAGCAATTTCAAAGTCCAAACAGATTACCTGGACCTGTTAGCATGCCTTCACATTGAAATCCAGTTTCCGCATGACCATCTAATGTGTACTTACTCTCATCGAGTGGATTATTAATTGGTTCCTCATAGGAAATCCTCATTTCGAGATTTGGAACTTGGACGTCTTGAGTTTCTTCATTCACAAAGGTGCCTAGAAACTCTTTCTCTTCAAAATAGGTACCATCTTCCTCTTTAACATAGGTACCATCACCATCATCGTCATCATTCAAACTTAACTGCATTTTAAGCTTCCGTAATGCTTTGTTGACTTCCAGGGACAATGATTGGGAATTACGTTCAGAAATGTCTGTTTGCAGAAATGCCTGTTCATCTATAAACTCCGAACTAACTTCTAATGACCCTGGACTAGATGTAATTTGCCCAGGATCATTAAAACCAGTAGTTTGAGAAAGGGCATCTTGTACTCGAACATCAGCAGAACTGATACTCTGGCTATTATTTGGCAAACGCTCATTTGAGACGCTCAAATAAGATTCAGGAATACATCTTTCCTGTATAAAATAAAATAATAGATAAATACAGCATAAGCATGGGCTGCACTCATCTTTCTCAGATGAGCCATGAATATATCTTGTTAAACTGCATTTTCAACATCAATAGACAAGTGCGAAAAGAACCATGAATGTATATTTCTTTTGAAGGGAGCATCATGAATGTATGGTAGGGACAGTAGAAGGATTGTGAAAATCAATGTACAATGGGCAGGATAGAAGACCACATGAAATAGCGTGGCTGCACGATTTGCACGAGTAAGTTGGGGTATGTATGTGCTCTGTGCAGACATCAATCATCTTGTGCAATTCATGCAGAAAATATCAGAGGAATTTACAAGAGTTTAGGGTGGAAATAGCTAAGTATTCATTTAGGCTATCTTATTTGGCTAGGAGGGGTTACTGAACAGATTTTCTCGTTTTTTATGTGGGGCCTTGATATTTTATGCACTTTCCTTACTTCACTGTTTCTTGTAAATGCAGATGCCCAGTACATTCCTAGGTGGGCTTTGATATACAAACTTCTTATTCCAAGTTTATTTTTTGTGTTATGCAATTGTGCTTCAGTTCCAATATTGATTGCAATTTGTGTGTTTCCAGACATTTTTTGGGTGTTTGACCTCAAGAAAATAGCTGGCGCTGCATCTCCTTGGCTTAGTCTAGAAGATGTCCCTGACCCCGACAGAAGAAAAGTTGATCCCACCACTATAGCTTCATGCCAGATTGTAGATGCTATATGTTTATACGAGGATGACAGGGTGAAAGCATATTTGCATCCGAGGTCAAATATGATTTTTAAGTCAGAATTACTTTGCATTATATTTTCCTTTTCATATCCTTCAAAATATTGTTCACCTCATGCTAGGCTTTCTCACCCTTATTATGCATTTGTGTTTGATTAAGGAAAATATTGTTAAGAAATACATAGTGGTGTTTTAAGAAAACATAGCTGACCTCAAATACTTCCCTGTAATGGACCAAAACTATGTGTTCAAAACCCCTGCATAAGAAAGTTAGGAAGATGTGAACTTTAATCAATCCAACTTGTAATATTCAAAAACAAAGTTGAAAAGCAATTATTTTGAGAGACTAGAACTTCAAAATGCAAACTGTAATGTGGCCTAACATCATAGTGTTATTCAATCCTTTGAACCATAGTGTCACAGGAGGTGATGAAATCAACAGATGATGCCACTGGGAATTGCCTTATTCAGGGGCAGATTTAAGGAAAAAATGAGGGATTTAACCAAAAAACACTGACTATTTTAGATATCTAACAAAAAATAAATAATCACCAAATTGGTCACTATCAAACTAGTGAGGCTAGTCTTATCCTACATTGCTTCATCCCTAGCATTATTCTTATTTTAATAAAGTTGTAACTACATGGTAGAAAATGGAAAAAGAAAGGAAAAGGGCAAAAGCATTATCTTACGGATCCAACATCCAATAGCTGCGCCTTTGAAGACAAGGGTTTTGTTCACCGTGAGCATAGTAACAGTTTATTGCCTCAACACCCCCAACCTAAGCAAGTGGTGATAATATCATTTCGATAAAGATAACAATTACTTAAGCAATAATATGGATAGAAAAACAACAAAATTGGTACGACCAAGAGATGAATGATAATTACCATGATAACATGTAGTGCTTTGATGCATGCAAAACTTTAACATGTAGTGTATGTTACTTGAGCAACTAGTGCATTTGCTACCATTTTATTGTTATAATTATTTCACATCATGCTTTAACTCATTCAGTTTTTAGGGTTTTCATACATTCTTTTGCACAATTAAGTAAAACTTCCAAGCATTTCACATAACACAAGTAATCTTAATGGGGTTATATTGCAAATTTGATTCTTAGACCAATGCATAGAAACTGTCCTTTGTGTAATCAATTTTTCCAGCATCAAATTTCAGAGCAGGTCGCCAACATACACTACTAAAGAAATTTACAATATTATAGTTTTATCTGAAGCAATACGTGAACGAGTCGGAGTGGCTTCTATTAGTGAGAAAATGGTAGAGAATCGTTTGAGATGGTTTGGTCATGTTCAGAGAAGACCATTAGATGCGCCAATAAGAAGAGTAGATCAAATAATCTGGAGTCCGATTAAAAGAGGGAGAGGGAGGCCAAGGCGGACACTTGGCGAACTAATAGAGCAAGATCTATTGGTGAATAATATACCGAAAGGTTTGGTTACTAATAGAGCGGAATGGCGTCGTATGATCCATGTAGTCGACCCCACCTAGTGGGATAAGGCTTTGTTGTTGTTGTTGTTTGTATAGTTTTATCTGAAGCAGATACTAGTATTATATTCAAGGCCTTATGGTATATTTTCTTGTCCAATGTTGATTGAAGCATTTCAACCTTCTATTGAATATTGGACACAAACTAGAATTTACTTTTCAACAAAATTTCCTACTAAAGTAGGAAATTTAAAACTTGCATGTTGTTCTGCAAAAGAATATATCCAAGCATCTAAGGAAAATGGCCCTAGAGAAATGCAAGGCCTCATCATGCTAAATTCCTTAACACACGCCGCCACCACCACCAAGCAATCTATAAGCTTAAACTTGTATTACTTAATACATTAGCGTTAACCTATTCATAGTCTAAGCAATAGGAGTGAGATAAGAGATATATGTTATTATGAAAGCAGATAAAAGGAAGTCTCTGCACTATGGTGTACCTTAAGGCGTTCATGTCCTTCACGAACAGTCTTACCATTTGGTTTCTTCCGCCACAAGTATCCATCATTACGGAAATATCTAAGTACCCTCTTGTTGAATAGGAACAAAGCACCGCCTATTACCAAAATCATACCACCACATTAGAGACATAGACAACATTACACCACATAAATTACATAACAAATGTATGACAAGAACACATGATGTGCAAGGAGGCACAAATTATTACTAGGAGGCAGTTGAGGAGGCTTGTGGGTCATTTGAAACCTCCCATGATTCTGCAGGATGTAGAGTACCTCTACAGGCTTCAACCACCGTGTCTTCGCTTGTTCTTGCAACTTATTAAGATCAAAACCTGACTCCACGCAGGTAAAGTATTATATATTTATTAACAGTAAGGCAAAAAAAGATAAACAGAAAAGATGAATAGTTTCATTAAGCTTCAATCTTCTTGATGCTGTAACATCTGTAATCCATTGGATATTAGTGAAGAACAAAAGTTGTCAGTTTAACAAAAGAGGAAAGTGACTATTGACGTTGGTGCATTTGGTTTCTTATGGTCGAAGGAAGTTGGCAATCTTGCAAGCATTGCGGAGAATGCTTCTGTAATAGCCAAAAAAAAAGTAGCCATTTATATGTATTTCCAGGCAGCAGATTACATGGAGTTACAAAGGTGTCTCTCTGATGCCTTTCCCTCAGAGTTTTGAGTGTTTTAAAAGTTCACCATACATCCACGACGACAATTTAACAATTACTCGGCAAATATGACCTCCTTCCACTAATTCAGAACTTTCTCAATCTGGAAAAGTCTTTCCAAACGTTAGCAGATTACATGGAGTTATAAGTATGTCTCTCTGATGAAATTCTACTTTCTTTTGATCACTTCCGTATGCTTTCCTTTAAACAGTTCATTTGAAGGTGCCCTAATGTAACTAAAGCGCTTTTGCGACTTTGCATGGTTTTCTTCTCTTTTGGCAAAATTGGATGCATCACTACTTCAGCGATTACTTTAATAGCAAACTGTGCACACTTTTTGAATGGGTTGATCCAGCGCTATATCTAATCACTTTTCTTACTTTTAATTTAATTATTGAATCATTTAATCAGGGAGTGAAAGTGCGGCATATTTGCCGAACACAAAGGAGCACGCAAAGGTTTAGAAAAAAAAAAAAAAGAAGAAGAAGAAAAGACGCGGTAAAGGAAACACAAACATAAAAATCGCTTCTTTGTATTTCTATTCATTCTATCCTCATTTTTTCCACCTTCCATTTCTTTCTCTCTTTCTCGCCAGAAGCTCAACAAATAAAAAAAGGAGCAATTTTTAATACTCTTTTTTTGGTTTCCCCTGTTGCTCTGATTACCCCTCACTCTCTCGTAGGAACGTAACTTGTGCTGGCAAATCGATAGAAAGAAACAGCAACAGCTGACAGGAAAATTGAGAACCGCAGCGCAACCAAATGCTGCTCAGGGGTTCAGGATTCGGGGTACCTGTCTGCATCGTGACCTCTCACTCAGAAGCCAGAACGAAACCCCTTCTCCAGAGCACCAGAGCTCACCAGAAAGCAGCTGACAGTAGCAGCAGCAGGAGGAGGAGGAGGAAGAGGAGGGTGGAGCGAGGTAGGTGGAGAAGAAGAAGAAGAAGCAGACAGTGGCAGCACCAGAAGAAACGGAGGATGCCACGCGGTGCTCCGAACATGTCAATGTTCTAACACTGTTCACAAATTAAATGTATACAACAAATTATTTGTATGAAAATAATTAAAAGATTAGTAGACTAAAGTTAAGATCGAAAAATGAAATAAAATAAGACCATTATATCGAAAAAGATCGAATCTTTTTTTCTTTCCTACTCACCGAACCAAACGCATAGTTGGTATGTATACAACAAAGTCCTAAATATCATAGTCAATTACTATTTGTCTCAGTCTGCAAAATAAATTAATGTCATATATGATATCTTTTCATTATTCCCTCTTGAGTAAATTATGAAGCCTAGACGTTTATCCTTAATGCATTTTCTGATGTCATCTTTTTCGGCTGTCAACTTTATCGTCATTGTAGTAAATATTTGTATTAGGATTTTTTATTTAAGGCTATGCAAAGTCGAAAAATTAGAAGAAAATTATTAAATAGATTACTTTTTATTTGGATCCAAGAAAGTTTATACAAGTACTCTTCTAACAAAAAATTCATATCGATTAACACTCTGAATTAATTCTTAAAAAATAAGATACTTATCTCGTGAAGTTATGATAAAGAAATAAATCAATTCAAATCACATGTAAAAATACCTTATAAAATATTCATCCAAGCCAAGGGACTATGCTCGAGGGATTTCTTTACTCTCCACAAACTCATTAAACCGGACAACAAAATCCCGTAGTGTGAGGACACCTTTTATTTCGGAATATTTTGAGATCCATACGGATTTTCAATTGAAGTAGGATTCAATATATTATAAATAATTTCAGATTTTTGAATAAAAATCCACAAAAAAGCCAAAAATTATCATATTATCTCATGGTCTGTGATATTATATAATTTGTAACTTTTTTCTCCTTATCTGATTTGATGAATGATCCTTCTTATTTAAAATATGTCAAGTTCGAATTTATATGAATATAAAAAAAAAGTTTTGTTAGAGTCTTGCTTAACACTTTTATAACCGATGAGGTTTTCAGATATTTATGGATCGAAAAAAAATGATGGATCATGTCCCCTCTCATTTAGAATTCATATTCAATGAAAGAATGAGTCAAAAATATGAATTATAGATAAACTCGGACACCCTTTTTTTTCTCGTTATCTCAACTTTTCCCATTTAACTTTTGTTGGAGTTGATTAGGCGCTGGTCATAAATGTCAAACTGCAGTGGTACAAATAGAATCTCATGGACATATACAGTGAAAAGAGAAGATAAATGAGAAATAATAATATGTCATGGATGACTGTGGGTTTGACAATGACATTTTATATTTTTTTATGCTAATTATTTTTTTATATCCAAAAGGCTAATAATCACTTGGCAAAACAAAAAAAAAAAGTAAGCTTTAAAACTTCACTCCATGACATAATCAAATTAATTAAAATGTATAGCTTCAAAGTTATGAAGGTTAAACCTCACTTGGAAAAAATATGCATGCACATGGCATATCAAATCCACAAATAAAGTCAAGTTTTGCCCTCTATAAAATAATATAATTCGTACCAAAGAAAAAGGAAAATCTCACGAAGAGCCGTTACCAAACAAAATTTCGAGAGGGAAAAAATATATAAAAAATACAACAAGTGTCCATCCAAATAATGTCTCAAGGTTCATTAAGAGTCAATTGACTTGTGTGTTGCGTTTATATTGTGCATTCGAATTATTAATTTGTATATGCTTTTATTATTGTCTCTTCTTGAAAAAAAAATTATTTGGACATAATGAACGGAGGTTAGAATAGAATGGGAAACATCATCTTCCTTTCTTTCTTTTTATCTGACATATTATAATTAGTTTGAGTAGAAATATCATCGTTGCACCATGATTATGCTCTTTTATTATTTTGTTTTAAAAGAGATAAAATAATATATTAATTTAAATTGTGAAAATTCATTACAATGTATCTACCATCACCAACAATATCTTTTTCCTTGGTGAAAAGTTTAAGGGATTGTGACAACTTCCACCACTCACTTCAAACCTTCTTGAGCTTAACTTGAAAGTCAATTTCCTTGTAGGACATTTTTTATTTATTTTTATTGTAAACAATAATTAAAATTTTGAAAAGGTCTATGAGTGATTATTTTTAGCATTCTATATTGAAAATTTGTTTTGTTGTTTAAATATTTTGTACCAATGGATATCAAGGTTAACATGAAATATTCTGTACATTTCCTAACAAATAATTAATTTTTTTGGCTTTTTATTTGGAGATGGAAGTTGTAGAAAATGATTGCTGCTTTTTTTCAAAGTGTAGATTGCCTTTAAGTCTTCATAAAGAGGTAGTACGTGTTGGGTCTTTATTTGTCATGGGTCTTGAGGAAATTAAAAGCTGGCCTAACCTTTTTTCCTCCTCAATCTTGTGAGGGCAACATATTAATAGTCACCACTTTATTTGAAGTCTAAGAATCTAATTGATTCAACAAATAGCAATCATGCCATTTTTTCCTTCCTTTTTTTTCAATAAAGAGGAGATAATTATTGTGCACAACAATAACAACCACATAAATAATAATTGAGATAAAAAGGTAGATTGGACGGAATAAATTTTTTTTAGTTAATTTGTCCCTCACGCAGCCTTCAAATTCTTCATTTTATAATTTCTCGATCCCACGATAAATCATTTATTTTAGTGACCCCTCTCTCTCTTAAATTTCTTCATTTACTATGTCATAATCCTTTTTTTCGATCCAGACCCACCGATGTGCATACTATTAGCACCCGGCTAATTCACTATTCGAGCGAAAATGATATGGATGAATTCTCACCAAAGTGATGATTATGAGAATCGAACTTGGACCACTAACATCCAGTGACTTCATAGCATAACTTTTATCCGGTTGTACCAACTATGCATCTTTGGTTACAATCTTTTTTTTAGTAAAGCACAAAAATGATGAGGTTATCATGCATGTTCCTGGCACCAAATTAATGAGAACCTATGAAGATACATTACGTAAGTTTATTGAAAGTGTAGCACCTTGAAATTCGATCCCGTCACGTGTCGCGATCTTCTCTCGATCGCTATTTTCTTCGATATTTCTTTGACTCTTTTATTGACCCAATTGTCAAGAAAAATGACACATAAAAGGAAGACTTATCAAATAAAATAATACAACAATAGAAGGAAATACGAAAGCAAAGTGTCAAACTGTCTCGATCTAAAGCAAAATGCGGAAGCAAAATATACATCCCATGGTTTTAGTATGAAGTGACAAAAATAAAAGTACGAGCACTAAACATAGAACAACTTGCGGTCAGTCATGACATGATATGTCCTATTCAGATAGATATATCACATAACATAACGTATAAATATACGATTCATACTAGACTCGATCATAACCATATTCACGTGTCACACGAATTGTAGACTCCGCGCACACATCAACACGTCATGAGACATCATCATATACCTATGGAAATCACACAGGGGAGCAAGTTCTACCGTTAACATAAAGCTAAGTGTGAGTTCGTATAAATCATAGATTAGTTCTGTCAAAATAAGGATGACCTTGCGCAAAACAGAAACATCGGTAAGGAAGAGACTCCCATCTAGATAAGTAAAATGGTAACCCATGAAGAAGTGCTCCATACAATGTTATCATAAACTCTTCCCCATCATAGTGGACCTCTCTTTCGATCCGTAGATTAATCAAAATCGTATGGAGCATAGCTCCGAATCATCATGGACCTCTCTTTCAATCTGTAAATTGATCAAGGCCGTATGGAATATAGCTTCGAATCATTTTTAAGTTCATTTCATTCGATAATAAATCAGGTGGACATGGGCTTAATAAATCAGAGAATTCGATTAGGACCGAATTCCTTCCCTCCACTTACCGGACGCCCGGAAATCAAGCGATCGCTCATCTTTAAATCTTTTCAGCGATCGTCTGAAGAGGGAGCGGACACCAGTTTATCATTTCATAGTAATTCATAATGGTTCATCATTATTCTTCATGTAGTTCATAAGAGTCATCATTCATCGTTCATGGAGGATCATAATCAAGTTGACATTATATTCTATCAGTTCAATTTAATCATAAGAAGGGTAAACATTATTCTGTTGAGCATAATTAACTTCACGGACAAATGAACTATCAAATATGTAAATTAGGTTCTTAAATCATAAAGTCACCGTTCTGGTAGTCAGAACCTAGGTTGAGCATAAGTGGAACCAGGACCGAGTTTTCGACGAAATTAATCTCAAAAAATTTGTGCAGGAACCCGTGTCGGGTCGAGACATGATCGGATCGGGAAAGTCGATCCGCCTGATCATCTTCTTCAATCGATACCCGAGCAGGGTCGAGTTGCTAGTGCACGTAGAGCTCAAAGCTCGCATTCATGACGGATCGGGCCGAGTTCAGTGGAACTCAATCCGGGCTGGTTTAATATGGGCCAGTCATGGGAAACCCGGGCCAGGTTCTTGTTACGTAGAAACTACGCGAGTTTATAGAGTTCACTCATTTCGTTTCTTTCAATAAACACGGTGATCATGCATCGATATCATGAGTTCGAAAACATAAACTAATATTTCATCTTATTATCTACATCATACAAAAGTAATATGAACATGCTTCATCTAGACAAATTCGAAATCTACATGCTAAGCAATCAGAGGAGTTCATATGGTTCACAGAAACAATTAAACACTTCAGAAATTCATATACTATGTTTTCTAAACATGCATTCATCTAAATGAGTTCGATTTGGCATCTGAAACATTCATCTAAGTTTGTTGAGTTCGCAGATATCGGATTGATAATTCCAGGGATTTACATGCTACGATCTCTACGCATACTACTTGAGATTTTCGATGACTAAATCCTTAGAACATGATGTAACTCGTCCAGAAGTTAAACTATGAAGAAGATTCCAAAAACACACCTTAATGCCTATGATTTTGTGGTTCGTCCTCGCTGGAGAAAGTCGTTGGCTTCGTCCTCTACTCCTATGGCCGCGCGCATCGACGAAAAAGAGAACAAGGTGAGAGTGGAGAGAGAAAGTTATAAGGGGCACGGTTGCCCCTTGGCCTCCCCCTTCCAGTGAATGCTCGGCGGCATTGAAGAGGGGAGAGGAAAAGAGGGGTCTGTTGTTGGTTCATTTCATTTCTCTTTTTTTTTTCTTTTTTGCTGAACCGTCGGATGCTACAGAAAGTTTATGTCAATGTTGGATTTCAATGTTCACACATGCAAACCAAAAAAAGATGGACGACCCAAACATAAAAGGAATATACAACTTACAACACTCAAAATAGGTCAATCAAATTTTTATAAAAATGAAAATGTATTATTCATAATGTAACGCCCCCAAATCGACCAACACCACATGGCGAAGATCAACTTGAGAATGCTACAAACGCTATGGCATTGACCATTATGTTGACAAAGACTCGGTCAAGAATCAAGACACATCAGTAGTAAGGACAATTCACGTACAACAATCATATATATCTCATCACAAAAGAGTCTATACATCACATACAATAATTCATATATATCTCATCACAAATAATTAACTTCAAAACTTTAATCATCATAGAAAGTTATCAGGACATTACTGGCGATTCAAAAGAGTGTGAACACATGTCCAAAAATAATGAGTCACAAGTCCACTCTCAAATCAAAATCACGAGCCAGATGCTCGTAAAACATATAACATGAGTGTCCATAACTTCACACGATAATTCAACATTTTCAAAATCTTTCAAAATATTCTTTGAGGAATAAATCCGTATAGAAAAACTCAATAAAACGTAAAGTTAGCAATATGACAATCACGCCTTTCACACATGCTCATTTTCTAGCTCCTTTACATTTCTTATTTCATGCTATGCAAGTTTTTCATTCATTACTTGAAAAAAAAATTAAGCAAGAGGAGTGAGCATTAAGAAGCTCAGTGAGTAAAACGACTACCTCAAATATTAAAACAGCAAAGAAAAAACTAACATCTTTATTTTTAGAATTTACTCCACATTCTTTTTATTTCTCCAAGAAAATTCATTTAAATAACAATCATACCGAATGAATGTCATGAGTGCACATGCATCATAATAAAATAACATCATAAAACTTAGGAAAACATCATTAAACACGGATATTCATACCACTCATCAATCGAGTGCTTCTTCACTCACCTCTCGTGTCACTATATCGTCACAGGGTGGTTGTTTTAATTCCGTCCCTCGTGTCACTATATCGTCACAAGACATTGAATCGATCATCGTGTCATTATATCGACACAGAGCTTATTTCTTTTCTTTCTTCACTCCATCCCTCGTGTCATTATATCGTCATAGGATGGTTGTTCTAATTTTATCCCTCGTATCAATATATCGATACAGGGTGTTAAACTTGTTTCTCATGTTACTATATCAACACAGAGCAAACCGAATCTCAATCGGCCTATTCAGAGTTGGCCAATCTCTGAAGTGAAAACACTTTGTCTTATGCGAGTTTTTATGTGTGATGCACATGATGTATGAATGCAATTTCCAAATAGAAGTTTATGATTGAAATCATCATATAAACTTTCCCTTAAAAAAATTAAATATTCACTTCAATTTCACATAGATAAACTCCGACGAATTTCCAAAATTCATAATAAAATGTCACAAGTCACATGATGACACACATATGGAGCATATAAATATATGAATATGCACGAAAGAAACTATCACGAAAATCCATTCCACATCGGGTGGAACAATGTCATCACTCTGAAGAGTTAAGCAATTCATATCAATTGAGATAGGTTCCCTCACCTTGGATTCGTCAAGTCCCAAATTATCTCCTCATTCGAATTCAATCAAAAGTAAACATAACATATCACATTCATTACTTGATTAATTAATATTATAAAAGTAAAATTGGTAATTCACTCTTCACAACCACTCGGCGTCCTTATCATAAACCAAGTCCTATTATAGATTTGCTACAATACTTACTAAGAAGGAAATGAAGGTCTCGTCAATTAGTAACAATCTAATCGAATCTCAACAATCGAACCGTCGCCTCCGATTAGCAACCCCTATAAGCGACATTCAATTTAAACTTTTAAACAACTATTAATTAGGATCTTAACTACATTATAATTAATTAATTTCAGCTATGCGAACATTCATACTGCAACAACTGTAGTCACCGCTCTCAGAACTACAACCGCATCCGTCGAAACATTGAACAGCCGTCGAACACCTTCTTCATCAATAATAAAATAAACTTACTTTAAATTTGTTCACAAAATTGAAAATCTTAATGCACATTTTCATTCGCTTACCAATCGTGATATGAGAACGAGTCGTCAGAAGAGTCATCGAAGAATGATCGAAGTCCGAAACCTACGAATCCGAACGGAATTAGTGATTAATTTTTATCGAACAATAATTCGTATCATTTATCTATTTGTGCACCTATCAGAGCATCGTGATGAGCTCGGCCAGAGCTCCCCGTTGATTCGCCAAAAAAGTCATCGAAAAAGTTTGTCGAAAAATCTCAAATCAGTCTCCTACGTGATTTGGAACGAGAACATATTTAAAACTCGTCAAAATGATACTAATCAACCTGAGAATGATGTACGACTCACCAGGAGGAAGATCAGTGAGAATCGGAGCCCAAATTATTGCTGGAATCATCGTCGACGAAATTTTCATCTTCCTCGTGTTCTAAGCCTACTACGTCGCATACAGTGGACCAATCATCTCCTAACATATGCCAAAATGTTCGTCTCATCATCCTCTTTCCAACGGTACTTCATACATGAAAAAAAATGAAGGTCAGATGGTGAAGAACCGATAATCGAAAGGGGCGGCGACTAGGTCGTCGGGTGGAATTACTATAGCATCGGGGGAAAAGAAGACGAGCGCCCTTCTTTTGTTTACCCACATCACTTTATTATTATTATTTTATTTGTTGTTGTCCTTTCCTACAAAATGACCAAAAGTGTCCATACCTTTTAAATTAATTCCTCATTTTTTTTAGAAAAAAATCGTGCAGAGCGTTACAAGATAACTAGGCCCTTGGGTTCATGTGCTTTATCATCGCTTGAGCTCTATCGCAACACACCAACTCAACATCATCACTGAAGATCATGTAAAAATCAAACACAAAGGAGGAGGTCCTACCGTAATCTTTACAACTTAGTTGGAAACCAATAAGAATATACAATGCATAACTTTAAATAGCATAAATCAGAAATGATAATCAATACTTATCTTAATTAGAAAATTGGGCATCTAGTCATCATAGATCACTAAAATTACATGATATGTGATAAGCTTGGAATCAATAGTAGATTTGGTAATCATGACATAAATGAGAACGATAACTTGACTTGACATTCATGCTAGTTTTACTTATCCATAATAATAATCATGACATAAATGAGAATGATAACTTGACTTGATGTTGATGCTTGCTTTACTTATCCATATTTCTTAAATCTTGAATCATGCTTATAAATTAGGTGACTTTGGGTGCTTTTAAATTTTTGGGGTATGCCTAGCGAAATGATACAACCTTGTGCGGGTCAATAAGTGATCAAACCATGATCAAGAGAGCGACCCTTATCTTAAGACACTTGACATAGACTGACAACTCATTATTCATCTTTCATCTTAACTTATTAATCACTTTAGAATTTTATTATTTGTTAATCTTCATAATGTGGGAACAATTAGATCAATGGTAGAGTGAATCATCAGAGATAAATCATGGTGAAATCATATGTCATTAATCCAGTCAAAATTGTGATAAATCAGAGCAAAAGACATGTAGTATTTAGGTTAGAATCAAAGATCAATAGAAAACTTAATTAATAATCTCGGACTGCTATAATTCGAGTTAGTTACAGACCTAGCCGGATTCATAGCCTGGCTCGAACAGATCAGGCTCAGCAGGAATAAGCTCGGTCCGGGTTAAGTAATACCCGAGTCTCTGGAGCGGTCGACCGGTCGGGTTAAGTAGTACTTGGTTCGAGTTTGGATCGATCGACTGGTTCCGTTGAGCGGTAGATCGGTCTGTAACTTGGAGTGGTCGACCGATTTAGTGAATCGGTCGATTGGAAAAAAGAAATTTTTTTTATCCAACTTGTAGGGTCTATGGCATCCTACGAGCGTGACAACAAGGTGGCATGGGTGTACTGAAAGGGATAGCATGGGTGTGCCGGCAAAGTGGCACGGACGTGCCAGTAGGTGCACGGGAGTGAAGAAGGTTTCACGGCCGTGACGGCGGTGTTCCACCGTCGATTTCAGCAATGAACCCGGGCCGGATTCGATATTAAACAGAATGTCGAGGTTTCCAGGCGTGAAAATAATCTAACATTTTCCAGCTACAGATCAGGCACAATGAAATCATAACATAGCATAGTAGTTCATATAATGTACACAGAGCAATCACCACAGCAAATCATTCAAAACGAACATCAGATTCCTATATACAAATAATCCTAATACAAACAACAAAATAGGTCAATCAACAGATTCTTCTTCATGCCTTTTTCTTCTTAATCTTTCATACGATGTACATAATCAGATCATGATAAAGTATTGAGAAAGAGCTATTTATAATTATGCAAGGTGATTTTAATTCATCCACCTGATTCGCGTGTAAATCCATCATTGATTTGTTTAAATCAATGGCAATCGTGTCCTCCTCGTCCTCTCTGCGCCCTCTTTTCTCTTTCTGATCGATCACCACTTGTGGGCCGTCGAGATTCAACGAATGTGAGGAAGATTAGTAGAAAACGAAGGAGTACGTAAGAGAATCGGGAACTACAGTTTGTCCCCTATAAGATGCTGCAATTCAAATCTTTTTTTCTATGACATCTCTCGTTAATTCTAAAACATAAAATACGTACTACGTACTTTAAGTACTTATCAATTGAGCTAATCAAATTTGATTTATATAAATGATCGATCTTTTGATTTGGATATTATATCTTAATTAATCTCGCCACGTACGTACGTACGTATATGCATGATTTTATGAATGCAACAATGGGCGAAGCCTCTTCTTCCTGCCTGGCCCATGTCCATGTATTGTCACCTTCTCTCTCCCCGTCTTGTCGTCTTCTTCTTCTTCAATGAAACAATGAACAATTTCATGCGGAAATCGTGGATCAAGTTTTCTCTCTCCTCCAATGAACAATTTCATTTACGAGTCTCTGAACCGCTCGACGTAAAAAGGACAAGAGCTGGTGGAATAGTGGTCTCTCTCTCTCTCTCAACATTAATGTTTTTCCCTTTTTTTCATCTCAATCTCTCTCTCTCTCTAAATCGAATCGATCTGATCTGTTTGACTGTTTCTGTCATTACTTCTGTACTGTTCTTACCGCCCTTGTGCTCTTGCTGCAAGCTGCAAGCGCTGCAGTATATGGAAATTGCACATCATCTGTGTGCTGTTATAATAATTTATAATAGTTGGTATTATTTACTTAAATCTTTCTTAAATTATCCTAATTTATCTTCTTTAACTCTAATTTACAAATTCACCATAGCAACTCCTCAAATTATTTCGTAATTTTACTTTAATTCATCCGTCTAGTTTTGTTAATTTTTTTATTATTTTTCATTCACTATTCTTCTTTCGTTGCTCTATCAACGTTCGCGATCTCCAACCGGCGGCCCACGGTGAAGCAACTCTACAAGCAGCCCAGCATCAACCAGACCCATATTCATTAAATATAATTTCCATGCTCGATGCTTATAATCATTGTTTTTTGAGGATATTTTTTAGGGTATAATCTTAAAAGTGATAAATATATTTTTTTCCTGTTGATAATTTGAATCATTTTTGTAATATCGTCGATATTTCTAAATTATAACCTAAAGAACTACGAGCAAGATCGTTCGATATAACATTCACAAAGGGACTGTTTGGTATCACATTAGTGAAATCCTGTATCAAGAATATTTTTATCTTTGAACAAATTTGTTCTTTGCATTATTAATGTTCTTCTATTGTTCCAAACATAAGCAGAACATCAAAACACTGCTTTTTTAAATTTCAAAACAGACAAGGAGCAAAATGTAAAGGTACTACACTATATTAATAATGATACACGAGTTAAAAATCGAGAGGCAAAGATACTCTACTAGAAAATTGTCATTTTTCGATGAACAATTTTCAACGAATAGAAATCCGTCATAATTTGCGATGGATTTTACGACGAATTTTTCGACTCAGAAATGAAAATAATAAATTATATAATTTATTATATTATTATTTTATTTTTCGATGATCAGGAACGTCGATATATCCGTCGTAATTTTCGACGGATTTTCCGATAGTTACGACCGTCGGAAATGAAAAAAATAAATTATATAATTTTTTATATTATTATTTTATTTTTGACTATTAGACACGTCGATATTTCTGACGGATATCCATCCATCGTAATTTTCGATAAATTTTTCGACGGTTACGACCGTCGGAAATAAAAAAAATAAATTATGTAATTTTTTATATTATTATTTAATTTTTTTTGACGATTAGGAACGTCGATATTTCCGACGGAGTCCGTCGCAAAATTCGCCGCAATTTCTGACGGTCGTAACCGTCGGTAAATATATAATAATATAATATGAGAAGTATTTTATTAATATAATTAGAGACAGTTCAATCCGTCGTAATTTTCGACAGTTCCAACCATCGGTAATAATTAGCGACTGTTCAAACTGTCGGTAAAATAAAAAATAAATATTATATATAACTAAATATAGTATTTTATTTTTACAATTAAATAATTTTCGACGGTCACATCCATCGATAACTTTAAAAATAATTAATATTTACTTTTTCGACGGCCAGAGCCGTCGATAATTAAAATTTCGTTATTCCGCTTTTTTTTTCGTTTTCCCGCTTTCTCATCCTTCCACTTATATATATATATAATACCCCTTTCTTTTTTTCCCTCCTCTCCTCTCTCTCTCCCCCTATCCCTCTCCCGATCGGCGAGTCATGACCGGACGTCAAGCGTCTCCCGCCAGCGTCTCTCTTTGGATCGGTCGCCGACATCTCTCTCTCTCAGGCCCGGATCGGCCGCCTGGCGGCCGGATCTAGCCACTGGCGGTCGGATTCGACCGCTGGCGACCGGCTCGATTGCCTGGCGACCGGATCGGTCGCCTGGCCGGCGGATTCGGCCGCGGACGATCGGATTGGTCGCCTGACGGTCGGATTCGGCCGCGGGCGGTCAGATTCAGCCGCGGGTGGTCGGATTGGTCGCCTGGCGGCCGGCTCGATCGCCTGGCGGTCGGATCCAGTTGTTGGTGGCCGGATTCAGCCGCTGGCGATCGAATTGGCCGCCTGTCAGCCGGATTCGGCCGCGGACGGCCGGTCGTTGGCCTTCCGATTGTTCGTTGGCGGCCGAATTTGATCGCGGCTGGCTAATTTTTTATATTATAAAAATTCTTTGCGACGGTTTCGACCACCGAAACTTCGACGGTCGCCCGATGATCGCCGAAATTTTTGACGATAGCAATTGTCGATATTTGCGGTGGTCGACGAAATCGTCGAAAACTTCGGCGGTCGTGACCACCGAAGTTTACTGTTCCGTCAACCGTCGCAAATATTGGCGGTCACGACCGCCGAATTTTCGACGATTTCGTCGACCGTCGTAAATATCGGCGGTCGTGACCGTCGAAAATCCTCAAAATTTTCAACAGTTCTTCTCCGACCATCGAAAATTAATTTGCGACGACCATTTTTCGGACGAATCGATTTCGTCGAAAACGTCGTTTTCGACGATTTTGAGGGAAATTACAAACGGTTCAACCGTCTGCAATTCCCCTATTTCTTGTAGTGATAGAGCTTACAGTAAGTAAATTATGACATAGCGTGATATAATGTGGTCTCGAATAATTATTTCACATTAAGGTTTTTTGTTTCTATTAGTTCTTTCTAAGGAAATTTTTTTTTTGCGTGGTTGGTATTAAAAAAAAGTCGGTTGAATTCGAATGCTTTGCAAGTTTGATATTGATTTAACCACTCACGACAGGGCATTTGGTCTAGTGGTATGATTCTCGCTTTGGGTGCGAGAGGTCCCGAGTTCGATTCTCGGAATGCCCCCACAGCCAGACATTTTTTGTTATTTTGCTTCCAAGACGAGTTCTCGCACCATCTCTATTACAATAATCTCGATAATAGTAATTGATATAATTAACTGGCAACAAATTTGGCGTCTCTGTTTGAGTATAATGTATATAATTTTTTGTGCTTGGTGTAGGAACTCCAAATTTGGCGTCTCTGTAAGATTTTGGTGTAAGAACTCCATCTTTTTCTTCACCATATCTTTAATTAAACGGCCTACATATTAGTATTTCTGTATTTGACGACAGAGAGAAGAGGACATCTAGATTATTATTATTATTATTATTATTATTATTATTAAATTCCTTCTAGAAAAAGTTTATATACAAAGTAGTTTATAGAGTTTATATACCTGTTAGTATTGAGAATCATTTTATGAATAAAAAATGGAGACTCATCATTGGTCATTTTTACTATTTTGATGAGAAAATTTTTTATTTTTCTTCATTATTGAAACAAAAGCACTAATTTGGATTAAATAATTATGATAATCGATTATTATGTAAAATATACAATACAGTGTAATAAGGAAAACATAATGGCCAATCATATTAGCACACTCAAAGTCGTAGTTCACCTAATATCGCAATTTGCATATTTTTTTAGCACAGTTAGGTCATTGTTCCTTCTATCCTTTTTTTCCTACCATAGGAAGAAAGGTTATTTCTCACTCAGGCAACATATTTGTCTGCACCAACACTAATTACATGCAGACAATGCCTTATTTGTATATTCAGAGGCAAAAAACGAGACCTCAATGCCTGCAAGTTCTTTTACTACGTTGTCAAAATAGCTGTTCATACAGAATTTTGCATGGTATCTGATTCCGGTTGTTGTATCTGTACAACTCTACCTACTTTCCAATCGCCAAACACCCTCTTAGCATTGGGCGCAACAAAGATGTACTGAACATGGGTATTGAATTGCCCATCCACTCGACACTTTGTCAACCAGACCTTTAAGCAAGAAAAATCTTCAGTAACCTCTAAGCGAGGACAATCTCTTGCGCTTCCTGTTCTTCTTAGCATTGCTCTTCTTTGGTGCATTCCCCTTGATGGTTCGTCGAACAGAATTATCACCAAGACGCCTACTGGCCAAACTTCGTTTTTTCTTACAGGCCCATTTGATTGGTAATTTTGCTGTCACACTGGAAATATCATCACAAGTGACAAGTTCAACCAGTCTTCCAATCCTTTCTTGCATTTGTGTCACCCAAGCAATTGATTGATCAAGTGACAGAGAGTCATCAATTGGTTTTCGCCACAGGTCGAGCAGGACACTTTGAAATGATTGGTATGACAATGAAGGTTGATAGTCATTTTTATACTGGCAAAGCATATTAACTTTTATGACATGCTTACAGAGGTTTCCTTGCATTGACCAAGAACAATCACAGAAGGCAAACTCTGATCCAGGATTCCACACGGTGTGTACTTGGTTGGTATTTGCCTGACTAAGAACCTTAGCAGATAGGTTTTCCATATCATCAAACATAACAGCATCATCGGGAATTTGCAATGCCCGGTTCCACGAAGTAGAAGATATATATTCGTCTTTCACTGATGGGAAAGAACCACTTTCGTCTGCATAAAGATCAAGCCAGTAACTAGAATGTAGTTCAGTTGTCAGTTTGTGTACCAACCAATCCACCCGTTGGAGTGCGGTAAGATGTGAATCTTCATAGACTTTGAGCTTGAGTTTCAAATGATACGCTTCAATGGCCCCACATGTCTCTAGACTTGCAACTGGAAGACTCTTGATAGTAGCAAGCCACATTTCTAACATGAAAAACCAGTTCAATGAATATGCAGTTTCCCTCAACCAAAAATAAAGTAAAAATAAGGATACAAGCAAGACTAATTAGAGTTCAATTCTTACCAATTTTAGGAACCCAACATGATTTGAAATATTGCAAGAATGTAGTCTGGTCAACAAAATCCTGAAACAGCTCTTCCATCACATTTGTAGCTTCTTCCTTCGACCATATACTATAGATTACCTTACCCAGGCGTGTGAATATTTCTCGCTGAACTTCAACATGACTGCACTTTTTGACGATATTTTTTAGCCATGATCTACGAACTCGCCAGATGGAGAACAAGATAGGACAACAGAATATCTCCCTGGAGAAAGGTAAATAGCCTAATGACTACTGGATCACCGAAAGCAAAAAAACACAAACTACAACGAAAAGCATGCCTGATTGGAGAAATCTCTAAAGCCGGGTCATCAATTATAAAGCCACCAATTCTCCAAGCTGAATCTGCAGCACGTACTTTATCTACGAGTGCTTTCATCCATTTATGAACATCTTGCTTAGTAATGGTGCGGGTTACAACCCAAGCAATGGGTAGAGCATGATACCTTGAATCAAAAGCAAGGAGTGTATACAGGGGATACTGCAAGAAACCATAGTAAGAATATTAATATCAATGTCATGAATAACAGTGACATTCATCTCACAAACAATAATTCAGAGGCCTAGGTGTTCATTTCAATTTATGGATAACTGGTCAACAATTTAAACAAATCAGGCATGCATGAAGGTATGGGTAGCTCCTGCCTAGGACAACACTTCAGCACACAAAAATATCTATTGAAATAATCATGCATGAGAAACAATGTCACATTATACCTTCAGCTTGCTTATCCCAAATGATGAGTCACATGCTAATAGACCTTGATGGCTAAATCGGATCATCTGTTGCAACTGCCAATCAGTTTGAATTCCTAGGATAAAAGGATCTGTCTCTGAAGAATCCTGGTAGAAGAACACTGATTTCTTGTTTTTCTCAACCCACATCCGAATGCTAGCTTGGTCATCGAGATCCAATTCATGTGTCGACCTTTTGATGATCATTCCAAGCTTTTGCACATACTGAGAAGCCAGGCTATTTACTCTAGCGTTTGATCCACAGTAGCGTTGTATTCCTTCTATATGCGTCTGCAGTACATTCTCCTCCGGGATACCAAGATAAATTAGGGACATAGTCTGTTGTTGGATTTCACTGCAAATATATGGCACTTTCCTGGCACCTGGGCCAATAGCATCTCTGTCTAGAGGACCATGGCATACAAAACCAGCCTTGTTCACATGACGTCTTTCATGATATATAATCAGTGCAACTGAGGGTCGTGCATATAGGCGTTTGACAGCAAAGTGGCATAGGCAGCCACGCATTGACTGAGGTCTGGCAGCACGATTTCTTGTATTGAGCCTATACTTCCGACTAGGCAAGATAGAACCTCCCTCTCCATAGTTTTCAGGACCAAATGAACACCAGTATCTTCAGATTTAGCAGATATAAATGACAATTAGATTAAACAAAAAAAATCAAAACTAAGTAAAAATAGAAAAGATAAAGATAATCTGAACATAATGAGACAATATATACTTACAGCCGGTACAGAAGATATTCGTCACTCTTGTACTTCTTAAGGCTGCCCCTCTCTCTCTTCCTTCCTCTTTCAATATGAAACCGAGTAGGGCATTCTGCATTTGAGCATTCCCCATTAATAAAATCATCGACTCGGGAATAAGGGATGAGAGCTGCGTCATCCACATGGTGCTCAGTAGATCCAAACTTGGTCCATGTTAGGTCGGCAGCACAGAACTCCTCCGCAGGAGGGTCTTGCACTGGGATGTCATCTATGGAATACTTTACTTCCATGTGTTCTATAATTCAAAGATTGCTCTGCTTACAAGGGTATCTGCATAATGCGAGGGTTTCAAATAAGTTAGACATGCTATCCATAATGAACCAATGTTATGAGCATTCATTTACTCCACTCACTACCATTAGCCAATCGATTATGATGTATTTGACAGCATTTCTTCTTTTTTTCTTGATTGAAATTTTATACTGAAAATTGATACGCTATGTAAACAAAGTTAAAATCGGAGAAAAGGAAAAAAAATCTCTGGTGTATCAAGAACACTATAAAATATTGTTTAACAAAGAATAATCCCAAACATGAAAGATATGGCAAAACGACACTGAGCCAGTGTCTACTGAACCGTTTTATCGAGCGACTAAAGGGCAAATTAGAAGGTCAAGGTCTGTGCCCTAAGACATTTTATCAAACGAGCATACAACTAAGGCCGCGGATCAGAACCAAAAGTCGATTCCTACAGGAAAGAATCAAAATTTGAGACAGAGAGAGGGGAATGATTAACTGACATCGAGATAAATTAAGAAGAAGGAGCTCAATCTCTTAGGCATAGGATCGAGCAGCAGGTGAGCGAAAGAGAAGGGCTTCAGCACCAGCCATGACAGCGGATCCTACTGCGAGCGGGCAAGAGCGACGGCGAAGGCGCAAAACCTCAAACGCTGCAAGTTCGATTTAGGGTTTAAGTGCCCATTCCGGAAACGAAGTCACTTGAGATGGTGCCTATACGCGTTGCAGCAAGAGAGGGGGCAACCTCGAAGGGTTTATGTTACAAAAAAAAACTGCCCTTTTTACTAAATAATTGTTTTCTATATTTTAAGTATATATATATATTATTTATTTATTTAATATTTGCATTTCTTATAAATATTGTCTTGAACGAGAAATAAAAAGAATATTTTCTCCAGTTCGACAAATTTTCTTATGAAATATGAATTACTTAAATCCAAAATAAACAGAAGCAAAACATCTGCTCGAAAAAAATATTTTAATACTTTAGAGTAATATATTTCAGAATCGGACCTGGACTCCTTGCCGTGGTGGAATCGTGGATCAAATTTTATTATAATAATATTATTATATTAAAGTGTAAATTTATAGTATTAATTAAATGATGTAATATATAAATATTGTAGTAATAATTTATGAAGAATCGAATTATTAAATTTATCTTAAATATATGCAAATCACTAATTCTATTTATTAAAAAACTTTAATAAATGGTGAGTAATAAGTTTCAATCTGTAAATACTAATAAGCCATTATTGATTTTTTTATGATTTAATAAGGATAGATATTGTATTAATATATTTATCTTAAATAACTCCTATTTAATTTTTTTTATTTAACAATTTCCTTTTTGTTTCCATTTTTTGCGTTTTAAATTTTTCCTTTTTAATACAATTTAATTTTTAACACAACTTTTTATTTTTATTTCTATTTTATTTTGAACTTTTTTTCTGATTCAGTGGTTTTTTTTATTTGATCATTTTTTTCCGATTTGATATTAAAAGTGATTTTAAAGTTGAATCGAACCGAACTAATCACGTGATTAGATTTTTAAAGCATCCACACACTTCAACCAAGCATTTTCATGATACATATTCAAATCATGTGCAAGTCTTCCCAAGCAATAAGGGTGTAATAAAATTCGATCAGCATCAATATTACTTTTCGGAGATAAAAAAAATTTGAACAAAAAAATATAAAATTAGGAAAATATAGTTTCTTCACTAAATTAAAATTGATTTGTTGAAAATAATGGATCGTTATTTATTATGTTATATTGTTAATATGTGAGTCGTTGTTTGTAATCTTATTATTTTCGTCTGCATAATATTATTTTATAATAATCTTAACTATAAGTATCATAATTAGTGCAATAACAACAACAACAAAACTTTATTTCACTAGGTGGGATCGGCTACATGGATGATACGACGTCATTCCGCTCTATTTATATTCGTTGATTCATGTTCATAAGATTCGACGAGATTTTATGCTGGCTGTCGGGGCCTAACACAACCCTCCTCATTTATCCGGACTTGGGACCGACTATAAAATATAGGCGGAGTTATCATAATTAGTACAATATAATAGCTAAATACAAATATTACCACTAGTAGTGATATATTAATATGAAAAATATCATTTATTATGTTTTAAAATTAATGTTTATTCAAAATCACGGCTAAAAACAATTTATTATGTTTTTATAATTTATATAATATTGGTGATGCAATATTATTTATTTATCATAATTCATTTTTTTAAATTTTATTTTAGTGTATATTTAATTCTCTTCCTATAATTATTTCTTAAAGTAAATTTTTTTTCTTATGATTTCTCAACATTAGTATTTTATAATACTTTTTACCTTAATTTCTTATTTTTCCGTTTTAATTTAGAGTCGTTTGTTGTTATGTGCTTTAAAAAATTATCATCATTATTACTATTATATCCCATGAATTACTTTCCTATTATTCAAACTTTACTTCCTTTTATTTTCTTTTATCAATTATCAATTATTTTTTTTCCTTTTTTTTCTCCTATTAACTTTCAAATCTCCTATAATTTCAGATCATATATTCCATCAACTTTTTCATTTCCATATTTATACTAAGTTTTTAAAATTGATTTTAATATTTTCAATTTTATATCATTTATTTTCTTCTTTATTAAAAAAAATTGGGTTGAACCTGAATTGTCATTTCAATCAATTTTTTAACAAATCTGAGTTGACGTATCCATTCGGACTGAACCAATGGTCAGTTCGCGATTCAAAACATTGCTCATCGCCTGTCGTTTGCCCTATTGTCACTTGTCATCGTCGCCTGATCATTGCCACCAAAGCTTCATTGTCGCGAAGGAAGGTCATTTCGTGAACTCCTCACCCGTCATTTTGCTCTAGATATGTTGCCATCCCTTGCTACAACCTTGTCATCGTTGTCGGAGCTTCATCGTCTAGATGGTCATCATTGTGAAGGAATTTCATCTTGTCATTCTGCCCTAGCCCCATTGTCTCCTGTTGTAGCCATTGTCGTCATCGTTGGAGCTTCATTAATGCCACCACCTAAGCTTTATCACCGTTGAAACTTCATCTCTTGTAATCGTAAAAATAATAACTAAAAAACGGGTGCCCCACTCTGAAATATATAGCATTATATAATAATAATAATAATATGGATGAGCTTGCCTCGATTTATATAATTTTATATTTGCATTAGGATATAATGTACGTCCTCCCACTCACATCCACAACGATATGATACGTAATGGAACACGATGGATGAAGACGCAATGTACTAGTTCGAGGGATGACGGTTGGTTCAAGGATGAACACAAATGAACAATGTTACACCTCGCAAAGGAGTTCCTCACTCGTCGTTTGCTCTGTTGTCATCTCTTGCTCTTGTTGTTGTGGTCGTCGCCAGAGCTTCATTGCCAGGAAGGAAGGTCATTTCATGAACTCCTCACTCGTCGTTCTGCCCTAGATTTGTTGTTGTCCCCTGCATGCAACCCTCATCATCGTCGTCAGAGCTTCATCACCGCCAGATGGTCACCACTATGAAGGAATTTCATTTCTTTGTTCTGCCCTTGCTTCATCATCTCCTATTGCAACCGTTGTTGTCGTCATCAGAGCTTCATTAGTGCCACCACCTAAGTTTTATCGCTGTCAAAGCTTCATCTCTTGTAGCCGTAAAAGTAATAACTAAAAACTGGACGCCCCACTCCGAAATATATAACATAATATATATATCGATGTGTTGCACATTTAAACCACCAATTTAGAAGATTAATTAAATAAAAAGTGGATGGGCAGTTCAAATATGTCAATTATTCCTCTTATTGCCTCGGTCTATATAATTTTATATTTGCATTAGGATATAATGCACGTCCTCCCACTTTGAGATAGTAATATGGTCCTCCCACTCACATCCACAACCGTTTGATACAGAATGGAACGCTATAGATGAAGACGTGATTCGCGATGCACCGGTTCGAGGGATGAGGGTCGGTTCATGGATGAACGTGAATGAACAATGTTATACATCGCAAAGGAGCTCCTCACTCATCGTTTTGCATCATTGTCATCTCTTGCTCTTGTTGTTGTGGTTGTCGCCGGAGCTTCGTAGCTTGAGCTTCATCGCCACCTAGAGCTTCATCGCCGCGAAGGAAGGTCATTTCGTGAACTCCTCATCCGTCGTTCTGTCGTAGATCCATTGTTGTCCCATGCTGCAACCCTTGTCATCAAAGCTTCATCATCATCATATGGTCATCACTATGAAGGAATATCATTTCGTCGTTCTACCCTAGCTCCGTCGTCTCCTATTGCGATCATTGTCATCGGAACTTCATCAGTGTCTCGCCGTCAAAGCTTCATCTCCTATAGTCATAGCGGATATGACCTTATCCTAAAAAGGAAAAAAAACATTTGTGCTAATGTGAACCGATGAGCCATCCATGAACTGACCATCATCCCTCGAATGAGTGCATTTCTCCAATTAAGAGGACCATCCTACCATCTTAAAAGGGGGACACACATTATATCTATATTAATATGATTTGTAAGAAGTTAAAAAAAAAGATTTAATGGAGGTCCTCCCCCTCCCCCTATCCGCGTCCGTCGGATGGAGATTCCACGGGCGCGTTTTTTTTTCGATTCATGATTCATTTTCGATTTTTCCCCAAACTTTTTTGCTCAATTTTTTTTTACTCGATTTCATGGTGAGGCGACCTCGCGACATCCTAGCTCGTAGTGGCATCCTAGCTCACGGAGGCGGCGACAGAGAAGAGGTCAGAACTCGATGGGCGGTAAGCAGTCGCGGGCGACCTTAAGGCCTTGAGAACGAAGACCTCGACCTAGGGCATGGCCTAGCTCGCAGCGGGCGGCAGCGATCCCGCGTCAAAGATCATTGCGAGGGAGGACGATCGTCGACCGTGGCGGCGACGACATGGCCAAGACGACAACGATGCGGGGAACTTGCAGGCGACGATGACTTTGAGGCTAAGGAGACTCGTGACGGCAATGGCGCGGGGGAAGGGTGACGACATATGATGCGGGAGAAGGGCGACGTGCGGCCGATCTCGCGACGCACCGGGGGAAGGGTGACGACATGTGATGCGAGAGAAGGGCGACGTGCGGCCGATCTCGCGACGCAAGGTAAGGGCGACGAGCGGCTGATCTCGGGGGGGGTGGGGGGGGGGGAGGAGGGACGACATGCGACGCTGGGGAAGGATGACGTCATACGACGCTGGGGAAGGACGACGAGCGGCCAATCTTGCAAGGGAAGGGCGACGAGCGACGGCGACCTCGCGACGATCGGGCGGATGGGCGACGGCACGCGACGCGGTTTTTTCCACCCCTAAACTGGCCCCTAAACAAAAGAACCGATAAAAAAATGCACCCATCGGATGGGATCCGACGGGCTCAGATGGGAGAGGACCCGCTAAATTCATAAAAAACAATAATTTTCATATCCGTTGGCAAAGTATTGTCCATCTACATTATCCACCTAATTAAAATACTAACATAATAATAATAATAATAATAATAATAATAATAATAATAATAATAATAATAATAATAATAATAATAATAATAATAATAATATACAGAGGAAGGCGTGCGATTTCCTTGTGCCGCGTCTTCGTCCTTCTCTTTCCATTTTCTTCCTCTCTCCGTCTCTTCGTTCTTACTCATCGTCCTCTTCCTCTTTTTCAACTTTTCAACGCATCTTTTAAATCCCCCTATTATTTTCCCCATTTATACTAATTAGTCCTAGGGATTACAGCTCCAATTGCTATGCAACGCCTCGACCTCGTCGCCGATGACGACCGCCGCCGTCACTCCCATCTCCTCCACGACCTCTGCGGCCTCCTCCTAGCCCTCTTGCTCACATCCTCCTCAACAGCCTCACGCCGGATGCCGACGCAGCGGGTGACGCCCGCAGGGCTCCTATCCATGCTCTTGGGGACGTCGCTGGGGATGATGCTCTGCGGGTCGCTGACGTTCCTCGTCGGGTTCTTGATGATGCCGTGGATGATCGGCATCGTCTTGGTCCTCTACGTCGCTGGGGTTGTGTCCACCCTGTCCGCTCTCGCCCGCGCCATGCTATGTCCAGGATCCTCCTCCTCGTGCTCCAAGGACAACGTGTCAGGTAAAAGTCGAATCTTTTGCGTTATAAGATCCGATCCTTCCCCCCTTTGTGGTTTGTTGAATTCTCGCGTTGAGATTGCAAACTCTATCTCCATCAATTTAGAAAAGTTTGATTTTTCTTTTTTAATGTGTTTTCTCCATTTACAAGGGAGACATGTGACCTAAATCAAATAGGAAATTAAGGGGCAGCTCGGTTGAGAATCGAATCTCTTGGTTCACAGGAAGTCGCTTTAATTCTTCTTTGAATGCACAAATGACGTCCTTTCAGTTAACGTTTATTTGTTTACTATTTATATTTTTGCTTTGGGGTTTTAACGTTATATGAAATTATTGTATAATTTGTTCTAGATATATTTCTTAACTTTATTTTGATTAAGAAATCTCTTTCCTGCAACTGATTGCCATATAAAGATCATTATTTCCCCAACTTATTTTTTTGGGTGTAATTCTGTTGATGTCAATGTGTTACTAATAGAATCAGTTCGTTGTTTCATGATTGGCATGTGGTTCTCTTTTTAAAATTTCAGTTACAATTATTTTATTAATTCGAGAGCAATCAATTCAAAGGCATTTTATCAGATGTCTCCGAAGAGCACAACCAGACTATCTTTTGTGGGAGAGGTGGAGAGTATTGTTCACATATCCTTTCTCTGAGGTTTTGGTTAGGGACTCTCATTTCTTTTTTTGCTGCTCTCTACTCATGCGGGTCATTTCATATTGATATACATATGCACACACACATACACAATACACATGGATGAGAACCACAAATCTTGGCGGTCATCATTTTTCTCAAAAGAAATTTTGAAGGTATTTTAGAGCAGTCATCTAGTCATTATGTTTTTTAGATTCAACATCACACCACTGTTATATACTTGTGTTAGAGTTGTCCTCTAATTTCACTCAAGTATCATGTGCAATCATCTCAATGAGTTCAAACATTTTCTGTATGATAGTTAGGGATTTTCTGAATGTATTCATAACTATATAATTATTGCTGAAGGTGTGCCCTTTGACTATATTTGGCATTTCAATTATATGTTGGTTGATGTCCAATTATTCTTTATGTTACTTCAAAATGCAATTCTTGTTGGGGTACTGTGAGTTCCTCATCTTTTTTTCCTTTCAGCAATGTTTTTGTAAACTACTTCACGTTCTCATAAAGAAACAGTGTTCTTTTAGTTAAAACTTTTCTCGTGAATTAGCTACAAACATTGGAATTTCTTTGAGCTATGCATGCGAGTTCAGAAGTTTTGTAACTAGTAACTTCCCTAGCTCTTTAATTTGAATATTGAAAAGAACTTGACTTATTTTGGGTTAATGCATGTAGCTTGTATATATGGAACCTATGTTGATCATGTGTGGTGTTTTATGGTAAACAAACAAGTTTTCAATGTGGACTTTCGTGGAAAAGTCATATGATCAGAGTTTGAGTTGAGCTCTTGCGACATTAAACATGTAGTTGTAACATGACAACTCTTTATTTCAATATTGAAAGATTAAGTCAGAAGGTTTTTCTGTTGAAATGATGTCATTATATCCCTCCTTTGACAAAAGGTCGAAACAAAGTTCTTGGCTAAGTTACATTTTTTTATCTTTAGAATTTAGCTTTTAGAAGTCTTTAATGACTTCAAATAAAAACTCTTACTGGAACCTTCAGAAGCAACTGTTTAAGAGTTTTTTAATTACCTTTAAAAAGTCAATTACTAAAATTCAACAAAAAAAATAAATTATGTAAATGAAAACATATTACGTATGAAGATAGAATGATTAGACAGAAAAGTACACATTTGTTGCATATTTTGTGGGCTTCCCCATGTCTAATGAACTTTCAAATGGTCAGTGTCTTCTAGTTGATGTTTCTTATTTTGAAACGGTAGTTGATGTTTCTTATTTCTATGCGGTCTTAATTATTTCATTGATTTAACTGAGATTTTGAGTTTGTTTTGGATTCTTCTAGATGTTTTGAGTTTGTTTTATCAAGAAATATTTTGGATGCTTCAGGGGCATGCTTGATGTTTGATGGAGATTATAATTTGAATTCACTACTATTGGGCTATTTAATTATCTTAGAGTTATCCTATCGAAGATGAATCATGGATTTGTGGATAAATTGGATGATTTTGTTTAGTTATTTATCCTTTAGTTTCTTGTGATGCCATTTCATATGCAATGAATGAACAGAAAAGCATGTGGACGGAGGATTCCACATTTTATGCTCATTAAAAATAGATAAAGTACTTGTAATGTTCTCATTCTAGGATGTAGCATCCCAGGTAGATGATGGGATGTGACTTTCAAACTATTTTGCCACTCGTCACATTCAACACTTGTCTCTTTCCTGGGATTATGGAATCCTGATCAGTCATCAGATTACTTGATTTGCTAAGCTCTTGTTTAAGCACATAACAACATGCTTGGTCATCACAAAGGAGAGCTTGTTTAAGTAGGATGAAAATTTTTATTACTGTTTTTTTTTCCTTTTAGGATACTAGTATGTTTTCTGTCTTCTTGTGATTTGACAACAATAAAACCAGTTTCTGCCCATTGTTTTGATAATTTTATGCACATCTCACTTGGTGTTCATCATCTGGATGTTGTTTTCATTGTCGTAATATGAGCTTATGTTATATATATATATATATATATTTATATATATAAAGTTACATTTTTCTTGAAGTGAAGACGCAAACTTCTTTGACACTTGATTACTTATACTTGCAGGCTCATTGTTTTCCAAACTTCAACTAATTGAGATGGGGAGTGGCAACTGATAATGGAAGAGCTCGTCAAATAGTTGTTGTCTACTGGATTGATCATCCCACACCATTTTTTCTTCCGTGGATACCATGTACCAGATGTTATGGTCCTTAGTTGGTCACCTGTGTTTCCGTGACCTCCTCTTTGACGTTTCTACTGTACAGTTGCAATGTAGTTCCTTAAGTGTCTCAGGATTACTTTGTATGAAAATAGGAAAAAAGAAAAAAAAAATCATAGAGCCTGCAATTTACTAGCGAATGGTGCATCCTGCTCGATATTTGTACTCTGTATAATAATTTCTTAAAGGTTAAAACAGAATGAGCAATCATTTGCATCGATGTGGAAATGTTCATTGAATGGCAAGTTGACATGTTGATTAAAAATGGATGGTTTACCATGTCGTTCGCACTCTGGTGCCTGGAATCTGTAAATTGACTGATTTGGTTACTTGGATTTCATCCATAAACTGGGGACCAATTGTCGTAGGTCACACAATTCGGTCATTTACAATTTATGTGAAAGTTCGATAAGATATTCAGAAAGTACCTCTAATGAATTGAAACTATTACAGGACTGAAGTAAGACGCACAATTCACACAAGATGATCATTTGATAAGGGCAGAGGAGAAATTATGGAAAAATATTATCAAATATTATAAAACGGGAACAAAATTAGCAAATTGGAAGCTAAACTTCAGATGTCTGGAACATTAACTTCAGAATGTTGAAGCAATTGAAGGATGTCAAGACAACCTCATAAACATCAGATATCCTGAATGGTTTTAAATGAAAAGTTGATAATTAAAAAAAATAATGCATTCTTTTTTCTCAATTTGCTATATGTTTATTTACAAATTTGAATAATTTTCAGGATCGTTCTTCCAACTATACGCATTATATATTTATTACCTTCCTTTTTTGTTATTTGCAATTCATCTCCCAGCTTCAATCTTTATGTTCTATTATCCAATGTTTTAAAAAACGGATCGAAAATCGGATCGACATGCTAATCGAGTCAAGGTCCGATCGGTTCAATTGGATTTTAACTGATTGGACTGAATTTTTATATAATAATATTATTTATAATTATTTAAGAGTAATATAATATATAACTTACTACAAAAATGATTAAATCAAATTAATAATTATTATATATTAACAGATGTTAAATTAAATAGTAATTTTATTCTATTAGATATATTATTAATAATATAATCATCTAAATTTAATTTTAATCTAAAATCATAATTATATTTTATTCTCTTTTTATCTGTAATTTTCTTTTTCTATTTTCTCTTCATAATATATTTTCATTTTATTTATTTCCTTCACTAACCTCTTTTTTTTTATTTTCTTACTTTAAATTATTTCCTTTTTGTTTCTCCCTCCTCTTCGTAATATTCCATTTTCATATAAAATTATTTTAATATAAGATATTAGGAAAGATTTCATATATTAAATTGGACTTTTAGTCTTTCACATCATCCCTCCTTAATTAGTGTCTCTCTCTCTTTAACTCTCTCCTTAATTAGTGGCACTTTTTCTCTCAATCTATAATCACCCTCCTTAATTAGTGACAATTTCTCTTTCTCCTTAATTATATTTTTCTCTCTCTCTCCGTATCATTTAGAACCTTTCCATATATCTTCAGTTTAAAAAAAAAATAAAAAAATAGGGTTGAACCTGATTTATAAGTTCAACCCGATTTTTCCAGTTTAATTCGAGCCAAGCCAATTTTTATATATTAATGATGATCTGGACCGAATTTGAAATCGATTCGCGATCGACTAGTTGAATCGGCCAGTCCAAATTGATTTTCAAAATATTGCTATTATCGACTACCGATGATTTTTATTGATCGGTCAATTTTTTCTCAGCCACGTCATTAAAAGATAAAAATAAACATAAACCAAAATAAGGTAAAATACTCTATAACAAAATAGTATAAAAGATAATGGAATTCAAATTTTTTTATTAAAAAGGTATTATGTGAGAAAGAATGCCCGAGGAGGCTGCCGCCATAGTTTTTTCATCTTTATTAAACTATCATTTATATTATTATTTTTAGGCACCACTATTATCACTTCGTTATCGAAAGTGCTAAATATTTTTATTCTTGTGAGATTGACAAAAATGTCACCCATTTTGTTTATATGGTTTACTTTTGTTGGCATGTATGTATAAAGACTCAAGTAGTGGTAAATGCAATAAGAGTTGAGTTTCAAGTTGTAAATTTTCAGGTAATTTATCTTTATAATTGTTTATGCATATTTCTTTTCCGTTAGAAAACGAGTTTCCTCTTAGCCCAGGGCTGTAAACAATAGTTTTGCAAGATATAAAATGACCAATCACCGAAAGAAAATAATAATAATATGACAGGACGTTGCCTAGTCGTCCACGCTACTGAAACATGCACACTTCAATATAGTAGTCATCAAGCTGGTCTGTGTTCATCAAATTCAGTTTGGGCATGAACTTGAAGGGCCAGCGCAGCCGTCACCCACCCAACACATCATCATCATCATCGTCATGTTACAAGCATCAAATCGATCTTTTCTTCTTCTTTTTCCGCAGCAAATTAACGAGTCGGAATTGGTTTATATAATCATAACTTAAAAGGGACGTTCTTGTTCTAGTACTCTCTTAATCTCCTCCCCATGAAGGGGTAAGAAAGTGCTTCCAGTTCCGAATCATCCAAGCCATGCTGGCGCGAAACTGGGTCCCGGCATTTCTTCCGCTTGGTATCTGAAAAATAAATAATAATGAATAAATAAATAACCATTCAAACATAATTCACAAAAGTTATTATTTTTCATACACGAGTTTCAGGTTTTAAACAAATTAGCTTGTTAACAAGGAATATAGGAAAGAATGTGAGTGTCTCCTATTTTTGTAGTCATTGAATAAAAAAAATAGCGTATAATATTAATTCTTTCTTAAAAGAATTATTAATTTGATTCACAATTTTTTTTTATCGAAACCCATCAGTGTACCTACTAGCATCCGACTAATACGATATTCGGATGGGAGCGATATGGATAAATCCTGATTAAAATAATGATTCCGAGAATCAGACCTGAATCTACTAACATTCAACGACTCGATAACACAATCCCGCTATCCGATTGTGCCAATCTTGGTTCACAGTTTTTTTATTTGATAAAAAAAAGGAAACACGATATCTCTCTTAAATGCAATCGATATGCAATCAGTTTTTCTACAATCAATATGCAACTGAGATTTAAACCTTGAATTATGATTATACAAAATGAGATGTAATCTCCATTAAATTCTGCTAACTGTGTACGTTATGTAAGTAAACCTTTATGACTAAATATAAAACGTGAGAGTGATAGGTAGGAGAAGATGATAAAATCACTGTATTTACGACATTTCGTATCTCTAAATTAAATTGATTAATAGTACAAAAGAAAAAGAAATGACTGTTGATCTAATTAAATACTCTTGGGTGATGGAGATGATGTTTGTAGAGGGGAGAGAGAGAGAGAGGGGATACCCAATCTGCAGAGTTGGGGGTTGGCACTCCAGCGGGTGGAAGAATCCATTTCCGTGCGGCTGCTGGGCGGCAGGATTGGCGCCATTCTCCCAAACTGGCTCCCCATTTGCATGACAAATCTCCTCCAGCTGCTATTCACATCACTTGTCGTTAGCTTTGTTTCATATATATCATTACTGAAAAGAGAATAAGAGGAATGCACGACCACTTACACAGCAGACTGTTATTAATTGCAAGTGCCATTAATTTGTTACAAGTATCAGTGATATTAAATAAGACAACAAGTGATCCTAATATTGCCGGATGCAGTGATCCTAGTTAGCTAAAAGGTTCTAAACGGGCTGTCCAAAATTGACCCAGCATTCTCTTATTTTCACAAATCTTAAGATCACTTTATTTGATCATTTTAGGCTTTATGCTATATAAATTTTTATGTCATAGAAAAGGTTGATGGCCAATGTCAAAAGATGACACTGTCCTAGAAAGAGTTTCAATCAGCAGAACCTCTTATTAAGGTAACCAATAGAATACGTATTCGTTGTTGTTGCATTTATGTTTTCCTAGTGTAAGAAGCCATATATCATAATTTGTCAAGATGGCTAGCTCGAAATGATGGATTGCCAACAAGAAGTCTATTACAATTTGTCTCTAGAATAGAAAAGGGAATCAGAACCATCCAAAATAAAAAAGAGACACCAGTTTAATAGGGGATGCAGCCATACAAAAAATGTTATTTTGTAACATTCATAAATGCAGCCGTCAGATGAAATTTGATGGCATATCAGCTATTTCTTGAAATGTACACTTCCCATGGATGAAATCCAACTACTACTGTCCATCTATTTGCTATACAATGCAGCATTTAAAATGCGATTCACTCTCATTATATATATATATATATATATATATATATATATATATATATATATGACATCAGAAGAAAGCTTAAATCCGACTACTTTTCAATTTTTGCATAACTTCGCAAATAAATTGCTTACCCTTCTTCTCAGGCACTTGTTAGCTTCGCACAGCAATTGTTCCTGGCACCCACAAGGTTAATATATTCTTGAGTCCAAAGACTGTTCTTGACGAAAAATACATATATGTTATTGGCCGTTAGGCATACCTTCTTCTGCAGATCAGTTAGCTGGTCCAGCATTTGTTGAGTCTAAAATGGAAACATGAATTGCCAATGTTGCGTTTATATATTAGCATTTAAATTAAACTCCAAATCTAATTCTAAGAAAAAAAAAAGGGAAATAAGTCTACTTTGATATTCCTGTCCTAATAAGGCGTCACTCAGGGCATATCCCTAGATATGGTCGACTTATGAAAAGTGACAAACAACAATTTTGAGTTTTTTTTGTAGTGCGCCATATCCCTAAACACCTTAATAGTGCAGCAGATTATATTGCAAACTTATGATGTCTTTTGGCAGAATGAGCCCCCTCAGGCCTTCAAAATTTTTTGTATCAGAACAGCTTTAACTATTTAGATCATATCAATGCATAATGCATTTGGTTAAAAAAAAAAAGGTGCCACTAACAGGGTGGGTTCATAATTCAAAATCTAAGTAAAAAACTGTCATGGATACAAGGAAAAGAGAAAAAATGAAAAGAAAATAATGGAACTGTCTGATATAGTCTTTGGAACAAAATCTTCCATTACCCTTGTGGATCTAATTTCCTTCAGGGACATCTCAAGTTGCTTCTCAAGGTAGTCAAGTTCTTTGACGCTTAATGTTCCTAAATCCTCACCAAGTAGATTCCTGCACCATGTCAATTAATTGTTTCTTGTTACTACGGGGAAAATGTAAAAAAGAAAGTAAAAAGGAGTAGCACTATAACATGAAACGTGACCTTTACAATCTTAAAACCGCACATATAGATAGATCCGGTTGGTGATTCGATAATACTACTTACATGCACCCTTCAATATGTGTGTGTATGTATATGTACCCATCTGGTGCCTCGGGTAAGATAAACTGAAATAACAGTTTGGGTTTTACCTCTGAGATCGCTGAAGAGCCTCCAGTCTTGCTTTGAGTTTCAAGTACTCTTGACGGCTACTCTGAACCAACTGTAAGAGCAATATTAATAAATACAATCTTGTGAGCTATTCCGCCTAATAAGAGGGTAAATTCTTTCCAAAGAAAAGTCTTGAAGTCTGAGGAGGAATGGTCGACTAATTATATATGGATGGTAAACCCTTTGAAGTAGAATGATCCATAACATGCTTATGTCTGGTACCTAGTTTTACCTACTGAGACTTAATTTCTAGTTCTAAGAGAGTATATTTCATGCATGCGTGCAGTATTCGTTCCAAAAGATTTAATCCTCATAATAAGATAATATTTTTTTAACCTCAATAAATCATTCATCACTAGGTTATTCTTAGTCGATTCCTAAAAGGATAATTAAGATAAGTTCATTTTCATAAGAACACTGAACACAGATGATGAGAAAAGCAACCCATGAGGGGACAGAATTGCTATATTCCATTCTAACGCATTTTGAGTAAAGTTAGCAATAGGAACCATAATAATACATACCCTAATTGACAGAACAATACATTTTTTTTCCAGAAGAGAACAAGGCTTATTGAATATAAATCCAAATTTTAGTTTACCTTTATATGTTCAGAATTTTGATAGTGGATTTATTTTCTCTTTACAATTTTATACATGCATCTTCGTTTGTCTTAAACCGTAATTCATTTTACTTGAGTTCATCATTTTGCAACGTTCATACTATCCATGCGTAGTGTGAATTAAAATGCATACATGAGATGGTACGATTTGTCCAAATACAGATGTGTATTGTTCTCAACTTGTGCAAACTATTGAGTTTATTCGTTAGTGTATTTCTCGCCAACATTTTATTTGGTGGAGCCTCGGAAATATCATTAGATATCAATAATATACCCGTATATCAATGTTTAATTCTTGTGATATTTGAATTCTAAATTTGATATAATTAATATTGAATGCTACAAATGAAGGCTCACATAATTTAGTCTTCACATTTTCTTTCCAACAAAGTGCCAAAAAGAACTTAGTGTTGTTTTAGAACATCTCATGTACAGATCATGCTTTTGACATGGCGGTTATTATTTTTTGTATATAAATAAGAGTAAAATTAGAGTGTACTTCGTTCTCACTATCCAAGTTGATTTTAAGACATATTTTAGATATCAAGACAATAACCTAGAGAAATCAAATAATGCAATTCTTTTTAGATCAGCCGTTGTATATTTATTTAATTTATCCTTATTTGTCTAACCTTTTTGTTTTTATTCAAAGTTGCATTTGATCATAGTGATTTTGATGGCATTAATGCAACAAAGCTCTTACAAATTTGTGTCATATATATAGGTTCCACGCAAACATGCATGCGCCATGACATGAATTAGGTAATTCAAGAATTATCTTGTATGTACCTGATTTTCCTTCACTTGCAAACTTGTCTCTGGTGCGCCGTAGCTACACTTTTGATACCTCTCAAGTGTTTTCATCATGCTGCAAACGCAAAGTTATGTAGGACTGTTTTACTCTTATACATTTTGATGGAAATGAGCGCATTCATGCATACAGAGTACATTGCCTCGGTTAATTTATCACATCATATTTCACACAAGCAATGTAGTTCAATTACACATCATGTAGTTCAATTATGGTATACTTCCACATTTTGTCAGCTAATTTCTTAATCTATTATCCTTCAACGACGTGCAGTCTTGCACCAATATGTTTCTTCAAATACTTCTGTTAGTTTTCTATTTCAGGCGCCCCAACTCCGTAAGTCTCTCACTATGTTGGAAAGCGTCCTCATATGCAGCGTACTATACGGCCACAAGGTCCGTGAGATTAACCACAGGTCTCATAGGAAACCAAAAAGCAAGGAAGAGAGCGATGATGCATGGAGAACATCGTACTCGGAGTACCTAGTACTGGAGGCGCTTTGAAAAGACTGATGCAAATCGGAAACAAGTGCAGGTGGACCATAAATATTTTGCTTACCAACTGCAACAAAAGCATCATAACAGTTTGGCACCAAAAAGGACATTGGCATGCAGCGAGAAGCTTGCAAAGAATCAGGCAGGAAGATATCAACGTTAATCAGTCATGATACAGTTCCCAAGTTTTCGGCCGTTATAGTTTTTTGAAATGATGAAACCAAGCTCGCAGGGAGCAATTAGAAGTTAAGGAAAAATGACAGGAAACTTCATTTTTGCAGCAGACAGATAGATGGCTCAAGGTCCCAAAGATTAGATGATCAAGAAAAGTGTCTAAAAATTAAAAAAAACACATTAACCAGCTGGTTATGCCATTCATCCGAATATATGAAATAGCAGTAGCTGGATTTGAAAAAAAAAGAATAATTAACTTAATTTAGGGCATTTCCTTAGATGATGCCTCCATTAGAGCATCAAGGAGCATCCATTGGTGGTTAGAGTCTCTCGCCCCTTCTCTGAGCTCTTCTAAGTTGAAATAAGACTGAGCTCTTGAGTTCCAAAACTACACATAATTACGTGTTCTTTCAGTACTCAATCGTATAGGATTATAGTCTGCATAATCCTATATATATGCAATCAGCACATTGCATGACTCTAAATTAACAAATTTAATCTGTATTCTTTCAGGATAAAATCCCAAATATTATCGTAAAGCACAACTTTACCACCAGAAATGAAAAGCAATGAGTATTTTTTTCAGATCTAAAACTCCTCTTCTTTTAGATCTAAAATAGATATTTTCGTAATGGATCATCTTGTAAGACTGAAACCATTCTATCTTAAAACCTTTACGATAGAAGAAATAGAAAGATATATACTGCAAGAAGAGCTACTAGATCAGTAACAAGCAGATCTCCATCCATCTTTAATTTACTTTGCATAAACAGAAATTAATCAGTAAACCGTGTTCACCATGCAAACCAATATAATCTCAAACATTTCAACGTTGAAACGCCTTTTTATTTTTTATTTTACTTTTTTCTCATTATGAACACTCCATCCAATTCTTTCGCCATCCGCATATTTGATATAAATCCTTAACGCTGCAGTTCATGGTACCAATTAAAGTGAAAAAATTAGGAAAACAACATAATGTCCACTTTTGCCTTTGATCATGCATGTAATTAGACAGCATATCTGTAACAGTATGTATACCTGGAGGTGCTGCAGAACTCGTAGAGCTTGCCGCGGTTGGAGAAGATGATGATGGCGACCTCGGCGTCGCAGAGCACCGAGAGCTCGTAGGCCTTCTTGAGCAGCCCATTCCTGCGCTTGGCGAACGTCACCTGCCTGTTGATCTTGTTCTCGATCCTCTTCAGCTCCACCCTCCCTCTCCCCATCTTCTCTCTCTCTCTCCCTCCCTCCTCTTCCTGACCCTTCGATCCGCGGCTCCTTAATTGCGTCCTCCACCAGCTGCTGTTGATCAGCAGATCACATCACCATGCTGCAGAGGACCACATGAGGAGAGAGAAAGCAGCACTAGTGGAAGAAGAAGAAGATGATGAAGAAGAAGAAGGGGAGAGAGGAGAGAGAGGCCACCCACCGCTGTTTCCAGAAATGGGATGAGAGAGAGAGTGGGGGAGGAGAGAGCGTAGAGTTGGCAAACCCTAAAATGGCAAGGTGAAGGCAGCTGCATGATGCTGCCGATGCTAGAAAAAGCAAGCGGGACGTCGTACGTCACGCAACCAGACCAATACGGTGCGCGCATACAATTTTTTCGTGCGGGAGGGCCGCCCGATCGACCGTCCGAGTCCCTGGACGGATCGGACGGCTGGAGATGCGGTCGCAGATGTGAGAGGGTCGCACATGTGAGAGGGCCGCGACGTGACGAGTTTTATGGCTGTGGGGGTGGCGGTGAAGGCGCAATGGCGCATGGGGAGGGGGGACCCGGGGGTTGGGGGGGTGGGAGGGGACCCGGACGTGGGACGTGTCGATTGGACGGAGGCGACGAGAGGGGCGTCAGAGATCGGAGGTAGCGTGTGAGCGCAGGGCATCAATATGGAGAGAGAGAGAGAGCGAGAGACTACGTTCATGTGACCAATCCTCGTAAGTTTTCTGGCCTCTGGAGAGAGAGAGAGAGAGAGGGGAGTGAGAGAGAGAGAGAGGACGTTCATATGATGGAACCTCGTAATGGAGAGTTTTGAACTGTGATCCTTTGTGCCTTTTGCCTGTGTACACTCTTGCTCCTGCAGAGAGAGAGAGAGGGGGTGAATGTGGTGTAGTTTTCTTTTCTTTCTTTTTTTGTTCTAAATATTAATATTGTTAAGAAGAAGAGGAGGAAAAGGAGGGTTCACTTCACTTGAGAGTTCATAGTTGGCACAAAGGAGCCCTAACTTAACAAATTAATCCCCAACCATGCATTAGGGCACATGGAATCCAGGCCAGCAACTCTGCGCCGGCCGGAACGACTTCCCGCTAACACCTCCACACCAAGGCAGGCTAGTGGACTACCCCTTTTGTGTTGTGCTGTGTTATAATAAATGAAATAAATAAATAATTATATCTTCTTGTTTTATTTTAATTGACTTCCATTTGTTTTTAACTATATACCTCATCTGTAATCAATTAATTACACAAAAAAGGACATGATATTGGTTGACGCAACTGATTACCGGAGTTATAAAATGCGAGGTAGTAATTCTTGAATTCACCAATCTAGTCGGCGTATACTATTTTGCTAGTGCGTGAATATCGAATCAATCGGGTGTATCCTTCATCAGCGGCGAAAAAATAATATTGTGAAAATACATCTTTGATCAGTCTTTGCATAAACGAGTCTGATGCTTGAATATGTCTGGAAATCTCTATTCTTCATTAAGGACGTGTTTTTTATCTACATTACTTGTAATGATTTTCACTGCTTGCATTTCATCTAATAAAAATAGTAAACTAAGGTAGTTTGTTAAAAAAAAAACATGAATTTGAACTACAACAATTTATCACTACATCCATGATATTCAAAACATTGTCACGAATAAAATGTCCATAGTTCCAAATTTAAAATGTAAGTAGTAATGATTTACATATATATATATATTCCATATCAAGCCAAATTCGCTTCAAAAAAAAAAATTTCTCTCATGAGAGAACTATGTCAGTGAAGGAGAAGACGAAGCAATATTTTTTCTTGCTTTAATCATTTGCAACTTAGTTAGGTCCAAATCTTCAATGGCAAGTAATAGTTCATAAACTTTTTTTCCCTAGATTTTAGTGTTTGCATCAATGGATGAGGCTCTTAAAGCGTGCTACCAATTCCTTGATGCTTGATTGTGTCCATAATACTCTCATCATCATTGGCTTGCTTCTTTTGAGAGCTAAATGGATGATTTGAATAGTCATTTTGATGTTGCATATTGTTAATAAATGATTGAGATGCGGCCTATTGTTATGAAGTTCTTGACAAAAAGGAACATTCATCGAGGTTAATGACATCATTAATATCGATAATATGTTGCCTTCATTGAGAATATTGGCAGTTGCAACTCCAAGATCTTCAGCCCTTTGGTTGGGATCTTTTTTATATGATTGCTAAATTATTCCAATGACAATGTTGTGTTTTAAAGGCCAGATGCATTATCAATGTGTTCCAATAAATTACTAGAATAAAATATGTAACATGTGATATTTTTTATCTTAAATACCAAATTACTCATATACTAGTAATTTTGGCACCAATATTTTGAAAATAAAAGCATATTTCCATGTATTCTTGACTTTGACAAAAGACAAAAAAAACCTTCCTGAAAGTAGGCCAATAATTATCATGCTTACATATTCTTTTACACCCTTATTCAACTTTAAGATGTGGTTCCTAAGTTTGTTGTGTGCCTATGTGCACCATGTATATGCAAGCTTTTTTGTGCATAATTAATATATTTTTCTTGAATTAATCATTGTATTTTAGGAAAAAAAGTAATAAATACATATAGTGTAGAAGGAACGGCCTAGATGAATGCATATTATTTTAATATTTATTGGTATTAAAAGTTTATAAATCTTAATAACCTAATTTACAATATTATATGTAAAAAATATAATTCTTTCAAAACTTTCGTAAAACATCGTCTGATTGACTTTATGTTAAAAAGGATTAATTAAAATAAATAAGTACAATGTGTTTGAAATTTTAGGTTATAAGTTTCAAATGAATTATGGTGTGAATATTGAAAAGATGTTCACACTAATTAGTTAAATATTTTAAAAAAATCTTTCATTTTTTCATGGAAAGAATATTACAATATTGAGTGGAAAGATATGTCATGTTATGAATGGAAGTATGCACATCATGATTTATTTCATAAATGAAGGAATGCATTCTGAAATGTAGAGTTGTGCACTTTCATTAATGAAGAAATTGTATTCTCATATAAATAGATGTGCCCTTTTAATTCATAAAAAGTTGTGTCCTTTATATAGAAAGATAGTAAATGCATTGCTTTTTGAAGAAATATTTTAAACATATAAATAAGTTTCAACTTCAAGTATTTTCAATGTGGCGTACACAACATGTGAAGATGCACAATTAATCATTTTAATTGGGTATAATAAAAGATTAACTTTTCAATATTACTAATTGACAAACTCGATGGTTTCGTTACATTATATGAGTATTATTATCAAAATGTGATAGCAAATTTTGTATGAGAATAAATAACTACCTAAATATAGTTATTTCCCTAACTCAAACTTTTGATCTTTATTTTATCTCTTCCATCTATGTACTCATCATTTTTTAAACAATAGATAAAAGTGATGTACCCAATTCATGAAGTAACCCTTCCCTGATCATCCCACCAACTTGTTTTCATAATTCATCATCAAGTGATGATTGCCTCTAGATTTTTACCTTATTTGTCAACCACTTTAAAATTGTAGTCTTGCTGAAATAAGAAGGTAAGAGTTATAATTTCACTACAATAAAGGTGAATTAGTAAGAATCATTTCAAAAAAAATATATAAGTAACATACATAGACTTTTTTAGAATAATTACTGACAAAATCTTTTGTTTTTTTAATCTTATGTATTAGTTCAAAAACCTCTCTATAATCGATCGACCTTTTATTTTTCTCCTCCAATATTAAAATGATTGATAAAAAAAATTAGTAGATATTTACTTTCATATATAGATATTTAAAAATCGAAACATAGTTACCAAACTGCGCGTGACATGAAAAAGGAATTACCTTTGTGTGTACAACATTTTCAAGCTTTGAAGCACGATTGCTCTTTGTTGTCATTAAGGATAGCACCAGGGACAAACTGAGAGTTAAATGCAAGGGGAGGGGAGGGACGGGTGGGGAAGGCAAATAAAAAGTAAAAATAATATGATGTTAATAAGAGTAAATGCCTAATATAATTAAACAGTCAAGTGTCCCAATACAACATTTTCTTAGAATTATATTATTGGGATGGCTAAAGTTATTTCTGCTAAGATTATGGATTTATTTTAGTTTGTGAGTTTTATTAATGGATGTATGATTTAATGTTCATTTTTGTTCTTAAAATATAATTAGGCGTCCTCTCTTTTCTATTATTATAAATATTGTTATGTTAAATTTTCTTCATTTTATCTTTTTGTACAAGATTATAAATTTGGTGATGTGTTTAGAACACAGTTAAGCGATGTGATGTGATGTGATGTGAAAAAGAACGATATATCAATATATATTTTTTAGAAGTACTTAATTCACATTTTACATGCGATGATAATTTTTATTCTATTGAACACTTTATGAACCCTTTATTCGTATAACTTTCGAAATTGAATTACCTCATTTTCAGTTTATTGTGGCTAAATTAATTGATCAAATCGATTAACTAATACGAAAAGTGAAATATTGCTGAGTGATACACTGGTGAATATCATATGAGTTTATAACATGCACTCAAATTGTTCAACGAAATGATGTTTGTCACCAACGATGTCATCGGTAGAAATTAAGGTAGAAGTGTGTGTTGCCATGTTTGGAAGAACAAAACAATGTTTGCTTAAGTATGCTACAATTAACATCATAGTTTTGTATGGGTATGTGGATTTGAATGGACCCAAATGATAGAAATAAAATAGTGTAATTCATTCAAGCTTAAAATACATATGTGAAAGAAATGCTATTAATGTACACCTCAAGAGGTCGAGCATAGGATGTTATGCTTGGGCGACTAACTATGTAAACATTAAAAAATGTTTAAACTAACTAATTAAGTATTCAATATATATTTCATATCATGAATAAATATTATAATATTGAATGAGAAGATATGCTCACACGGCTATGAAGAAAATAATACAATGGTTAATAAATAAAGGGTGTATTATAAAATATAAATTAGTATTTTTTCATTAATGAAGATACACATTCATTGTTTTTCATCAAAACTTGTGTCATATGAAAAAAATCACTAAATGCATGTATTTGTGAATTAATGTTTCAAACTTATAAACATGTTCCTCCCCAAATATTTTCAATATGATGTGTATAAATATAAAAATGCAAGTATTAGAATAAGAGATTGAGTTATTCAATACTATTGATCAACTCAATGATTTTACTGCACCCCAAAAATATTATTATTGAAATTTGGTAACGATTTTATACGGGGATAAATAAAATTTGAAGATAGTAATTTATCGTGCTTCAAACTTTTAATCTTTATTTCATCGCTCTCTCCATTTATCCATCCATTCTCAATAAGATATATTTTGAAGCTAAGATTTATAGTATAGTTTTTCATTTGGGGTTTAATAGTTAAATTACACGGATCGACCACCAACTTAAGGTCAATATCTAAACGATTCTCCAATTTTAATTTATAATTAAATTATCCTCGGGTTTTATTTTTCTTGCATGTGTCGTCCTCTTAATCGTCAATAGCCAACTCTACGATTATGCTTCTAACGGAGCAATAAAAAGTAATAAAATGATATAAATATATAATACAATAATATTAAAAAATAAAACTATTATCGTAGAGATGATGCCCTCGTCGTAAAGGGGTCGACCCTCCTCTGCAAGCTCGCCGACGCATGATGAGCTCGCACAGGGGGTGGGCCCCCTTCTCTCGTGCGCGCACATCGATGCATGCAAGAGAGAAAGGGGATGGACGCCCTCTTTCTCTCTCGCACCACGACTGACGAGGTTGTAGAGGGGGCCCAACGCCTCCTTTTTCCTTTCTCGAGCAAGGTTGTAAGACCCAACTTGGCCTTCGACTCGGATTGCTCAACATGTCAGGTCGGTCGGTCGGACCGAATGGTCGGACCAGAGTATAATAAATTAATATAACTAATAAAAATATGTATGAATTCAGCATATATTGTATTACTAATAATAATGATGGCATAACAAATTTTTTAATCATAACTCAACACAATCAATAATTTAAATCTAACACTAATCCATATAATAACATAACAATACTAAAGAGTTAAATGCAAAGTCATAAGATAACATAATTGAATACAAACTTACAATTTACAAAGTTCATAAAGTACCATAACAACATATAAATGTTCACAAACACATTCATTTCATAATTCTTCCACAAAGCAACAAAATTAAAGTAAACACTTTTCTTCAACACTCTTCATCTTGAGGAAAAGAGTCTAAATTGACTTCCAAATCCTCAACATTGTTTTCTTCCACATCATCTTCAAAAAAATATAAATAAAATGAGTTAAAAATCATATTTGACAATTATAAACATCTTACAAATCAATATTTTGAATTTTGAAACAAAAAGAAAAATACATTTACCTTCTTGCATATGAAGTTTTGGTCCTTCCAAATCATTATAGAGCATCTTCTCCAACTCATCATAATCAAGAATTGGACTATCTTCCTCCTACATAATCCAATATTCAATCTTGTCTATACTTTCATAATCAATAGGATCAATAAGTGCTTCTTGTTTAATAAGGTATCTACAATATAATGAAACAATTATAAACATATAAAAGTTGTCAAATCTAAATTAGAAAGTTATAAAGAAAAAAGTGAACATATAAAATTTTCACAAACCTATTTTTCAAGTTCAAATTGTAATGCACATAGACAAGATCATTTAATCTTTAATGTTCTTGTTTCTTTTCTTTGAATGAATTCTTTCACATACACTCCAATTTTTTTCACAACCAGAAGATGATGCAGTTTGACGTAAAAGATGAATTACCAATTGTGACACTAATGGAGCACTAAATTCAAAGCTACGCCACCATTTATCTATCACAAAATTTACATAAAAAAAGCTTAAGTGATTCTTAAATACATAAAATTAAATGTAAGAACATAATGTAAAATATAAATGAATTTCACCGGGTCTCAACTCTTTAGCGGTTGCAATAGCAAGTTGCTTACCAAAACTTTGCAATCTATCTTGATACAACCAACTTTATTTTAACACTTCAATTTTTCAGCTTGTAACAATTGTATCCAATACATCAAGCCATCCTTGTTAAACTTCTGGCTTGATGCAAATATTTGTCATAATAGAAAGTCAGATCAAAAAAATATGCAGCACAATGAATATGTTTTCGAAGTTGGTTATCACATTGTTGCTTGATTATTCTCGTGTAAGGTTTGTACAAAGTTTTATTGTGCACGAAAGTACTCTTAATTGTCCTCTTTGCTCTATATATACCATCATACATATAACTAAGGGAAGGTCTATCATCTCCATTAACAATTCTTAATAAGCGTACCAAAGGAGGCACAATTTGCACAATAATGCTACAATCATTCCAAAATTTACTATCTAACACAATATCAATGACAATTTTAGCTTTCTTATCTTTGTAATATCTTGAATTTGTAAAATCTAAACTTATCATCAAAGCTTGCAAATCAATCTTGTGATCATTGGTGCTTTTCAATGCAATGAAGGTTGTGGCAAATCGAGTTGGACCAGGGCGCAAGATTTCAGTCCACTGTGGTCTTTTTCTTAACCAAGCTAGCAAAAAAAATATGATTATAAACAAACTTTGTTACCTTTGATGCCCTTTCAATTAAGTTGTTCATAAGAGTCATTTTTTCAATATCTCCTAAGATTAAATTCAAACAATGTGCAGTACAATGAGACCAATAAATGGATGTATAATTCTCATTCAACAACCTGCCAACAGCTTTATAATTTGAAGCATTATTTATAACTAAATGTATAACATTACTTGGTCCAACAAATTCAACCAACTCAGCAAATAAGTTACAAAGAGTTGTAGCATCCTTCACAATGTCAGAAGTATCAACTGATTTAACAAAACAAATTCCTTTAGGAGAATAAATAAGAAAATTGATGAGTTGTCTATTCTTTTGATCCTGCCAACCATCTCCCATTATAGTACATTCAGTTTCTGATCAAACATTTCTAAATGTATCAATCAACAAGCCAACTTCCTTCTTAATATCATATAGTAGTTTAGTTCTAATTGCATGATAATTAGGACCTTTATATTCTGGACCAATAGCTGCAATGACATCTATCATAGGCTGATAATAAATTAAATTTGTACAATTAAATGAAATGCAACAATCATAGAAGAACCTAGCAACAGCTAAATCAGCTCGGTGAATAACTTTTTTACTTGTCAAGACACTTCTAATTGAAGGTTGTGCACCAGGAATAGTTCTTGGAGAAAAAAACTAATAGCACTTATTTCTTTTTCTTTCCCCTTGACTTCCTTTGGATTCCTTATGACAAGTGCAACTTGTTCTTGTATACCTATGTCAACTTCCTCACTAATATTTGTTTCTTCATGTGCTCATTTCTTTGATGTAGCTACATATTTCAAATGTTCTCCAAGTCGATATTTGACTTCATAACTCACTTTAGGACAACACAATGTCTCTCCTTTTTCTCCAGCAAGATGTAGTTTCATTCTATATATTTCTACACCTTTTAAAATTTTTCCACAATACAAGCATTTCAATGATCTTTTTTCCTGTGCATCAAAACAAATCTGACAATGCTCCCATGCAGGATCGTCTTTAATCTTACTGCTTGGGAACTTAGCGGAGCTAATGTAGTACTATCATTTATAGATTGTGTTTGAGATTGTCCAATAGGTGTTTGAGTTTCACCACAGCTACTCTCTCTTGATGCCATTTTCTAAAAAGTAATAAATAAATAAAATTATATATATAACATTAATTAATAAAAAATTAATTAATAAACGCACTCCCTAATCGCGTCTTGATCGACCAAAATGCTCTTTGCCCGTGCTCTGACCGGCCAAGGCGTCGCCAAGCCAGCCCTAGACGTGCCAAGGGCAGCCTGGCCGGCCGCTAGGGCATGCCCTGACTGCCCTTGACGCGTCCAGAGCATGCCCTGGCTGCCCTTGGCGTGTCCAGGGCATGCCCTCGATGCGCCAAGGCCGGCCGGCCAGGGCATGCCCTGGCGGCACTGGACGTCGGTAAGCCAAGGCGCACCTTGGCGCCACCAGCGCATGTCCTGGCCTTGGTCGGCCGCCCTGGCGGCGCTTGTTGCCCTGGCCGGCCAAGGCGCTGGACTTCCTGGCCGGCCAAGGCGTCATCATCGTCAAGGCGCCTTGGCCGGCCAGGGCATGCCCTGGCGGCGCAGCATGCCCTGACAGCGCCTTGGCCGGCCAGCGCGTCCAACACCTAGTCCGCCCTGCCTTGGTTGGTCGGCCTGTCTTCGTCGGAAATCGAAACGTGCAAGGAAGGGACAAGATCGACTGACCTGGAACGTGGATCGAAGGCAATCGTCATTGGATCGAAGCCAAATGTCGAACGTCGGTCGCCGGATCAGCGGCATCTGCACCAGGCACCAAGCCACCAAGGTAGGGTTTTTACCTTCTTTCACGAATTGAAATGAACCAGCCGGCCTAGACAAGCAAGTTCAATTTTTTTTGAACCGGCCGAGTCATTGAAAATCGACGGGTCAAGCGGTCAAACCCGAGTTTTGACCGAGTTTGACCGATTCAACACGGGTCAAAGGGTGATCCGAGTTTGGATCGACCCATGACCCCTTCAATGGCCGAACACTGGTCTGACCGGCCGGGTCGGGCCGGGTTTGATAACCTTTCTCTCTAGCTTATAGAGGCAGACCGACAATTCAAATGTGCTCAACATTCCTCTAGAGTAAAAGATGTTCTGAAAGTGCATTAATCTCATTTATTAAATGTAATATTCATACTATTATAACATTAGCACTCAGTGATTTATGTTTTATACTAATTAATTGATTTGATAAACAGAATTTCACTTATAAGAAATTTTGAGCTAAGTTTTGAGGAAAAATCATTCAATTAAGTTTGTTATTTTATTTTTTTTATTGTGAGCTCCCAGTGTCTTAGAAATGCTGTCAACGGTTCAATTCGTGTGACGTTAATGATTATGCGCATTGTTCATAAATTGGACGTCGTCCCACCAATGAATCCAATTAGTCTAGTGTCGCATAAACACGTGAGGCTCTTAATAAAAAAATTTTGCATTTAATTTTTTTTAGCAAAATAATATGATTGGATTCATACTTCCCAATTTCTCAAGATAATCTGAACTCTTCATATTTATTCATAAAGTGTAAATTATCAATAATAATATATGATTAAAGTTTTATTATATGAATTGTGAGAGTATTTACATAATTACATGAAATGCGATTACAGTTCCAAATAAAAAATTGAGATTATTTTAACTTTTTGAGATTTTTAAAGCTCGGCTGGAAGCATCCTCGTGATTGATTAAACGGGCGGTTGAGATCTCTCCTCCTTCTCTTGGCTCTCAATCGTATGTAATAACCAATCGCGTGGTTGGACCGTCGTCTTCCGCCGCTTAGATCGCCATGGAGGCCGCACCACCGCCGCCGCAGCGGCCGCCGTCGGACCTCTCGCCGGGGAATCGCCGCAACCTGCCCGACAGACTCCGTACGGCTGACGACCTGCCGCGGTGCCGCGCTCTCGAGTCCGAGCTCGCCCGTTGGTGCGCGGATTTGGAGGCTTCGCTCGCCGATCTGGCCCGCCGGCTCGCGGATGGCGTTGCGGCACACGCGAGCCGCTCAGAAGAGGCGGCGGGGATCGTGTCCAGCGTTCGGATAGGTCTGGTGGGGCTCCGATCGACCGTCGGGGGAAGCTCTCGAGGTTTTGCCCCAGTTTCTTCTGTTTAAAGATGTGATTTTTTACGTTCCTCTTTACTAGAATTAGGTTGAGTGAAAAATGTTTGGAATTTTACCATTTTCCGCAGATGGCTTGGATCAAGTAGGAGAAGCAGGGAGAAGAGAGCAAATATCGGCAGTGGAGCTACCCTCCCTTGCGAAGGAGGTGGCGAGAGTGCAGACGGTCCGAGCTTATGCAGGTGAATCGATCCATTTGATTATTTTGGTACTATGGTTGGATTCCGATCTATTTTTTCCCAGAATAACATAAAACTTTAATAGATAAACGAATCTTTTGCTAATATATCAAATCCTTTTGTACGCATTTACTCTTCTTATGTGATAATTACTTTGATAAAGTTAAAAAAAAGGTTGCGGACATGGAATGAAACAAAAAAGAAACATTTTATGTTCCCAAGAATTGAAATGGTTTTTTTTATTGAATGTTTATAAAGGACTGTCGTGTGCAAGGCATGCTGATTTGCAAGACCTAATCATATTGCATAGAGTTGGAAAATTGAATGGGAATGATTAATGCAAAAATTTGTCAGTTCAAATGAATATGAATGCATCTGACCTTGTTGCAACTAGATCCAATAGATTACACAATTGAGTATAAATACGATGTGGGAAAATATTATAGTTGTATTGCGAGGTTTTAAATATTGAGTAATAGGAGCTTCATTTGCGCATTATATGCAATTGAATGCTTGTCCATCAATAAGATCTTAGAGCATTGGGAAAAATACGAAATGCCCAATTATGAAGTTTACAGATTTGGTGAAACTGTTCTTATATTACTTATTAAAGAGTGTACAGCCCCCCTCCCACGCAAACAAACATACTTGGGCGTTCAGTTCTATGAGTTTGTTGGATCTCAGATTTACATGCTGCACATACATTTTCCTCTTTATTATACTGAAGGTTAAAAGGAAAAGAAAGGTTCATTATTTTGTGGGGCCTCATCTTTCTGTTTCCCTTCCATACTTGTCTCTTTCTACAACAACAACAACAACAAAGCCTTATCCCACTAGGTGGGGTCGGCTACATGGATCATACGACGCCATTCCGCTCTATTAGTAACCAAACCTTTCGGTATATTATTCATCAATAGATCTTGCTCTATTAGTTCGCCAAGTGTCCGCCTTGGCCTCCCTCTCCCTCTTTTAATCGGACTCCAAATTATTTGATCTACTCTTCTTACTGGCGCATCTAATGGTCTTCTCTGAACATGACCAAACCATCTCAAACGATTCTCTACCATTTTCTCACTAATAGGAGCCACTCCGACTCGTTCACGTATATGGTCATTCGTAATCTTATCTAATCTTGTATGACCACACATCCATCTCAACATCCTCATTTCGGCTACCCCCACTTTACGTTCATGTTGCCCTTCATAGCCCAACATTCACTCCATATAACACTGCTGACCTTATAGCAGTACGATAGAATTTTCCTTTAACTTTATTGGGTACTTTTCTATCACAAAGAACTCCAGTGGCTTTCCTCCACTTACACCAACCAGCTTGAATTCTATGATTAACATCGTCATCAATCTCACCATCTTGTCTTACAATTGATCCTAAATATTTAAACTTTGTCACTTGAGGAATTATATCCTCCCCTAGCCTAACTTTCAAATCGTCTCTAAGTTGTTTATTTGTGAAGTTGCTATGCATATATTCTGTTTTATTCCTACTTAAATGAAAACCCTTTGACTCCAACGTATTTCTCCATATTTCCAATTTTGTATTAATCTCTTCTCTTGAATCCGCTAAAAGTACTATATCATCCGCAAATAGCATGCACTTAGGTACCTCCTCTGTGATACTCTCGGTTATAGCATCGATAACTAAGTTAAATAGATACGGGCTTAAAGCTGATCCTTGATGTAGGCCAATTCCTATAGGAAATTCATTTGTCTCACCTCCGGGTGTCCTAACCCTAGTCAATGCCCCATCGTACATATCTTGTATTACCTTAATGTAGGCAACACTCACCCTCTTCTTTTGCAAGGCTTTCCAAAGTACATCCCTTGGTACCCGATCATACGCCTTCTCTAAGTCAATGAAAGACATATGTAAGTCTCTTCTCCTACTTCGATACTTCTCCATCATCCCTCTTAGTAAATAAATCGCCTCTGTAATGGATCTTCCTGGCATGAATCCAAATTGTCTCTCAGAAATACTAGTCTCCATTCTCAATCTATGCTCAATCACTTTTTCCCATAATTTCATTGTGTGACTCATAAGTTTAATCCCTCTATAATTTGCACAATTCTGAATATCCCCTTTATTTTTGTAAATAAGAACTAATGTACTTAATCTCCAATCATCAGACATCTTTTTCGACCGTAAAATCTCATTAAATAGTTTACATAACCACAACACACATTTTTCTCCTAAACATTTCCAAACTTCAATCGGTATACCATCCGGTCCAACGGCTTTACCATTCTCCATTTTCTTAAGAGCTTCGCTAACCTCCGAAACTCTAATTCTACGATAAAATGACCTATTAAGCTCACATTCGCTAACTGTCAAGTCCTCCAAATCACAACGGGAACCTTCACATCCATCATTAAATAGCTTATAGAAATACTCTTCCCATCTGTTCTTAATATCTCCTTCAGTAACTAAAACCTTGCCAACTTCATTTTTTATGCATCTTACTTGATCCAAATCTCTCGACTCCTTCTCTTTATTCCTTGCAATCTTGTAAATCCTTTGTTCACCAGCCTTTGTCCCTAACTCCTTATAAAATCCCTCATATGCTTTAGCACGAGCATCATTAACTGCCTTCTTAGCCTCCCTTTTCGCCAAACGATACTTTTCCCAATTATCAGAACTATTGTCCAAGTGTATCGCCTTGAAACAATTCTTCTTATTACGCACCTTTTCTTGGACCTCCTCATTCCACCACCAAGTCTCCTTATCTCGTGGTCCAAAACCTTTTGATTTTCCTAAAATGGCTTTAGCAACCATTTCAACCTTTTTTGCCACATTCTCCCACGTGATACTAGCATCTCCTTCTAACTCCCACACACTTTCCTCTAATAACTTACTTCTAAAAGTCTCTCGCTTCTCCCCCTTTAACTGCCACCACTTGATCTTTCGATCAAAAACTGTTCGAGATTTTGGTTTTATACGTTTCATTTGCATATCAAGAACTAACAATCTATGTTGTGTAGTCACCCCATGCCCAGGAATTACTTTGCAATTAGTACAATGTCTTTTATCAGTATTTCTTGTCAAGAAAAAATCGATTTGAGACCTATGAGTTCCACTTTTGTATGTGATTAAATGTCCCTCTCTCCTCCGAAAACAAGTGTTGATAATCTTAAGGACGTATGCTAAAGAAAAATCAATAATAGTTTGTCCTTCCTCATTCAACTCCCCAAAATCAAAACCACCATGAACCCTTGCATGTGGTCGTGCCTCTTTACCAACATGTCCATTAAGGTCTCCCCCAATATAAACTTTCTCGGTTATTAGTATACTTTCAATCAAACCCTCCATATCTGCCCAAAACTTCTCCTTGAGATGTGATTCTGCTCCTACTTGGGGTGCATATGCACTAATAATGTTCATAGTCTCCTTTCCAACAATTACTTTCACGGATATGATTCGATCCTCAATCCTTTTAACTTCCACAACATTCTTCCTCCATTCTGCATCCGCGATAATACCAACACCATTCCTTCCATTTACCTTACCTGTGTACCAAAGTTTGGAACCATTTAACCTAATCTCTTTACTTCCCTCTCCTACCCATCTAGTTTCTTGCAAGCATAAGATACTAATCTTACGCTGGTCCATTACTTGTGCCACTTCGAGGTGCTTTCCATTCAACGTCCCAATGTTCCAAGAATCTAATCTGACCTTAGTCTCATGAACTAGCTTCTTTAACCGCCTCCGTCCATTAGAGTGCAGTAGTCCTTGCTCATTTAACACTGCATTCAGGCGAGGATGCAGCGGCTCTTGCTCTCTTATCACTGTACCCGAGCTATACAGCGCGTTACTTACGGGTAACGACCTAGCATTAACACAATATATTCGTTGATCCATGTTCATAAGATTCGACATGATTTTATGCTGACTGTCGGGGCCTAACACAACCCTCCTCCTTTATCCGGACTTGTCTCTTTCTGATCTCAATTTATTACAAGCTAAATATTCTAAAACAATTGTGATAGGAGGTTTAAATAAAAGAACATACTAAGCATACAAAAGAAAATCATCAATTTTCATTCAGTTGCATGGTCTTATCAAGGCCTTATTGGAGACTATTTCCTTTCATGAACGTAATCACCCATTTCAAATTCCAGTTAGTCTGCAATGATAGTCGCTTCTTGATCGAGTGAAGAAATCCATGCTATTGTCCTCTTTTCTCTCTTCAAAGGCAGAAACTGCTGTGATGGTTGATAATTATCCGAGATCATATGGGTTTTCAGTTGGTACCAATTTTTTTAATAATTATTTTTTCATTTTCTTCAGAAACCGCCTTAAAACTTGATGGTTTGATTGGTGATGTTGAAGATGCTGTGTCTTCTTCTGTCGGTGGCAAATTCAGATCTCCTGCGGCAATTAAGTTGGAGGTGGATTTCATTACTAAATAGATGGCTGTTTGAAACATCTCATCACAGTTATTCATTTTTTTCGTGCTTTCTCTTTCCCTCTTTTTGTCAGGCAGTTCGCATGGAAGCTATCTCAACTCTTAAGCAAATAGAAGATATTTTGACTTCTTTGACTAGGTCTAGTCCTCAATGGGTGCATCTTGTCTCAGCTGTAGATCATAGAGTTGACAGGGCTTTAGCTGTTTTAAGACCACAAGCAATTGCTGACCATAGATCTCTTCTAGCATCTCTTGGTTGGCCACCTCCACTTTCTGGAACAAACATTGTGCATAAGAGTTCTGGAACATCAAGTGAACTTTCAAACCCCCTCTTATTAATGACAGGTGAGGTGAAGACAAAGTACTTTGAGAGCTTTGTTTCATTATGTCATTTGCAGGAGTTGCAGCGGAGGAGGAAATCTCGGCAACTTGAGGGCTACAATCTAATGGTAGCACTTCGACAACCATTATGGGCTATTGAGGAATTAGTGAACCCCGTAGCATTAGCCTGCCAACATCATTTCTCAAAGTGGCTTGAGAAGCCAGAATTCATATTTGCTCTTGTTTATAAAATTGTTAGAGATTTTGTGGATTCTATTGATGAGATATTGCAGCCCCTTGTAGACAAAGCTAAACTTGTAGGCTGTAGTTGTAGAGAAGAGTGGCTCTCTGCGATGGTGACTTCATTGTCCACTTATTTATCGAAAGAAGTTTTTCCGCAATTTGCCCATCTCCTTCAGAGCAGCAATTCAAATGATGATACTCAATTGGCTAAGTCTTCATGGCTTCAACTCATTGACTTGATGATATCTTTTGATAAGAGAATCCTAAGCCTCATTGCCAATTCAGGATTGTTGCTTTCATTGTCTGAGGATGAGCATATGCAGCGCCTCTCAACTCTATCTGTTTTTTGCGATCGTCCAGATTGGCTAGGGTTATGGGCAAAGCTCGAGCTTGGTGAGATGCTAGAAAAAACAAAAGCAGCAATAAAGGATGAGAGAAACTGGACAATGAGGATACAAGGGACTGCAATAATGTCTGGGTCAGATGATTATAAATCCCCTTCGATATCTAGTGCTCTTCTCCAAGGTCTGTCTTTACTAATTGACAGGTCTCGTCCTCTGCCAAGCATTGAACTCAGGGCTAAGTTTATCAGACTGGCAGGAGCTCCCATTTTACAGGATCTCCTTGATAGTTTGCTCAATAGGTGCCAGGAGGCCGAGGGGCTCACTGCTTTGGCTGACGATGAAGCCTTACTGAAGGTTTCCAATTCTGTTAATGCAGCTCGATATATTGAGTCTGTTTTAACTGAATGGTGTGAGGGTGTCTTCTTTGTTGAGATGGTAACATTGGCTGGCACAGATACTGGTCAATCGTCCATTTTTGCAGAAGAGATCGATGGGCTAAAAGAATTCAGGACAGAGTGGATTGATAAGATATCGACTGTTATATTAAGGGGTTTTGATGCACTTTGTCGGGACTACATAAAAAATAAAAAGCAGTGGCAGGAAAAAACTGAAGGGACGGGATTAACCAGAGCAATTATTGGTGCCATAGACTACCTTCAAGGGAAGATCTCTAAGTTGGAAGTTGGTCTGAACACGACAGACTTTATACCAATGTGGAGAAATGTAGCTACAGGTGTGGACCTGCTGCTCTTTAGCGGAGTGTTCTTGGGTGGTGCAAAGTTCAGCAGTAGCGGTGTGGAAAGGCTTTCAGCCGATCTGGAGGTCTTGTTTGGAGTGTTCTCGGCATGGTGTTTGCGTCCGCAAGGCTTCTTTCCGAGACTCTCCGAAGGTTTGATGATTTTGAAGATGGAGGAGCAGCAGCTTAAAAATGACTTGTTGCAAGGAAATGATAGGGCATTGAGGGAGAATGGAATAAGACATCTAACTGTGTCAGAGGTAGAGAGAATAGTGAAGAGCAACATAAGATGAGATGTTTTACCATACATGACAGATAAGTGAGTTTTAAGTTGGGAAGATGATATACATTGGGTTCATGGCTTCCCAAATTTGGTGATTCATGAATTCTTTTTCAGATATAGTTAGTCATATTCTTATTGTCCTCGGAACGCTTAATAATAGTTGCTCTTAGGTAATCTTAATGAGATTTTTCTTTTCATCGATATGTATATTCATGCACCTTTGTATAACTGCTCTTTGTACGAATCCAAACACCCCATCTATTCCAAAGTGTAGTTTGATAGATTTACTTAGAAGTTCCAAAATGCAGTTAGTCTTTGAATCCACAAGGCACTGTTTGATAGATGTCAATGTTCCAACACCTTGAGATCACATTAATCAAGTGCACGGATTAACCAAAACGCGAGGTGTGGTAAGATGTGTACACTGTCCGATGCTTCATCGTACACTACTTTGAACAATATATGAATTCTGGTCTTCTAGTTTTTATTCATAATCAGATTTTTAAAGTTTTTAATTGAAAACAGAAGAAATATATTTTTTTTAAATCTTTAATTCAAAGATTAAACAAAGAATGAGATGTATGATATATTTTCTTTTAAAAAAGAGGCACCTTCGTTTGATTCATCAACGTGAAATATAAACGTTCAAAATTCTATAAAAAAAACGACCATTAAATTTAAACGCATAGCATAGGAGACGAATTACATTCAATCTCGAAAGTTGAGATGACGCAGGGGATGTTAGAAAATGCGCATGGCCTGGCGTTCGCTTCCTGTCGGAAGAGTGTGACTCCACGTTAATGTTCATATGCTTAATAAGCGAAGCAAGCAGAGGCTTCACAAGTATCATCGAGGACATATGTCATCTCATTTCCTCGTTCCAAGATTTTTTCATATAATCACATTATTATCCTTGTAATGGTGTAGCAAATTTGGCTTGTTTTATATAATAACATTCAAATAATGGTTTCATGATGTAGTGGCTTCTCAGTTTAGGCACTGAAGGTTTCGTGGTGTAGTTGGTTATCACGTCAGTCTAACACACTGAAGGTCTCCGGTTCGAGTCCGGGCGAAGCCAAGCATTTTTTTTAACCGTGTATTTATTTGTACTAAAAATCTCCTAATTATATACGAGGTGTAAAATACTTCCTCCGACCCAACTTCTCATCACACGATTATGATTTCTCAATTATTTAACTTTTAAATATCTAAATTTTGAATAAGAAACTAACAATTTAAACCTAATAAGATGAAGCAAAAATATTTAAAAAAATAAAAAAAGCATCTAAAAAAATCCGCACGTTCAGCATGAGTAGATAGAACAACATACGAATAAACTGGTTCTTATTTTTAAAATACTTTAATTCTAATATTTTTAAAAAAAAAACAAGGGCAGAAGTGACATTTGACAATTCTTAGAAAATAACCCATATTTTTTGGAAACAAATCAAAATTAGAAAAAATCTTGAAAAAATTTGGCATTAACTTAATTAAATAAAACGTAACTTTCTACTTCTTCATGTATATAATATCAAATTTGTTTATTAACATATCATTACGTATGTATGTGTGTGTAGATATACGTATAGAAAGAATATTGAAAATAGAGGGCACTTCAGTTAATCATATATTGTGTTCGTATTTATCATTTCTTTTTTCGTAAAAATACTTTGAAGATATATAAAAAAACGATGGAAAGAATAATGAAAAGAAAAGTGATACTACATATGGAAAACTTGCTATGATTGTCCGAAGGTAACTTCATAATATTGCTTAATCCTCCTTTTTGCTCAAGAAGTCGTTTCTCCTATATAGGTATGGCTGGACCCTCTGATACTTCAACACAGCCCAAACAAGATGACAAAGGGAAAATTCAGGCCATAATGGATTGGGATTCTGCAAATGGCTCAAAGTAGTTTGCCAAAGAAGGAAATTGCTGAGTCGGGTCTCCCCGGATGTCCGGATCACAATATCAGGTTCTGGACAATCAGATGTGTACATATTTCTGTTCAAATCAGACACTGTAATGATATCCCTTTCCAAGACTGGAACACCATTGCAACCATTACAATGACTTTCTCTTATCCTGTATTTCTTTTCTTTAATTGCTTCTTCAACAGCATGTGCAATCTCGTGTGTGGACGTGTAAGCGATGCATACTGACAGAACTGGGCCTGTGTTCATGGATGTGGCTTTCATTGCCTTCTCAGCTGCTAACCTTACTGGCTCCTTCAACAAACTAAGGTCTCCCCAGAAATTCATTTTAAAACCATATTTATTGATGAAGCTGTCCTCCTCCAGCAATTCATCAATCTTCTCTTTCATCAAATCCATTAAGGATTGGACCTCCTCTGGTTCTCGTTTGAAGTTGTCGATGCTGAAAGCATAAACAGTTACATACTTGACTCCCATCTCATAGCAGTATTGGAGAATTGTAGTGAGAGCAGTGAAACCAGCTCTGTGGCCAGCACCCTGTTTAATTTCCCTGCCTTTGGCATATCTGCGGTTTCCATCCATGATGAATGCAATGTGCTTAGGCATGGGACCATAGGAGAGCATGGAAAAGAGGCATCTGCGCAAGAAAGGCCACACACTCCCAAAGAGGCCGGATTTGGTTCTTTTGTCATGGTGCATTGATTTCAAATCCTGAAAGAGCAACTATCCAAGTAAACTCAAGATGCGACAAAGCTTCGCAATATTGAAATAAATTCAGAAAGGATAGTGCAGAAACTATCAAACCACACATGGAATTTCAAAATATCAACAGCAGAATAGGATGACTAATTCACTGCTTTGTAGAATTGGCAAACTAGTCAATACTAATATAAAAGAAATGAAATAGTCTTCCAATGAAGCATGAATACCCAATAGAGAGATGTTGAAAAGGTTTTTCTATATCACAAGCAAGTTCATTGCCTAATGGCTATACAATAAAGTTGGCAAAAACTTCAAGGTACGGTAGACATTGAAAGTAAAATCCATGAATGACTCCTTCCACATGTCATGTGAATAGCAACCAAAACCCTCAAGCACTCTCTCTAGAGTTGTTTGTTAACAAATAAAGGATTTACCATTATCAAGTGATCACATTAGGCTATGAGTCCCTGCAAATTACCAGAAAAACTAACACATGCCATGGTCAAAGACTTACACAAAAGAGGGTTTCTATCTGTGTAATGGATCAAGCAACTCCAAACAGCAAATATATTGTACGAGCATTATTTAACAACGTTATCCAGTACATCGCATAAGTGCAATAAAATTGTGGCAAGTCAATGGTTCAGACAGATAAAGTCGCAGTTTTTTTTTTTCAGTTAACATCATAATAAGTAACCCAGGTAGCAATTAGGTTGCAGTTGCTTAAGGTTCCAGACTAATCCAACAGATAATAGAACGCTTAAAAAAACGTATTTTATGGCTAAAATCAGTGAGTTAAATCACGTTAATTCGCGAGTCTGGGATTTGAACCCTCCAGAACACCTAAAAGTGACGGGATTAAAAAAAACCAACAAGTATCAGAGATCATTTGGATGAAGCTCAAAACGTTTAATAGCACTAACACGTACCAAACTAATCCACCAGGTTAACACTGTTTCGGCACACCAGAGAAGAGCATCAAACCAAGCACGATCACAACCTGAAAAGAGGTGGTATTACATCTGCGTCGAGGGGGTTCTTGGCGTAGGAGGTCTCAGCAGTCTTGCGATCGCGCTCGAAGAAGACGAGGCGATCGAACTCGTTTTGAGGCAAATCCACTTCGTATTCCTCTTTTTGATTGACCGAGAGAGAGAGAGAGAGAGAGAGAGAGAGAGAGAGAGAGAGAGTCAAAGTAGAGTTTCAGGGCTTCTTTGGTAGAAGGGGGCAAGAGGAAGAGAGAAGTAGCATAAATAATAAGAAATATTGGGCGACGTTGGACTGGTTCGGGCCAGGACGTGGGCTGAGCCTTTGTGATTGGCCCATTGGGAGTGGTTTGGGCCATTATTGGGTTGAGCCTTTGTGATCGGCCCATTCATCTTAATTCCGGATATCTCAGTTTAATCATAATCCTATTTAGTTACGTAGAGTAATAATTATGTGAAGTATCTATTAAGATGTCTCTGTTCAAAATATTAATTAAGGTTAAAGAAATTGAGATCCACTTGAATAATAATTAAGTAATGTCACAATCAAGTTTGTTAGAATCACAATGGACTAACAAAATTTTACGATATTAAGATAAGACAATATCAATATTAAACATAAAATTTACATGGGAACTAGTTCTGGATTTTAAAGTTGGTAGGATCATATCATCCTACAATAAAAATAGTACAATTTTTTAATAGAATAAGAAAATAAAATACAACTTTGAGTAATTTTATTAAAGTTCAATATATATTAGTTAATTCTAATGGATCATATCAGAACGTGCTATGAAATACAACTTTGAGTATCATCGTAGGATCATATCATCTTACAATAAAGTGCTATTTGAAATGAATTAGTTGTATTTTATAATTAGAATTGAATTTTTTATAACTAGAATTATAATTAGTTGTATCGTTGTATTTCATAATTGTCCTATCATCCTACGCTATAATTGGAATGTGTTATAAAATACAACTTTGAGTAATTTTATTGTAGGAACATGTCATCCTACAATAAAATGCTCTTTTGACATGAGCGAGACATAAAAAGAGTGTGACACATTCATTAATGCCAACATATTAATATATATATATATATATATATATATATTAATTTAACTTATATATATATACATAATATTTGGATAGAACGTCCCAAATATATGAGCATTAATTTCATATTCGATTCCATGTTAGTGTTTATTTTTACCGTTCTCCATCGGATATCGAATTTGTGTGTTAATAGTACGTGGGTATCGATCGAAAGAAAAAAAAGAATCTATGTATTCTTTGGCTATGTAACCCATAAACTACAAGCTAAAATGAAGCAAAGGAAAGCAAATTAAAAGGATGAAAAAAGGATTATGAAAAGTGATTCAAAATCATAGGAGAAAATGATTAGGGGAGTAGAAAATGGGATTTGATTAATCAATTTGTTTAGGGTACTTAACTCCCATCACATGCACAAGTGAAAAATATTTTGAAATTTGATGTCCTGATTCGTTAAAAAGAGCAATATCAATGATTTTTATATTCGTAAACATTTCATTAGGATGTTTAAATTTAATATGCACCCAGACGTCGCTGGAACTCTCTCTTGTTTCAGACTACATAGAAATGATCAGTGAGGATTAAGATGACAAACAAAGTACACAACACATTAATTATCTGAACTTCCATCAAAATAGGAAAGGAATTTACAGCACGAAAATTCTCGGCCCAATTTGAAATCCAAAAAGCAAAAAAAATGATTTCTGCTACGACATAATTTCAGATTGCATCTTTCAGCCTTGAGAGAGAGCGAGCGAGCACAAACAGGCAGCAAACAGATGAGAGAGAGAGAGAGAGAGAGAGAGAGAGAGAGAGAGAGAGAGAGAGAGATGTACAGGTGACAGTTATTACAGTTATCCACTGGTCATAAAACTGCTGCTGAAAACTTGGGGGGCGCACTTGGGAACCAAAATGTGGCACGGAAACAGCGCCATGATCCTGTGGTGCGTGGAGCTCCGCCTTCCGCCATTTGTTCCACTCCTCCTCCCACTGCCTACAACCACTCTGGTTCCGCCCATGGACTGTTAATTAGATCTCATCTACCAATCAATTCAGCAATTTTTTCTTTTTGCTTAACAACAAGAAGAAGAAGAACCAGAGAAAACTAAAAGGATCAGTGCATGCTGATGGAAAGCCCGCCGGGAAGTGCGCGGTCGAGCCCGGAGGCGGAGCTCGGCCACCGGGTGGAGGACCTCTGGGACGTCATGGAGCCGCAGCTCAGCCCCAGCGAGAAGCTCAACTCCTGCTTCGAGAGCATCCTCGTCTCCTCCTTCCCCCCCGCGCCGCCCTCCCAAGGTCTGTGAGTCTTGTCATCGTTTGAGATTGCGCTCCCCCGAACGAGTTCAAAAAAACACTGACGTCGTTCGTCTGGGACGCGTTCCAGTGATCGAGATACCATCGGACGCCACTCTCGCCGAGGTCGTCAGGACCTTGTCGGAGAACGGGATCTCGAGCGCTCCCGTGTGGAACGTGGAGGCGCCGGCGGATGCCAGTTGGATAGACAGATACATCGGCGTCGTAGAATTCGCCGGCATTGCTGTGTGGCTGCTGCATCAGGTTAGAATGTGTTGAGCAATCGATTCGGAAATCACCTATGAGCAAATGTTGCATATGACAGGCGTTTTCAGATTTGATTCTGTGCACTGTCTTCTTCTTCTTTTTGGGCAGTCTGAAGCTGCTTCGGGCACTGGGACGCCTACTTCACCTACGAAAGCGAAGGATGCAAAGGAACTAGCAGCTCAACTTGGCACCGTGGTCACGCTGGAGGCGCACGAGTCTGCAGGAACCGTCAATGGCGCCGCCGGAGAGGCCGCAGGCCAAATGCCCTCCTCAGAGTCCGCCACCGAATCGGTAGCAGCAATGGGGGGAACCTTCTTCGAGGCGCTCACTTCTTCCGAGTTCTACAGAAACACAAAGGCATCTAAAAATCACATCTTTATGATATTAATTGCAAGGGCGCATGAGAATTTACATAAATAACGTTTGTTTGTGCGCAGGTGCGCGACATCTCCGGGTCGTTCCGCTGGGCGCCATTCCTGGCGCTGCAGAGCACGGACTCGTTCCTGACCATGCTGCTGCTGCTGTCCAAGTACAAGATGAACAACCTCCCGGTGGTCGACCTGGGCGAGGGCAAGATCGACAACATCATCACGCTCTCCGCCGTCGTCCACATGCTGGCGGAGTGCGCCGGGCTCCACTGGTTCGAGGACTGGGGCATGAAGACCATCTCCGAGCTCGGACTCCCCTACACGAAGAGACTCGTGAAGGTTCAAAAGACCGATTCTTTAATTTATACGCAAATGCCTGGGATCATATAATCTCAAGTCAGCCTCCATTTTTGGAGTTGCAGATAAGTGAGGAGGAACCGGTTCTAAGAGCCTTCCAGTTGATGAGGAAAAGAGGAATCAGTGGGCTTCCAGTTGTGGACAAGAGTGGGAAGAAGGCGTTGGGAACCATAAGTATCAGCGATGTCCAATACCTTCTCACGCATCCTGAAATCTACAAAGATTACAGGTGCACAAGCAAGCAAATTACAAACAAAATTTATCCCTTTTTTTATTAGAAAAGATGGATGATGAATTAAACTTTTTTTTTTTCCTTTCCTGTGTATCAAATCGATCTCATGGACAGGTCCGTCACAGCGAAGGACTTCATCATGGCGCTGGAGGGCCACGCGAAGGACGAGCAGCGAGACGCGGCGGAATTCAGGCGCGTGGTGACGTGCACGAGAGATGAAACCATCAAAGACGTCATCTTGCGGATGGACCGCGAGGAGATCTATCGAATCTACATCGTCGACGGCAGCGGGGACGTCACCGCCGGCGCCGGCGGGAGTCTTCGTGGGGTGATCACGCTGAGGGATGTGATCTCTAGACTGGTGCACGAGCCACACGGCTACTTCGGGGACTTCTTCGACGGCGTCGTCCCGCTGCCGCAGCACAGCAGGGTCTGATCTGATTCTGGTTCTGCAGCTGCGTGCAATGCGTGCATGCCTTCTCAGGAAGGACACGTTTAGTTCATGACAAATTTGTAGATTTTAATTAATAAAACCAAGTGTAGATGCATTTGCAGGTTTCTGTTTGTTTCGTAGGAATGTGATGTCCCTGGTGAGGAGGAGGAGGAGGAGGAGGAGACAAAGGCTCCGTTGATGTTTAATTTATTTCATAGAGGGAAATGTATTTAATGTTTAGCTAAAGAGAAACATATCTTGTAATGGCTTCCTTCACTAATTGTGATATTTCATGCATTGGGATAAATAATTTTGCCTTCAACATTTGTCAATTTGATTTTAGAGGTTCATGCTGAATCTATCGAATATTAATAAATCTCAATCATTGGGATGGAATGGACAGTAGAATTTGAAATAGAAAGTTCTTCTTGCGAGTTTCATTTGTCATAATTAAATATATTATTTAGGATAATATCAGACTAGTTAAATTATCAGCACGCATAATTTTTAGCGCCAAGAAAATTAAACATTCGGCACTGCTTTTCATACACCCAAATGATAAAAAAAATTATTACCTTTCAAACCCCATCCTTCTATTTTAATTTGGATGTAACAATCTACCAGAATGGAAGTGGAAGCAAAAAAGATTTAAAGCCACGACTTCAAGAATTGATATGAGAATTATTAGCATCCGTCGAGTCACTTGAAACGCAAACCGCTACCACTACACCAACTGTCATTATCGTATTTTTAATTGACTATCATATGTTTACCAATTAAATTATCCACCTGACTGCTGGCCCTTTTTATTAATTTTTTTTTGTAATAAAGTGAGGGGTGGACGATTTTCGTTAAAATTGTGATGGTAAGTTAAAATTAGAGATGAAATAAGTTAATAATTAGAGGAATTTTTTTATTACAAATTAAAATCATAGAACAGAATTTAAAAAAAAAGAAGTTAATGAATACGTAGAGCACTCCTACATTTCGGTGTAGAACTCATATTTTTATTATTTAATTATGTATTTCTTAAATGAAATAGTATATATTTATTTGAGTAATTTGATAATAAAAATGTATGATTTAAAACTAAATAAATTACAATAGTTGAATTTGTCACTTTTATTATCATGATGTGATAATTCGATGATCTTAATTTTAATTATTTTTACTATTTAACATATATATTAAATTAATATATACTTATTTTATTAATTTAATAAGTAAAATTAATGCTCTACTACATCCCTTCTGCGTCAAGTACTTTACATACACATTTTTCAGGTAAAGTCGAGGATAATTGTTGAAAATTTGAGTTTTTTATAAAAATATTTAACAAATTTTATATCATGAATAAGATTAACGAATTTTTCATATTTAAAGAAAACTGAAGATAAAGAGACATAGAATTTAAAGTTGTGTACATCAATTATTTTCTCATGTTTACGCTGAACAAAAGTTTTAAATTCAATTTGTGGCGTATAATTCTTTATTAAGAAATTTATTTATCAAACCGAATTCAAGAGCATGATATGAAAAATAAGATTAGCATGCAAAAAAAAAAAAAAAGTGAAAGTAAGTTGGCCATGAGATGGAGAAATGGAGGTACAAACAATTTCAATATATATAAAACTTCTTATGATACAAAATTATTTTTTTATTATATCCACGCGAATGAAATTTTAATTTTAGAAAAAATATTTTAAATCTTATTTTATTCAAATGTTAAAAAAATGAATATTTATTTTAAAAATGATTATATTTCAAATTCATGAATTATATTTGACTATTTTTTATTTTTTAAAAAATCTATTCATAGATTTGTTTTTTTTAGAATGAACGCCCATCATATATTCAAAGAAAAAAAAAGATTTGTTTTCCATCTGCAGGTATTATGGAGACGTCGTCGCCGTCGTCCAGGGCGGGCGGCGGCGCTGGGCTGTGGGGCCACGGCCACCTGCCGTTGCTGGTCCAATCGAGTTCCAAGGAGTCGGTGGAGTACCTCCTGCAGGCTCTGTGGCGCACCCGCAAGACCGGACTCGACGCCGCCGACCGCCGTGTCATCTGCGACATGCTCCACCTCTCCGACGACTCCCAACTTGACCCCGTCCGTTCTCCTGCCTTTCTCTCTCCCCTTTGTATGCTTATGCCTTGAGCAGATTTGGGTCTATTGTCTTATTTTCCTCTCCGTAGATTTGTGACTTGGGTGTTCTGAGCGAATGACGACTAATGGTCTGGTAGCATTACTGGATTAAAGTTTCTAATTCTCTTTTTCGTATTTGTGTTTGTGGCGTTGATGATTAGAATTGTTACAATTTCTGAAAAAAAATGCGTGATTTATTAGTGGACTAGCAAAATGGATTAGTGGAACGCTTCGGACACAAGATTAGCAGAGTAGGAGTGGATTCCAGACTTTGTTGTTTCATTCCCTCTTTCTGGCATTTATTCAATACTTCGGTAATTGAATGGTTTGATTTGGTAAGTTATGGTAATCGAGTATGGTTATTATGGCTTAAAGATTTTCATAGTTGTGAAAATAAATCATGATAATAGAAAATGGTTGCCTCTCTGTGGAAGTAAAGGAAGGCTGCACACAAAATGCCCCATTTTGTAGATTTCTTTTCTGTACAACAAGTTCATCAGTGTTGTAGCTGTAACCTGTAGGACTGAGTGATGGAGCCACATATAAAATAAGGTTAAACACATAATGGAAAATAGTTGCATTCTGAGTGATAATGCCTTGGATCTTAGAACATGATAATGTCACCACCAAACTATCAGTGCGTATAACATCAACACCAATGCAATAAAATTCAGTTGACCTATGTGCACTTGGTGCAAAGTTAGCATAATTTATCACTTGTGTTAATTTCTGACGCTTTACACAGATAGTACATGTCTTTAGTAGTTTAGAATGTTTGACTGTATTAGTGTCTTTCATTGCATATAGCATGGCATGTATATGTTTATAAGATTCAACTAGTCTATTATACATTTCAACAATTTTTACCTCTTCATTTTTTTTTTGAGCACATATGCACCAGCATTATAGATGGCTTTGTGTTGCATGCATATCATGGTGAAATGGGAAGGTCAACATGAAGACTAGACAATAAACCATCTTTTTATACGGTCTCTTGTCAGATGTTGTCACTGTTGAATTTTATATTTATTCTCTGAGCATTGCAGTATCTCAAAACTTTATTCAACCTGCCACCTTCAAGTAATTTTGTCTTTTTTCCCTTCCAGCTTTTGGTATGCCTTCGAATATTAATACGCAAATGTGTTTATGAGGATATTTCCAAGGATGAGATTCAGAAGTTGTTTCCACAAGAAGTTTTACCTGAACTTCAGAAATTACTCACGTTGCTTTTGCAGAAGTTTCAACAAGAATGGCGTGATGATGTTCGCAAGGATCAGGTCTAATGTTATCTTCTTATTATTATATACGAGAATCCTCGTTATCCAGGTTTAACTTTAGTGAACATAAAGTTCTCAAGTTGACGCAATGAGGTTGCAGAATATGGGTGGGGAGACAACATTGACGAAATGAGACAAACAACAATAAGCGATCATAAAATTCAGCAAGAACCTTAGAATCTAACTAACAATGTCGATTTGCAAATGATTTCCTTCAATTTAAGAAGAAAAACAATTGAATCCACCAATCAAATTTTCAATTGGATGAAAAAAAAATCATTTGTAATTCTATTCATGCCATGAAACTCGTATATAAATAAAGCTTGGCCTTCCAACTTAAAAATCTAGCTTAACAAATAGATCAATTAAGGATAAAAAAAATCAAATTAAATCATTAATAATCTTAACTACCAAGTCATTTTTCTGTGCTACATGATACACTATCACTTTTGAGCTAGGGTTGGCAATTGACTCTTGTATACTTTGTGGCTTTTGTTTTTCTTTGCAAAACAATATGTTATTATACTAATAGCACAAAAAAGGAAAAAAGTTATCGAGCTTTAAATAGCCTCTCTATATTTATCCCTAATTACTTAAACATGTGATCTCTATATATTTCATGTTGTTCCCCTTGAACTTTTTATAAGAAAGAATACGAAGGATAACTACGTAGAAAAAAGTTCTGTAGCTGCTAATTCTTTCATCTTGGATCCAAGCGAAAAGAAACATCATTTGTTTGCATGTTGAGAAATGGTGCAATAAATGAAGCTGTCTGTGATAATCTCTTAAATGTGCTTCCTGCTGGCAGCACATTAGAAGTAAGTTTACATGAATTCTGACCTTCTTCCTCTTTGACAGGTTACTTTACCCCGTCTAAAGGCCATGACGTGGAACATGGCTAATCGAGATCAAGACATAAATGAGCATGCTGCCATTGTCAATCTAAAGGTGTGTAAATAACTTTGTTCCTTATAGGCACATATGGATCTTTTTTTCGGATTTTTTTTCTTTTCGAGGGACTCTTTTATGTATTATAGAAACAGCTTTTTTTTTTTCAATTGTCATGAAAACTTATGAAAGAGAATGTGAACATAAGTGTGTTATACAGTCCTATTGGAAAAAGGGATATTATATAGTATTTTGTTTTGCCTATAATCTCTACTTGAATGGCATAAACACATTGCATATGTTCACCAAAATCTTTAAATTTTGAAATTGTTTCCTTGTTCATCTCCGCCTATGTTTTATAGCCGGTCCCAAGCCCGGATAAAGGAGGAGGGTTGTGTTAGGCCCCGATAGCCAGCGTAAAATCCTATCGAATCTTATGAACATGGATCAACGAAGAGCGGAATGACGTCGTATGATCCATGTAGCCGACTCCACCTAGTGGGATAAGGCTTTGTTGTTGTTGTTGTTGTTTCCTTGTTCACTTGCATAAATGGAGTTAGCAGCTTATAGGTTCCCTGCAGAAATAGGGTGTACCAATGCTTGAGATGTATCTTTTCACATTGAAAAAAACAATTAACCATGTTTTGCTCACTTCATATGTGATGCAATGACCACTCATTTTCGTACCACATTGTGGAGAAATATTAACCTGCTAGTTGATGTTGTGCAGAAGCATTGTGGGGTGCAATGAGGTTTTCCTATATATTCATTTTCTAATGTTGTAGTATTTGTGCATCTTGCTTATTATTAAGGTCAACTACATCCAATAATGTGGTTCATGTATCAGAATCAAGGGGTCGAATCATGCTTATCCTGTTGAATTGGATTCATGCAGCTTCAAGGTGATGAGGAGTCTCTATCTGGGCAAACAGAGGTCGAATTCCAATTAGGAAAAGATACTCTGGAAACAATGCTAAAGTCGATGTACGTTATCAGAGAGCAACTGTCTAAGGGGGTAAGTGAATCTGAACAATAGGATCATCCAAGGTCCGACTAGTTTGCCTGTTTCTGGTATACAACGGATCATGCTGATGGCTTTACTCTGCAGGATGATACTTCCAATGGTGATATCCGAGGACCAGAGGAAAATGCATCATAAGTTGGTATGTACGTTGAAACAAAGTTGTTGTACAATTGTAAACTTGCATGCAGCTATGTCCTATAGAATTCTAGGTGTTTTGAGCTCATTTAACCAACTACAAGCTGAAGAAATATCAAGAAAAAATTCTAGACGAGGGTGAATGATTTGTTGGAAGAATGTTGTACATCTTAAAACGTTAGGGAAGAATCCTAGTTGCTTTTGGAAAGTGGACCTTTGATACTCTTCGTGCAGGCAAAATGCTAACTTCTAGATTTCAGTTCTAATTCTGGGTATCGTATTTTCATGCTTCCAATTATTCCTATTTTCATGCTCTGATTTTTCAATTTGGTATCCTGAGCATTATGATACAATTGCCATGTTTTCCAATAAATGTATTCTCATTAAATCGTTTTGGCTGAATCTTGGGATATTTTAAGATGAAATGGAAATATGACTAATTATCATAATTTTGCAAAAGATCACAAAAAATGCGTATTCTTATATGCTGCAATCCTATTTTTCCAAGTCATTTGTATATTTGTATTTTCAGCGAGATGAGACATTGGCAGCAAAGTAAGTATCCATTAGGGTCATTGGGCAACGGGAACTGAAGTTCCACTAAGTTTTCGTGAATAATTGAATTGACAAATTAGTTCGGGTTGTGTTTAGATGAAGTGAAATTTGATGATAAAGAATAAGGTAGTTAATGTGATAGGAAAAAGTAGATGTGATGGATTAATTTTAGTGGGTGATTGAATTAAAAATATGTATTGTAAATATATATTATAAATTTGTTAAAAAATAAAATACATAATATATATTAAAAAAAGTTATGTTAACAAATTTGTTAAAAAATATAGTATTTAAATATAAAAAATCATTTTTTAATAATTTATATTTAGTGAAATATTGAAATTTTATAATGAAATAATAAATAATATTATATTACTCATTTATTATTTATATTTTATAGATAATAAATAAATTAACTTATATAAGAAATGTTATGAAAGAAAATGATTAAGAAAAAAAAGGTGGGCAAAAAAAGTGAAAACGTCAAAAACAAAAAAAAAACACCGCCCCTCACCAAAATGGTGGAATCGTGACATTGGAATCAGGTCACATGCGCACCTGATTTCAGAGAATTTTCAAATCAGACCTTAAGGTGTATCTTTTGGTGAAATACTATAATTTAATATGTCTTAAAAATCTGAATGCATCATGATTATTGAATTAGGTCGTGAATGAATCATGATTATTGAATTAGGTCGTAGTTATTAAAATGGCTCGATCAAAATGGTTGAATAATTTGAAATATTATATCTATTTTTAAAAAATATATATTTAAATATTGTCTAAACTTATTATTTTCTTTATTTTAAGGGGACAACTTCTTATTTGTTTCTTATATATATATATATATATATATATATATATAAAGTATATGTATTAAGGGACTAAGTAGAGATGTTTTAGGTAAGTTATCAATTTCTGTAAATAAAAAAAAGTTTGGCACCTTTCAACTTACTTTAAAAAGTTGATTTACACATACCCAGTTGCCCAGATTTCTCAAAATTTTTCCGATACGACGGGTAATTGAATCGAAACCGGGTCTCATTTCTTGAAATTCGACTAAACACGTTCTGACCGATTAAATATATTATATTAATATTAACATATTTTAAAATATTATATTTATATTTATTTTAATTAAAAATTTGTATTTTACTTTTTGTATGTATATATTTTTTTAAATATACATTATATTATATTATTATATACATATTTTAATTGAAAATTTTCATATTTATATAACAATATTTAATTTCATTATTATTTTGTTATTTTTATTTTTTATGACCAAATTGAGACAATAAATTTTTTTTCAATTTTTATCCTGATTTGACGAGAACTATTCCAAAATCGAACCAGAACGGTCAGGATCAATCTCGAATCGAATTTTGCTCAACTCTAATTTCGTCACAGCAAAAAAACATGGATGGCCATATCTCTTCCATTTTTCCTAAATATAATTTGTAAATGGTGCAGTGCATAATCTTTTCAAAATATAACATTAAATTTTAGAATTGGACTTATGGAGAACAATTTTAAATTATTGACGTGCTTCAGATGTAAATACTTATTTTGCTAAATTGAATGATAACTTTTTTTTTTCAATAAAATTTGAATTCGAGGATCCGTTGATCCAAGTTCCAACTTCTAACACGTTTTCCATGTTTTTTTAAGGACAAATGTTCTTATTAATTTTCAAGTAATACGAGTTGTCTAACAATGCAAATTATTTATAAAATGAAAATTCACATTGACTAACAGTGGGTGTTATCCAAAATGACACTTAAAAAACAAATCTAATCTTATCTTCTTTTCATTTTTATCATTTTCAATTTTGGACAAATAAATATGATATAGTATAAAATAATTATTTAAAAAATATTTTTACCATTATTATCATAATTTATAATATTAATTTATTGAAATAATTTATTATTGTTATTCACGTGAACTACATATTATTATTAGTTATTATTTTGAATATTACATATATTTATTACCGTTGTTTTTATTTAAAAATATATAAAATATTCATAATTATTTTTTTAATTTATTATTTTTTATTCAAATTTTTAGTTGGATTACATGTGTTTTAACTTGACATCAATGATAAAATTACTGAAAAGATTACTTGTACACAAAATAATACAAATTGTTGGTAATTTAATAACAGAAATTTTATATAAATAGTATAAATTACAAAAAGATAATGTACTAAACTCCCCTTAATTTTTTTACAATAGACGCAGATGTTGATGAGCTTTTAATCCGATGTGAAGGGTCAAATGGCTTTTACCAACACATCTACTGAGACCTGGCCGTCTCTCCATATGTATTCGTACAAATAATCTTTACATGAAAATAGAGTTATTTCCTTTTATTTTTCTTCATGTAATTCTGAACTACAAATTTACAAATTTTAGTTCTCCAACTTATTTAAATCCTCAGTTAACTTTAATCTATTTTTTTTCCTAACAACTAGAAATGACATTTTTGAAAAAATAAGATATTAACATAAACATAATATTGCATAAAAATATTATTATCAATTAAAATTTTTATTTTGCATTAATTATTTTTTTATTTTCAAAATATATTTATTGTAACATGAAATTAAAGATAAAAATGACACTTCACAATTAAATTCAATGAAATTTAATTTAAATTTAATGGAAGGACCTAAGTGTCAAATTGAAATAAGTTTAAAGACTAAAAATTGTAATTTTATAATTTAAGGTTAGATGCATAAAAGAAGTTATAGTTCATCAGATGTTAAAAGGAAATAAACCATGAAAATAAGCAAAAGATAATATGATGCACTGATGATTCTTTTAAGAATTAAGATCACACAAGAAAACAAACCAGAGCCAAAAGCTGGGTAATATCATGTGATGGATGTTATCAAAAGCCTGGACACATTCCGAAGAAGAAGCTTGTGGACTTGTGAGGTTCTCTTCACATTTAGAAAGAAGGAAAAAGAAAACTTTTAACAAAGGCACACCCCAGAGCAATCACAAAGCACAACGACGTTTAAAGAATCTAAGATATTGCCCTTTCTTGGTACATGGATAGCTTGTCCTTTGCCCTTTCTGGGTCTTGGTAGAGCAACTCTCGACTACAGCCATTCTTTCTTTGTTTTCTTCGAAAGAAGAATAATATGGAAATACAGGTGCTTAGAGAAATAAAAGAAGTTTCACAAAAATGAAACGCAAACGGGAGGAAAGCTCAACCAATCCGGTCTTTCTTTACGAGGACAAAAGCTTCAGGGCTGCACAGCTTCTCGAAGCTTCTCATAAACTTGTCTTGCAGACAAATCCTCAATCTGAAACAAGGATATGGTACATGTCAGCTACTAACATCTGATTGAGCTTAGATTACATTTTTTTTTGCATGCCACATTAGATTCTTTAAGATAGATAAAGGCTATATATCATCTAACTTATAGAAGCTGATAACAAAATAATTAGATCGCGAAGCGGACAGATCAAAATGACAAATTTGAGATTCTTTTTTCTTTTCTTTTTGGAGATTTTACCCTGCAAACTATAACAGCATGAGATGTCCCTAACACATGCAATATACTTTTCCGTTCACAAAACATGGAATTAGAGGGTTGGAGACTATAACTTACAATGAGAAGCTTGGATTTGTTATTCCATCCACGTTGAAGGGTCATTTGACTCAATCTTAAGCCGAGCACCTATTTAAAAGAGAATTTATATCCAATGAATAATTATTTGAGAAGTACTTGTGTTATATTTCACTACAATCCCAGACAACATTCATAAGAAAAGTTACCAACTTGTAATTTGTTCATTGCCAATTGCAACACTTTCCAAACAAATACTTATCAAGGGAACAAAAGAATCACAAACCTTGCCCATGTATTCCAATAGTTCATTATTGGCTTCTCCCCTGGCAGCTGGAGCAGCTACAGCAACTCTAACATCATCAGCATTAACTCCTAGCAGCAGATGTGATGTAACCGAGACAAACTCTTAGTTGCGTGTGAAGACAAAAAAAGATGCACAAGTATATCGGGTTCTTTTTTCTTGAAGTTTGCACCAATGACCTTTCATAAGCTAAACTTAAACCTGTTAGTTAACATACAACTGAATGAACTGAACTAAGCTCAAAACCAGAAAGAATTACAGATCAAAAAGGTTTTCTTAAAGGAGAACACAAACTTTTTATGATTGAAAGAATTGTAGCATCCTCTCAAGCATAAAATGCTCTTTTGTGAAAGTGTACCAATGATGGACCTAATGAAGAGGCATGTACTTGTTTTTCTTTGGAAAAGATGTATACTTGTTATTGCTGAACGTTGTGCTCGATCTTCCACTTCAATCGCAACTTGGACAAGGCCACCCTCTAATTGTGAAATGCAGGGGGGTACTGGAGCATCCTGTTGAGGTTACTTTTAAAGAATTTTCTCATTGAATAGATTCCTTAATGCTATGATAACTTTTACATTAAAATATTTTGACCTAGACTTTTCAATAAAATAAATTATTAAGAAATACAAAGAATAACCAAAATTATTTAACCAAGTAAAATAGATCGCATTAATAAACTCGCACTTTCATTAGACCTGGCTTGATTAGAAGTTTCAACAGCAGTGTTGGAATTGAATGGTAATACAGGAAAGTTTCAAGGACAGTAAATATTTGGCAAATAAAAAAGATGAAGCTTTAGTGTAGAGAAAAACAAGGGCAACAGTGTTAAACTTGGTTTGACGAACAAGTTTCAAAAAATTGTATGGTTCACATTAAAGGGAAGTAATAATTCATTACAAAGTTTCAACAAAAAATGTTTGGTAAATGAAAAGAGAAAATTTCAGCAGAAAAAGGCAACAACATCTAGACAAAGAACGAACCAGAAAAGTTAGTCTGTAAACAATAACAAACTTAAAAGGTATTTTGTAGTTTGGAATGAAATAAGAGAATGAGAGGAGACTAAAGAAGCTTCAACTAGAGCATAGAAATTTTGAGGATCTGATCATGTTGAGATATGATTTGCATATATCTTCATATCTTTCCATATCTTCGCATATCTTTGTAATATTAGTTAGGATTAGTATCCCAGATTTCTTGGGATAGTATCTCAGATATTTTGGGATAATATCCCTGATTTTTTGGAATAATATTCTCCCTTTTGTATTGCCTACCTTGATTATAAATATGTGGCACTAGTGTTTGGTCAATAAGAGAACATCTTTCTCAACATGGCATCAGAGCAGTAACGATATGATCCTTATTCATATCCCTTCCCTCCTCAATCTAGATGGATGACAGGTCTATTCCGACCTAGATCCATTGTTCTCAAGATCGGCGCTTGATCTTTTTCTCCGTGGAACCCATCTTTCTCAACCATGGCCGATCAGAAAGCTTCATCTAGCAACTCTGGTGTTAAATCCACCATCAGCACTCCACTTGGTATCAAGTTACCAATTATCTCCTCTGGTCCACGGCATTTGAGCGCTACATAGGGTCCCACAGGAAGAAGCATATCCTCACCAAATCTGAAGAACGTACAGAAGATTGGGATGCTGACAATGATTGGGTCGCCTCTGCCATGCTCAATAGCATGACCGAATCTGTTGCCAAACAGGTCATGATTTATAGGTCAGCCAAGACTATGTGGGAGGTACTCCAAAAATTTCACTCATAAAAGTAATATATCTCGCCTTTATAAGGTTCTTGAAGAAATCCAATCATGTAAGAAAAATGATCAGCCATTAGCAAATTATTTTTGGGACATTAACTAACCTCTGGAATGAGCAAGATATCTATCAGCCTCTCTCCGCAGATATCAAAGTGTTGGCTGAACAACGTGATCAAATTAGATCCGTTCAGCTTCTCTCTGGTCTTGGTCCTGAATATAAATCCGTCAAGGATCAGTTGATGACACAGGAAACTATTTCAACCCCTGAAGAAATCTATGCTCGACTCTCCCGTATCGATGATTTCTCACCTCATACGGATGCATCTGCACTTGCTACACGTGGAAGAGGAAGAGGATTTTTCCCTGACAAAGGCAAAGGCCGTGGACGTGGACGAGGAAACGACTCTTGAGGACGTGGTAAATTCTTTTGTGACCACTGTCATCGATCCAATCATCCTTCTGACCGTTGCTGGGAAAAGTTTGGATATCCTGCTGATCATCCAAAGGTTCATGCTGCCACTACAAATGAGTCGGATATTCTAATATCAAAAGAAGAATATGATCGCCTTCGTTCTCTGTCTATTACTGAATCTGCATCTCTGTCAACTGGTGCTGCTGTAATGCATCATTCAGGTACTCTTGCTCTCTCTACTAGTTCTCAATCTGACTGGATTGCCGATTCGGGTGCCTCCTCACATATAACAGGTGATGCCTCTTTCTTCTCATCTCTCAAATCTCTATCGAATCCACTTAATGTCAAAGTTGCTGATGGTTCTCTCTCTCCGGTCACTGGTCTTGGCACAGTTTCTGTTAATTGTGACATCTCCCTTAATAATGTTATGTATGCTCCAAAGTTTGCTCTAAGCCTTCTTTCGATCAGCCAGCTAACAAAGTCCTTAAATTGTCGAGCACTTTTTTATGACTTTTTTTTTTGTTCTGCAGGATCTCCAAACGACGAGACAAATTGTGGAGGATTTGAACGTGATGGACTCTATTATCTCCAGCCATCAACCAAAAATCCCACAGCCTACACTACCAGCATTTCTCTACAACTCCATCGCCGCCTAGGTCATCCCAGTTTGACTATTCTTCGTCGACAATTTCCTAACATTTCAAGTACTGAGGTTCTTGAGTGTGAGGCTTGTCAACTAGGAAAGCATCATCGTACTGTTTTTCCACCTCATCTCGACAAACGAAAAGAAAGTACATTTTCACTAGTGCATGCTGATTTGTGGGGTCCTTGTCGAGTTTCCAACAATAGGCATTTCAAATATTTCTTAGTTTTAGTAGATGATTTTCTAGAGTCACTTGGGTTTATATGTTGCAAAATAAGGCAGAAACTCCTCGAATTATTCGAGAATTTTTTACAGAAATAAAAACCCAGTTCTCTACTTCTATTAGTCTTTCGCAGCGACAATGGACTTGAGTTTGCAAATTCTGATCTTTCATCGTTTTTTAAATCTGTTGGTGTAATTCATCAAACTTCATGTGTAAAAACATCTCAGCAAAATGGCGTTGCTGAACGAAAACTTCGCCACTTGCTGGATGTTGCTCGCACCCTCCTCTTCCATATGAAAGTACCCTCCACGATTGGCCAGATGCCGTTCTCACCGCGGGTTATCTCATTAATCGAGTTTCATCGCCGGTTCTCAATGGACAAATTCCATTCCATCTCCTTTTCCCAGGAAAGTCTGTTTCCTGTCCCTCATCGTGTTTTTGGATGTCAATGTTTTGTTCACCTCTTTCACACTGATAAGTTAGCTCCTCGAGCAATCAAGTGCATCTTTTTAAGGTACTCGCGAACTCAAAAAGGTTACAGGTGTTATGATCCTACTTCTCGCAGGTCCTATATTAGTGTTGATGTTACCTTTTTTGAACACAAACCTTACTTTTCGGACCCTGCGGAATAACCATGACAGTCATCTAATTCCAATTCCTGACCCATCACAAGATCCACCGTCACAACAGCCATAGTCTCCTCCTCCATCGCCTGCACCACCCCTGAGAGTTTATAGCAGCCGACATATTCAACCTCCACCAGACCTTGATGATGAACCACTCTTCACGATTCCATCACGTGATCCTCCAAACAATCCTGACTTGTTGGAAGGAGATCCTCCTCAGGTAACTTATGATCTAGATGTTCCTATTGCACATCACAAGGGCACTAGGTCTTGTGTGAAATATCCTCTATCTAATTTTATGACTTTTGATCATTTGTCTCCTGCTGCCAAAGTTTTTTCAGCTTCTCTTGATAGTCTTTTTATTCCCCGCAACCATTTTGATGCATTCCACCATTCGTGCCGGAAAATTGCTATGGATGAGGAGATGTCCGCTCTGCAATCTAAAGAGACTTAGGAACTTGTAGACCTCCCAACTGATGCAACAGTAGTTGGTTGTCGGTGAGTGTTCACCCTAAAGTATCTCCCTGATGGAACAGTTGATCGCTATAAGGCTCGTTTAGTAGCCAAAGGTTACACCCAAACTTATTGAGTAGATTATTTTGAGACTTTCTCTCCAGTTGCTCGCCTTAATTCTGTTCGAATCTTACTTTTTATTGCTGTCAACTCTGGGTGGCAAGTTCACCAACTTGATGTTAAAAATGCTTTCTTATATGGTGATCTTATTGAAGAGGTTTACATGGAACAACCGCCTGGGTATATTACTCAGGGGGAGTGTTCAAAGGTTTGCAAGTTGAAGAAAGCAATTTATGGACTCAAACAAAGTTCAAGAGCATGGTTTGAAAAATTCAGCAGAGCTATTGAAGAATATGACTTTAGTCGATCCTCTTCAGACCATTCAGCATTCTCTTTACATACTTCTAAAGGTTCAGTCATCCTCATAGTTTATGTAGATGCCATTTTAATATCTGACAGTGACACTGACGGTATTTTGGCAGCAAAGAAGTTTCTGCAATCTCTGTTTGTGACCAAAGATCTTGGTCTAATAAAATACTTCTTAGGCATTGAAGTAAATCAGTTTGATGATGGATTCATTCTCTCTCAAAGAAAATATGTCTTGAACCTATTAAAGGAAGCTGGTATGATGGACTGTAAAATAGCCACAATTCCTATGGATCCACAATTACCTCTAGCTGATTTAAGCAGTCCTATTCTAGAAGATGTCACCAGATATAGAGCTATGGTTGGTAAACTTCTGTATCTCACTGTAACTCGTCCTGATATTTCCTATGTTGTTGGTCGCCTAAGCCAATTTATGCAAGAACCACGTGAAGTACATTGGACAGGTGTATGTCAGATTTTACGATATCTAAAAGCCTCTCCAGGGAAAGGTCTTCACTTAAAAAAAATCATGGACATTTAAAAGTGTGGGGTTGTTCAGAGAAGACCATTAGATGTGCCAGTAAGAATAGTAGATCAAATAATCTGGAGTCCGATTAAAAGAGGGAGAGGGAGGCCAAGGCGGACACTTGGCGAACTAATAGAGCAAGATCTATTGGTGAATAATATACCGAAAGGTTTGATTACTAATAGAGCGGAATGGCGTCGTATGATCCATGTAGCCGACCCCACCTAGTGGGATAAGGCTTTGTTGTTGTTGTTGTTAAAAGTGTGGGGTTATTCTGATGCAGATTATGCCGGAGCTCATGAAGATAGAAGTTCAACTACTGGTTATTGTACTTATGTTGGTGGAAATCTTGTAACATGGCGCAGCAAGAAACAAGATGTGGTCTCACGCTCTAGCGCTGAGTCAGAATATAGGACAATGGCTCATACTACATGTGAACTCTTATGGGTCATCTCTCTTCTACGTGATTTTGGAATTTTTGTTACTTCTCCAGTACCTATGTATTGTGATAACAAGCTGCAATATTTATTGCAAAGAATCATGTGTTTCATGAGAGGACTAAACACATAGAAGTGGAATGTCACTTCATTCGTGATGCTATTACAACTAAGAAGATATCCACTCCACACTTGACCACTGAAGATCAACTAGCTGACATCTTTACTAAAGCACTTCCCAAGAAGAAGCTCTTAGATATATGTTCCAAGCTGAGCCTAAATGATATTTACGTTCCAGCTTGAGGGAGAGTGTTGAGATATGATTTGCATATCTCTTCATATCTTTCCATATCTTCGCATATCTTTGTAATATTAGTTAGGATTAGTATCCCTGATTTTTTGGAGTAATATTCTCCCTTTTGTATTGCCTACCTTGATTATAAATAGGTGGCACTAGTGTTTGGTCAATCAATAAGAGAACATCTTTCTCAACAGATCATTTCAAGATCATCTGCTATTATAAGGTTCCAGATGTTGGGATCAGGACAGGAGTCAAGAAATGAGCTGGAGCAGAGTATGGACAACTAACATGTTATATATTGTATCTTTGATATTCTCTCTGTAGACTTATTTCTGTTGACAAAGAAATTATGGCCTATATACTCCACATACATACTCAAAATGCTTGTGAATCATGAAGGAAAAATCAACGCAGTAACATGATGATCAACCTAATAAGAGAATAAGAACATGATCCAGTAAACCTTGGTAAATATGAATATCTATACATTCAACAACAACAACAAAGCCTTATCCCACTAGGTGGGGTCGGCTACATGGATCTCATTCCGCTCTATTAGTAACCAAACATTTCGGTATATTATTCACCAATAGATCTATACATTCACTGCAAAATTTTTATCTCGTCGTCAATATATGGTTGTCTCTGGCATTTTTTAACAAAAGTAAAAAAGCTAAACAGAGGAGCAAGGCTCATTGAATACCGTAACCATAGCTGATGAAAGAATTACCTGGGGATTTGTTTCAACAGCAAATGAACTCAGTGAACCATCAACAATATATATGAAGGAAGAAAATTCCAAATCCTCCTCTGAGCGATAACATACAAAAAGTTCACACCCAGTACAGCACATTCGATACTGCTTTTCGAGTTTTCCTTCAGCACTGCACCGAAGAGTTAGAGAAAGGAAACTCCTTCACACATGCATTGAAACTTAAAACATCTTCGCATTATGCATTAAGAAGAGAATTTGTTGTATGAAACTATGAAAAAAAGAGATATGAATACATTTCAGAGAAAAAGATAGTTCAAACTAATGAAAAGAACATTATGATTTTGGAGATAAATGCTTAGCTAATCACATATGGTAAAACAAAATAATAACTATTCAGGAGTCATATGATCAAAAGTTAGAACGAACTACAAATGACTTGGTAGATATCAACTCTTCTAGTCTGAGAGAACAACAACAACAACAAAGCCTTATCCCACTAGGTGGGGTCGGCTACATGGATCATACGACGCCAATATTCGTTGATCCATGTTCATGAGATTCGACAGGATAAAAGATTCCATTACAAAGCAGTAGGCGTGATATTCTTAATTTGGAGGCAAGTTACTGATAAGTGCTAAACAATAGAAATATTATGTTGAGGCTTTGCTTTCTGTTTTGTTCTTTCTTTCCTTTAACGTTTAGGGTTTCTCATGATGTCAAGGCTCTCTACTGACATTGTCCTAAATCAATATCCATAAAAGTTTGGGGAAAGAAAATCTACTGCTGTAGTTACTGCACTGACTACTGTCTACAGAGAATTTTCTCAGAAGTTCGAAGATAATCTCTAACATGCTCTTCTAAGCACCACAAAGTACCTCACGTCGGAAGCTGCTATTTGGAGATCTTTTTGCAATGGCTGCAGGGGCCCCCAGGAACGTATATACATTTGCAGGCAACAGAGAGCTCGTCCTCTGACATACATTTGGGCCATCTGGTGGCAGAGCAATGACACCTTTTTTTCGGAATGGTCATTTTTATGCTGAGAATGTTGGCTGCCATGCAAAGGCAGTTTTTGGGGAGTGGAAAAAATATCTATGATGTAGCATCAAACGTGTACTGGCAGGGATACTAGCTCTAAGCTTTTGCCTCTATTCTATAATATGTTGTAACCTTCCTTACATCAATGAAACTTTCGGCCAACTATCTTGCTAGCCGTCCTTTTTCGTTTTAAAAAAAACAAAGTACCTCACGTTTAGTTCATTGTTTTAGAAGGCCTAGCAAATTAGCTACAGACTGCAAAGATCTAAAACAGATAAGGACTCAGAATTGCATTATGTAATGCGACCGAATCCTAGGCAACAATACCGTTTCAGAAGAACTTTTCCCGCCTCCTTCACATTCAACCTGGCGAGATGATTCTTCTTGTCAAGAACATGCGCCCTGTCAGTTTTCCGCCTTGGCATCTTCTGCAGTTGCGTATCTTCAGAACAAACACATCAGTGTGCAACAATACACAAACAGCCATAACTCAAATTCAAGCACATAACAAGCCTCTTTCAGGCAGGTTCAGCTGTACATGGATCAGCATCGCAATAAGCAGGAATCTCATACTTAGCACCAACAAGGCCAGAACACAATTTAGGCACAGCAATTTAAAAGCAGAATGTAATGAACGGCGCACAACATCAAAATTCTTTTCTTTCTTTTTTTTTTCTTTTGAGAAAGAAGATGACAGTTCTATATAAAAAAAAAATATGATGATGCTTTCATGAATTAAACTTAGAAATATAGCACTTAAATGTCTACTCCCCCTTTGGGAATCGACTCTTCTTGATTAGGGCCACGGAAACGGGATTCGCGAGAAGAGGCGATCGAAGAGGAATAAGAAGAAACCCTAGAGAGAGAGAGAGAGAGAGAGAGAGAGAGAGAGAGAGAGACCGGTGATGAGGACGAGGGAGCTGCAGTGCTTGCAGTGGTAGACGAAGGGATCGGCGTTGGGACCTTCCCGCGCCGCGTCCTCGCTCGAGTACGTGTGCGTCGTTCGCTTCGGCATCTTCTCTTCTCCTCCTCGGCACCAGAACGAGTCGATCGGGAAATGGCGTTCTCCTTCCCTTTCTGCGAGTGCGTGTGCGAACTGGAAAGGGATTAAAAAAAAAGATATATATTTTGTAAAAAAAAAAATTGAGACTATAGCGCCAGTATTGTTTTTGAAGCCTGTAACCAATGTGTCTTAGTACTCTCGATTGTTCTTTTATCTTATTTGTCAAATGTAAGGAAAACAAACCAATTTGTATTCACGACATTTCCGCCTGATAATTAACATTAGAGAAAATTGTATATGCGGAGGATTTGACCTAAAATGAATATAAAATACTAATTTTACTCATTAAATTAATATATATATATTTAAAATTATATATTGAATAATAATTCAAATAGTCCACCTTGCAAGCCGAGATGTGGACTGTTGCTTGATTCCTGAATCACCATTTTATCTGGAAGGAAAAGGTGGACTATTTGAGTACGTAGAGAAGCGGCTCAAGGAGAATGGGCACATGGTTTTTGTTGTTGCTGAGGGTGCAGGACAAGAGCTTATTGCAGAAAGCATGCGGTCAATGGAAATCGAAGATGCTTCTGGAAACAAGCAGCTGCTTGATGTGGGGTTGTGGTTATCTGAGAAAATCAAGGTGATATTCACAAAGTACTCAAAGTTTCTTTGTTTGTACTTCTTCATAATCTGGCGTATGGATGCAGTTTGGTTTCCATTGAGAACTGCCATTGAAGGGTCTATAGTATATATCCTTGTAACAGAAAAATCAATGACTGAACTCTTTTACTTCTTAACAAATATACCAATGTTTGTACTTAAGAAGCCTAAGTTAGGTACTTATTGGTCAATTTTTCTTGCTTTGTGTAGAAACACTTTGCGAGCAAGAAGATGACAATTAATCTCAAATATATAGGTGAGCAGGGAGTAAACTTTGGCCATTTGACTTTTCCCTCTGTTGATAATTTGATCTAACATGTATCTGGATTGTAGATCCAACTTACATGATTCGAGCAATTCCAACTCCGTCTATGTTTTATAGCCGGTCCCAAGCCCGGATAAAGGAGGAGGGTTGTGTTAGGCCCCGACAGTCAGCGTAAAATTCTGTCGAATCTTATGAACATGGATCAACGAATATAGCGGAATGACGTCGTATGATCCATGTAGCCGACCTCACCTAGTGGGATAAAGCTTTGTTGATGTTGATATTGAATAATAAATGTGACAACATAATCAGAATTTTGAGATCAAATCATTTTAATAAATATGACTATGACTAATTCAAGCGTTATAATTTTTTGAACCTTACGTGATATTTTTTTATTATCAAATTACCTGAATAAGTATCATGATATTTTTTATTACCAAATTACCTGAACAAATATATATTATTTAATCTTAATTTAATCATAAATTATAATCATTAAATTAAGCACTTAATACCAAGACGTATTCATTAAACTTATAACATTATCCCTCAAAAGTATCAATATCACACATCACTTTATCGAATATGATTGAACATGAAAATGTTAATTACTTGATACAAATTAATTGAATTCTTAAATATTTTAGAAAATATCGAGTTTACAAAAGAAAATTAATATTTTCATATTTTATCTTGTGTGCTTCCAAGATTCAAACCATTGCAACAACCAACTGCTAGTTACTAAAAAAAGTTCAGCTAAATTCAATAGACTCCTTTTTGCTTTTTCCCATAGATAATTCTTCCAAAATTGTGGCGAGGTTTTAAATACAAAAAATTGAACCATGTCCAGTTTACGAAACATCAACCCCACCAAAACAGGAACAGTTCGACTTGAGGCAATAGACGCAACGGCCCTGGCTCCAATGATCTTGATGCGCATTTGTCCAAAATAAAAAAAAAAAACATATCGAGTATAAAACCTTGTAGAATTTTATCCAGCCAAACCAACATCATATATCCCGACAATTTTCTTGGACAAATATAAGTAATGCATTGGCGCAAGCATTGTACAATAAAAAAAAATCTTAGTCAAGTTTGATATATGACAATGGTAAGGGTTATTCAAGATATCATGGGAACTACACAACAAAAAGAAATAACAAAGCTAACCAGCTGCTTTTATTAGAAAAAGCAGGAAAGATATTACAGTGGGCTCTCATGCATATTTACACATTATTATTATCAGTAACGCACTTTAATAAGAATCATGCGTATGCAAAAGTTAAAATGAAAAACATATACTATACAACCAAATAGCTGGCCTCTGCTGCTACTTTCAGGAATGAGTCTGCCAGAAAAAATATACTGTCAAACTTGTCATGCAAAAACCAACTTCATTTGATGCATAAGTTCAGAAGAGATTATTTTATGGTAGAATTCCATTAGGCCACGGACCAACAATTTGGTATTAACCCAATCACTATTCGAATAAATCATTGGTGATGACTGCTCTCCTGATCGAGTTGACTTCCGGGATCTTGGATTCTTGGGGGAAGCCACATACGGCGAGTACCTTCGACAATCTTGCCGGGTCGTTATCCAGTGTATAGCCTCTTTCAACAGTTTCAGCTTCGAGTGGTATCATTTCCAAAGTCTAGCGAGTCACAAAGGCAAGGGCAAGGTTATAATTACTAGGCAATTTAACACAGGGACAAGGCAAAAGTATTTCCTTTCCACCTATATTAAAAATGAAAAAAATATGTCATCAACAGAAAGAATGGAAAGACCAACCGAATATGCCTGCTGCAAAACCTTCAAGCTTTCACGTAGTCGTTTCCTTTTGGCAGCAATATCTTCAGGTTCCCTTAACAAATCTTTGAAAAGGTTTTCCCTATCAGCGAAGGAAATACAGGGTTAAGATTAATTCAAGTTTGTAACATAAAGAAAAAACACTATCATCCCCATTGGAGCATAAAAATATATTACCAAGCAATCCAAGTCACTAAAGTTACCTGTATAATTTCCGGATAAATGTACTATGCAACTCTCGTTTTGTCTGGTTAACCTTCAACAAGTGTAAAGGAAGTATAAGACATATTATGTAGAATCCACTCCCCCAAAAAATTATCATATATAACTTTCTTTTGAGAAGAAAAAGGATGGCTAGCAGGGTTAGTGGTTGTCATCCGTGTATATAGAATGCTCAACATGTACATGTGAAAGCTCTCAATTGAAGAGCAACAAAAGGAGCAGCAACATATATATGATGTACAGCTGAAGGCCCACTCCTCAAGAGTGGGGAAAGTATGATGTACAATATCATATATAATTAGATGTACAACCTAAAACAACAAATGGAACCCTTATAAAGGTATGCAATAGATTTGGGACAAAAGGCATGATCAGCATATATATATGTTTCATGCGAGTTTCAGAAATTACAATATTATTCTTAGCTTAAAAGAGAATCAATCTTTTACAGACTGATTAAATCTCTTCATCTTGGCAGTTTCAATAAACAAGTAATTATTGTTTCAGTATATAATGACAACAAAGTGACGATCAACACTTGGGGCAGAAATATGGGGGATGGGATGTTGAATGTTTAAACAATGAAAGCAAGCAAGCATACTGCATAATACTTCCAGAACAAGTGGGCATCCTTTTGGGCAGACCTTCCCATTCATCTCCAAGTCGCCAGTTGTACAAACTGTAGCTTAAATCTTTCAGAAAATTTTGACACTTTACTTGATGCAGATTTTATGTACCACCTAGCTAATGGAGAACTTTTACCACTTGATGATGACTTCTTTTGAAACAAAGTCCCCCTAACGAATTTTTATAGCAACTTCAATTCTACTGAAAGTCTTACTGCGTTTTGAAGTACATATATATCCGTTAATATGCATAGATGAAACATGCACAATGCCAATTGTTTTACCCATAATTCATTGATTAGGAAACAGGACTAGTGTTTCTTTAATGGTGTGAACTACAATAAATGCTTAAATTAAGGGGTTTGTACTGCATATACTTTTCACAATGGAAATTACATAACACAAACTCATAATGCATGTGCATAACACAGTGAAAAAAAAAATCAATCTACACCCTATGAAGCATAATTTAAAGGGAAAGTTATGAACCATACTCGGACAGTTTCATCAAGCTTATTACGAGACAAAAAAAAAAACAATTCAATTCCCTTTTTTTATTTAAATTGAAAAGAGTTGTTCCTAACTTGACGAGACAAATAAATATAAAAGACGATAATTCATTTACACTAAGAAATAACATGCTGATTGAACAAAAACACTAGTAAAAAGATGACCTTATTTACCAGAAAGTGCATAATCGCCTTAGGGACAGAGTCCTCTACATTATTCCTAACAATGTCAAAATAAGATTTCAATAACAGTTTTGTTATGGCAATCTCAAGCGCCTCTTGTTGACTCGGTTGCTCAGATGGTTTCAAGATGATTGGTGGCTGAATACAGAAATCAAGTAATTCATCAGAAGAACGTGATCAAGAGCTTCATAGAAAAAATTTTAACATGTTTTCTCAATACTTCTACCTCTTTTAATTGAATGAAGGAAGATGAAAGCTCCAGATTTTGAACAGATGAACCAGTCAACTTGCCCGATGTGCTCTCTTTTAACGGTGCATGATCATCATTGTAACCAAAAATTGATGGAATACCCCAGCTTGATCCTGGTGTACCTTCTGATGAAGTGCCAGATTATAGTATTAAATAAACTCCCAGCAAAATCATTGTTCTTTAGGAGATTCCACCTATAATTAAAATTGCACTAGGAATGCACTTCAAGGGTAAACCTGTATTTTCTTACCAGATGAACCTGGTCTATCAGAATCTGCTACAACATGACCACCCCCCTATTCAACATACAGGGATTTAAGAGATTATAACGTAACATTCAATTTCATGCCAACCAACAAGTCGAAAATAAAGGCAAGAAAAATAGTAACCTGAAAGTGATCAGAGATGGCTCCGTTGGCAATGGGCTTGGAAAAAAAGATTCGAGATATCGCACTTTTATCTGATATTTGGGAATCAATTCCATCCTACACAAAGAACGGTGGTTAGAGAGAAAAACTACTATATAGGGAACATATGGGACTCAAGAAACAAAGATAACATGCACTAGTGATTTCTTTTATTTTCCAAGAAAACATTAATGCTTTTATTAAAGTTGATTATCCAGTATACTGACATCTTGCAATATTCAAATATACATATAAAGAAATTATCCATCACAAACTAATAAATATATAGAGAAACAACAACAACAAAGCCTTATCCCACTAGGTGGGGTCGGCTTTTGAAATGCATGAAATATATAGAGAAAACAACGATAAATTCATTCCGCTTTTCGGTTTCAAAATGCATGAAATTGAAGTAAAACAAGAGATAAAGAAATATTCCTGAACAATAAAAGAACTATTAGGCATAAAAACTTGAATCAAATTAGGATTGTGTTCGTTTTCAGAACACAAAAGTTCCCGGAATTTTTTTTTTTTTTGAGAATAGGGTGGGAATTAAACTTTCTACTATTCTCTTAGTTGAAAAAAATGTGGCCAAAAGTCAAAGAAGAATTGAGGGATATGCTTTCACTTTTAGAAGTGGAAAATATGTTCCCTCACACTTGTTTTCTCTCTTGCCAACATGAAAGAAAGCAAATAATTTTATAATTTTCAACTTTTATTTGATGTACATTCAAACTCCGCCTATATTTTATAGCCGGTCCCAAGCCCGGATAAAGGAGGAGGGTTGTGTTAGGCCCCGACAGCCACCATAAAATCATGTCGAATCTTATGAACATGGATCAACGAATATAGGAATGGCGTCGTATGATCCATGTAGCCGACCCCACCTAGTGGGATAAGGCTTTGTTGTTGTTGTATTTGATGTACATTCAACTATTCCCACAGGATTTATCTTCCTCGGAAACTTACTTTTGATGAAACAATTTAATGCAAACAATCTTTTGATTGAAACCAGCTTTTTGCCTGCATTCAGGTTTCAACAGAAATTAAAAGTTGTCATTCACTTTGCTTGAAATAAGCAAGGGTTTGAAGTGTCAACTGAACGTTTCCACCCAGCCTGCTCCCATTTTCCAACCATGACTGCATACTTTTTTTTGGCAGGCTAATGTTCCAATTTGCATCAAACTGCATATAATAATTGGAACAAAACAATTGTAATGAAGTGGACAACACCAATGATGCAAACTGGAAATCAACTCTGGCAATGCAAATTAGCAAACAGAGACAGCTTAATAGGTGCAATAATTGTGTCCCATCACAGGAAAAATTGGAAGATGTGAGTTTGATGTACATCAAGTATCTCTTTCAGAAAAAAAAAAGTATATCAAGTACAAATCTAGATTGACACTGAATTTTGTATTGATCTTAGGACAGCATACATTCATGTTTTTGCAGACACTAAATGAAAAAAGTACCTTAGGTCTGGATACTGATGCAGCCAGCATAGAAGATTTGACTTGCTGTTGTGCATTTTCTAAAGCTTTACTTCCCCCAATAAAATTTGGGTGCGATGTGTTGATATAATCCATCTGCAAAATCATCATTCAAAGTGAGATTTATGTAAGTTTAGTGCAAACATTAACATGGAATCAACTTTTTTTTGTGAGGGAACATGAAATCAACTTAAATCAGAAAGCTGTAAAATGCACTGGAATGCATAAGCCACAATTCCCAATGCTGTCATGACATCAAACACTTCAACAAGGTTGTCCAGTAAAAGGCTTTAAATCTAAAAGTACATGCCTTGGCAACTCAGCTGTTCAACATTTGATTCTATTTAAACTCCTCTCGGTTTTGATTTTGAGATTTAGAAAAAAATACGTTACAGGGACAAAACTAGAGTGAAAATTATGCCGTGCGAGACTGATCTAGCCACTGAAATGTACTCACTGCCAAGAAGAGTCCTGACTGTCAACAGTCCTTTACATATGTAAAAAGTAAATAATTTGCTCCTCCAATGAGGACATACATAACGTTGCAAACCTATAGACCTTGAGCATATATCAAAATTTGATTGCTTAAATGTTTTTTTTTAAGGAGAAAAAGGATGACCACCAGAGTTGTGGTTGTCATCCACACATCTATATATATATATAACTATGGAGCTGAAATATTGTACAAGTGTAGGCTCTCAAAGGAGAGCAACAACAAGATGGAAAATCTATCTTCTAGTCAGAAACCCGCTCCCAAAAAAGGAAAAAGTGGTGACACAAAACAAACAAACATCTCTCCTACCAAGAGTGGTCTGAATGCGCTGGACCACAATAGACTAACCACTGGTTATAAAGGTCTGTCACTCTCCGCCTCAGTCTCTGACGAGCCAAACCTTCCGAGTCATAAGGGAGCAAGACACAGTGCTCGTCTGCTATCAAATGCCTCGGGATGTGAAATCACTGGATCGCCAACCAGCCACCGGCACTCAGGATGTGAAATCACATCTCAGAGCTCCGCCCACAAACGGTCAGCAGAGAGAGGGAAACAACCACTTCCCACCCATCTGCCGCCCCCAAGATTGGCCCGTACAATCCATATGGTTAACTTCATTGATTCATCGACCTGTTCCCCTGTTGTAGGGCCACACCTCTTGCCAGTGGCCGTCGGCATGTGTGCCAGAAGCCAGCGGCTTTCGCAATTAGGCGAACCTCCTCATCCGTCCACCCGGCAAGAAGGTGCACCCCATCAGCACCATCAACAGCGGGCGGCAAATCCGTCACGGTCTGCAGAGCACCCCCCACCAATGGCTGCTGGGGCGGCGGCGGTGGTGAAGGCTGCGTGGGCGACTGTTGTCTTGCTGCCGCCGGCGACGACTGTTGTGCAGGCGGCTGCTGTCTTGCTGGCGGTGGTGATGCCGGGCGTCTCTTGTGGCTGCTCCTAGAAAGGGAGAGCAGCCGCTGCAATAGTCCGTGTAATGCCACATCCCTTTTCGGTGACTGCCAACGAGTGTGGCGGAGGCTACACCTGGGCAAGGAGATCCCCTCCCGGCAAGGAGATGCACGCCATTAGCCCTGTCATCGACAACCAGCGGGTCCCACACCGTCTGCAGCGCACACCCCACCACGGGCTGCTGGGGAGGTGGCAATGATGACTACACGGGTGGCTGCAATTTCTCTGGCAGCAGCAGCAACGGCGGCTGGAGATGATAGGGATGCCGGTGATTGCGGGCAGTGTGAACTGTAGTGGGGCTGGAGATCTCTAGCTTGGGTCGGGGGAATGGGCCAAAGCTAGCAACGATGGGGTTATGGGCGTGGTGGCGGCGGCTGGGAGGACAGGCGCATTGTCAGACTGGAGTGAGTCAGCAGGGAAGGAGGAGGAGGGGAGTGGGGTCGACTGGTCACCAGTGTGGGGGTGGGAGGACAGCTTCACGGGCTTGGGGGGGGGGGGATCGTTAGATTCGGATTCGAGTTTGCTTGGGCTCAAAGTTGGGTTCGCACGCAGGCTCGGTGGGCAGGTTCAGATTGGGCGCGAAGGTGATGGGGCTCAGCTACATTGAATGCTGGGATTGGGTTCAGGAGATTCGAGTTATTGGGTTCACGGTAAGAGACAGTTGAGTCAACTTCCAAGAGTGTATCAGGTTCAGGGTGGGGTGGGTTAAGCGGACTTTAACCACTAGTTAGTTTAAAAGACAACTTAGCATGCGGAAAGTTAGATAAATGACAAATGGTCCTTCAGGTTCTTTATTCAGAGGCATATGTGAAAAACAAAAATTAAACAATTTTTATGTATTTCTTCTGTAAAAGAAATGGATAACCATGTGTCAATTTTTAAAGCCCTAAATCCTTAAGTGGTTAAGATGAAAGTTATAGGCGGTGGCACATATGAGGTCCATTTTGACGTTGAGTATGGTACATATTGAAATTTACACATACTTCTATCCCTCTCTTTAATAAACACGTGGATGACTAGTCCCTACCTAATTCCCATTTATCATTTCAAGAAAACATTAACATGCCTTCAATGACTACAATCTAATGCCATGACAAATACATTGGCTCATACGTAAACGGGATCAAGCTGGTTTCATCAGTAAGCTTAAGATTTAAAAATTATTTAAGATACTCATGAAACTGAACGCTACAAATCTACCGCTAAGAATCCTGAACCAGAAAAATTTATAGAGCAAAAGTATCATTTTAGTACTTTAATAGTTAAAATCAACTCACATAATCAAAGCAAACAAAACATTAACATAAAGTTTGCCAACTTTTTGCAATGGCAGAGATGCAAGTGAACAATATGGGTTAGCCATATATTGTAAGGTGGTAACTCGTGGTAATGTTGTAACCCATATATTAACATATACATACTCGTGATACTGATGCAACTCGAGGTAATGTTGTAATCCATATATTAATATACACATATGACGTATCCAAGGTAAGGGCCAAAAAGGAAATGACAATAATGAAAAGGCCCAGTTGGACGCCACATGATGGCACCTCAGTCATCAGTTTGTCATCGTCTTGGTAGTGAACATCGCCCTTTGAGACAATAAGAGGAAAGGGGAGGGACCAGTGGCCCCACTGTCAGCACGTGCAAAGGTGCATTTTGGGTAGATTTGTTCCATTCCAAAAAACATAAACAAAACCAAAATAAGCCTCCAAACAGATGGGCTAGCAGTGTGTCCATAACAGTGCACGAAGCAAGATAACAGTACAATAAAAAAAGTATTTCCGTGTTCCTATACTAAAATGTTTCTAATCTATGACACTCATAAATTCAAACAACAAGATTAGGCACCTCAAATGCTTTACATGTGTAGTATCTGATCATAGAAGTACAATAACCTCAGTTTAATTGGTTTCAGGGAGATGGTTCCAGTAAAAAGGAAAAAAGGCCAAGGTGATAAACCACCGGAGCTCAGCTTAGAACTTAGGAAAAAACCTAAGTGTTGTTTTTCATGGTATGATTTTTCCTAAACAAAACATGCACCAGCAGTATTGTTTTGGTATCTTATGAGCAAAAAAGGACAAATATAGGAAGAAAAAGCAGCAATAGAGCATGCTACTGAGTAGATAAACAATTCTACTTGTGATGCCTACGTGAGATGTAGGAGAAAAGTTAAAAGTCACAGAAATTATCAACCTTCTTTAATGCTGCTAACTAAAAGACTATCAATACCTCCATATAAATAATATGCGTTATCATTCTCTCTGCAGGTTTAAGGTGATCCCTTAAGAAATTAGATATCACTTCATCCATTCGCTTTCGAAGAAAAGGATAACGTTGAAGTTCACTTGATAAGCAAAGATGGCTCATCTGCAATTAACAAACCACAATGTTATTCAAAACCCCCAAAAGAACATCGAGTTAGGACAAGTGAATCACAATACACTACCCTCAATGAATTAAATAAAACATTAGATGAACACGCCCAACTACGTCAGCTTAGATACCAAACTTATTATAAGAAATACAGAAGAGAAAACCCTCATCTACCCTCAAGTTGTCTCCAACATCATTTTTTCTATTCTATATAGTCCACTCTCTCCTTATTTGGTTCAAATGAACCTCTCCTCTTTGGTGGAATTCTAGACATGATGTGGACTTAGAACCAAGATAGAACCTTCAAATGCACTTCTGACCCCCTAATGTTTTCACATCAAGGACACTCATTATAGCATCTGGAGGGGTGCGGCGGGGATGGGGAACAAGTCATACCATGGCGAAGTAAGGAGTAGGTTGATCCATTTATCAGAGTGGTAATTTCTTCCTCCAAATAGGACAATATATTAAACTAATATTATGAAAAGCTTATACCTTTATCAGTTCGTCGTAGATAAATCTTGCACACTGCAGGCTTGGATCTAGTAATCTACCTATTTGCCTCCGAACCAACATTTCAAATGGCACCTATAAATTAGTTGAGATAAATGATAAAAAACCATCAATATGTAAGGAATGATGTTGAATAAAGCTTTAATGCCTTAAGGCACACATGGTAAAGATTGGCAATCAAACCTCCGGCACAAAAAGTGAACCTCTTGGACCAGTCGCATTATGAATAGCCAAGCGAATATCTTCATTGGTTATGTCCTCACAGGGATCAACTTCCTAAACAAAATAGATATGATTGATGAAGACAATGGAAGTGAAACAAGAGCACAAAATAGAAAATCAGAACTCTGAATTGTTTCACCCAAATAGAAATATAGGATTGTCCATTCACATGCAAAATATCCACCGAGACAATAAAATAGTTGCACCAAAGGTGATGGTGGGTCCACAGTGCCGTCTTATAGTAAAGTAGTAAGTTATCAAATTCATCTAAAAGAGTGAAAACCTAGATTTCAACAATTAATACTGGAAACAGACCTCCAATCTCTTCACGAATATAGATTGGAAAATGTAATGGATCCGTGCACCACCAAATAGCTCAATTGTTGACAATTCTTCATTTCTTCCCTCCACCAAAGAAGAGAAAGCTGTCACCAATAAAACTTAGGTTAACACAAACCAACAGAAAGAAAGCATGTACAGGAAATTTAATAAAGGAAAATACAGAGAAAACATTTTGAATATAAGTTTCTTTTTGGAAGAAAAATTTTGAATGAGAGTTGAATTTGATGATATTTGATATGCATATTGCATAAGAAATGGACTATATCATTCTAATGTGCCGAAGTGTCCATTCAAATTTGTTTTTCAGAACCCTTAAATTCTTTTTTTTTGTGAAACGGGAAAGGACGACTAGCAAGATGGTAGTCATCCAATAGTTCCATTAATAATAGTGGGTTACAAGAAAGTTTGATAGAAAGCCCAGCAGAAGGCCAAGAAAACAAAATGACAGCATCACGCCACTCTATATCATAAAGACTTTATTATCTCGGTGTGTTGCACTGAAGCCCACCCTCACTCTTGCATCCCAATTGAGACAGAGTAAATGATGTGGAGAAATATTATATACTTTTCATATATGTTCAACATGCATTTATCTCATGTTTTGACATGTTTTCATGCTCAAACACATGCTTTATTGTTGAAATACAATTTTTATGATTTCGCCGTATCTATCTTATGATTCTTGGATATTTTACTTGTTTTAATTATTTTTTACGTAGAAATCTCAGCCGGCAAAATATGGGGGAACACAGGCGAATACCCCCAACCCAAACACTTAGGCAAATTTGAGAACAAACGATGCAAGTTCACCAGAACAGCTGTCCAAAGCAGCAAACATCAAAGAAAATGATATTTTTCCACGTCAGCCTAGCAGATCCCTTGCACTAGAGGAAGAAAACTTCCTCTACACCTTTGCCTTCCTTCCTCTACACCTTTGTGGGCAGATGTGGACAAAATAAGGTTGTTGGGCCAGTGGAGAGGTGGCAAACTAATAGGGAGCTAGCAATGAAGGACCATAATAGAGATTCCTTTTTGCTAGGACAAATGGACAAGTGGCAAGGAGAAGGGAGCCAGTCATGAAGGACCACAAGAGAATCTTCTTTTGGCTGGAAAAGATGGACAGGTGGCAAGCTAAAAGGGAACAACCAAGAAGGACCACAAGAGAAGATTCCTCTTGGCTGAAAAGTTGGACAAGTGGCAGACCAAGAGACAACCAAGGAGGGACCACAACAAATTCTTTAGCTGGAAAATGGCAGTGGTGGTCAAAAAACAGGAAGGAAGCTTTCTCTAAAATATTTGGAGGCACTAAAGGTCGAAATACCACTGGGAATGGGCAGTAGAACGGAGGCTATAAAAGAGGGCTGAAGGCAACCTTGAAGGGAGTTCCAATTTTGGCTGGGTTTGGATCCTTTTTGCTGCTGAAGGAGACGTTGATCTTGTGACTTTCGTATTCTGTTCTTATTCTTCTTTGATGCTTTGATGGCTAATCGAATGTCGAGACGTTTCTCTGTTTTAATGATAGTCATTTTATATTCATGTTATGTTGTGAATCTGTGTTTTCTAGTAGTTGTGTTTGCATTGAGATTTTGAATCATCTTTGTCTCGCCCCCCGATCGTAGGAATATTCTAGGCTCTACACGATCGTACGCAGAGATATCTAGCACCAATAAGACGATTCACTGCTTGATTTCTTCGGCTTCCTCATAGCTAGAGTTGGAGGAGGTTTCGAAACACTATCGCCTTGCACCCCCATGGTAGGGACATTCTAGGCTCCGCGCGATCGTACGTAGAGACATCGAGCACCGGCGATAGTGATTCTTAGTTCAAATTTTGTGTCGCGTTAGCAGTGACAATTTTCTGTTATCTAGTTTAGACGTCATGCATCCTCGAGTTTGAGGCCCGAGAAGAATGTGCGCATTATGAGTCTACGGCAATAAACTACCATATTGAGCTAGGACTCAGATTATCCTAAACGGGCTCGAAATGTGTGCGTGATTTTTTCATCCTTTATTCACCCCATCATTGTGTATTTCCGATTTTCTTCTAATTCTGAGTTTCTACCCGAGAGGGAAAGTCTTTAATCCTCCTTCATCGTCGATGACCCGAGAGGACGGATGGCGAATGAGCTATATCTTAAGAACTATCAGTAATCCTAAGCAGTATTTCTGAATCAGACTCTCCACCTCCTCCTTAAATCGTCTAAACGCTCTTCGTGATAACTCTGTCCTCTGCGTTCTACCCGAGAGGGTTATCTTTATTTCTCTGAGGTGGATGCAAGTCGATCGTAGTTGCATCGCCCTTAATTTATTTCTTTGAAACACTTAGGTACTCAGTTGTCATGAAGTCTCAATCCAGAAAGGGAGCACCGTGCACAAGAGTGACAATTGCACCAGTTCTATAAACCCCTTCACGTGTGCGACAGATTTCCTGCGAGCATGAGAGTGTCGCGAACAAGTCGAGCGATCCTTATCACGATGTTACCATAATACACACGTTAAAAGGCATTCAGACGTTTTTGTTCTAAATGAAGTTCAGAGGACGTAAGTTCCAAGTGAAAACATTCCCCACATCTTTGTCTACTTGTGCATTAAAAACCCATAAAAATTAGAGTAATCTTATTTGTTGTGATTTCTAGTTTATAGCATTTCACTTTCTTATTTTGAACAACACCTATAGACTTATGATTTTCCTTCGAATAGTTTAATTAAGTGTGAACATTTCGACTATCTCTGTGGGTCGACCCTCGAGCACTACAATGACATGCCGTATACTTGCGTTTCTCGTAGTAATAGTGTAGAGGATTTATAAATTTTAAATTTTCATTCGACCCTTTTTTGTGATTAGCGATATACACACTTTATATGAGTCAATAAACAGGCTAAGAAAAATAGCTGCACCGAAAACCACCCTCGCTCTTGCATCCCGATTGAAGCCACAGCCAAAACAAACATTGAAAACATTTGTGAAGAGCCACGAAGTCATCCCATAAACGAAAAGCGTTGCAGATCCAACAAAGGTCACGGACCCCAGGTCTGCCTACTGTAGGTGGACAACGCATGACTTTTGAACAATTGGGTTGCGGACGCGGTTTCGCCTAATACCACAAGCTTGAGCCACCAAAGCAACAATGTTCGGGTCATGCCAATAGAGTTCAAAATCAGCAATTGCAGCTGAGTCGCCAGCCGCAACCAGCTCAGCTGACGCACGGAGGCTTGAACTATTGTTCATCGCACATGCCGCTGACTGCGGCGTGACCTCCGCACCTGTCCCGACTCAGCCGAGTCCACCGCTTGCAAAGCCGTGGACTGGGCGGTCCCAAATCCCGGCAGCGGAGTAAGGGCGATAGGCTGAGAGCAAGGTAGTCAAAAACGCGAGTCAACTCGTAGAATCGTACGATTCTACGAGTTCACCCCAGCAAAACGTGTTCGTTTCCAGCTGGAATCGCGTTCGATTCTACGAGTCGCAATAGAATCGCGTTCTGACGCGTAAAAACGGTGGAATCGTGTTCCGTTTTTTCCCCCCTCCCGCTCATTCGCCCACGTGAGAACGCCACTGCCTTTTTTTCTCCCAAATCGCAAAGCCCTAAAATCCTTTTTCGTCCGCTACTCTCTCTCGCCACCAAGACATCGCTGCTGGCGTTCGCTTCCGCAGCCTCCCTTTCTTGCACTGTTCGCCGCCTACAGCCCCGCCCTTGCCCGTGCTGCTGCTGCTCGTCATTGTTCACCCCTGCTCGTGCTGTTGCAGCTTGGCGTTGTTCGCCCCTGCTCGTGCTGCTGCCTCTCGACGTTGTTCGCCCTCCCTCCCTCCCACCACGACATCGCTGCTGGCGTTTGCTTCCGCAGCCCCCCTTTCTTGCACTGTTCGCCGCCTACAGCCCCGCCCCTGCCCGTGCTGCTGCTGCTCGTCATTGTTCACCCCTGCTCGTGCTGTTGCAGCTTGGCGTTGTTCGCCCCTGCTCGTGCTGCTGCTTTCTCCTTTCTATGTGCAACCTCACTGTTCGCCGCCTAAGGATGCCCTGCTCGTGCTATTCATCCCTGCAGCCACCGCTGATCTCCTGCAGCCGTCCACCCTCTCTTTCTACTGCTGCTGGTACGCCCTTCCTCCCTCTTTTTCTACATGTTTATGATGCGCACCTGTTTGCATCCTCCCTCCCTCTTTGACCATGTCTTTGCGAACAGAGGCACTCCCTCGGTTCCTCCCTCTTTCTTTGTCTTTGCGAAGCAAAGCCTCCCTCGGATCCTTCCTCTTTCTCTATGTGTTTGCAAACAGAGGACCGAGGTGTGTGTTTGTGATTAGATGAACCATGGGGGTTGGAACTCAGAATGTTATATTTACTCTAGTTGCTTCATTTTAAAAAAAATGATATATATTATTTCGATCTGTGCTAGTTAATATATAAAATATTTTTCTGGTAGAATCGGCCGTGTCAAGTTACGTGTATACGATTTCGTGTTTTCCCGATTGCTCCGTGTCGTGTCCGTTTTACGTGTTTGACAACATTGGCTGAGAGGCTAGAAGGGGAGCGACACCGGTCTTGGCCACCGATGACGGAGAGCCATGGCGGGAGGCCGTGTCGATGGTAGGAGGGCGGCGCCGATAAACTAGCAGGTGGGTACCCACCCAAGGACTGCAATGAGAATCATTGGCCGCAGTGCATGGAGACGCGCGCGTGATCCAGCACGACGAGGCTAGAGGAGATGAAGATGGGGCCGTCAACAGGGATGCTGATGAAAGCGGGTTGGAGGTGATGTGGGTTCGCTGCGGGCTCACCGGGCGAGATGGTGTTGCAGGGTGTTGGGGGACAGTGATGGCAGGCGGTGATGACGAGTCAGCAGCAAAGTTGCACTTGGAGAGGAGATGGTGGAAAGGTGGGAGGGTGAGGCGGGTGGGACGCGACCCGGGGGGTGAGAGGTGGATGAAACCGGGTCAGGTTCAATGAGTGGGGCTGTTGGAGGTGAGCCACTGATGGTGCGAAGTGGAACCCTTAAATTTTTACCATAAAAAGATATCCTTTCTGCATACAAATTTCTATATATCTAGTAAATAAATAAAAGATCTTACTGTCACTTTTTTTCAGAACTTGATGATAATCCTACCTACCTGAACTCATTCTCCTTATTTCATTTTTATTTCCCTTTTCTTGTCTTTATTTACACATCTAAGTAACAAACATAGGAAAGCCCCAGAATTAAAGGCAAACAGTCGGAGCTAATACTTAACAGCCACTTACAATTATGCTCAACAATTATTATGAAATATTTGACAAATATTATATACATTTTGCAAGAAAAAATAGGTGTGTTCAAAAATTTTAGAGTCATACCAAAGGACAGAGTCCTTATGATAACAAGCTTAAATTTCTTGATGGTTAGTATGGATTTTGAAATTGACAACTGAAATTATTCAGCCATCCCTGATGCATCAGTAAGTTGAAGTAGATCTTTCATAATTTTGAGTAACTGAACTAGATGATGATTTTTTAAATACACAAGCCAAGAAAAGGTACTGATCCCCAACAAGTTAATAGTAGAAAAATTCAACTACAAACAGACAAGCTTAAAAAATGCATTAAAATATTTCAAAAGATATCAAGAATAAACTTTACCTTCACAATATTTTGAAAGGATGTTCAAGAGTAAAACTCCTTGGGCAGCCTGTTGCCAAAATGGTATCACCAATAAGACAATAGAATACGTGCATGAAATGAAGGAAAAGTAATTGCAAAATGACAAAGTAATTGTAGCAACTATTAGTTCTTTATTAAAATATAAAATCATAACATATGCTGTTTTGCTTTCTTCAAATTTAAAACCCTACATGCACGTACAAATAGGATCTAATAATAGAACAGGCACCACTAGATTCTCCAAATTGGAAAACATTATTAAGTAGGATGATATCAAAAAGGATGAATCTCATTTCTGCAAAGTTCGACAAATAAAGAAAATTAAATGTTATTGTATTCATTAGTCATTCATACACAGGAAACGATGAGTATCAAAAGGTTATATTCGTACAAACATATCAATAACTTCACAAAAAAAAATTTCGAGAGGAAGAAGGATGAGCACCAAGTTGGGTGTCACCTGTTTGGGGCTCCCGCTATCGGATTGTCATATTGGCTCTTGGAGGTGGACCCCAGTCATTGAGCGGTTGGAGCGTCGTCTCCAAGGCTGGAGCTCTCGGCTCTTATCTAGTGGTGGTCGCCTTGTTTTGCTCCGCTAAGTACTGTCATCACTCCCGATCTACTTCATGTCAGTGCTCCAAATGCCTGCACATGTATTATCACGGATTGATTCTTTGAGATGCAGGTTCTTCTGGCAGGGATGCAATCTTGCCTCGGGTTCACCTCGTTGCTTGGAGCAGCCTATGTAGGCCCACCTCACAGGGACTCCTTGCCCGATGGGTGGGTCACATTATGGGGCCCGACGACAGCCTATGGAGGGAGGTGTTCTTCACATGCTATGGCCGCGACCTTTTATGGGACTCTAGGCCCACCATACCCCGTGGTGCTTCATCATTCTGGAGGGGTGTGGCGGCCCTCTTCCCGCGTGTGCGGCCTTTCATGACCCCATCACTCGGCTCCGGGGCGGCTTTCTCTTTTTGGCGGCACGATTGGCTCCCAGGGGGTCCACTTGCTTATTCCTTTCCTCGGTTATTGGCTCTAGTGGCACACCCGGATGCGTCTGTGGCTGAGTGCTGGTCTGAGATGGGCGGCTCGGGGAGCGGCTCCTGGGGTCCCCTTTTTAGGTCTCCTCTCTCCGATCAGCGGTATTCCGACTTACTGGCACTCCACGAGAGGATCACCCCTTTCCGTCCACACCCGTCCCGGACGGATGGCTAGGTATGGGTATCGGATTCCTTCTCGGCGCGCAGTCTCTATCTTCACTTTCTCCTGGCCACCACGGACTCAGCAAACTTCAGAGCGGACTGCGGACTGCAGACTCACTTGGCGCTCTCGTTTGCCGCTGAAAGTCAAGATCTTTGCATGGCTTCTACGGCGTGAGCAGATCCTTTCTAGAGTCTATAGGGCGCGGTGGGCGCCGCATGCGGATACCTCCTGTATTATGTGTGGGGAGGCGAAGGAGGATCTCACGCATCTTTTCTTCAGCTGCCGGGTGTCCCGCGAGATATGGTTTCATACGAGCATTACAGGTGGCATTCCCCCAGTGACGGCAGACTTTTGGCAGGGCATGAGGAGGCTTGGCAGACAGGGATCCGATTGGAGACTTCCTGTGGTGACTTTTCTGGCCGGTGCCTGGGCTATCTGGCTCCAACGCAACCGTGTCATTTTTTGTGGGGAGAGATGTCAGGTAGACAATATTGTACATCACATGTGTCATCTTCTACGGGAGTGGGGTTTTGGTTAGCATATTTTTGCCGTTTCACTTGTATATGATGTTTCTTTTTGGTGATATATAATCTACATGGATGACACCTAACTGGTGGTCATCCTTTCTTTTCTAAAAAAAAAAAAGATGATTTGAAAACATATTATGGCTCAGAATTTGGAGTTTGACAAGGCTAAAATTTCATATTTGATACTACTACGAATTTTCCTTATTTTGAATAGAAAAAATTTTAGTTTCTTCTCCGCTCACATGGAAACTGACGCAGCGTTAAGGATGAATTCGGTATAAAATTTAAATACAGCCAAGAACAAACCCTAGGCCCAATGAAGGGCGTTCTATTGCACCGTGCAAGTATGCCTCTGATATGCTTGAAAGATCTGCAGAAAACAAACGTCGATGTCGCCGGTTCAAGCGGACGATAATCGACAAATAAACTAGCAAGAATCCACCTGCACCTTAGAAGAAATCCAAGGCCAAGATCGTGCGCACACGAACTCAAGAATTCAGAAAACTCTGAACTGGAATTTTAATTAAAGAGATGATAATGTCTTTAACTCTTACAAGTCAAGCCAATATATAGGGATTCCCAACTAGCAATACTATTAGCACTAAGACTCCTATAACAAAAGGAAAACAGAATCCCACCGGCATTAGGACTCTAATAACCTAACAAAATAGGAAATAAACTAATAGAAAATAACAATCCTAATAGCATTAGGACTCCTAAGGAAAATAAACTAAAAAGCAAATAATAGTCCTGTCAGCATTAGGACTCCTAACAGATTCTTCAAATCTGAATCAAACTAAGTTGTTGACCACTAAAATTTTGTACAGCAGCAGAATTCTCTCTTTTCTTGTCAACATGATCTACATCAGGCTCCCCTGCTTGAAAAGAGTTCGACTCCGAGCTTGGTAATAGCAAACCTGGCGGATGGCACATAAAGAGATCTGAAACATTGAAGGTAGATGAAATTCCCAAGGCTGCTGGCAGGTCGATGATACAAGCATTATCATTGATACGCTTCAAAACTTTGCAAGGACCAAACTTCTTGTTCATTAATTTATGATAAGAACCAGCAGGAAATCTTTCCTTTCGTAAGAATACCATAACAAGGTCATCTTCTTTGAAAACTAATTTCCGTTTACCCTTGTCAGCACGCTCCTTATACTTAGCATTAGATTCTTCCAAATTCTTCTTAGTTTCTTCATGGATTTGTTGGATACGCTCAGCCATATTGTCAACAGCAATACTTTTGCGTGAAGTTTCTGGTAAATTGATGAGGTCTACAACTTGGCGAGGCATTTTACCATAAACAATTTCAAATGGTGCCTTCCCAGTACTTCTGTTCACCATACTATTAAATGCAAATTCTGCTTGTGAAAGAATTGTATCCCATTGTTTTGGTTTGTCACCTGATAAAGCCCGAATCAAGTTGCCAAGTTTCCGGTTAACCACTTCTGTTTGGCCATCAGTTTGAGGGTGGCATGTACTACTAAAGTTCAAGGTTGTATCAAATCGTTTCCATAATGACATCCAGAAATAAGATATAAACTTTGAATCTCTATCAGAAGTGATTGATTTAGGGACCCCATGAAGTCTAACAACCTCCCTGAAGAAAAGATTTGCTACGTGACTCGCGTCAGCAGTTTTTTTGCATGGGATGAAGTGTGCCATTTTTGAAAAACGGTCAACTACGACAAAGACAGAATCTGAGCCTCTTTGTGTGCGAGGAAGACCCAAGACGAAATCCATTGAAAGGTCTTCCCAAGGACCTTCTGGAATAGGCAGTGGGGAATATAAGCCAGTATTTTGTGATTGCCCCTTCGAAACTTGACAAAGTCACATCGCCTCACAAATTTATCAACATCACGTTTAAGTTGAGGCCAAAAGTAACGATGTTCCACAGCTGCCACTGTTTTATCCCTGCCAAAATGACCGCCTAAACCACCAACATGTAAATCTTGAACGATCTTGTCTCGCAAAGAGGTTCGAGGGATACAAAGTTGATTCCCTCCAAACAAAAAGCCATCCTGAATATGAAATCCCTTAGCCGGTTGGTGGTGCAAACAGGTTTTCCAACTAGTACTAAAATCTTCATCAAATTCATATAAATCTTTCAGAGAATCAAACCCAATTACTTCAACTTGAAGCGTAGCAAGTAACTCTGCACGTCGGCTAAGCGCATCAGCCACCTTTATTAGTTTCCTACTCTTATGCTTGATAACATAAGTGAATCGTTGCATGAATTGTACCCACCTACCATGCATTCGGCTAATCGTGGCTTGAGTCTGTAAGTGATTTAAAGCCTCATGATTTGTATGCAAAATGAATTCTCGTTGGATGAGACAATGCTCCCAATGCTTGAGAGCTTGAACTACTGCGTATAAATCCAACTGATAAGTTGCCCATTTTTGTCTTGCATCATTAAGTTTTTCACTATAAAAAGAAACAGGACGGCCCTCTTGTGAGAGCACAGCACCAATACCATGAATAGAAGCATCACTATCCACTTCAAATACCTTCTCGAAATCAAGCAATGCCAAAACAGGAGAACTTGTCAATTTTTGTTTGATGATTGCGAAACTTCTGTCAGCTGCATATCCCCATTGGAACTTTCCTTTCTTTAAGCAAGACGTTATTGGTGACATTATACTGCTAAAATCACGGATGAACCTGCGATAGAACGATGCTAATCCATGAAAGCTACGAACTTCTGTGACATTTTTTGGAATTGGCCATGAAACAATTGCCTGCACTTTTTGAGGATCCACCTGAATACCTTGAGAGCTAATAATAAATCCAAGGAAAAGTAACTGATCAGTAGCAAATGAACATTTTTTTGAGATTAACATAGAGTTGATGTTGGCGCAAAATAGTCAAAACCTCTCTAAGATGAACAAGGTGTTCAGCTTCAATTTTGCTATAGACAAGGATATCGTCAAAGTAGACAACTACTGACTTCCCAACGAGAGATTTGAGTATGTGGTTCATTAATCTCATGAATGTGCTTGGGGCATTTGAGAGTCCAAAAGGCATCACCAACCATTCAAAAAGGCCATCTTTAGTTTTAAAAGCTGTCTTCCACTCATCCCCGGGCTCCATTCGAATTTGATGGTAACCACTTCGTAGGTCTAATTTGAAAAAGATTTGAGACCCACTCAACATGTCTAACATGTCATCCAATCTAAGAATTGGAAATTTATACTTGATTGTTATCTTGTTTATAGCTCTACTATCAACACACATTCTCCATGTGCCATCCTTTTTTGGTACAAGGAGTGTTGGTACTGCGCATGGACTCATGCTTTCTCGAACAAATCCTTTCTTTATTAATTCATCTACTTGGTCTTGTAAAATCTGATTTTCTTTTGGACTTAATCGGTAGTGGAGAAGGTTTGAAAGACTTGAACCTGGTATTAGATCAATATGATGTCGAATGTCTTGCATGGGAGGTAATCCGTCAGGTAATTCTTTAGGAGTGATGTTTTTGAATTCTGAAATTAAATTTTGGATTGCCTCTGTAGTGTGTTCTTGATCCGGAGGAACCTCCCCTATGCACACAAGTGCATAAGCCCTTCCACTGTCTTTTACTTCAGAAATGAATTCATCTGCCCGTTCAATCAAGTAGACATTCTTCAAGCTATTTTCTTTTAATTACTGAATCATGCTGTAATGGTAATAAAGAGATGCGTTTTCCGTCTTTAGAAAACTTGTATATGTTGTCTCGCCCTAGATGGGTTGCATTAACATCAAATTGCCAAGGACGACCCAAGATGATGTGGCTTGCATCCATATCCAATACATCACATGTGACCACATCTTTATAACTCTTGCCAATTGATAAAGATACCTTACACAATTGTATAACTTTTTTGTTGGTGCCTTTATTAATCCAACTAACTCTATATGGTGAAGGATGAGGTTCTGTTTTCAATTCCAATGTGTCCATCATTTTTTTTGAAACTACGTTTTCAGAGCTCCCACTATCAATAATGACTTTACAAAGTTTACCTTTCACTGTGCAATGGGTTTGGAATATTTCATGTCGTCGAGGGTCCTCTTCTTTCCTAGGCATTAATAAATAGGCGTTGCAACACTTGAGAGATGTTCTCCATCTTCATCAGCACATGTCTCTTCTTCAATATCATATTCATCGTTAGCCTCTTGATCATCAGTTTCTTCATCATCCTCTATTATTCGTGCTGAATGGAGTGCTGGACGTTGTGGGCACTCATTGGATCGATGACCTAATTGTCTACAACGATAGCAAACAATAGAATTGGACTTCCCATATGAGTTAGAGGTCCTCTTAGCATTATCAACACCCGCAGGTTTTGATTTAGAGCTGGCTGATAAGCTTTTGTCAGTACTTTCAACCTCTTCAATTGCAAGAAGTTTAGATAAATTGCGTACACTTGCCATCTTACTAGTCTCAGCAGAACGAAATTGTGCCTTGGCTCCTCGTTCTAGTTGACGTTCAGCAGTTTCTGCCAAGGTGATTGTAGTGTCCATGGTGCTTGGAGTTTGCATCTCTACTTTGTCTCTGATGTTAGATCTCAAACCATTTAAGTATCGAGCCACTTGTTGTGGTTTTAGTGCAACCAGGTTGTTGCGAGATGTCAGACGATCGAATTCCGCTGTATAGTCCCGCACTAGCCTTCCGCCCTGTCTGCAATTCTGTAACTGTTGGCAAAGAATCTGTTGATAGTTTGTTGGAAGATATCGATCCCACAACATTTGTTTCATTTTTCTCCAACTCCGTATTGGTTGTTTATTTTTTTGCACTCGCAAAGATTGAATTTGCTCCCACCATGCAGATGCTCCTCTTTTTAAACGATATGCCACCAATTTTGCTTGCTTATGTTCTGGGATTTCCATATACTCAAAGAATCGTTCGACCTCCGAAATCCAATCCAAAAAGTCTTCAATGGGTAGATGACCATTGAAGTGAGGTAATTCCATCTTCATCCTAAAATCAGGTTGTTCATGTGAAAAATTTCTTCTTGGTTCAACAATTAACTCTTCTTCACTATCGCTGTCCACCAAAGAAGTGGCTGTTCGTTGTCGTCAATTTTCTTGGGTTGCTTCTGGTTGGATGCGTGTGTGAATAGGACCTTGATTCGTAAGCAATTTTTCGATGGCAGTAGTAGGGAGATCTACCTTTGCTTCTAATCCTTCAAACTCTTTTCTAGTTGGAATATCAGCCATGATCTCTTCCTCGCTTTGATACCACTTGACACAGCGTTAAGGATGAATTCAGTATAGAAATTTAAATACAGCCAAGAACAAACCCTAGGCCCGATGAAGGGTGTTCTATTGCACCGTGCAAGTATGCCTCTGATATGCTTGAAAGATCTGCAGAAAACAAACATCGATGTCGCCGGTTCAAGCGGACGATAATCGACAAATAAACTAGCAGGAATCCACCTGCCACCTTAGAAGAAATCCAAGGCCAAGATCGTGTGCACACGAACTCAAGAATTCAGAAAACTCTGAACTGGAATTTTAATTAAAGAGATGATAATGTCTTTAACTCTTACAAGTCAAGCCAATATATAGGGATTCCCAACTAGCAATACTATTAGCACTAAGACTCCTATAACAAAAGGAAAACAGAATCCCACCAGCATTAGGACTTTAATAACCTAACAAAATAGGAAATAAACTAATAGGAAATAACAATCCTAATAACATTAGGACTCCTAAGAAAAATAAACTAAAAAGCAAATAACAGTCCTATCAGCATTAGGACTCCTAACAGATTCTTCAAATCTGAATCAAACTAAGTTGTTGACCACTAGAATTCTGTACAGCAGCAGAATTCTCTCTTTTCTTGTCAACATGATCTACATCAGAAACCTAAACCCCTATAAATAGAGCCTTTCTATCACCTAGAGAGGGGTTGTTAGAGCCTGCAACATGTGCTTCAAAGACAAAAACGTGGGAGCATCTTGAAGAACAACCGAGAAAATTTATGCGTGGTGATTTCCAGCGAGGATTGTGCAGCGATTGATCGTTCTAAAGAGTACTTCATGTTTTATTTTGTGTTAGGATGAATCAAATCGTGCTTTAAAGTTCTATCTTTTTAATCATAGTAATATGGATAATTTGGATTAGCTTTTCGGTTAGTTTATTTTTGTAAAAGGCTTATTGTTAAGACAATTTGTGAATCTTTCTTTAGTATTGATTATAGTTTGTTTAACTTTTAAGAACATGATTGATGTGTTTAAGATTTTTCATTAGTTTTATTTGAATTATTAGTTGATTATTAACTGGGTAGTGTAATCAATTTATTAATTCAAAATTTTCTTTAAGCAATTCATGACATAATGTAATAGTCGGGCGGAATATTAAATTGTGCGGTCTGCCAAGTTGACCGCGGTGAGCGGTTTGGTAGCGTAGGAATCACAACTCATTGCATTCTATTCTGAGTAAGATTGAGAGTAGAGTCGGGTGGAGTAATCTCATCTTATTAGGATTAAAAATAGTTTTTTTTAAGAGAAGGATTAAGAATAGTTGATTTACCCGGTTAGGGAGATCATAATTTAAGTGTTTCGAATCCATCTAAAAGTTGAACTTGTTTATCTTTGATTAAATCAATCAATACAGAAATTAAACAAGTTTGTTCTTAATCATTTTAATCCATCCTAAGACTCTAGACATGAGTAGTTTAGTTTAGTTTTAGTATTTCGTTTTCTGCTATTTTTTCTACAAGTCTTTTATCCAAAAGCATGTTGTCTCATATTAGTCTCTGAAATTAGTTTAAGTTAATTCCTTGTAGGTTCGACACTCTACTCATTACACTTTATTATTTGAGCGATTAGTGCACTTGCTAGCATATATTGTTACCAATCCTCGCATCATCATGCCATCACCATGAGTTCAACTGACAGCTGGAATAGTACAGCAGGATACTATGACATGGCATGCCCAACATTTTAGCAAAGGGATGGTTAGGACGGGCTAATCATTTATGTATCTATATTATGCTCAAAAGATCTACATGTAAAGGAAAAGGGAAAAACATTAAACGTGGGTTAAAAAAATCACAAAATTTGGATGTCATGCCCCAAAATGCCAGCATTAAAATTTTGGGGAAAGTATTTCAAACCTATAAAGAGATGAAATAATCAAATACAGATCGAATTTTCGCCCTATAAATAATCAGCAAGTTCTAAAAAAGAAACTCCTGAAAGGTTATGGGACAAGGTGTTTTTAAAAGGTATGAAGGACACTTCAGTCATTGAAATACATTATAAGAATGACACTAGTTGCAAAGAGAATAGACAAGTTAGTTAACCACCTTTTTGGTAGTCAACTAGTCATTACCTTTTCCTTAAAGAATAAGATAACAGAGTTCACATTCTTACAAAGATAATCTAAAGTGAATTAGAAGTTGACGCAGCGTTAAGGATGAATTCGGTATAGAAATTTAAATATAGCCAAGAGCAAACCCTAGGCCCGATGAACGGTGTTCTATTATACCCGTGCAAGTATGCCTCTGATATGCTTGAAAGATCTGCAGAAAATAAACGTCAATGTCGCCGATTCAAGCGGACGATAATCGACAAATAAACTAACAGGAATCCATCAGCACCTTAGAAGAAATCTAAGGCCAAGATCGTGCGCACACGAACTCAGAAATTCAGAAAACTCTGAACTGGAACTTTAATTAAAGAGATAATGATGTCTTTAACTCTTACAAGTCAAGCCAATATATAGGGATTCCCAACTAGCAATACTATTAGCACTAAGACTCCTATAACAAAAGGAAAACAGAAACCCACCAGCATTAGGACTCTAATAACCTAACAAAATAGGAAATAACAATCCTAATAACATTAGGACTCCTAAGAAAAATAAACTAAAAAGCAAATAGCAGTCCTATCAGCATTAGGACTCCTAACAGATTCTTCAAATCTGAATCAAACTAAGTTGTTGACCACTAGAATTCTGTACAGCAGCAGAATTCTCTCTTTTTTTGTCAACAGGATCTACAACAACAACAAAGCCTTATCCCACTAGGTGGGGTCGGCTCAACAGGATCTACATCAGAAGTTTATATAACAAACGTTAAGCTAAGATAAACAACAACAACAACAAAGCCTTATCCCACTAGGTGGGGTCGGCTACATGGATCATACGACGCCTATATTCGTTGATCCATGTTCATAAGATTCGACAAGATTTTATGCTGGCTGTCGGGGCCTAACACAACCCTCCTCCTTTATCCGGGCTTGGGACCGGCTATAAAATATAGGCGGAGTTTAAGCTAAGATAAACAAGTATTAAGTAAACCCAAAAAAAATAAAGACCATTACCAACAAGGGCCATATTCAGCATTGATCATCAAGCCAGGTACCAAGTTGGGTTAAAAGAATATTCAGGGTTGCAATATAGCAGCAATGCAAGACAAAAGCCAAAAAAAGTTCCCAAAATGTCAAGTTCGTTACAAATTCAAATTTTGTTGGCATGCGGCATGCCATCACAAAGAATGACACACATAAACTAAATGCACTACATGAAGCAATGAGAATGAGGTGCCAATACAAATTCAATGGCATAAACTAGACGACGTGGAATTTTTCTTGAGTGAAATGACATGGAAATTAGCTATCGAAACAAAAGTAGTTCTTCGCAATAAAACATTGGATACGGACCTCGGAGTCGGCTACCTCGCCATATGAGGCAAATTCCTTTGCTACAGCCACCAATTCAGCATTGATGCGAGACTTCAGTCCTGGAAGGACTTGCCTGATGTGGTGGACCAAAATCTGCAGGCAAATAAACAAAACAAGTTTAGTTAAATTTCAGGGGTGATTGATATGAAGTCTGAACAACTGAATAGCGACTGGTGATTTCAATTCCTTCATGTTTTTTTTCCCAGAAAGCTTTTTAACCTTTAATTTTTGGTAAAATAGTTTTCTTGAGAATATAATGGAAGTGCATAAAATTAAATGATAGTAAAAATGTGGAAACAATAGGCACTAGGTTTTAGTACCATTAAGTTCGTAATAAAATTAAGATGAAGAGCACAAATTTTCTTTTTCAGCTATCAAAGCAAAAATGAAACATCCTTCAAGTTATTGTCTCCACTCAGTTTCATCTAAATGAAGAGGATGATTACAAAAGTTTACGAGGCATCCAACTTCTATATCATAAGAGGGAATGCATAACATGGCCAAAGTGATGGGATGCAGAAACAATGAGGGCTCATGAGTTTTCTCTGCATGTACTACTCATGAACCAAATGTATAATGGATGCCTATGGATTTGATTGCCATTTTGAAAACATATCATGAACTTTTGATGATATCTCCAGGGAAGGGAAAAATATTAAAAATTCTGTGAACAATCTAGATGTCTCTACATCTCCAAGAAACCCAGATTTTCTTCAAAGTTTACAAATGATTTCATTTCTCAGATTTACCTGATTCAGTTTCTTGGCTAATTGAGGAAGCCCACAACAATGGGAAAGACCATGATATGCCTGCAGAGCACTATATTACTTTATAGCATTGATGTTTCACAAACATCAGTAAAATGGCTGTAAAAGTAAAACATACTGGATGAGTGCGGAAAAAGTTTTCCTCATTAGCCAATGCTTCTCTGATACTACGCTTCGAGTTAATGTCCTGTTTTAAGCAATTTTCCAAGAGCACATAACTAATTAATTAGCACTGACATTTATTCTTATCTTAAGTAGCATAATGGATAGGAAGAAACGACTATATTCTGAATTCACCAAAAAAACATTATATGTCCTATAACATTTCTACCATCCAGTACAACAAATGTGACACGACATGATATGCCATAGCCAATAAGCAATGATGGAAGATCAAAATCTGTGGGTCAATAAAATATGCTATACTACTTTCAAATTCTATAAGCTATACTAATACCTCTTCCGCTTGTCCTTGTTACAAACACATATTTATAGGAAATTCCAACCACCTAGTAAAGAACCATTACTTATAATGAAGAAACTAATAGATTTAAGTATACTGAGGTCCTATCTTGGTTATATAAAGCTTTAAGTTTTTTGTTACTCCAAGAAAGCACAATCACAAGCTTCCATATGTTATTTCATAAATAAATTCAATTAAAGAGGATGTACCTGCTGACTGCGATTAACAACACCCACATAGCCCAGTTTCAATGGAATCACATTACCCAATAAGAAGTTGCGGGCATCAGTTCCCCTGTCCATTATATCCAACTGTAATCACAAAGTAGAAAGAATGTCATACCCCAAGAAAATCAATCACAAGGCCAGACAACTTTAAAGATTATGACATGGCACCAGACCTTTGTGATGACACCGATGGTTCGAGAGCCTACAAATATGATGTAAAATTAACTATTCAGTGATTGCATTTAAAAAGTCATATTTTTCAAGATTTATCAGCAGATACACCAAATGAAACTTGACAAACAAATTTTACCATCCGGATCAGCAATTCTTGCCATCTGTAGAGCATCTGAATTTGCTAAATCTGCATTTGCCGGTGAGACTGCTAATATAATGCACGTCTTATGTTTGATGTATGACAAGACCATAGTTCTAATTCTTGCCTCGATATCAGAAGGTTGGTCACCGACTGGCACTTTTGTTATCCCAGGCAAATCAACAAGGGTGATATTCAAAACATTTGGCGAGAAAATCTTGAGACGAATCTGCTTGTCCGAAACACCCTTGTTTATTCCTGCTTCGTTATCAGTCTCATCCTAAAATATGATATTTCGGGAGATGAATAAGTTCAAGGTCACTGTGAAGCTCGAAGATTATTAGTGCATGTTATACCCTCTTATAGTCTGATATATTCTGGAATTGGAAGCAAACTATTATGGGAGGAGAAGGAACCAAAGGACAGGATATTGGAGCTGTATAAGTATAAATATAATAAAAAGGTGCATCAATGCCAAGAAAAATGATGAAATCAATTCAAACCGAGAAGTAACAAAATTGCTCTCATGAACAGTTCAAAAACTACTTTAGACCTAACGAATAAATAAAGCATAATCTAAGAAGAAGGTAATCAGGAACAACCAATCACCTGAATCTCTCGCCGGATCTCATCGAAGTCGTAGAACCGATTGCCGCGGACGTGAAGGAACTCCCCCCACTCCGCCCCAGCGCCGTCGCCGCCGTCCTCAGTCGAGGTTCTCGGCGTGTGAACGAGCTGCAGAACCAGCGGGCGGCGAGTGCAGATGTCAGTGCCCCGGGGGAGGAAGTCGCGGCCTACGAGTGCCTCGAGCACGCTGGATTTGCCGCTGCTCTGGCTGCCCACGACGGCCACCTGGGGGAGATCGATGGTGGATCCGGCCCCGAGCTGGGCGAAGATGTCCTGGAGCTTGTTCACGATCGGAATAACGGTGTGCCCGACGGGCCCTGGCGCAGGAGACGACGACGATGCCTCCTCCGCCATGGAATCCCCGGGGAGCTCCGAGAAGGGAAGGACGCGAGCCCTAGGGTTTTCCCAGAACCCTAGAATTCGAATCGAGGCGGTGGAGGAAGGAGAGAGGAGACTCGAACGCAGTGGAAAGGGTCGGTACGCGAACGAGGGAGAAGAGGAGTAGAAGGTTCGAAGTTGAGCTCTTCATTATATATATAGAAATAAAGCACAGGTCTATCACCACTAAATATTAGAATCATAATAAGATAGAATATAGATTATTTTATTTAAAATTCTCGCATTATTTCATTTCGCTATTACTAATTATTGATAATTTTAATTACTCTATAATTTTAATTACTAAGAAATTTAGATAACAAATAGAGGAGGTGACTTTTTAAATAGTTCGACATACTTTTGACAAAAATATACATTCCATAAAATTTTTTATTTCAATATTTTATTATTAAATAAATATTATTTAACTGCATTTTTTATTATTTGAATCTTTTATAAATAACTCTTATTTTTTTACTCTTCTTATTTTATCTATATTCAGTTTTCTATTTTTTCGCTTTACTTATTTAGGATACTATATGATGAGCGTTTAAAATAAATTTTAGTAATGTTTTGATAATTTATTCTCTAATTATTTTAATCATTATTTATATTATCAATGTTTGTCAAACATTATAATATGATATTATCAGTAATTTAAATTTAAATAATGATAATATATTTTAAGTGATGATTTAAATTATCGATTAATTAAATCGTCCCTAAACGATTATTTCTGGTAAAGATTCAAATTTAAATTTTTAGTACAAAAAAAAATTATTAAAAATCTCATCTATTATTACGAGATGCACAATACGGATGACCTAATAAAATTTGATAATCTTTAATTTATGAATAATATATTTTTTAATGTCGCATGAATTAAATTATGAGACCGTTGTTCAAATATGGAATATTACTACTAGAAAATCCCTCACCTATCAATTTAAAGTATCAATCACAATAAAATTTATCGTGAATTCGTGTATAGTCAAGCGATTATTTATGTGAAATACTTTTACCATGATTATTCAATAATTTGATATTAATAAACATAATTAAAAATAAACATCTAATTACTAGAATATTGTATAAATATTGATTGTATCGATCGGATAAATATGATGCTCTCGTTCTTTATACATCCACAATTATATGTGTATTTATTATCATAATATATGGAAAAATGAAGGGCCTGCCTATTTTGGTCATTTTCGCATTGGATCCATGGGATGGGAACCGGAATAAAGGACTTTATTCCCACTTTCAAGAGCTGAGAAAAAATCACGAAAAAATGATATATTTGTCCTTTTAGCAACTGTTTTAAAAAATAATAATAATGTGCATGTAGCCCGACTATACAAGTAAGAGCCCCCTTGGTTATGAAATAAGAAAGCAGAATAACTCCTGATTATTTCTTAAAAAAAACTAAAGGAGAAATTTGTCAATAAAAAATTAAACTCGTGAATAGTAAATTTTAGAGAGAGAACTTATTCCATAAAAAAAAGTGGAAACAGAATAAATTCTTTTATTGTTCACGAAGGAAAGAATATTTGAGGTGTCTGCCACACTTCTAATTTTTAATATCACTCAAAACTTTCTCTTTTGCCTTTCATTTAACTTTAAAATGTCTTTTTATCTCTCCAACCTGCCTCAGATTTCACCAGTCATTTTTTTAATTATTAATATTATAGTCACTCTTTCTTTTTCTATCTTCTCTCTTACTCTCTCTTCCAGGTATCATATTTTTTTAGGATAAAAAATATATATAATACTAATATTTATAATATGGGATATGAGAACTACATATACATTTAGCTAATATGGAAAAGTACAACTAAATTAAACATTAAAAAATTTTGAAAGATATACGAAAAAATGAAAAAAAAATAAATAAATGAATTACTATATACAAAATGAAAAGAAAAGGTGAACATTTTCATTTTGAAACAATTGTGTATTATACTAATTCTTTGAGTCCTTTTTTTCATTTTTTTTATGAAAAACTTTTATATATATATATTTCAAAACATATGTATAAGATAATGTTACATTAATTTAGTATATATTCATCTAATATTATACACATGTATAAGATAACAATTATTGAAGTTCCCTAACAAGAAATACATTGTTATCATTTTATCATTACGACTTTGAATTAGTTGGATACTAGTAATTTTGGGCCTTCCATAAATTCGAGTCAACACTAAAGTTATGTCTGACATTATTAGCAGTTTGATGAGTGGATAACGGTTAGAAATTCATTTACATTATTAATAGATGAGCACTTGATAAATTTAGCGATGGAATTAGCGGATGAATATAAAATGGCATAATTGGATATTTAATAAATTATTCAATTCAATCGCTATATAAAATTTAATAAGTAAATCATTAATATCTTAATGAAATAAAATAAAATTTCACAAGTAATTTTGTTATTAAAATATATATATAATATATTCACAATAAATTTTGTATATCCATTGAATTGTATATATAAAATACAGGATATGAAAGTATTAATTATTAAATTAATTTCTATATCCATTGATAATAAATGAATAATTTGTAATCAATAAACATGAATATAAAAGGAATATAGTTGAATTGTGATAAAATAAAAATGATAAAATAATAAGATAAATTGAAAAAAGAAATAATACATTTGAATAAGGATAAAATCGAGAAAAAAATATAAACCTCTAAATGCTAATATAAATATTTTTTTATTATTTTTATTCAAAACGTTAAACTCTACTCTGCTGTCGTTAAACGCTATTTTTATTTTTTGCCAATCACAGACTTAAAAAAAAGGCCTGACAGATAAAATGAAAATTTTCTATTGATATTAAGAATGGGAAGAGTGTGGATAAGTGCGCCCACTTAATTTCTAGTCATGTGTTTTGATAACACATTGAGGACTTGTTTGGATGGAATAATATCACTTTATTCTCAATAGTTATTTTAAAATAAAAAAATGGGAGCATGACTTAAAGTTATTCTTGCTGAAAGTAAGATTTATCACGGTTTGCAGTTATTAAAATTGTATTTTAATTCCAATTCGTACTCCTAATCAGATTATTTTAAATTAATGATGCTGTTTGGATGAATACATGACGATAAAGCTTTATTCTAATATTTATTCTATTGTCACTTCTGAATGTCTAGATTTTATGCGAAAGAAATTTTATATACATATATGCATACAATAGTAAATGACTAAATGTCATTCTCAAATGTCTTCTAACTTCGTTTCCCAAAAAAAAATGCTGTATAAAATAAAAATATTAGCATTTCAATTATTACTCGCTTCTCTCCATGACCGTGTTTACCTTGTGAAATAGTACATATGAACTTACGTACTTACCTTAGAGATAAGAGGACTAATACATTGATGTAAAAAATTCGATTATAAAGGGCATAATCGATATAAACATTAAATAATTGAGAGATTTTTAAATATTTAAATTTTCCTGAAATTTCATTCATTAATTAAATACTATGACCTCGCAGCAGTATCTATTTACACAAATAAATCGATCCACCTATTACTTTGCACAACATCCAGCAATATATAAGGTGTGGTATAGTTCTTTTATTCTAAAAATAATTATGGTATCGTCAAATGCAAGAAAAAAAAAATGCTAACAATGAAAACATAAAAATAAAGCAAGAGATAACTTACGATGTGCACTGCAATTATCTCTAGCTATTAGTCGAAACTAAATTAAATATTCATCGGTGATATTAGAGATTATAAAAATTCTTAATTATTGAGCATATATAGGGGTGTTCGTCATTCTAAAAACGACCCTGTGACATTCACGGGTCGGGTTCTACCCATGAGCAAACTTGACCATGGGTCGGGTTGGATCTCTTTTTTTTTGTTGTGACCCGATCCAATCTGACTCGGGCAGGATCGGGTTGGGTAGGGTCGGATGGTCGGATTACCCGATCATCATTTTATTATTATTATTATTTTATTTTTAATATAAAAATATTTATTTTTTAATACAAAACAAAATATTTTTAAATATAAAAAATATTGTTTTAAATATGCATATACTTTTCTACATTTAAAATAGTTTATTTCATATCTTTTTAATTTAAAATGATATAAAATTGTTCAATTAACTAAAAATTCATTTAAAATAAAAAAGAAAAAATTGAATTATCAGGTCGGGTCGAGTCAACTCGGGTTGAAATTTTTCAACCCAACCTTGGTCGGGTCAACTTGACCACCGACCTGACTCGAGGTCGGTGAACACTCCTAGGCATGTCCATGGGTGAAATAAAATACTATATTTCTCCTCTTTTTAATTATTAAACTATTTTTTTATAAACAAATGTCTGATCCATTTTCATTTAAAAATTAATATTCCTAAATATATATAGTGAACCAATGGTTATGATGTGTAATTTTCATTACCATACATTGTGTTAGTTACGCACCAAAATTGTAATGAACTAAATATAGATTATAATTTATTGGTTGTGTAAGTTAGATTGTATGTCGGAGTGTAATACATCTTGTGTGAAACATTATTCAACAGTTTAATTTGGACAATTGATTTTAAATGGCACTCTCTTTCTCTCTCTTACCCCATCTCCTTTTCATCGCCTTCCCTCCGTGCGCCACTGCCAGCAATCCACCTTTGCAACCCGTGGCGGCGTCAAGTGCCTACTTGCTGGGGCGGACTCAGAACAAAATATATATGAGGGCAAGTTTCGAATCCAGTACCTCTCATCTATCATCACAGAAAGACAAATTTGATGTCAAGATAGTATGCTAAAAAATATTTAAAGGGGGTAAATTAATATTTAATCCTAAAATTTTTATATTAGCATATAAAATTAATAATATTTTAAAAAGTTGAGGGCCACTACCCCCTTCAACACATACTTGAGTCCGCCCCTGCCTACCTGCGCTTGCACTGGAATGCGTAATAAGTAAGCTTGTACAAGCATCATTTGCACCTTGGTGAACCCACTGATATTTTTTTGGCTCCACCTCTATTTGCAACCTCCTCTTTCCCTTCGAGTTAGGGATGGCACCCGACCCTGTTCGGGACGGAGGATATCACCCCCATCCCAACCCCGACGACTTACCTCCGTCTCCGATTTCCGCGGGGCCCCGAATCTCCATAGGAACCTGATTCCCCGAATATTTTATTAAAAAATTTAAAAAAACTACAAAAAAAATCACAATAAAAAAGGTGCAGAGGCGATTTTGCCACCGCCCCTCCAAGTGCGCAGAGGCGTCGCCGCCCTTTCGGCCGATTTCACCTCTGCGCAGGTGAATCGCCGCCGCCCCTTTCAGCCGATTTCGCTTGCGTAGACGATTTCGACCGCCGCCCCTTTCGTCGCCGCCGACGATGGCCGCCCTCGAGTCGACGATGATGGCGGCCCTCGACGACCCACGATGATGCCGCCGCTGCCAATCGGATTGAACGGATCAACGATGCCCTAGACGACGATGTCCTCGCCGATGATGATGCCCTCGACGACGACGACGCCCTCCACGATGACGCCGCCACCGATGACGACGACCGGATCGATCGAATCGATGATGATCTATGATGACGCCGCCGCCGCCGCCGCCGATGAGCAGATCGACGATGACCGGATCGACCCACCCGGATCCCCGATGCCCTCGACGACGATGGCGGCCCTCGACATCGACGACGACCGACGATGGCGGCCCCATCTCCCTCGACATCGACGACGACCGACGATGGCGGCCCTCGACGGCTGCTGTTTAGGGAGTTTAGACGATTGTGGGGCTGCTGTTTAGGAAGTTTAGGATTTTATGTTATATATATGTACAAAATGAACAGTTGAGATGAAATCTAATAAATATAATTATAATAAATTATTAATTAAAAATATTATCAAAAATTCGGAGATCCGACGGGACAGAAGTAGTTCATCCTGCCCCGATCTCCGAAAGAGGGGGCGGGAGCAAGTTAACCCCCATCCCCGCCCCCGCGGGGGAAAAAATCCCCGAATGTGGGGCCCTGAATACGGAATTCCCGCGAGGCCCCACGAGGGTCAGAAAATATTGCCATCCCTAATTCGAGCGCCGGTGCCACCTACACCTAACCCCAACCTTGCAACCTCCTCTGAGCCTGCCATATGCGAGTCTCCAAACTAATAAAAGTGGCAAAAGGGAGGTCCCCAAAATCCTAATTCGAGAGATGTGATTTGAACGGTACATATGCAAGCGTTAGATCAAGTTACACACACATACGCATGCAGACACGTGTATACATGTATCAAGAACAACTATCATCATTTTTTGCTCACGGATAATACAATTTTGTTACTATTTTTCTTACAATTAATGTGCAACCAATTTTTTTAGCATTTAATTGTCATTATTTATTTTTGTCAATATTCTTAACATATAGTTATTCATAATATTAAATCATCATAAAGTATTTTTAATTAGTATAATTTCACTTTAAGATTCGAATCTCTTTTAAACACCAGGGAGATGAGTTTCAATTGTATTGAATGGATCCATTAAATTGGAAAATTAAGATGGGCGGGGGTTGAGCATAGATGACATTGGACTCAGTAATTTCTTTAGCCTGAGAGGATTTTTTTTATTTATTTTGGGTTGGATTGGAGTGTAATTTCGGGTCACATTGGATATCATTTGATTAATCTCGTATTTGTATTGAATGATTGATAAGCACTCATTAACTCAGAATCCGATTCGGATAATTCAAAATTAAAATTACAATAAAGAAAATTCGATTACATGAAGTAAATCTCCTCATTATAGTGCCAACAATTTCTGTCATTAATACAGTTAATTTTCAAGCATTATTGTAGTCATTTTATTTAAAATGTATTACTATTATTCATAAAAAAATAAATATATAAAAACTGAAATCCGAAAGGAAGAGTTGAAGCTGACCTAATACCACACATCATTTTTTGTGTTCCAATATATGACTCATCTGTCATTATTATTATTCAGAATAGTTGTATAAAGATTGATATCTACTTAAACAATAATGGGATAAAAAATGCAGTCCACTACTCCAAATTTATTTTGGCATATGTTTGGATTGAGCCAAAAAGAATATAAAGAGAGAAAAAGAAAGGAAAAAGATTTTTTTCCATGAACTGTGTGTTTCTTTTTGTGTTATTTTGTTTTTAACCGAAATTGAAGGTAAAGAATTACGTGTTTTGTTATTTTTAGTACTCACGATCACAACTAAGACTCTGTGGCCCAATGGATAAGGCGCTGGTCTACGGAACCAGAGATTCTGGGTTCGATCCCCAGCAGAGTCGTTTTTCTTATCTTTTTTTTTTTGCTACCTTTATTCATAACTTTTACCACCATAAAGTGTTAAGCCACTAAACTACATAATATGAACAAATTTACATAAATAAAGCAAGACATTCGTTAAGAAAAACAAAATCAGCATCAGAGAGTGAAAGTGGAACTTACACATACATTAACATAGAGCAAACTTACTGATACTCTCACATACTGTTCCTCTCAGTCTCCAAACATTTCTCCCCCGTTACAAGTCTAAAAAGGAGAAATTTGTTTACCAAAAATTGTAATCAAGTGCATGTACAAGATCATAGGAACATGCTTGGGGTATCTATCGACATACAGTATTATGAAACAGTTCTTGGCATCCCCTTGTTCCCTGTCCATTTGATCGCTTCGCGGAGCCGACGTTGTCATGATCACGCGGCACAGGGTCCAGGATTCATCTTCTGCCTCCTCTCATCAAAGGCAAAAGTATGCAGCCTTGGCAAGCAGCAATTGCTTGCCTTGCATGTCCTCTCCTTCCTGATCTTGAGGTGCCTGCTTGGTGTCATCTCATTGCTTGTGGCCGAATTGACTCCGGAGATACAGGGGCTCCCATTTACTGATTTCACAGGTTGGACAGAGCTGCTTTTATAAACTCGTGATTCCGCCTCGAACCCTACTGCCTGTTCAGCGGCATTATGTGCGCTGTCTCCCTGTCCAGCATCCATGCTTTCCTGGAAAAGATCAGCAAGTTTCTTTCTGCCGGTCGGAGAGGGCTCGGACTTGGAGTCAGGAAACTTCTCAGCAAAGAAGTGATTGCCTAATCGAGGGGTGAACGGTGTGCTCGTCTGATGACTCGGAGTGCTCCCCCCAGAAGGTGTAAAATCTGTGTAGGAAAAGAGGAATTAGCAGTTGGAAGCAAAAGCACTACCCTTTGAAGATATGCTAGATTATGCATGCATGGTTGCATATATCACACCTCCATTCACACTGAAGAAATCATCTTCACAGTCGGAGTCCCACCACGCACGCGAGTCAAAGAAGACATCCTCTTTGCTTCCTGCTATAAACTCATCATGAGCATTCGTCCAAAGATGAACTAAAAGAAGCTCCAAGTAACAAGAATTATGTCATAGAACCATGGAGTAGTGTCTTTTTTATGCCTCCACAGGCACATCATTTCTTATAGTCTGAGTTGAGTAGATAAAATGTCAGTGTTGAACATTTTAAGACCAGAAAGGGGAACAAGATTGGATGATTGCATTAGAAATTGCTCCATTAATTTGGGCTAGTTTGGGAATAAATCCTGCCGGTTTATCACAATCCAGAACAGGTTGTTCAATCTGATTTATGAATGATTCAAGGCTTCCACACCAACTGGTCCATGGCTACTTTATTCTGATTTAGATGTCATAACGGTGATTCAGGCACAGATCAATTGCCTCAAGTTTATTTGCCCCAACCAAATCCTAGATAATGAAAATTGAATTTAACATGCATATTTATTTGACTTCTCCAAATGTTGATATGAAGTTTGTGCATAATTCTCCTTCTTTCATCAAGGATCGTACAAAGTGAACAATATTATCCATATAGCACCTTGCACCCTAAACATAGGACCGTTGAATCAAAACAATAAATCCCAAAGAAATATCAAAGACACCCCCTCTCCTGCCTAGATTTATATCTCTGAATTACTAAAGATGAAAGGAGTTATATCTCTGGTTTTGGAAGCATGCAACCTTCTACCATGCATCTTCGATCTGATTCTCAATTAGACATTCTCTCGCGTATGATTGCTAGCTTTTTAACCATATAGGTAATTTAATAACATGACTGCTTCAAAATAGAAGATGAATCCTGAAGGAAAGAACAAACACATGGACTTTTTTTGTGAGTGGGCTAATTTCATAATTGGATATTATATTATGATGTGATGAGCCTCAGAAGTCATAATCCAGCTTAAAAATCACAATAAACGCCTTAATCTAAGGTTTCCTTTTCTTCAATGTCAAAGATCTTACATGTTGATGACATGGACTGAGTTTCCAAAAACATGATGTAGGCCATAGGAAAATAGTCAAAAACTAGGCAGATCATGTTTTCTGACTCATAAAAAGTGGTATGAAAACAATGTTGAAATTAGCACATAAAGGAAGAAAGAATGACTGAAATGATGAATTTAAAGACGCAGCCTCAATCAGGATTAAAATACTCACAAGTTGATATTTCCATTTCTCACATGAAAACAAAGATATTACTGTATTCAGAAAGAAAGATCAGTTTACCAAGTGAAAACTCTGACTATAGCAGATATTGAAGCTTACTTCATTATAGATTTTTCTGAAATCAGCCAAACATGTTTAAGGAATCGAAGAAATTAAGACCCAAATCGTCCAATAACCTGAGCTTCTAGGAACCAGAAAGATTATATGATCAAGATATACAATATTTAAATATCATTATTGATTAAATCAATTTTCTATTTTACATAACATGCCTATTTAGTAAACAAAGCTACCATTAAAATATTAATGTGGAAAAACTATATTATATACCCAGAAACCAGTCAACGATTCAAAAAAATTATTTCCAAGAATGTTTTTTTCTTTTGTAACTTGTAAAGGCAGGAAAAAAAACTCCCAACAAAATAAAAGCCAGTTGAATGACTGAGAATAGAGTAAAAGTTGCTAGTTCAACAATTTCACTGCAGGTAGAAGAAAGAATTACTTGTTTCAAGAGACAGAAAAAGATCCTACTTTTGCACAGAAAGAAATAAAATAATACATGACAAAGGGAGTTAAATACCGAAATCTGGGCTTCGAACAGCAAAAACAGCAGCGGTGTTCTCTTCGTTCAGAGGCTTGTCCTTCGGCGGAGAAGCGACGAAGGAACCCTTCGCCTTTGAAGCCAAAACCAGGCGACCTCTGATAATAGAATCCGGATTTTTATCGACTGACGCGCAAGAACCCATCTTCAAGATTCAATCTCTTCTCATCAAAGACCTTGTGAGCTCCAATTTCCTGCATGTTCCAGAACCAAAAACGAAAAGTTGCAGAACACTAGAGGAGAAAAAAAACAGTAGAAAAAAAAACAACAAGGACAGAGCAAGAAGGGTGACCACATCGTGTGGGATGTCAAAGATAGCATCTCTTAGCTGAAAAAAAAACCCTTATCTTTATGTGCAAAAAAGCAACAAAAAACAGTATCCAAAACAACAAGAACAACAGTACAAAAGGGGGAGAGAGAGAGTTGAACCTTACTTTACTCAATACATGGACGCCAAAGATACCATTTTTAAGATAAAACAGCCATCTTTGTGTCAGAAACGAGCTGTAGAAGCTCTTTAGCAAAGACAGAATGGGAAGAATGATGAGTTCTATTATTTTTGTATTTGCGCCACATTATTTGATGGAAGAGAGTCGGGTCAGGAAAATAAGAGTGTTTGTCCCCTTTGGAAGGGAGCCTGGTACGTGGAAAGTTGAAAGGGACGCCATGGAATCAATGCTATTTAATGGCCCCTACCATGAAATTAGTGTGGCCTTTTTGTTTGTATGCTCCTCCAACCCTTCCCCATTTATTTGTTTCATACAATAAATCCATGTGGGGGGTCAACAACTAGATACAATTCATAAGTATCATCCAACCTGATAAAGTTGTGATTTCTTTTTAAAAACTAAAGCTAAGAAGTCCACCATAAAAACTTATGATTTGTTTTCCTTGCACTATCCATGATTTTATTCATTTGATATCTACTTCAAAACCATGTGTCTCATATGCTTGCTCAGTAGTTCATGCTGTTGCTACTGTTTTTTTTTTCCTACAAAGTTTGAGTGGGAGGATCTTAAGAAGAATCTTCCTAATTGCTTTTATTGGATACAGATCTACCCTCTGAACAGTACTTTACGCCAAAGTTAATATCTCTTAAGACTGCAATGGCCAATGTAGCAATGCCATTATTGAGACTTTAACATATCATTTTATGTGCCTTTTGAAGTTGTGGCCACTTCTCCTGAAGATGCATAATATCCAATTTTTTTTTCCCACAATGACACTTTCATATACGATTGATTATCATTCCAATCAATCATTCAATGTTTGCTACGTGTTTTCATTCTATAGGCTGAGGTGGAACAAACTAACTTGCCCAAACTTCATAATTCAGCACAGAAATGGACATGGATTGAAATGGATCAAACAAGAAGTGATCGTGGACGTGCCTAAGAAAAAAAAATCACTTCCATTAAAAGGAAGGAATATATATATTCTAAGAAAAAAAAAAAAACTGTTTGAGTTTGATATGAATGGCCAACATGTGAGAGGATCATGTTGTAGGAGTTGACTCTTATAATACAAATATACTAGTTATAGTTTATTTTTAGCAAGATAAAAGATATCACTTATTTTAGAGATCATAGTCAATTTGTATTTGTATATCTCAAAGGCCATCTTTTTTTTTCCGGATTGTACTTCATCCCAAGTCTTGCCGTCTTGGCAATTTGTATTGTTTGTAAGGAAAATTTCAAGCTATCGCCACGGATATGTCATGTACAGGAAAGGACGAACCACATAATTACTTCATTTGCTGTGTGTGAGTAAAGTGAGGGTAAGGTATCTTCCAATAGTTTAGTGAAGAAGACAAATCAAATACTACAAAGAAAGATGAGCAGATAAGAGAGGATGGATTGGTACAATCATAGTGTGACATCTACACTATGTTCTACTCAATAAACAAATAATAAGCAGAATATATATATATATATATATATGAGTTTAAGTAATATGTAATCAAAAGTTGTACAATTAATATGTATTTAATAAATTTGAATCATTGAATGATGATTACATTGTTGAGAATAAATTTTAATTTAATATTAAATTTAATAGAGATTGAATTTTAATTATATAATCATGAGATAACGATTCTAATTTATACGAAAATTGGTTATATGGTACCTAACCATATATATGGACAAATGTGAGTCCATATTCAAGTGTATATATATATATATATATATATATATATATATAAACTACCTTATAATAATTAACTTTAGTTATATATACTGCATCTTACTTATTTGTGTGTATATATATCAAATAAAATGAAAGTGTCCCTTCTTAAAGAGGGACATGGTGTTCTTTATTTATTTTTTATTAGAAATCTCTATATTTTTATTTTAGAAAATTCTAATTTGATTCACGTTTTTTTATAAAAGAAAATAATAAAGTACATGGTTTCTCTCATTTAGAAGTGAGACATATAATGGCATAAAGTAGATAGTTGTCAATTCGACAAGTCTAAATCTAATTCATTTATACATCTTGAAAATTAGCCTAATCGTGTATTGTAAATAAGTGGACTACGTATGATGCGTTATTTAGTGCTATTTGACTGGCACAGTGTCGGCCAATGAGATATATAAATCGGACATGTGTTTGGAAGTTTGCATTGCCCCTATTTTGTTTTCTTTGTAGCCATGCAATGCAACATGCATGGATTGGGGAAAGGAGTGGAAGAAACTACAACTTTGTTCATCATGGTCGGCTGTCCTTTGCTTGCTATAGCAAATTGACATTCATCTTAGGACTATATAAGTTGTAGAGAAATACATTTTTCCCTAGAAAAATTAAAATATATTTTACTTTCCTCTCTCACAACAAATGCCAAGTTCAACATAGTAATCATTCTAAGAGTACATATCAGCTTTATTTGACAAAGTTATCTATTGATTGGAGAATAATGGTTCAATTAAATGATAGTAATTTGATTAAAAATTAGGGATTAGCTATCAATAGATAGTGGGATAACGATTCATTTATAAATTTAATATTTTTTATATTATATACGATGATAAAAATGGACATAAAATATAATTTACAATCATTCTTTTGTCACATCATATTCATAATAATTAATTTATAATATTTTATTATGGATAGTAATATTTTTTAAAATATTATTTAATATACAAAATTAATTATTTCAAATAAATACCTTATTTGAGTTGCAAGTAAAATTAAACATGTTATATATTAAAATAAAAAAAGAATATATAATGTTTAATAATTAAATTATTTTTTATTTTAAAAATAATGATGGTATAATAGGAATAAAATATGAACTTTTATATTATATAAGCTAGTGGTAGTAATTTATAATGTTTTGTGTTCAAACATCTAAAATCTACTTTAAAAAATATTTATCAAACAATTAAAGTAACATTTTGAAAAACACTATCTGTTACTCAATATTTTGCTTTTTGTACGCATCATCTACGGTCCTATTCAAAATCTAGAATATTTTTATCAAAGTTATATAAAAATCTTGGTTAATTGGAAATAATTTTGGGAAGTAATTTACTTAAACAAACACAATCGGTCATTAATAGTTTTTACAAATCAAGAAACTCAAGGGTAAAAATATGCACGAAATCGAATTCGAAGTCTAATTTTTTCGTGAGGTGAGTATTGTAGTACAACTTTGTCTTCACATAACTCAATAATTGAGAAACCATTTAGCATTCAAATTTAAAAATTTAAGAATGCATAACTTAGAAAAATATCAAAAAAGGTTAACTACCTTGTTTGGTACAAGAACAACTCATAAGAAATAGGACCTTGTTCTCATTTTTTTTTACCAAACGTTAGTTTTACAGACATGTGGATCCTACAGTAATAATTATAGAATAAGAAAAAAAATATAAAATAGTTTATTCTTACCCCACCTTGAAACAAATGCATAAAATATAAACAACATTGTTCTCATAAAAAAATAAAGTGATAACAAATGCATACTATTTTAGAACTCATTATTTTTTTATCAAACACGATCACAAGCAAATTAAAGTCGTCCGAATTACGATGGACTCATCAAAGATTGGCAAGTGCACAAGATTGACAAGGTGGCTAGCCAACTCAAATAGGAGTCTTCATTAGTGGATCCAATCATAGCATCCTAATGAACTTATCTCTAAATGGGTTAATCATGATTCTAATGGTTTGATTGAAAAGTATATTTTGGACATCGAGAGAGAGAGAGAGAGAGAGAGACAATCACATGAAAGATACAAAATTTATTTATAATTCTTTCATCTAGAAAACCACATCCTTAAGAAACATAATTTTATTTAGATTTCGATAATTATAAATAGACCCTTCTCTCCCTCGATAGATTAGGTGATCGAATCCATTCCAAATGGGATACAAATTGGTGATACATGAATATTTTCTGAGATTACGTGTACCCTCTATTTTATAATTCCTTAATTCTTGGACTCATATTTCATATGAAAATCTCAAACCTCAATGATAAACATAATTCTAATTCAAATATGACGACATGATCTTTAATCCAGATAGACAGACATAGTCATAATAAAATGAAAATAAAGTCCCAAGTAAATAGACTATAAATCAAACTTCAAATTTAAATTCAATAACATTTAGAGTCAAATTTAACATTTTCTATTGTGATATCAGTTTATTACAAATGCTTAATGAAGAAAGAGAATCATGTACAAAGGAGGTGTCTAATCTTCTTAAATCACAATATAAATATGAAGACATAATCTTAGCACAAATAGAAATTTCATAATTTGTGGTAGATATCCTAATTTCTTGAGTGCTACTATAGAGTAGTAATATAAGTGAAATGTTGATCATATGTAATGAAGTGACTATATAAACTTCCTACGAGTTACATTTATGAATTCAATTAATAATTATAATTCTTTTAAAATTTTATCATTGCTATAGTAGTTAAGAACATAGTCCAATAAAATCAATATAGCCATAATTTATACTCGAATTATTGGTCATTCAGCCAAAACTTGAGTTCTCATATATTCTCAAGAATTGAATGTTAAGATAACAAAGTTTTGATTTATTATTTGGATGAAAAATAATGTTAGAGAATTTAAAAAATTGATTGGACAAATAAATTCTTATAGGTGTTTTGATAAACAATGAGAACTTGAAAGATAATTTGTTTCTCTAAAAGATATCAAAATGATAAATTTATATTTGTTATTTTAAATGTTCACTTACTATAATAATTGTAATGTGAATGTGATTTTAAATAATAATTATTAAATTAATGCAATATTATTAAAATTTCCATTCAATAAAAAAACATCATAAAAGATGAGTTAATAAAAAATATAAAAGTTGTAAGAGGGAATAATTAGAGGAAATATTCATAAGAAGAAAAAATGAATTAAAAAAAGAATGTTGCAATCAATTAATAGCTAAATACATTAACAATTATGAACTAATTAGAGGAACGAGTGGACTTAAAATGAACACTAAAAATAATGTAAGATAATACAAAAGATATAACAATAAAAAAGAAAGTAGGTTAAAAATAGGAAATAAATACTACAAAAAAAATACAATTTAACATTAATTTACGAGTTTAATGTTTGTGCACCATACCTCTGTTAATCACCATTCAATTCATGATGGACGGTGACTTGATTAATTGGATAATTTTTTTATCCACCATTCATCGTGAAACGGACGGTGAATAATAGGAATACGATGCTCTTAAAAGGGGTAACACAATAATTTTTCCTTAATTTAAAACTCAAGTGAATGTAAAAAAAAATCAAAGTAACAGAATATTACATTAATTTGTAATATAAATAGTTTAAGAAGTAAGTACAAATAGTATTAAAAGTAATTTAAGATAATATAAAATATATGACTATAGAAAAAAAATAAAGTTAAGAAAAACAAAAGGAAGGAAGGCATAGGAAATAAATGAAAGTAGAAAAAATAGTTCCACCCATCAAACAGGAATCAGTTGTTTCTTGCTCAAAGAAAGCGAGTACTTTGGTGAATGAGTTTTGATTCAAGCTTTGACTGCTAAGAACCGCCATAATAAATAGAATCATAATGTAAATAAAAAATATAATCTTAATCCAAATAGAAAAAAAAGAATAAAAAAATACTATCTTAGTTATAAATAAAATTCCAAATGTAAACCCCAAACCTTCCTATTTTAACAAATTATATACCAGTTTCAAAATCTCAATGAATTTTATCCGACCTTATAATTTTATTTTCAAAACGTGAACTAAGTCATTTTAGATTTTAACATGAACTAAAATAAAAATATAAATGTTTTTGAGTTAGAATTAAAAAAAGGAATGAAATGGCAAATATCACTAATAGAACACCACAACTATTGTTACGAAAAGAGGGAGAGAGGGATCGCACGAAATACAAAAGAACACGAAGAGAAAAAACGGCGGCGGCTCTTTGTTATGGAATAATAATGATTATAAGGATAGGTCTCGGTCTAGACCCCTAGGGAGTTTATATAGGCACTCCCTTTGACAGATGATAGGAATTACATACGAACTGAGACTCTAAATAAATCCCCTGAAAATAGGACACCTATCTCGTAATAAGAAAATAAATCAAATCCGAATCACAAACAGAATACTCCTAAAAATTTTCGCTCAGGGGGCTCCGCCCCCAACCCCCGCAGGGAGAGATCCCCCCCTTGACCCCCCACAGGCTCGCTGACCGGACAGCGAGACCCCCGTAGGGAAATTCTGCTGAAGCGCCTGACTATATAGGGGGACCAACTGAGTTCAGATTCAAAGCATTATTAATAACTATATTGTAGGTCAAGTGTGCTAAAAAAAATCAAATTCTACTTTAGTTCTATTTAAATTAATCGAATTGAGTTGATGTAACCCCTCACAGCTCTATCGAGAGATTGGTGGAATTAAACAAACATTTCGTTAAATAAGATGTACTTTTTTTTAAAAAAATTCTTTCCCGTCTTCTGGACCTTTTTATCACTGAGCAAAATAAGTATAACAAAAATTCTCCTTTCTCAAAATAAATGGAGCTTTAATTCATTATTGATTTATCACACTGGTTCCCAGTTAAATTGATACTAACGTTTACAAAATTATTTTATTATTTTATATTTAAACTGTTCATCTATTATTTTCTTTTTTTATACAAAATTACTTGTCATTTTTATGACAACATTCCCTGTCGAACGCTTGTTAAAATAGTTGTTTAATATTGTTATCGATCATTCTACATCCATATCGAAGTCGTTTAATTTATTTTATGAACACTAATAACTACTTAGATATTTATCAGCACTTAAAGTTTGTCTCTTCCTGTAATTGTACTTAATTAATTTGATTATTATTCCCTAATCCACCTTCCCTCGGCATAGAATCCGGCGGTTACTCTTTCGTCAGGCCATCCGCACGGAGAGCACCGTGCGGTCTAAGGAACCGGCGAAGGGAGAGGGGAAAAAACGCGGGAAATATGAGGCACGACTTCCAAGGACCAACCGAATTATATGTGATTTCAAATTTGAAAGTTGAAACGATGAGATTTATTATATTATTAATAATTTCCCCTTTTTTTCTATTTCCGTTCAAATCCTTATATAAATGGGTCACCACCACCAGCTCCGAGCCCTCTTAACGGTTCCCGCTCTTTTCTTCTGCGTCGAACACTTCTGCGTCAAGTCTCCCTATCCATCTTGAATCCTCCGGCGATGGTGTGCATTGAATCCTACTTCTGCTCCTTTTTCTCAGTCCCTTACTTCGATCTGATGGCGTTCCTGTCGTCGTTGGTAGGTGGCGATGGCGCAAAAGGTGAAGGAAGCGGAGATCACCGAGCAGGACTCGATGCTATTGGTACGCTTTCGTGTTTCCTCTTCTGTTCTTTCTTTTGTCTCCAAGGAACGATTGTATATGGCACAATCTACCTCTAATTTACTCTCGGACGATTCCAATTTTGGTTGATTTGCGTTTGTATCTCCTTATTTTTGCGGAAATATAGATCGTATGGATCGTTCTATGCGTGGTACACGTTACGATAAACCTCGTGGCGCACTGATTTTTTGCGATTTGCTTTAAATCGCATCGGATCTTCTTTCCTCTCTAGATTTCTATCTGGTTTTGCACTTTTTTCTATTGATTTATCGTTTATTATGCTCGTCTCGTTGAATTTTAGACGTCTTTCTGATGGATTGTTGGAAGCAATAGTTTCCGGTGGTTGGTATTTCAGTAATTTATTGGCATCAGGTTCGTATTTCATATTTATGATGGTCCTTTGATGGGGATGCGTCAATTTTTTATCGATTTGCTTATTGCATCTCATCTTATTTTTTTCTTCAGGTTTCTATTCTCCATTCAAATCCATCTCTCGTGAGGTCCGTGAAGTAGATTTTTCAGTAGTTTAAATTACTTATAGCTCTCATGTCAGCTTTTCATTAGTTTGTGTCTTTCTAGTTCCTCCGTGCGTGGATTTGGGATCTTAAGGTTTTATAATATCAGACGGCTAAGCAGTTTGCTTGATTTATGAATTGAAGCGAAATCATATTGTTATGGAGCTCGTGCTATTCTCTGAGTTCTCTTGAGTTCATCTTTGTATTTGGATCTGGCTTCCTCTTTGCCTGTAGAAAGCCATATCTCATTTGCTCTTGAAGACTGAAGTGTTCGATTCTAACACTTTCATACCTGATTTAGTTACTTGTTGAGGATCATAATATCAGATTTTATACTTCAACGTTGATCTGTGTGGTTTGTCACTTGATTGAACCAAATATGAATTGGCTCGTGAAGCAGGTTTCCTTCTTGACTTCTATTTGTACTCGACTCTGGCTTCCTCTTTGTCTGGAGAAAATTCACATCTAATTAGCTCCTGGTGTTGGATTCTAATAGTTTCCTACTTGATTTAGGTAACAGTTGAGAATCATAACGTTATATATTTTTTCAACTTAGATCTGTGTGGTTTGCCACTTTATTGAAGTGAACGACGTGTGAGTAGGTTAGTTGGATTTTTGTGGGATTCTGGTCGATGCATTTTTGTGGGTCAATGTTGGTTGTGCTTTAGATTTAACTGCTCTCTCTGTTGATTATGCTCTTCTGTTTTGGGTTTCCTTTTATGTTCTGATGGCTCGTTTTTCGTTTGAGTTACACATTTATTGGTTTTGGGCAAAACAGACGAGGAACCTACTCCGGATCGCCGTCTTCAACATCAGCTACATCCGTGGTCTTTTCCCAGAGAATTATTTCAATGACAAGTCGGTTCCTGCCTTGGGTCTGTTATGTTCTCGGCATAACTTCAAATTTTGATACTGGAATCCTCTTATGGGTGAGGTCCTCCGGATTTATTTTTTGTTATGTGGAGAACAGAGATGAAGATTAAAAAATTGATGCCCATGGATGCGGAGTCCCGCAGGCTGATTGATTGGATGGAGAAAGGTATCATCCATTATAATATAGAAGTTCTCATCTATTTCTCCTAGTTGAATGTGAAACCTATCTTGTTTTATTTCTTGGTATTTTAAGTACTTCAATATGTTTTTCTTAATGTTTTGATCAGGTGTCTACGATGCCTTGCAAAAGAAGTATCTAAAGACTCTTCTGTTCTGTATATGCGAAGAAATAGATGGTCGGACTATTGAAGAATATGCTTGTAAGTACAATTTGTCTGTGTTGGTCGTGAATCTTGTAGTTCTTAGTGTTTTTATATTTTTTATTTTAATATTAAACACTCAATTAACCATGACTATTTTATTTCCCACGATAGCTTTCAATACCCTCATAATAGTTTTTTTCCTTCATATTCATGACTTGTTGCTATTTTTGTCCGAATGCTTAAGTTCCACATCGCTGCAGTTTCCTTCAGCTATCCCTGTTCTAAGAATGAAGAGGTATGCATGAACATTAGTCGCAATGGAAGCAAAAAGAACGGTGTGACAATAAAATCTAATACGCCTGATATCACCCCTGACCAAATGAGGTAGAATACTTTCATCGCTAACTTTGATGCCGCTCCAATAGAAAGTGTTTCATTGTCGTGTTGTCTCTTAATGGACAAGTAAGAGTATGCCTCAGGAGCTCTGCTTGCAAGATGGTTCGGACCCTGGTCTCATTAATGAGGACTCTAGACAAAATGCCAGAAGAGGTAGCTAGATAGAAATGCCCCCTTTTGATGCTTACTTGTTTCTGCAGTTTTGTCATTCTATTTCATGTTAATAACTCACATTTTCTCTTATGTCTCAGCGCATAATCTTAATGAAACTCTTTTACTATGAGGATGTGACGGTATGCCCATATTCCTTTATAGACTCCTCCAAATGAAATGTGCATAGCCAGAAATGGATGGAGTGTTTGTGTCCTCCTGCATACGTTTGAGCTAATGATGTTTGGATCAAAATTTATCAAGTTTCAAGAATTTTTCCTGTAGAATCCGTGATGCTTTTAAGGTTCCCTTGTAATTGTACCAAAAGATATATTGAAATTTATCATAAAGACATGCGTTATTTCTGTATTGTGGTCCATTTGCAATGTTCCTTATATGGACTATCGTTTCTACATTTTTAAATGCCGACTGAAAGCTTCACATTTCTGGGCATCATGCTATTAAAAATGGCTAAAACATCTCTGATTGATGTTGCAGCCAGATGACTATGAACCACCCTTTTTCAGAAGTTGTTCAGAAAATGAGGCGATAAATACCTGGTTAAAAAATCCACTGAAAATGGAAGTGGGGAATGTGAATAGCAAGCATGTTTTCTTAGCTCTTAAGGTATGGTAGGATGAGTTTGAGCTTTTAGGAACATATTTTAAACTTGTGCATGATATGCATTCAACTTTGTCAGGTTAAAAGTATCCTTGATCCTTGTGAAGATGAAAATGATGATCTTCCTGAAGATGAAGAGGTCAGCTTAGGTGATGATTCTTTACAGGGAGATGACTCTTCTTCTGACGATGAGGTAGAAATTTTATTTGCATATTCAGCTGAATGAAGTATGTCTGTTTCTTCTAGTTTCTCGCAGTCATGATCTTTGATGAGCATGTTGGTTAATGCTAAAGTTTGTAGATAGACATCGTTTGGTTCTATGAAGTAGCACAAGAACTGGTGAATTAAATAGATTCTTACCTATTGTGCATTATCATGGTTAGTTATTCACAAAATTCGTTGAACAATAGGTCCACGCTTCCCTTGCAGACAAGTTCATTGTAGCTCCAATAGGTGATCCTCTTAAAAACTCTGGGTTGCGTAATATGTTTCTCTTGAGCTCACTCTTTGCTTAACAGGCAAAAAGAATCTGATTGAAGATAATGGGACCATCTCTGAGGGTCAGTATGTCTTGTGCTTTCTATCAGATGTGAAAGCTATTTATTCATTTTTAATTCAACGATGTCTGAGGATTTAACTTTTTTTGCAGATGAAACCCAAGATGCCGCCTGTGAAGATGAGACAACTTCACAAATCAGGCAATGGCTTAATTCTAGCCACATCACTACTATTGACTTTGCGGACATTCTTGTGAATTTCCCAGGCATATCAATGGTACAAATGCATGTTCTCATGTATGATAATTAATTATATAGTTTTAATTATAATAGGAGTTTTATCCTAATGCTATTATGTTGCTTTTAACCAGGCAACATATTATTAGCCAGTTAGCTTTCAAAATTGCATGTGAAAGCTGAAAGGGCACTTTTTTGTCTTTCAATTGCATTAACTTGTGATGCGTTCAGTAGGATTCTTTTCTTGAGAAGTGCATCTAGAATAATTGAGTAACATAACATAGGATCACAGCAACTGCATCCAGTCATTCTGATAACTTGCACTTTGCAGGAGCTTGCTGGAGGTAAATTGAAGAAACCATTCAAGCTATCAATTTAATGACAAAGGATATGTCTGAATTATTTTTCTTTTCTTTTCTTGTTGTTCATTCATGGGACATCTAAGATATTGTCGAGAGGCTGCTAACAGAAGGTGTGATCTCAAGAGCTGGGAAAGATAAATACACTGTAAACAAGGTTGTATAGAGAGGCAGAGAGCATTATGTTTTCTCTCCTTATTCTTGTTGTTTTGTGCTAAAAAAATCTTTGTCATCAGGAAATATGTTCTGAAGCATGTTTTGTGAAGCGAGAGGTTGAGATGCAAGAGACTGTACGTGCCGAAAAGGCACCCAAAAACACTGATGAGGACTATATGTATATGAAGGTATCCTTCAATATTCACATATTTTGTTTGTATCTTTGAACTACAAGGCATTGATTCTTTTTGGATCCTGGTTTTTGAATATATCGCCCATTACCATGAAATTTCCCATGGGTAACTTGCAGGCGCTGTACCATGCTCTTCCCATGGATTATGTGACGATAGGAAAGCTTCAAAACAAGTTTGAAGGTGAAGTCAACCAAAACACTGTGCGGAAGTTGATAGAAAAGATGGCTAAAGATGGATATGTGGAAAGCACGGCCAACAGAAGACTGGGTAATTTGTTTAACCCAATCTCAATAATCCCCTGAACTAGTTAAATCAATAGTTTCTCTCTATAAAAGATTACATTAAGGCATGTATGCAAAATCTGAAAGAAAATTTACTAGTTACTGTTAGTGATTAATATTTGACGAAAAGATGATGTTATGAAGTCTTAACTGAGCTTAATATGAAGATGTTGCGTCTAAACGTTCTCAAGGTTTTGCCATGCAAATCAATTATATATTGCAATTGAAGGTTGGCGTGAAAATGTTTGACATTTACGTTGCTTACTTGGGAATATGAATTTTTACGTTCTGAGCGTTTACATTCAATAATAAATCCAACAACTTATATTAATCGCAGGCAAGCGTGTCATTCACTCAGAATCCAGCAACAGAAAACTTATTGAAATGAAGGAGATTTTGGAGCAGAAGTCTATTGTAAAGTGTCGATATCTCGAACTTTCAGCACCACAGAAGATTTATTTTCCCTAGTGACCTTAAATCAATTGTAAAGTACAGTAATCATTGAATTCACATTGATTTGTCACGATTCTTGGAACACAGGTGACAGCCAAATACCAGCATTTTGATTTCAATGGCGCAGATCTCCCTCCAAATGGTTATATACAATTCTTTACTAACTTCATTTGCAAACATATACTAAGAGGATAATTGAACTAGATTTTGTTGACAAATCACAGTCGTGATTAAATCAATTGAATATTTCTGTGTAGACCTAAACATGAGAGATGTGTCGACGTTCGGAGGAGTCCATTCCATCGGTTCTGATCTCACACGCACGCAGGGAAGGTCCGAGCCATACCAGGATGGGGAAGAAGTTCGTCTACAATGTCAGGAACGTGGTAACACTCCCGTGAGCAAGCACGCGGTCAGTCATCTTGTTTCTCTTCACTATTTGATGACATAATGCTGCATCCAATCTTGTCGAATTAAACAACTTCTTTTCTGAAAATTTTAAAACTTATCCGGATGAAACTACGTTGTATATTTTGTATTGTCAATAAATTTTTCAGCCAATTGCATCGATAGAGAGTGGAGTGTTGGGGGAGAGAATAAATCGCAGGGCCTCATGCGGCTGCGAGGAGTGTCATTCCACCCAAGAGAAGAGGTCAAGGAAGGCCAGCACGGTAGTTTTGTTTCTCTTTTTTTTTCAGTCGAGTTTTTACTCTATGTTCTTTACATCGAACATGTGGAATGTGGAATAAGGCTTTGTTGTTGTTCTTTACATCGAACAAGCTCGTCTACACTAAGCATAACAATAACCCGAGTGCAAGTTTATTTTATGTTTAGTAATACGATCTATTCAATTACCGTTCAAAATTTCTTTGTTTTGTCCTCGCAGGTGAAGGAGCCCATTGTGCAGTATGTGAAACGACAAAAATCTGTGAAATAGTTTGGAACAAAACGACGATTGTTGGCAGCAAAAGAGTGCTTGGGGGAAATATAACTCAATCTCTGGCGTGTCAATTCTTACAGGAAACAAATCTGTTGTTCTATAATTGCTATAATAGTACAGACAAATAGACGGCTAAGACGATTAATTTTACAGGACGTATTACCGATTGCATTTTCCTACTAAAGTGTAATCTGAAACTCAAACGTCTGCTTATGCTCCAAGTTTGATAGACAAATCGTTCTTGCGCTCTGTTTCCAAATAAATGTATAATCTTTCTTTTTCCGGCATCTATATTTTGGCCGCTGGTAAACAATTGTTGATGCTCCCGTGTTAATTGTTAGCCAACAAGATCAAATGGCATGCTGGCGCCTGCTTATATTTCGAATATGAAAGTTCAAAGTTCTACGAATTACTGAAACACAATTTTCCAATTTTAGGATCGTAACTATTGAAAGATTAAATATCTTAAATATTCTAACTCAATAATCCATTAAGTAAAATTATTCACATAAAAAATGCGTCCTTCTTTTATAACTTGATTCATAAACACATTTGTATAACATGATTCATAAATAAAAATTATGAGAATTATTGTCGACTTTTTTATGGCGTCAATAAAATAGTGAAATGAATGACATTTCTATTTTTTCCCTTAAAAATATTACCTTAACAGAAAAGTGATCTTAAGATTTTTAACTGATTTAAATCTTATATGATTAATCTAACAATATAAATAATAATGCAAATTATGTGTATCTCTATTGTCACTTTAAAAGCATTAATGTCACTCCTTTTTACCAGTGCTAAATATTATTTTTACCCATAATAAAATAAAATGGGAATAGTGTTTTCTTAAAGTGACAGTAGGGGCAACAATAAATTATATTCATGATAATAATGACTAATTCATATAAAAAATTAATATTTTTCATTTTAATTTTTACTATATCTTAACTTATAAATTAATAAAATTATGACTTATTGAAGTATAATTCAAGATCTAAGTGCGAAAAATTATTTAAAAATATTTTAGCTTTTGAAATATATATTCTTATAAGTAGGTAGGTTAATTAATTAATTCTTGGAGCCAAATGCTTAGATAGGTAAGGATGCTCGTTCAACTAATTAATTCTTCAAGCCAAACGCTTAAATTATGGTTGAGATATTGATTTTTATCTAATCGCTGATATTGATATTTGACAATAGAAATTCCGAGATTCTTTGATTAGAGAATTTTTTTTAGTATAAATTCTTTTCACTAAATTATTTATTTTATAGCTTAAGAGGAATCACCCTATAAGTATTCTAAACTTAAAGCTCTAATTTTGTAGCCATATTTTATTTTCATTTGATAGATAAAAATATCTTACACTCATATTATGTATTCTTTTCCCTTTAGGTTCAAAGGCTTAGTACAAAAATATGATAAATTGAAACTTAAGATGTACATAATTTTCATCTATAAAGATAAAATTAAACTTTTTAAAATTTACTAATTGAGAAGTATGAGATGGTGACAATGTATGCGTTCATGTGGATTCTCGAACCAACAAACACAAGCAGAAGAACATAATAATAATAATAATAATAATAATAATAATAATAATAATAATAATAATAATAATAATATGAAATGCTATATTATTATTTCAGAGCCACGTCAAATGCGCATAAGAAAAATGCCAACCATCGGAACAAGGAGGCAACGGTCCGCTATCCACTGCTCTCAAGTGAGGGGGCATCAGCCGCTCGTTCCAAAAGGAACGGACGGGATCCACGCACCAATGGCATGTGCTTGATCGGCATAGTTGAAATAATCATCAACGTCGGTGGCATTCATTTCTCCACCGCGCATAAGTACAGTCCCGGTGGAGGGGAGTGCGCGTGCTACGGCGGGCTGCGGACCCCGAGCGGATATCACGAGGCACGGGACGAGAACCCGGCTCTGCTCTAAATCTCTCGAGTCGCAAACCCGGAGGGACGGACGTGGCGCGATGCTCAGCGGCTGCCCACCGACGATCCGGCACCGCGGGGCTTCTCCGTTCGCCCATGCGTCTGTTGCCCAATCCCTCGGACGGAGCGGCGGCGAGCGGGACGCCGTTTCTGGACGCCGGGGACCGCCGGCTGCGGTGAAGTGCTCCTCGAATGGGGCGACGGCTGCTGCTGTAGCCACCGCTGGAAATGCGGCGGCAGCGGCGTCGGCGGTGGTGGGCGGAGGAGGTGAGAAGAGGTTGGCGGAGAAACTGAGGATGGGGAGCCTGGTGGAGGACGGGCTCTCGTACAAGGAGAGCTTCATCGTGCGCTGCTACGAAGTCGGCATCAACAAGACGGCCACCGTCGAGACCATCGCTAATCTCCTCCAGGTCTCTTTTTTTTTTCCTCTAGAAAGATCCCAACTTTACAGTGATTTCTTGGTGATTGGTAAATGTTTCTGCGCTCAAAATTGGATCTTTCCTGTGTTTGGATTTGGTTAATCTCTGCCCTTCTGGTATTTAGCATTCTGAATCCACTGGATTCGGATTTTTGCGCGATTTCAGTTAGAGTTGCTCTACTTTCTTTGTATTTACATTTTACTCGTCCGAAGATCCAATTTTTCCTGCCCCTGGGGCTTCGGGAAATTAAGTTGACTTTAGATTTTGATTCTTCCCTTTTTTTTATTTCAGATGTAAGATTTGTTTATTGAAATCTTGTATAAAATATTATGTGCATCTAATGATTATTATTTACCTTTTTTTCTTTAGAAAACTCATATACAGTTGTGACTTTGACTTATCTTTCATCTTCCTTGCTCTGAAATATTTCCTTACGTATACATACTTTCGTTAAATGTATCCTTCGAAACTTACAATGTTCTCAGAGTTATCTGGAGGAAGTAGAAATGCTTTTATTTAATGGTATCAAATAGGTTTTTTTGTGTTAGAACCAAATCTTTATCAAACACTACACAAGCTATGTTCTTTGGGTGCATTGTTATTCTGTAATATAGTATGCCAAATTTCAGATTTCAGCCTAACCATATATCTTAACTGGTTTCAACACTTGCATCCTTATTTCCAGTATCTACTTCATGGTCTGTTTCAAAAAAAAAAAATCTACTTCATGGTCTTTATTTCTTTAGTCTTGCTACATTTTGTGAGATCAAATTCGTCAGATTTACTGAGAGCTGTTTACTTCTCAACTATGACAGAAAAAAATGAAACCTAAGTAGGCATTAAATTATAGGTCTTCCATGGTATTTCTGCAATATCTCACTATCACAATACAGGAAGTTGGTGGCAACCATGCACAGAGTGTTGGCTTCTCTACTGATGGTTTTGCCACAACACCAACAATGAGGAAGCTCCGACTTATATGGGTTACTTCCCGCATGCACATTGAGATATACAAGTATCCGGCATGGTGAGTTGCTTTGATCATATCCTTCTGGATGCACTGCTGTACTCGCGGATTAATCTGAAACTTTCATTCAGGAGTGATGTTGTTGAGATTGAAACATGGTGCCAAGGAGAGGGGAAAATTGGCACCAGACGTGATTGGTTATTGAAAGACTTAGCTACTGGTGAACTGATTGGTAGAGCTACTAGGTAGGATCCAAAATGTATTTCTTCTTCCATATTATTGTTAATTAGTAACAATGTTGTCAACAATGCTTGTAAAGATGGGGTTCCCCCTGTTCTTTCATTAAAAGTAAAGAGTATAAGCAAAAGAAAAAAAAAAGAAAGGAAAAGTGAGGTCATGGTTACATATTCAAAACCACTTTCTTCAAGATTGTGCTGTATTAATTTTTTTTGGTTGATTAGGCACCTAAATGGGATTATGTTGGATTTAATACCTGGTTTCTGAGAGCATTATTTATTTTGATATTGCTTGGAATTATATAACACGCCCTTCAAAGGAAATTTAGATATGTGATGGAGTTGATATTTATTAATTATTATCTGATAACTGTATTTATATCGATATTACTTGTAATTATCTGATAGATCTAAAAAATTTGGATTCATGTTTATATTCTCCCTATTACGGAGTTATGTTACAGCGGTCTTTTGTTTGGTGTAATTTTTCTTTCCACCAGGTTATTATTATGATCATTAGCTATACTTCCTTTGATTATATTTTTCCTTTGTGATAGCAAATGGGTAATGATGAACCAAGACACCAGGAAACTTCAACGTGTAAGTAATGAAGTAAAGGAAGAATATCTCGTTTTCTGCCCAAGGACACTTAGGTAAGGCAGTACCATGGTGTATGTTCTATATTTATTCCCTGCTTATCAACTGAAAATAAGTTTTTAGACAAAAATATTCTGGGGAAATAATTTGTTTTTCTGTGTTTGATTTTCTATCAAAAATAAAAAATAGTACCTTTTATGGCTAGCATGAGAGATGTTAGTGTGCAAAAAAATTTCCTCAAAAAATGAAAAAAAATTTACTGGGCCTTAATTTCACTTGTAGAGACAATGATACAAGTCGTAGGTGTGATTTGGTTTGTTCATTATGAGGCCAATGTCTCCTTTTGCAATTGGGATAGACCAGAGAAACTCAGTTTTCTGAAAATGGTTTACATTCTTTACTGAAAAAATTGCTGACCGAGTAATTTTTAATCCTAATAAAAAAATGGGGCAGAATGTCTTCTTGAATCAATTTCCTCCAGCAAATACAGCTTGTTTCCTTTGGAATGCCCTTAGATCAATCAGTAAATGACCAAGTGAAACAAATGGAAATCAGACTATTGGGACTAGATGAACCAAATTTTTATTGTAGCCACTTCTATCCCTCTTTGCTGCATGACTGTAACATGGAATAATATGTGTCACATCCCCTCAAAAAATAATGTGTCACAAGTAATGGCTGCATTGTGATGAAAATATTATACTTATTCCAGAAATGACGAGCAAGTATTTCTGAAAATAATAGGTAGATGTGTAGTTTTCATCTGGAGATGTAAATAGATAATAACTTACAAGGATAAGGTTTTCAAAAGACAGAACATAAAGGGTATGCAATATATTACTGCAGATTATCGTTTCCAGAGGAGGACAATGATAGCCTGAAGAAAATTGCAAAACTTGAAGATCCTGCCCAATATTCACGTCTAGGACTTGTGGTGAGTGATTGGGTTGCTATTGTAATATGTAAAGACCAGCTTTCTTTGTTTCAACCTTCTCTCTCTAATGCATTGAAACTACAGCCCAGGAGAGGTGATCTGGACATGAATCAGCATGTAAACAATGTCACCTATATTGGATGGGTCCTTGAAGTATGTAATTGATTTAATTGAATTCCCTCATCTAACGCTTGTTTTATTGAGGTTTCCATTCTTTCCTTCAGACGTATTCTCTACTTTGGATTAAATGTTTTCTGTATTGACAGTTCTGTGTTTGTTTTTTTTTTTTTTTTGACGAACTGTATTGACAGTCTTTCTCTTTGAAACAGAGCGTGCCTCAAGAAATAATTGACAATTATGAGCTGCAGACAATCACATTAGACTACAGGAGAGAATGCCAGCATAACGATGTTGTTGACTCTCTTACCAGTGTGGAAATTACTGATGATGACAGCACAAATGGCTCTGCAGCTAATAAGGAACATGATCCTGAACTCCGGTGTTTTCTGCATTTCTTGAGGTTGTCGGGCACTGGCCTAGAAATAAACCGTGGCCGGACAGTGTGGAGAAAGCTGGTTCGCTAAAGCTTTTGAAGTATGTTTCTCTCATTTTCGATCATCCATGGTGTTGCCAATTTCTCTTCTTCTTTGGAGGGTACCTAGCTTTCCCTTTGATTGCACAATGACGGGTTCAGGCCTCTTCCGCATTCAACTGAATTCCAGTTTCCTCTTTGTCATGCCTGTTCATCAAGTGTTCTCGTGATTGAAATGTTGAAATCTATAGCATGTTGGCTCCATGAGCTTAGCCTGAGTTGAAATGGTTCTGTAGATGTTATGAGTTCAGGGCTGTATTGATATCAAGAAATCAGCAATTCATTTATGTACGACACTATCGTCACTGTCGATGGACTTTCAGATTGTATCAGCAATTAACATATTAAACCTATTTATTCATCTTTAAGAAATTATATGCCCCTTGCAAATTATTGTCCTCTTCTCTAATTTCTTTTGAAGTTGCCATATACGCATGGTTTAAAGAATCTGATTGAATTTTTGTGCATATTGTAACTTTCGCTATGAGCAAGATAGCCTGGAAATTTAAGTGCCAACCTGTAATACACAAAGTATTGTGCAGGAAATCTTCTTCATGTCAGATGTAACCTAACTGCAAATAAGGTTGTTTGAAGTAGTGTTTAGGTTAGGGGTTCAAATGTTATTTTTATTTTTTTGTAAATGATAGAAACAAGTAACATTTAGCGTTTCATATTAGATAGTAATTTATATATTTTTTTTATTTTATCCTTATTCAAATATATTATTTCTTTATCAACTTATCTTATTATTTTCTCATTTTTATTTTATAATCATTTAACTCTATTTATTTTTATATTCATGCTTAATTATAAAGTATTTTCGCCTATATTTTATAGTCGGTCCCAAGCCCGGATAAAGGAGGAGAGTTGTGTTAGGCCCCGACAGTCAGCATAAAATCCTGTCGAATCTTATGAACATGGATCAACGAATATAATTATACCGAAAGATTTGGTTACTAATAGAGCGGAATGACGTCGTATGATCCATGTAGTCGACCCCACCTAATGGGATAAGGCTTTGTTGTTGTTGTTGTTAATTACAAAGTATTTATATGTTAACAATGATTAAAAACTAATTAATTAGTTAATATTGCTATATCATGTCTGCATTTATTGTCAATATAAATTTCTATATATTTTAACAAAAAAATTTTAATTGTGAGATTTTATTTTATTTAATTGAGATATAAATAATTTATTTATTGCATTATAATAGAATTTGTATGGTGTTTGAATTAAATAATTTTTCATATGTTTAATTATGTCATTTTATATTTATCACCTAATTCTATCGTTAAATTTATTAAATAATTATTCGTTACAATCTCTAACCACCAATTATCATTCGTTATCCGCTGATTAAATCATCATCCGCTATCAAATCGTTAATAATGCCAGAGCCTAGACAAGTCACACAAATTGCAGGTTGCACAGAGGTTGCAAGAACTGGTTTCAGAGGTAAAGTAACTGATCAAGTGTCCAAAATAGAAGGAACGGAATGGTCCACGAATTTCATTTGCAGCATCAAGATGACTCGATTGGTCATTCAAAGACGACGTCCTTCTCCTCCTGCTTGCTGCAGTGCCATGAGCAGGCTCTCTCCTACTCTTTACCTCTGGAACAAGCTCTTTGAGCATGCATTGGTTAATTGATTAACTTACCAACTGAAGAAGGTGAGGAATTCAATCTCCTGTTGGGAGATGCTGGTCATACAACATAAAGTTGGAGATCATTTAAAACCCCTAAATGATGCACACTCGAGATCTGCAGAGCCATGGATGAACTTTGTGAAATATTTAATCTCTTTAGTCATTTTGTTTCTCCTTTGTGGCTGTTTTTGACATTATTAACGATTTGATAAGTGAATGACGGCTCAACTAGTGGATATCAAATTAAGTAGCGAATGATGATTAGCGGTTAGAAGTTGTAATAAATAAATATTTGATAAACTTAATGATAGAATTAACTGATGAATATAAAATAATATAATTAGTCATATGATAAATTATTGTATATTTCTATTTTAATTAAATAAAATAAAATTTCACAAGTAATTTTTTTGTTAAAATATATAGAAATTTATATTGACAATAAAATTTATATAGCACACCCATGATATAAAATTATTAATTGTGAAATGATTTTTTATTCATTGTTAACATATAAATAATTTGTAATTAATTAAGCATGGACATAAAAATAAATATACTTAAATGATTATAAATAAAAGTGAGAAAATAATAAGATAAGTTAGAAAGAAATAACATATTTGAACTAGGAAAAATTTATAAAATGCTAACTTCTAATCGCTAAACGTTAGTAGACGTAATTTTTTAATATTTTTGTATGAAACGTTAAACATTATTTATTTTTATCATTTATTAAAAAATTAATGTTTGAACATCTTGTTTGATCTTATTTCCTTTCGAGAATTCTTAAGGCCTTGAAATTGTATAATATAATTTCTAACTTGTCATCGTAAGGGGAAAAAAAACGGTTGATGCTTTGTGCGAAGTAAAATCTAGGTTGCTAAATGAGAGCCTTCACCGCTTGTTCCACTTTAACGTTTTTCTAATTTTATCTTCTAACTTTAAACTATCTTTTATCTATCAATTTATTTCACCAAATACTTATTTCATCTGTGGTAGGCCATTCTCCAATTGCGTTGTCGATGAGCATCCACATAACTTATTTCTTTCTCCTCCACAGAACAACTAACGACGTGGCATCATTGTAAATAAAAAATACTAAAATGAATAATATAATAATTAAAAATAAAAAAGTACCACCCCCTCCGGCACCCCTCCGGCAACCTCGTCGGCCAGGGAGGGGTTGGCACTCCTTTTTAAAGTATTATATTATTTTAACATTATATTTTTTTAATATCTTGTCACATTGAACACGTGCACATGTGGAGAAAAGAGAAATATGACGCGTGGATGTCAAATGGATCGCGCAATCGATAAACATAGATCGTGCAATCGATAAACCTTTATACTTGGTGAAAAGGATAAATGGTGAAAGTTAACAGTTGAATGATAGTCTAATTATAGGGTAAATTACACCAAATGTCCTTTAACTTTTACGTTTGTTCAACGATGTCCTCCAACTTTACTTTGTAACAACGATAACCTCCATCTTCAAACTTATTGTACGGAATGCCCTCCCAATCGGGAATACTCAGTCGGTCTACTGATATGGTGATGCACTCTCTCCGTCACGTAGGAGAGTCATTCGACATGGCACCGCCACGTCAGCAAAGTAATAAAAAAATACTTTCCCTCTCTCGGACGTCCTCGCCGGAGAGAGAAGAGAGGGGCGAGCTGGGACCTCCGTCGAAGGTCGCAAAGCCCTTGGCGAGGTCAGCCCCCCTCTGCGACCTCAGAGTGGGGGTGAGGCCCCCACCCCCCCCCTTTGCCCGCGTCGGCGAACAGCAAAAGGGGGGGAAGTATTTTTTTAATATTTTTTTATTACTTTGTTATGTGGCAGTGTCACGCCGAATAACTTTCCTGCGTGACGGAGAGAGTACATCGCCACGTCAGCAGACCAACCGGAAAACTAAATATTCCCGATCAGGAGAGCATTCCGTGTAATAAGTTTGAAGATAAAGTGCATCGCTATTATAAAGTGAAGTCGAAGAGCATCGCTGAGCAAACGTAAAAGTTGGAGAGCATGTAGTGTAATTTATCCTCTAATTATAAGGTGAAGTTTAATAATAGAATTATAAAAGCGGATAAAGTTGGAGGGCATTTAGTCGAATTCGATGCAGTGTACCCCTTTCTTTTTTTTCATCTTCACTGATCAATGAAGGAAATCATCGGCTATCTATTTTTCGAGGATAACTAGTTTTCATTTATTTAGTCCAATTCAGAAATTGTTATAGTCGTTTGAATTAATTTTTTTTCTCTATTTGCTCGCAAAAAAAATCTAATGTATGTTTTGGTTTTTAAATATTGAGTTTAAATTATAACAACCACAATTTTTTTTCTTCAAAAGAGTAAATAGTGGAGTGAAGCGAAAAGGGAATTTAGGCACGAAGAGAAAAAAATATCAACCATTCTACGCCTGAAAACACAAGTGATTAAGATTGAAGGTTATCCATTTCTTTTAAATAGTGTTTTCTTTGATGTAACAATATGTTTAGAACATCACAAGCATGTACAAGGATATGCTCCAACCATCACAGATGCCAAACAAACAAAAAATAAAAATAAAAAAACAACATATAACCAGTTACAAGATTCCTTGGATAAGATACGCATAAGATGATAATTCTATTGCAACTTAGGCTCTCTTTGGATAAACTTTAATTAAGGGAAAGAGAGGAAAGAGAATAGGAAGGAGGGTGAAGAGAAAGGAAGTAGGTTTGGGAGGGGAGAAGAAAGTGAAAGAAGGGAAAAGTAACTTAAAGAAGAAGGGGAAAAAATAATAAATAAGTAAATGAATAATTATACTCTTTACTATATTTTTTTCGAATATTACTTAAGGTAATTTTTTTCTAATGTTACTTAAGTGGGCAAATAAGTAATTTTGTATTACTTATTTCTTTCCCCCCGCTCTCTCCGATTTCGAGTTGAAAAATTGGAGGGGAATTACCCCTCCATATTCTTCCATTGACCCTCAACCGAGCCATCCAAACAAGGTGAAAAAAAAAAAATTACCCTTCCTTTCCCTGGCTTTTAATCCCCTCTCCCTTCAATCCAAACAGGGGCTTAAGTATCAAATTGCTTAGAACACAAAAACAAGCATCTACACAAGGAAAACTCAAACATAATTTTTTGTAATTTAATATTAAAAATATCATTGTTCTGATAACTACAACAAAAAAAAAACCTGTCAAGATATTGAACCGAGACGATTATCAAATTCACGTTTCTTTTGAATTATGCAAAATATTTGCCACAGAATTTTCAAAAGGACAACATTTTTGACAATTGATGAACCAATCTCCACATGCTGCGACCTCAATCAGTGTTTGGAAGGTACACTCGGTGGAAACTGTTCATGCTAAGCTTCTTCCGACAATTGGGGCATTTCTTGTGAGCTTGAACAGCTGCCTTTATACAGTCATGGCAGAATATATGACCACAATTAGTTGAAGATGCCTTAACTAAGGCGTTCATGCAGATAGGGCAGGTGAAGCTGGGTGGCGGCGGCGGCTTTGGCACTTCTTTAGAAGGCTCCGGGGTAGGGGCCTTCGTACTCTTCCTCTGTCAATTCACAACTGAAAGTCAGAACTCCCAAACAAGTAACATAGTCATCACTAACTTGGAATTCCAAAACAACTAGATTTGTAATTAGATAACTTGCAGGGTCAGTACTACTGTAATTGGAACTAGCAACTGGTTGAGATACCGAAACAGTCAAATTAATCTAACAGTCAATTTATCGTGAAAGTATCAATGAGCATAACTAATTTGATGATGAGAAGAAAGATCTATTATTTAGACAACCACAATCGGAACTAATGCACACCGTCACTTTAAAAATCATACATAAATGTGGCAAATATCATTTAGGTAATTGGTGTTATGGGTTTTTGCTTCCAAAAAGGTCAACTAGCATGTCATGAACTTTGATAATAATAACCGCGATATTTTTTTCACACTGGATCTACAAGCTGGGGTAAAACATAACTTTCTTAAAAAATAAAAAGAAAATTGGACTTCCAATTTTACAATGTAGGTCTTTTCCTATATGATACCCCTTATTGTTAGCCTAAATTATCAATTTTCATGTCTCAAATTTAAACAACTCTTTATTTAACAGTAGAGCAAACCCAACTGAATATACGAAACAAGAACAAGAAATAGAGTATCATATATCTCAATGCCGTGCCTCTTTCTAGAAATGAGGTGACGTGCACAATTAAGAATTTCATTAATTGTTTAACTACACAGTCTTTATTGCAAGTGTTCAGAGAAAATGTTGAAAGAGCAAAAAATAGAACATCATTTACCTTAACATCAATGTCCTCTTCTAGATCGAGGTACTGTTCACAATTAACAATTGGGATATTTGAGCTCCGTTGCCGTTTATTGTCACTGTTTCGAGATAATGCTGTGTCCTCCCGAGCAACGTCTGCAATTTAGAACCATTAAGGTACAAGGCAGGACAAATAACAAAAACTGATAAACTGTGAGATGACATAGAAAGATCAAATTTCTTCCTGGAGTAGAAAATGGAAACTAAAAATTTGAACATTTATAACAACATATGGATTTGCTAAGTCCAGTGAAACCAGTCCAAGTATCAACTCGAAGGAACCCATGAGTTCATAGTAGAAAACATATCATTTCGGTAAACACTAAATTAGACAATCAAAATCGCAGTCCTTTGAAAGAAACACTGGTCATAAGCTTACTAGTAAAGTGAATCTTTTGAAGAGTAACTTAGTAGACATCATGATTCAATGGCTGAGTTGCATTGTTTAGTCAGAGGATGGGTTATTGCAGCTCTCAATACCAAAACAAGAAAGAAAACTACTTCACTAATAATAACTCCTAAACATGAAATAAAATATTTGATTATGATTTCAGAAAAAAGTAAAAACAAATTCATTTTTTTAACGGGAAAAGATGGCTCCACACTGCTGGGGAAGATATAACCTTCAATCTGAATTCAGAAAAATACCAGCTATCATAAAAGAACTGAGACTTTTTTTTTTGAGAGAGAAAAGAGGATGGTTACTAGAATAAATGGGAAAGGGAAAAGTACAGGTATTTACCTATAAATAAATAGCTTCGAAGGGAAAAATATCAAATGTCATCTAGAATATCAAATATCTTTCTATAAAATATCAAGTAGGTGGAAAATACCTTCTATCAGCATAGGCTTCTGATTGATGTGTATTTACTAAGGTGCTCCCTCAAAAACAGGAAACATTCTTAACAATCATAATCTAAGTAAGGTGCAAAATATCATGTTTGGATACAGTTTATATATGCAGCATGTTTGAAACCAACTTTTGGCTTTTAATTATGATAGAATAATTCGTATACATGAAGATCTAATGTGTGGGTCATTGTACTTGAACTTCGCATATGCAAAGAACCTCCAACTATTTTACACCGTAATTTTGGGCATCTGGAGTCATTGATCAAATTTATTGTGGTCAAGGATAAATTTCAGCCAAAAAATAACCTTCAAATAAAAAACTATACAAGGAAGAGTTTCACAGAGCACACCCCCCCCCCCCCCCCAATCCAAATGCAATCAATAAATTGTACCAGAACAAAGCACACTGACATGGAACAAACGTGTCATGCCAGAGCACCACCAACATCCCCAAGTTCATGCCATTTCATACCTTTCTTTGCTTTTTTTCTGAAGGGATAAAAGGATGACCACACCATTCTTTCTCTTACCCTTCCCACTTATCACTGATGGATTCACGATCGGATCTGAGGTAATCCCTTTTTCGGGACGTGTAGGCAAACCCAATTTTCTTTAGAAGATCATTTTCTCCAAGGCATATGACTCCTTAGATTGGTCTTTCTTATTGAGCTCACTTAATCAATGTGGCTTTCCTTCTCTATGGATTTCATGGATGAATCAGTGTTTATGCACCATTTCTTTCTCAGTGATTTTTTTTTTTTTGAGGAGACTGATGATTAATGGTGGTCTAATAAGAGGATGGGTAAAACCCAAAGAGGCATTTGCCATTGTCCATGAGCCCCAATACCTTTTTATGGAGGAGAAAAAAGATAGATTACCTAAATTGTTGTTGTCACCCATGTGTGTGTGTATATATATATATATATATATATATCATAGAATTCAAGCTGGTTGGTGTAAGTGGAGGAAAGCCACTGGAGTTCTTTGTGATAGAAAGGTACCCAATAAAGTTAAAGGAAAATTCTATCGTACTGCTATAAGGCCAGCAGTGTTATATGGTAGTGAATGTTGGGCTATGAAGGGACAACATGAACGTAAAGTGGGGGTAGCCGAAATGAGGATGTTGAGATGGATGTGTGGTCATACAAGATTAGATAAGATTAGGAATGACCATATACGTGAACGAGTCGGAGTGGCTCCTATTAGTGAGAAAATGGTAGAGAATCGTTTGAGATGGTTTGGTCATGTTCAGAGAAGACCATTAGATGCGCCAGTAAGAAGAGTAGATCAAATAATCTGGAGTCCGATTAAAAGAGGGAGAGGGAGGCCAAGGCGGACACTTGGCGAACTAATAGAGCAAGATCTATTGGTGAATAATATACCGAAAGGTTTGGTTACTAATAGAGCGGAATGGCGTCGTATGATCCATGTAGCCGACCTCACCTAGTGGGATAAGGCTTTGTTGTTGTTGTTGTATATATATATATATATATAACTATGAAATGAAGGTCGTGTACAAGTGTGGGCTCTCAGAGAGAGAGAGCGACAAAAAGATGTATATCAACTATCCAAAACCCCATTCTCGAAGGGAAAAGGAAGTGTGGTGTACAATATGCTCAACCTGACATCCCTTCCCACCAAAAATCACCCGATTGCGCTGGAGCCAAATGGTGTACCAGCCAAAAAAGTCGTCAATGATGCTCTCCGACTCTATCTTTGTCAGGCATGACCATGAAGTGACTGCCAACAAGTCTCTGAGGCGGATGGGAAGAGGCCCACAATACTTTCTGCTGCCCGAGATACCGAACACGCGAAGAATAAGTGGGTGATATCCTCCTCAGCCTCGCTGCATAGAATGCAAGATGTGTCATCGTGAGACGCCCATCTCGCCCTCTACCTCCTAGTGAAGGAGCCAGTCACGCCGCATGAGCCAAGCAAAGATCTTAGACTGCAGCACCCCAAGATCTCCGTGCTGAACTCTAGTATAGTGATGGCTGGAAGAAAGCAAATGTAGAGGCCGTGTGTTGTTTGTTGTGGCAGTTGATGCTCTCACATAAAGTTAGGCATCATTTTGATATTTCCTCCAAATGATTATCAAGATACTCCCATAACTTTATTACAATATGTTGATGACACATTATATTTTATAGAAAGGCTCGGTGACTGCAGTGCAGAGGATGTCTCTACTGATCGATATCATCAGCGATTTCTCTAAGCTACACATTAAACATGCAAAGACGTCATTCATACCCGCTGGAGGGTTGGTGATCTCACTTACTGTCAAGAGGTGGAAGATTGATTCTGGTTCAATCCGTCCTGTTAGCCATCCTTATTTATTATATGTCAGTTTCTTTCATGCCGCATGGTGCCATTGGAAGGATTGACTCACTTTGCAGTAACTTTTTTAAGACACACTAGCAACAATAATAGGAACATGCATTTAATGGCCTGGAAGGAACTCTGCAGACCTTTTACAGAGGGTGGACTGGAGCTCTGAAACCTTTGGAAGATGAACGAGGCACCTTTGGCAAAGCGGGTGGTTCAGTCAATGGACCATTGACATGATATATGGCTCTCGGTGATCAAAGCATGTTATGGTTGCACACTTCCATGGGAGAGAAGATAGATAGCTCCGAGGGGGCTTCATCTTTGTGCAAAGGTGCTGTGGTAGGCCACATACCACAACTTATAAATTTCTTTGAAACAAGGCTGAGATCTGATCCAGGAATCCATACTTTAAGATGACCCATGGTTCTCGGGAGAACCACTATAATGATTTTATGCGACTATATGTCAATAGCTAAGAATTGACAGTCGGTAGTGGTTGCACATTGGTCAGCAAACCTTCATTCACATGGTATTTGAACTCCACAGTTCGTGGTGCCGCTTCCGGATAACCAATTGGAGGATTTTCTACTACTGCTGGGGCGGCTTGAGGGATGCTGCCTCGATAACTCAAGACCGGATTGTTGGTGCTGGAAGGTACGACAGTTTTCAGTGCATGGCACTTGCAAGTTAGTGGATACTAGCAATTGCCTGTAAAACATTTAGCTGGACACAAACTGTAGGCTTCTATGGTAACTTAAGACCCCATTGAGGATTAAGTTATTTCCTTGCCTCATGAGAAGACAACTACCTACCCAATCACCAACTTAGATGGCCACTGGAAGCTAATACATTTTGCATTTTCTGTCCAAATCTGGTGGAGGCCATTGATCACCTCTTTTTTTATTGTCCGATAGCAGAAGGGTCTGACATGAGTCAGGGTGTAGATGGCTACATTTACAATTTGCATCAGGGTTCTGGAGATCATTTAGATCTGGTGGTCTGTATCACAACATACAAACCTATATCAATGTCAAGATGTCATCAAGCCAACTCCTATTGCTTTTTTTGTGATCTATTTGGCTCCAATGCAAAGATGTATCATTGGAAGGGACTGTTGTTATGATGAGAACATAGTTTCCGTAGCTAGATCCATGTCGAGAGAATGGTCAGTGCGATGAGTTTGTGTAACACCTGATGTAAATTAAACTTGTATAAATAATAAAAGTGGATGAGAGAACCTGACTCTCATCCTTTACCATCTAAAAAAACATACTTTTTTTATAAATGCCAACAGAAGGCAGTGACATCTTGATATCAATTGTCATGCAATAAGCTTGGCAAGTCCTATGCGTTAGAAAAATACGAGGATATTTCATAAAATAAAAAACTACATATGATAATAACGAGTCACTGTAGGCCACCATTTAGCTTGCAAGAAACATGCAGGACACCTTCTAAATTGGACAGAAGATTTAATTGAACTTTCTTTTTTTTCTTCCCTTTTTTGAGAAAATTTTCTTAAGCTTCCAATTAAGAAATTTTAGCACAGATCCAAAGGACTGCATATTGCACACTGCACTAGTAGACCTTATTGATCCTATTATGGAAAGATGGAGATTTGGTGTACGGCATTTCAAACTTCAGAACTTCGCTTTAGACAAAATTTTGGCCAATCTCATTGTTTTGAACACGAAAAGATAGAAAATATTACAGTTGTCAGAGATAAAAGGACCCATTACCATTCAAACTGTAATAGTATTTTTTAATGTCAGGATTCAGTATGCTGCTGTATGGAACTGCCATAGATAACGTTAACTACAGATTACCAAATACAAACTTTAACTCCAGAAACAAACATCAAATTAGTGACGTAAATACAAACGAACCATTAGAGGTGGAACCAAAATTACTTAGTACCCAATGTTATTAAAACTAGACCGGTTCAACTGTGAACCAATGGTTGATCCGGTCTGGTTTAGTATCAAACTGCTTTTGCTTTAAACCGGCAAAAAACTAGTTCAACCGGGAAAACAGGCGAACAGGTTCAACCCGGTTTGAACTAAAAATTATAAAAAAAAATCATAAAGAAGGAAAGTTAAAAAAAGGAAAAAAAATAGTGTTAACAAAAAAGTTAAGGAAGAGGGAAAGAATGAGATGTAAAAAAATTAAATAAGTATTAAAATTTGAATAAAATTTCAAAGGAAACTATGAGAGGGCATAAAAATGGAAATAAAAATGAAACTTTTAAAGAAAAAAATAATAAGAGTAATTTAAGATAAAATATATCAGTGCAATCTTTATCATCATTAAATAATAAAAGAAAAACATAATAACCTATTAGTTGAAATTTTCTATTTATCAACAACAACAAAGCCTTATCCCACTAGGTGGGGTCGGCTACATGGATCATACGACGCTTCGTTGATCCATGTTCATGAGATTCGATAGGGTTTTACGCTGGCTGTTGGGGCCTAACACAACCCTCCTCCTTTATCCGGGCTTGGGACCGGCTATAAAACATAGGCGGAGTTCTTATGAAATTTTCTATTTATCATTATTAAAATTTTAAATAACTGAACTTATGTTATATCAATATTTTTATTATTAATAGGTTATTAGTACAATATTCATATATTACATCTTATAAATTATACCATATCTTTAAGAATATTATAAATAATAGTATTTAAAAAAATCCGATCCAACCCAGTCGTCGGACCATGACCCGGTAACGAGTCCGACCGATTGAGTTCTGAAAACATTGGTAAATACCTGAACATCATAACTTCCATGCACCAAAAAAAAAAATCAAACTGACCTTTCATTTGAGGAAAAGTAAACCAACCTGATATTCTGGAGGCTGTGTCAACATCATCATCCAAAACTACTGTCACAGGGTTATTCCTCCTGGATCTCCTAACCTACAATGGTAGTGAAAAGAATAAACACCAAGTATAACCCAATGAAGAATAAGTGGCAGTGATAAAGCTATAAAAAGATCATAATATATCTATGACTGCATGAATGATAAGAAGACGAAACAGCAATATTAGAAAACCTACTAAACTAGCAATGCTGGAGAAAAGAATGCACACAGCGAAACTTGCTGATCTACTGATACTAGATGATAAAATCATCCCAGTATTGAATTCTTTTTAAGAGGACTGAGTGTTGAATTATCAGGGAGAGAATGACATTTCGCTCATCATTATGTTGCCATGTGTCCTATAACATTTATAACTGTTTAAAATCTATCTATATCTGCCAATCCATGAAATAAAAAAAGTTTAACAATGGAAAAAAGTAACTAACTCGCAGCATGCATGCATAGGATACGTGGAACGTAAAAGTAACTAACTTCCTAACTTATCAATAGGTTAACAATGGAAAAAAGCTATTAACTATTGGAGTAATTGACAACAAATCCATAATCATAAAGACATAATGGCAGCAATAAAAAGTAACTAACTCGCAGCATGCATGCATGCATATGATACGTGGAACGTAAAAGTAACTAACTTCCTAACTTATCAATAGGTTAACAACGGAAAAAAGCTATTGGAGTAATTGACAACAATAATCCATAATCATAAAGATATAATGGCAGAATTTATATGTCTAAATGGAACGGTTCCTTAGCAACTGCCTCCACACAGATTTTTTTTATGCAAACTGCCTATAAATACTCCCAAGCATATGCATGTACCACTTCATGCATTGAGGGATAAGGAATTGTATTTAACTCACAGCATGCATGCATATGATACATGCAATATATTGTATTTCTTGCTAGATTCAAGCCAACATCTCTAAAGGAATATGATCTTCCATCATTATCATTATTCGATGGTCACGCCATGTTTGATGCAAGTATCCATATATTGTCATTGTTGACATTAGTTTGACAATCGAAAAGTTATGATAAGGATGCATGATCTTGATCATCTGTAATTCAGGAGCATAACTTGATACGTACTTCTTCAACTCGACTTAATTTGTACTCTCCTTTTATTTTGTAAACACGATAAGTAGGCAACAATCATTTAGGAAATGTATAACTATCTTAAATAGTTTGGGAACTTCGTATTTAAGAACAATGATTATTTGTGAAGCATGAACTCATAAATTGTTTATTTATTTATTTATTTACTGTAAAAAAACCTTTTTAAACCGATGTTCAACATTGTCATATCTGTTAAAAAATTCTTCCATAAATTAATTTCTTAGAAAAGATCTCTTTTAATTTGGTTTAGAACATTGTCATAACTCTTTAATTTGTGTTTTTTTAAAACGAATTTGTGCTTATTATGAAGAATCTTTTATTTGTCCTTAACCTTTTCAATAGATTTTATATTATATGATTTATTTATTTACTGCTAAACTTGTCCCATTTTCTTACGAGTGAATTATATATCTATATAGATATATATAGATATATATATATATTGAATACATTCGGTCTCAATCTAAAACTATCATGCATAAATCTTTTGTATTCAAACTCATAAAACATGAGAGGAGAGCATGCAATTCTAATACATCGCATATACTGGATGATTATGTGAGTATGTGACAAAGTCGTTTGCATGCATGCATATTAACATTTTAGTTCCATTCCAAGTGTTGAGCGTACGTGTTTAAGATGAAAAAAAGGCCTAGCACCGAAACTTACACAGAGTGGACACAAGCCACAATAATTCTTTTATATGGATGAATTATTATTTACAGAAATTTAAGCTGAAACTTTATATAAAAATGTTCTATCAATTTAATTGAATCTGAATGTGTCATTATGCAATATTATAAAGACGTTGTATGTTCATTTTAACTATTCATTTTTAAGATGCAAATTTAATAATATAGCTTTCAACATTCAATATTATTATATTTAATATTTATCTTTTTCATATATTTAATTTTTATAGCATATTGGATTTATGATCCATATATTTCTTATGACCACATGTGCTTAGATATTGAAAAATAAAAATATTTATATTATAGAGAGGAGAAAATAAAAATAATAAATGTCACGAAGTAAAAAACACAGATATTTCTAACTCTTATATCATCATTTTCTTAATGACCATACTTTATGTTCTATAAAATAGTTCCATTTAGTTTATACGAGAATTGGATTCCTTATAGTTTCTTTTACCATATTGTACTATTTTTTGTTTATAAAGTTAAAATTATATACATACATATATACATATATTAAGAATTAAATAAATACAAATAATTTAATTATTGATTATAATATTTTTAAAACTATATCCTAATAACGTTTTTTATGGCAATATTCCTTTGTTCTATAAAATAATTCTATTTAAATTGTGTAAATTGATTTCCTTATAGTTTATTTGAGAATAATGTCTTAGTTGTTTAATATGTGTTCATTTTAAAGGATCATTATATCAGCATTGTCATTGACCTTGGTAATGAATTTCTGATTATAGTTTGTCTATAACCATATTCTATCAGCATTTTTCACCAGTGATAATTGCACTAAATTTGTGTTCTCACATTGTCATTGTTGTTTCATTATAAATAATCTTCTTTATTTGTCTTTAAGCATTATCATATCTGAATCACATTTCTTCTTAAAATATTATTAATGAACAAATGTAATCATTTTTGTAGTATACTATATATTTCTATATGATAGCTCTTACTATGAGCTGTGATTTTTTTACCATATTTGTATATCATATCTGTGATATACAGCTTTGTTTCTTAAAATATTATTCGTGCAAAAGTTTAAAATTTTATTGTCGTGTTATTTTATTTCATTATTGTTGGATTATATCATTTTCTTATAATATTCTTTGAATATAATTATAAAATATCAGATGATATCAAGTCTCTATCTAATGCTATCCGTGCACATACATATGATTCATGCAAACTCTTATAGCATGAGAGTAATGTATTTCTAATATGTTTCATTCGTGAAATGATTATGTAAGAGTTCTTTCATGGTAATCGCCTACCAGGAAAAAAAAAAACTAGCATCAAAACTTACATTATGTGGGTACATGTCAGCACGATTGGTTTTTTCAATAAATGAATTGCCATTTATGTAAAATAAAAAATAAAATGATTTTATTTTAAAGTTATTTTTTATAATTTATGTTAATTATAATAAATTTCATAGATAAAATTATTTCTGTTGCATTGTTAATGATACAATACTTTGTGTATTATGAAGAACTATCTACATAATACTAAAAACACAATAATATTGTGGATTTCATAAAAAGGTATATAAGTATAATTAAACATTTGCATGAATATGTTGCCAAGTATTTAAAGTTTAATGTGCTTGCAAATAATTAGAATAGTGATCGAAACAAATATAATATATGACTATACATATTATGAAATCAATATCAATATGAAATGTCTCAGTTAAGGGTTTAATGTGCCTAACGACGCTCTCTTCTGTTGCTGAGCACATCATGAGAGTCGATTCTCTCGTCAAATACCAAAATCAACCACACAATTAAGCGAGAAGATTATATTATAAGAAGAGAGAACAATAAATGGAAGATAAAGAGAATTGGATAGACAAATAAATTATTTCCTTAGTTTTTTATCTTCTTTAAATAATACTAAAACATATCAAATTCATATTTATTTTATAGTAAGACGGTACATCTAATTCTGTATCATTTGCGCATTGGGCGGGACACCATACTAGTTATTATAATAATAAAATAAGATGAAAGCCTGACATAAATATTACACATCTCACAGACAGTATGGTATTAATTTAAGAACATAAGTAACGTGCAAACCTGCGGAAATACTCTTGAAGAAGATAACAACTGAATATCATCCTCAACAGCGTCAACATCAATAAGTAGCACGGACTGCCCATCTGGTCCAGTGGGCAGCGAAGGCACACTGTGATATACCGAACTCGAAGCCCCATCAACAAGCAAACTCTCAGCTGGAGGAGAATTAAGGTCCACATTAAGAACCATCTTAACAGGATTGTCTGCCCCTCTTTTTTTGCTTCGTGCTGAGGGCCCAACTGTGGTCATCAGTATAATAACAGTTTCCACTTCAATGCACAAGTAGAACCTGGATCAAAATGCGTCATAATGAGAAAACACAGTTATGCACAAAAAATTCTGCATAAAAATCCGTACATAGACTCGAAACATGCAGAATTCACTTCTTCCATCGACCATTCCCAAATGCCCGACAGTAAAGATTTAACAACGATAATCATTTTCATTCTTTTTATATCAAGAATGAAACAAAAGTGCGAAAGGGGACCATCGCCGAGAAAGCTACAAGATTACACAATTTTTCACCTGTGTAATGTATCATGAAATATCTACAGTAACCAGGATGTCTAGCACAAAATAACAAACAATAACACGGAGAAAGTAAACCTTGTTGGAATATACGAAAAACATATTATTGTTCATGCTACGCCAGAACAACACGAGGAAATCGAAAAAAAAAGCATTTTTTATGAAGAGGGAAAAAGGATCGCGCAAATTATCCAGTCAAAAAAATGAAAACAAAAAAAAAGCAAATTGCGCAAAACCAATAACCCCTCATCAAGATCGAACCGGCGAGAACCCTATCGAAACGACGCGGAAGCAAGCCACACCAACTTCCACAAAATTTAGCCAGAAAAGAATCGATCGCCGGAGAAACGCGCCTACAGATCCGTACCAGGACGCGGATCCGGGGAGAGAGAAGCAACCTGGGGGCCCCGGGAGTGGAGGGGTGGAGGCGCTCCTCCGCGCCTGGAAATCTCTCTCGTTCCGCTCTCCGCCTCGACTTCGCGAGGGGGTTTTAATAGGGGCGAGGGGGGAGGGGGAGAAAAGGAAACGAGTGGAACTTTTGGAAACAAATTTTGGGGGCATTCGACGCTTTTGATTCTTAATTTAATTGAATTGAATTCCCCCTCTGCGCGACCGGCGAGGGGCAGCGAAGTCATTCACGGCAACTCGTCAGCGCCGTTACGGGATCCTTCTCACGTGCCTCGTCGCCCTACCTCACGTCTTAAAAAATAAATAAATAAATTCCAATTATTTTTGTGTATCAAAATTAATTGATGACTAATGCGTAGACAGCCGGCGCTTCCAGATATTAGGGTCGGAAAAATAATAATAATAATAATAATAAAAGAATTTAACGAACGTTTTAAAAGAGGGATAAAGTGTCTCTCATTTTCTTATTCATCAAATCAATGCATCAGATTCAAAGTGTTTAAATGGAAATGAATAAAATAATATCCATAGATTTCTAATCTAACGAATAAAAACATAGAAGATACGGTATCCCTCCTTTAAATAGGGGACACCTTTATTTTTTTCAATAATTAAGGACTCATTTCGTTGCACTCAGTAAGAAAAAAGTTAATGTTCTAGAAATTGTACTTATGGACTCTCCTGACTTAAAAGTTATTAATGAAGATATATTAAGAAATCACATGGAGAATATAAATAACTCAAAAGTTATTAATGAAGATATATTAAGAAATCACTGGGAGAATAAAAATAGTAAGAAATCTTAGTATAGTAGCAATTACTAAAAAATCACGGGAATAAGAATAATTTGGTAGGATAATTTAGTAGTGATTCTACGAATGCTCTAAAACTTGACCCGACCATAAATTCAAATTATCAGATCCATAGAAGCAAATTAGATTGAATGGTCGAACTAAAATATGAATAAAATTAGTATACATACTTTATATGATCAACTATCTTTGGGGCTTACGTGCCCTAGACTTGATGAAGGAAGGAGCAAAGCCTTAAGGAGATCAATCAAAGGCTTGAATGATCTTTGCATTTAAATCTAAGTAATTCAAAGAATATTTTTCCTACCTTCATGTTACATTCTTTTTTTTATTTGGGTGACCAACAATATTCAAACTAATTTTTGGGGCAAAACTCTTTTTCTTTCTCCTATTTTGTCCTAATTTGATTCTTTATTGAATCTAGAAAACTAAATATTCATATTACATATTACAATTTTATTTCTAACTTTCTCTAACACTCTTAATATCTTATTGTCCAAGGTTGATTGTGAAGTTTATTATTGTAAATGTGCCTAAAGCATGTGTTTAGATTGGGGATTTTAAGTTCCCGTAAGTTATGGAGAACTTATTGATTTTGTAAAAAAATTTAGGTGTGGTGTTTGGATGAAAAGTGTAATGTGTAATGACGAAAATTTGAAAAGTTGATTTGATAGATAAAATTTAGCGAGTGTTTAGATAAAAAAAATAAGAAGTAAGGATAAAATTTATTATTTTATAAACTATAAAATTATAATAAATTAAAATATTATATTATTTATTTTATTTTAAAAAATAATTTACAATATATTTATATTAATATTATAATTTAGAAATTTTTTTTATTAATATTATAATTTATTGTTTACAAAAATAATATTATTATAATGTATTATTTCATACATAATTAATATTATAATTTACAAAAAAATATTTATATTATGATAAAGTTATTATTTTATAAACTAAATGATAATATACTAATAAATAAAATATTTAATTAATTAATATTATTTAACTTAATATTAAAATAATTTAATGAGTAATATTAACATTAGTTGGTAATTAATAATATTTTACTAATAACATATAATGAAGAATCGAAATAAAAAAAAAGTAAAGTTGCGTGACTAAAACTTTTTTACTAATTGAAGTTCAAATTCTGATCCAAGTTCCAAAGCCAATCAGGATAAAAAGAGTTGAACAGGAGTTCCATAGGGTGAAGAACTATCGTCGGGCGACGAGGTGAGGGCGGAGTGCGGAGCGCAACGTCGAAGGACGACGTCACGGAGGGCTGGAGGTGGTGGAGGAGAGTAGGGAGAGACGCAAGAGACTGAGAGAGAGCCGCGGAGGAGGCAAAGCACCGAGCGACGAGGTGAAGGTGGAGCACAGTGCCCTTGGAAGGCCAAATCGGAGGTGGAGGAGGAGCCGAGAAGGCGAGGGAGAGATTAAAAAAGAGTCGCGACATATGTGGATGCTGGGGGACGATGTTGTCGTCGTTCATAGAAGAGAGCGCAAGTGGCAGGAGGCAAGAGGCGGGCTTGCAAGTTGCAAGGGAAGAGGGCCCGTGGGTCAAAGCAGGCTTCTCAATTTAAAAAAAAAAAACTGTGTTAGGCATGGGGCGGGCCAATGACGGGCCGTGCCCAACATTCTGTTGGGCAGCTCGACATCATTTGACCTGGGCCTAACCTGATGGACGTACCCGGGCCGTACCGGTCCGAACCAACGTGTGTTATAGATTGTCTATTAGTAGGAATAAAATAGACCTGAGTGGAACCGGTCACAAATCGATGGTTTCCAATTTTGCACATTCTCTCACTTCTATTTCTCATTTCCCTTATGAACTAAAGTAAATAATATCAATTAGTCTCCTTCAAGGTTAGTTTAAATTATTTTCATTGTTTATATATATATATATATATAGTATTTGTTTTATCGTATTGAACCTAATTTTAAAAAATAATAAGTATGAGCATATTACGTGGCACGTCTCTTATCTCTCCATATATTTATTATTGTTACAATAGATACTTGCTTGCACAAGAAATTAGCACATCATATATTATGATTTATGAAATAAACTCTACCACTTGCTTTGATATTTATTTCGCTTGAAAACTAACAATATATATTGTTTACTGACCATTGAAGATTCGAACTGTATATATTAATTTTTTTATATTATTGTTATTATTATAGATCGAATTGATCCATAATATTTAATATTTCACAGCAACCTTTTATAATCAGAAACCAATGTAATTCACATCAATTTTATTAATTAGAAGTCGTGATAATGCCACATGACGTACAACTATGATAATTTTTTATATAGTAGTATATTATTTATCGATATAAATAATTTTAAGATATTTATTGTATTTGAGAGTAATACGTATATTTTTAATTTATTTGTATTTGAAGGATTTTTTGTCCCAATGTTATCTTCGTTTTAATAAAAATGTTGATAGATATAAATAGTTATATAATATAATTTTAATTACGTAGTTAGTTTCTGATTTTGATTGGCAATTAGTTATGGGGTCGATGGATATGCTGCGCCGAAATTTGCTGTAAAATACAGCCATAAATTGACGCCACATGATTTAAAATGGATGGTGTTGATTGATTGTGTCGTGGCACAGAGAAAAGTTATTTTCCTTCTACCAAATCTCTTTACCTTTCCATCTTCCCCCCTTCTTTTCACGATTTTATTTTCCCCATCTTCTCTCGCTCTCTCAAGTCTCAATCTCTCTCTCTCTCTCTCTCTCTCTCTCTCTCTCTCTCTCTCTCGGTGACACAAATTTGCAAGCAGCAGAGGAGCTTCAGTCTCAAGCTAATCAAGTTGGTCATGAAAACTAAAGGCTAGGTGACGCTAATCGACGATGGATGACCTCTCGCCTGACCGGCAGTAGGCTCCCTTCTTTGGATCTCAGAGCATGGCGACACTTGTCATCAGAGATTATGATCATTTGATTGCAACTTCACCACATCCGAGAAATCGGCGAAGACTTCTAGATTTTGCTCGCGCTCAGCTTTGGAACAATCTGTGGAGACTGACAATGCATGAGGGAGGAGGTTCTTGTAGTCACAATGATCTCAAAATGTATGTCCTAACATCTCAGCCGAAAAAAGGACACCGCTGCTTCATAGAAGATCGTCGAAGACCCCTCCACCGGCATCCGAAGATTGACGCCTTTCGTCTCCATTAGTGAGTGGGGAGCGATGGTGCGCACCAAGCACTGGAGTCCACTCTCCAGATCCACGACCTAACTATTTGGTGATGCAAGGTGTGTTTTGATGAGTTAGCCTGACTATTGCGAGCTCGCTTCGTTGGGAGATGGAAGATATAGAGGGGAGGGAGGGAGGGAGGGAGAGGATACGAGAGAACAAAAATTGGGTGGAAGAGAAAAAGAAGAGGAAAGTGGTAGACAAAGGGAAAGGAAGCAGAGAGAAGAGAAGACAAGGTAGGAGAGATGAGAGAGACATCAGAGTAAATAAAAAAAAGAGGTGAAGATGTAGACATCAGATTTGTAAATCAATAATGGACGGCGGATATTATTTGCTGTAATTTACAGCTAAGTGAAGGAGCTGTATATTCCTTTTTCCCATTAGTTATATGGGTTAATGAGTATGTAACGCTTATTTCTTACTATTTAGGTAATTTAATTATCATACTTTAAAATTAAATTAATTATATACTTCTCATAATAAATAATATATATATATTTATTGGGGCAATTTCATAATAAAAAAGTAATCATCTAAAGCTAAATGAATTATAACATTGAATTAATCATATTTGTTAAAATGACTTAATCACAATAATTTGATAATTCAATGATCTTAAACTTAATCACATTTACTATATAACACATATTTTAAATTAATATATAATTATTTTTTTTATCACTGCATGTAAAATTAGTGTTCTACACTTTTTTCTACGTCAAATGCTCTATGTATATATTTTTTCTTAGTTATTATTTTTTTATGAAAATATTTATTCAATCAAAAATTAAATTTAAATATTTTATTAATACATAAAATATCATTTAACTTCATCTTCTTTATTATTTGTAATATTTTACAAACAACCCTGCCTCATATTTTTTTTTATCTATATTCACTTTTCTATATTTTATTTTATTTGTTTATTTATAATAATATGTGATTAAAATATGAAATAAAATTTAAAGGTATTTTGATAAATCCCTAACTATTTTGATTATTATTTATATTGTCTGTACTTACCAAACACTAGAATGTGATATTACCCATTGATAATTTAAGTTGATCTAAATTACTGATTAATTAAATTGATAATGCACCAAATGGACTGTTAATGATTTAAATATCTGGATTTTATTATTAGACATGCTACTTAATTTATTGGCTCATAGTTAGATATCCTACTACAATAAATTAATATTTTTTAGTTAAACATTAATGATTTAATTACTTAATACATTACAATATACTTGTAATTTTCCTATTTAGCCAATATTTTTAAAAAAAAAATCTAAGTATTAATTCTTTATATCCTAATATATGTCCCCATTCATTTAATATATAATTATATAAATTTAATATCGTTACTACAGTAAATAAATAATATATGACATTACTTGGGAAGAAAAGTAGTATCTTTGAAATGTATATTTTTAATATATTACTACAATAAACAAATAATATAGGCACGGTGTGTTTTAATTATTATAGACATATATCTTTCACATGTATCTTTTAAAATGCATATCTGAATTTAATTTAACTATATTTTATAAATTTATTCATCTCTTATTTAAAAAGTATGTTGTTATTCTATTTTGTAGTCATGAAATAAGTACAATGTATTAAACAAAAAAACACCAAAAAATATACTAAAATAAAAACGGACCATCGCATCAGGGCCTCAGTAATAGGTAGTATTTTAAAATTTCAAACTTATTATTTTTAATATTTTTTATTTTGTCGCCTTTGTTATTTTATCTTCTTTAAATTTCTAACTTTTTCCCCTTTTTTTTCTCATTACAGCAGAGAAAATATTTTCTAAACTTACCATCAATGTTTGTAGAGATGAAAGTGGTTTGGGTCATGTACGATTTTTTAATCTAAAAAAATATCATATCACACCAACTATTACATAAATAAAAAAATAGGATTCATGGATTAATAATATAAATAATATATTTATAAATAAAAAATGTCCCTCTCGGATGCTAATGTTTGTTTAGGTGGCCGTAATCTTTGTGGATCCATTTTAATTATTAAATTTCATCCCTAAAATCTAATCGATCTCTCTTAATTTTTAATTTGTTCGTTTGGATTTTCTTGAATATTTTTTTTTCTATCTTCACTATTTCTCTACTTCTGAAACAAGTCAATTTAAAAGTGATCAATGTATTCATAGTTTATTATTAAAGATATTATATCATCAACTAACTAAATCTTTTTGCCATATATACACTATATATTAAAACTATTTTTTAATAATTATAAATTATTGGGTGAGATAATAAGTTTTCTTAATAATCCCGAGCAAGTTTATCTTAATAACATCAAAATTTTCTTTTATCATAATCCATTATTATAGTTTTTTATTTATTGAAACGTAATTAGTATTTTTAGACCACCTACACATATTTCATTTGCTAAAAATACTAAATTGTTGATACCGCATTCCAAAAAAAAAACTAAATTATTATTAGCAGAAAAGCAATTAGTTCATAACTTCATATTATTGAATTCCTAAGAGAAGGAAAAGTCATATTTATGAAAAATCAATGACTATTGTGAAGCTAAAACCGATGAGACAATTTTAAATACCCATTAATTATTAAGTTTTCGAAACCAATCACATTAATGACTTTTTCCTTTTTTTAACGGAAAAGTCGATAATGCTAAATATATTTTAATATATATATTTATACTATATATATATATACACACGGATTGACATATATATGTTTTGAAGGTATTTTAGATTTTCCTTTGACTACGAAAATTTCATAAAAAATGCTAATAGGATACTTTTTCCAATAGAAAATAAAATATTAATATGAGAATTATAAATCACTTTATTGTACCTTTAAACATGATTAAACTGGTAAAGTAATAACGATAGAGTGCAAAAAAAAAGCCAAGTTTGGATTAAAATCTTATATTTTTCTTTTCCTTCTCGAACCTTAAAAACGCAAAAAATGTGAAAAAAATCTTATCGAGAAAATAAAAGAATTGTGACAGAAAAAAGTGGGAACCGAGTGAACAGACGGACACGCCTCTTGAGCAGTGAAATGGGGGACGCATTCTTCCTGTGTGATGCATGTATGAAAATTTTCTTCTCGCTGGCAAAAATCTCCATCTGCACAGTATTTATTTTATATGCTTCGCACCAAGGTGTCAAAATTTGGGCTCCTTATCCCTCATTCTTGCGCTCTTCCTCTGCTGCAAGCGCGGAAAGTTCACTCTTTTTTTTTTTATTTTTGCAGGACATTGGCTTCCGAAGTAAGATTTCTTCGCCATTTTGCTTCATTGTGATGAAAGAACTCTTTTTTTTTTGTTTTTTTAGTGTTCGCTCAGGGTTGGATGGAAGAAAAGGTTTCATCTTTTTTTTTTTCGTGTATTAACGTCTGATCGTTTGCTCACATATGATGCACTTTTTGAAGGGAAAAAAAAGCGAGGTTTTGCAGACCCGGGGGCTTTTCCTTTGCTGAACTTCTCGAACGCATAAGAAAGAGGCGTACATTTTGGTGGTAGAGGTTTGAGGGAGCAGGCGAGGATGATACAGCTGCTGTTTCTGGTGCTGTGCGCCGAGGGCGCGGTTGCGCTGCTTCTTATGGTGAAGATTGGGCCGCTGCGGGAGCTGGTGATGAAGGGATTGGATCAGCTGAAGACAGGAAAAGGGCCTGCCACCGTGAAGACGCTGGCCTGCACGCTGTCAGTGATCATGTTGTCGAGCATCGTCACCATCCTTAAAATTCAAAATAGGGGTTCGAAGCTTGGTACTGTCACTCCCATGGATCAGGTGTTATGGAGGACTCACCTTCTTGAGGCCTCCCTCATAGGTATGTTAATGCTCATAATCCATCTCTGTTATCTATCGTGTAGGAAAACCCTTTTTGATATGATTATTTGCAGTTCAATAAATGCTTCCTCTTTATTTTATTTTTTTACCATTTTGTTGTATGAACAATATGTCTTGTACCTTGGTTGAATCAGATAGAAAAGGATACTATTTTTTTTTCATCAATTTTTTTTTTTCATAGGATTATGAAGGACTTCTGACATTTAAACTTTCCAGAAATAGATTTCATCTGAACTCATAGATGTGATTATCAATGTTGTAGTAATATGGGAAGTCATTTGAATTGTACCCATTAAGGATTCTGCCAACTGTTCTGTTTATCATAAGTCTGGTAATTGATTCTTGATATAGTCCTATGAATTATAGTGTGTTCTGAGTCGAGGGAATTTTATAAATTTATGGCCATTTATGTATTGGAACCTTGGAATAATATACCGAAATGTTTGGTTACTAATAGAGCGGAATGGCATCGTATGATCCATGTAGCCGACCCACCTAGTGGGATAAGGCTTTGTTGTTGTTGTTGTTATGTATTGGAACCTTTGACCTGAAATCTCAAGGTGTTCTTCAAGATCTAGACCAGCCAGCCTAGAAAGCCAACAGTGAGTTATATCCATATATAGAGATACTATGGCAAATGGACATCACTATATGGGATTTCAAGTTCCAAGGCATTTTGAATTAACAAATTGCCATCCCCTTCATTCATAGTAGGTATATTTTCATTCATTCTGATCATTATTCTAATTGAACTTAAAGAGTTAAAATGCATCATAAGTAGGGATTACTGTGTAAGAATGCATATTCTGGATGTGCCAAGTTTTAGGTGCATGCCACAACACCCTTCTCCCTGTGTAGTAATCATTTCCAATTTTCTTAACTGGGACATACAAAAGGTGATTGGATCAGGATATCTCTTGAATAATTATGTAGGTAAAATCAAGAAGAATCTACGAACCATGTTATATTGTTTCACATAACTTGTAGTCAGGGACATGCTGCGTCAGAGACAGAGCTAGTGAGCGCCATTGATGACCTGGGCCATATTTTTTGTAGGGAGCGATGTCAGCCTGAGCGTATTGTACACCACATCTCATTTCTTATCAAGAAGTGGGGTTTTAGCTAACGGTTTCTTTTTGTGACCCTGAGAGCCTACACTTGTACACTTCCTCATAGTTCTATACATTGCTAGATGACAACCACAACTCTGATGGTCATCCTTTTTCTTCTAAAAAAAAAAAAACTTGTAGTCTGTTTAACATGTATATTTTGTTTCTGGTTACAAGGGAGGCCTATGGACATAGGAGTTTTAAACCTATGTATCTTGGCTATATACCAGCTCAATATGTTTCAGATAATGATTAAAGGATGATGCATACGGATATGAATCTAGTTTTAATAAGAATATTCATGCAACTGCCAAACTGTAGCCTTTCTTTCAGTCCTTGGAACTTTGATTGGTACTATGTCTTCCTTGAAACAAACTATTTGATATTGGACATTAATTAAACTATTAAAGGAACTCACAAGTGTTGATAATCATATATTTAGAGCTAAAGGTTTTGTTAGTCCGTCAGAATAACACTGAATTTTTTGTTAACTTATCTTTTTTCTGCTAGTGTCCCTCAAAAGCAAAATCAATTTTGGGTATGAACAATGATTTACCGACCTCTATGCTTTTATCTCATGTTTTATTTCCATGCTATATTTTATTCTTGCGACCTCCATATTTTGTTTTATGCCCTCATTTCGAATATAATTGCAAACCCCATACCTTCATGCCCTGGCCTCAATTATGTGTTTATATAAGGTCTTTTAACTGGTTAGAAAGGTAATGTTTTGTGTGCGACTTTCTTGGTATTTGCAAATTACAATTCTTTATTTTTTTCTCTTTTTTCAATTGATTGCATCACTCTCTTCTTCTTCTTCTTTTTTTCTTTTGCTGCTATCATAGACATTAGCCGACCCCACTTAGTGGGATAAGGCTTTGTTGTTGTTGTTACTGCTGCTATCATAGACATATGCCTCTTATTCATATGCAAATTTCTTTTACTTTTGTATTTGGTGCTCCACTATCGATCATATTCCATACACTTTCATGCAATTTTTGTTTTCTTATTTTCTCACCTAAAACTTACAACAACAACAACAACAACAACAAAGCCTTATCCCACTAGGTGGGGTCGGCTACATGGATCGTTGATCTATTCCCCATTCGTTGATCTATGTTCATGCGATTCGACAAAGTTTTACGCTGGCTGTCGGGGCCTAACACAACCCTCCTCCTTTATCCGGGCTTGGGACCGGCTATAAAACATAGACGGAGTTAATTGCACTTCGATCAGCTGCAATAATATATGATCTTGGGAAAGCAGTATCCAGAAGTTTCCCTAGGGACAATGGATCCTTCCAGAAACAAAAAACTCTCCTGGATCCCAATTCTGGCGTGAATTCTCTCAGACTGGGGATGACCGATACAAAAATCTCTCACCTAAAACTGTGTCGTAAAAAACACAGGTTCTTAGGCAATCCATAGTAACTTTTTCCATGAAATAGAAATTCAATAGGTGAAGACAATTCTCTGTTCCATCATTGATAAGTCAGTGGTAGCCTACTAGTAAACCGCTCAACCAAAGACTCAGAAATGGTGAATAAAGTTTCAAAATAAGATAATGTGCATGCTTGGATATCCAAGCATAGAGTTGTGTGCAAGGGTTGAGATGTATGCTTTGGTCATGTCCACAGGATCACTATTCATAGAGGTACCATCTAAAATCACAAACAGAAAATGCAATTCATTGTTGCAATGGTGAAACAAACAATGCTCAGTTTGGTTTCCTCTTGTTCTTGTATTGAAAGTAAAACCTTGTCTAAACATGTTGCATGACCTTTTCTGAATCTTTCAAATTGACTGGATTCATTTCAGAGTAGAAAATAGGTTTTCATTTTTTTCTTAATTTATTACCTTCACGCTTCCTCTTGTTCCTTTATTGACGCTCACCTGTACTCTTTGATTGTCTTAAGTCTTAACTGAGTGGGATAAAAAATCCTTCCAAATTCGCAGGATACAACCTTTTCCTTGCGTTGGTGATTGATCGCTTGCATCATTACCTTCATAAATTGATCACTTTGAGGAAAACAGTTAACACATCCAAGGAAGAGGTTGAAAATATCAAAATGGAACAACGGAAAGCTGAAGAAAAGGGAGAAAAGTCTTCAAGTGAGAGAAAAATGCTCCAGGAGGAAATATCAAGCCTGAAACAAAAGTTGCAGAGATTGAAGTCAGAGTTAGAAGAGAAGGAAAAATGGGCTGTCTCTGCCGAAGCCCACGTGGCTGCTCTACAAAAACAATCCGAAGAACTTCTTCTTGAATATGATCGCCTTTTAGAAGATAATCAAATTCTTCAGACTCAAGCTCTGGCATTCAGTGGCGCAGCATAAGGAAACGGGCAACACGATATGACCTTTTTGTTTGGAAATGAGGCGAAAACCTTTCTTTGCATTGCAGCTTTGATCACTTTAGACTAACAACACCTCATGTTCAACTCAAAATCCCATTGCTAGTGTTCAGAACTTTGGTTTACTCTTTTTCTTTTCCTTCATTTGTTCCTGTGATATAGCTGCTGGCGGTCCCATGAGTGACATCAGAATTCTAAAGTTACACTCGGATCTTGTCACAACCAATGGAAGACAGGTTCTTGATGCTGGTTTATTCAAAATCACAAGTAGTGTGTACCTTTATATCTTTGAATTCCGTATTCGGTAGTTAAGGGTGCTAAAATTGCCTTGACATTTGTTGTTGCAGAAAAGCAGCAACTTCACTATTATAAGTACAGATTTATAAGCTTCTTATTCAGGAAATCTGTCAGTTCGCTAGCAAAACATACTGTGACGTGCTTCTTGTAACAAGCTTAGCAGTTAGCAGTGACCACTGGAACTTGTGAACTGCAATTGGAGTTTATTGTAATAGAAACCTGTGATCTTCTAGAATGTTCGGGCCAGCCATGAATGACGAAGCCATGAATGCTTAGTTGCCTCCCCTTGTCTTGATCTGGTACCACATGAAGTATCTTTAACAGGATAACCATTAGTATCTCTAAGTTTATATTTAAAAGGTAGTTTTAACATTTTAACTTAATCTATCAACCCAAATCTACAAAAATCTTACTTCACAATTGTTTAATTAAAAAAAACCTCCATCGTTGGCTCCCTACATAAAATCCAAACAAAACAGTACGTCAAGTTGGTGTGTTGGAAAATGATATATTGGTTCAACATAAATGTCCAAACCTGATGAGTTGGGTGCTTTACTAACACTAGCAACATCTGTCTTACACAAGTCTTTTACTATATAAAATTTAATTCATTAACATAATAAATATTTAGCTGCAAAACAAATTCCTTATAATTATGAAAAAAATAAACATACAAGATTACAACTTTGGTAAAAATCCTAATTTTAGTCCAATTGTATTATTTTACATTTACCTATTAATTAAGTAGCCACACTGATAAAAATAGTAACAATAAAAGAATTGATTGAACGTCGCTTACAACCAACTACATAAAATATATACAACATATATGAAAGTTAATCCTCCCTTGATCGAAGTTTAATTAATTAACTAATGCATTGAATTATGTTTTCACTAATTGTTACTAGTTAATTAAATCATTATCAACAACTCCAAACCATCATTTTTGTAATACCAAAAAGATGAAAGTAGTGAACCAATAAAATCAAGAAGATAGAAAAAAAAGGAAAAAGTGGACATGCTGATATCTGATAGAATCCTTTTCTGTGGCTTGTGGATAGGTAGTGCTTGTCATGCTCTCCAGATTCATTGAAACCTGAAAGAGAGAGGAGGGGGTATGTGTCATGTCATGAATGATAAATAGGCCGCTAGCTGAAGGCCAAGAGTCTATAAGTCTGATTGTGCCAACTTAGATTTGTCCTGTGGCGTGCACCATCACATAATGCATTGCATGCCCTTGTCAAAACCTTAGCCAAGGGCAGTACCAGTACAGGATATCATCATGCAGCTCCTCCTGCAGTGCAATGCTAAGATGACACAAAGTGATCACAAGTGGCATCTCCTCTTCCTACATCTGGGGCAAAGTGGACAAAGGGATAACAACAAGATATGGATTGGTTGATGGTAGTTACAAGGGTTGTGGATGATGCCTTGCTGCCCACATACATGAGCATCAACTCAGTCAAGACTAGATGTTGGCCAGAAACGAGAGAGAGAGAGAGAGATCTTTTATTTTACTTTATGATAATTGTTTGTCTCCTTTTATTTTTTCTTTTTTGCCAATTCTGTTATCACTGATGCCATAAAGCTTGTTTCTTTTCCATTGGCCAAAGGCATGCAAATGGTGCCGCCTTATATTCCAAATGCAATAGATTAATTTACCTTTTTGTGATTGTTGTTGAAATCTTCACGTACTTGAGATTTATATATGAAAAAAAATTTGGGAAGGGGGGTTTGAAGATGTTTGAAGTATATCATGCAGGTGAATCTAAGCATATACAGAATATGCTTCAGCATCTTCCAAGATAATTTTATTATGGCATTTTTCTTAAGCCAAGGAACTTGTCCATTTATTGGATGGAGTCCAATAAAATGCCAGTCTATTTGTATTTGTCTCATGCATTTTGGATAAAAGATAAGTATGACCACAATGGATTATAATATTATATCTCCATGTATAGATGCATGCCTATGTATCTATTAATCATATGTGATAATAATTAAACTTTCCAACACACGAACAAGCAAGATTCTGTTCCATCAATCCTGAGGTTAAACTTTTTATGATCATTCAGCAACTCTTGATCAACATTGTTACACTGGTGCATGGTTACCATGATGCATGGCGAGTTTATCATCTCTGGTCTCATAGGAAATGCGCATTACATACAAAAAGTACAAAGCAAATCACACCACAAACACTATTATTTAGTCACACCAATCAATCCATCTCTGCGTCCACCTGAGCAACATGCCAAAAGGGTTGATTTGGGTCATGTCCACAGGAAGAAGAACAAAAGTGAACTAAGAAGACAGAGGCAGCTGCCGTGCTGTGATTACATGATGTACAAGCACTCAGCTCAACGAACATGCATGGCACAGAGAACAAGTCATGGGGGGGACAGTTCTCCACACACGTACGGGGAGGTAGGCACGTGTGCATCATGGCCCATGTTGCCACGTGTCCACTCTGTGGCCCTCCGTTTTGCCCCCTTCTCCCTCCCACCCCCTCCTCTCTCATAAACTGAAACCAGGATCGAAGCAGAGCAACCACTGCCTCCAATGCCAGATTAGTTTCTCTTCCGCTCAGGGAGAAATCCACCTTTTTTTCTGTTTTAAAGATCGAGGCTTTTTTCGTCCCTCTATTTGCTTTGGCGATAAAGATCGAATCTTTCTTGCTCCACCTTCAGTTTCTTCATCTTTATCCCCGATAAAAGGTCTGAAAGTATCAGAACTTTATCTTTCTTTGATTTATTTCGGAAGAAAGAACGTCGGATCGTTTTTTTTCCTTTTTTCCGGGAATCAGTTGGTTGATCGAACCACAGCATTTCTTCGTACGAAGAAGAAGAGGAAGAAAGTGTGAGCTTTCGACGATATACGTATATTTATAATGGAGTAGCAGAAACTATCGAATTCCATTCCGGTTTCTTTGTTGCAGAGCGCTTCCAGGTGGAAATGCTATACGTAGTCGACTTGGTTCAAGATTTGGGATTTGTAGTACGCAATATGATTGTTGAATTTTTGTTGTTGTTGTCTTCTGGTGGCAGCAGCGGCGCGAAGATGGCGGGAAACGAGTGGATCAATGGGTACCTGGAGGCGATACTGGTCAGCGGCGGGGCGGTGGCCGACGACCAGAAGGGGACGACGGCTGTTTCATCGCCGGTGAGTGGAGCGGGACAGCTGCAGAGGCAGCGGACGCGGCAGCACTACGAGCACTTCAACCCGACCAAGTACTTCGTGGAGGAGGTGGTGACGGGCGTGGACGAGACGGACCTCCACCGGACGTGGATCAAGGTGGTGGCCACGCGCAACTCCCGCGAGCGCAGCTCACGTCTCGAGAACATGTGCTGGCGCATCTGGCACCTCGCGCGCAAGCAGAAGCAGGTGAGTTCGCCTTGCTCTCATTTGTTTGATCACTTTTTTGCGATGATCATATCGGTGCAATTAATAGTTCCATACCTGCTTTAGTTGCGTCAAACTCTTCTTTATTTGTTGATTATACTGTTTTTTCCCTGGAAGTTTTAATTCAGATGTTATGCTGAAACATATATTTATTAGTAAGATTAGTGCATCTGTACTCTGTTATTCTAGTTTAAGAGGCCTAAGATCCTACTTGTAAACTAAATCCACAGGAGTTGGTCATTAAGCATACTGTGCACTGACTTATTTGAGTCAGCAGTGAGATATTCTCACAAGTTGAATGAGTCTACTCTTCTTAAGAAATTCATATGAAGGATGTGAATATTTTACTATTATGCGGAAGCTGTGTTATCTTGCATTCATTCGACTGTTTTTCATGAAATTTCTTAGTTATTAGTCACAAGATGGCACAGTATACTAAAACAATATAATGATGATGTTAGCAAAATTGGTTTCCTTGGCTAGATACATTAGGGAGTGAATATTTTAGTATTAACACAACAATCGACTGTTAATATGGAAAATAACTTGCAATTGAACTGTTTCTGGATTCTGAAATTCATGATTTACAGTTGGATTGGGAAGATTCGCAAAGGAAGGCTAAACGAAGGTGGGAAAGGGAACAGGGGCGACGGGATGCAACTGAGGACTTGTCAGAAGATTTGTCCGAAGGTGAGAAGGGAGACACCGTCAATGAACTGCTGTCGAGCGAATCGTCAAAAAAGAAGCTCCAGAGGAATTTCTCTGAAATACAGGTGTGGTCTGATGATAATAAAGAGAAGAAGCTCTACATTGTTTTGATCAGGTGTGCAATCTTGAGGAGTGGACTTTCTGTTTCTGTACGCCTCATGCTAAAACAATATTATGGAGTGTTTTTCTTGTATTTCAGATCGTTAATGAATGTCGACAAAACTTACAATTTGTAATTCAAATCAATATGTACAAATACATGCCTATATGAATGCAATTGATAGAACGATATGTTTGCCCAAAAGACGACAACAATTTGAGTTTAGTTTAGTTATTACATGTCAAAACAGTCATAAGTTTTGTTCCGGAGACATTTAGATATGTCATTTGGTGTCTAAGTCAACATAAGTATTGAGATCAACTGATCTTTCACAGTTCCAATAATGGAAAGAAATACTCACTGCATAATTGTTTAATGATTCCTCAAATGTTTTGTATTAGATTGATGACTATTCAATTCATTCATATTATTGTGCTCATCAATGATCTTGTAATATTCATCTAGCTTGCATGGTCTTGTTCGGGGAGAAAACATGGAACTGGGCCGAGATTCGGACACCGGAGGACAGGCAATGATTTTGTCTTGCATTGCAACATTTTTCTGGTAAAAGTATGTTCTTCACCGTTCCATAATGATCCACAGGTGAAATACGTGGTCGAACTTGCTCGGGCTCTGTCCATGATGCCAGGGGTGTACAGGGTGGACCTGTTCACTCGCCAGATATCATCCCCCGACGTCGACTGGAGCTACGGCGAACCAACTGAGATGTTGGCCTCAGGGTCATATGATGCAGGGGGAAATGACGTTGGTGAGAGCGCGGGAGCTTACATAGTTCGCATACCGTGCGGCCCGAGGGACAAGTACCTACGAAAAGAGTTGCTTTGGCCTCATCTGCAGGAGTTCGTGGATGGAGCTTTGACACACATCTTAAACATGTCCAGAGCTCTGGGAGAGCAAATTGGTGGAGGGCAACCTGTGTGGCCTTACGTGATTCATGGCCACTATGCTGATGCTGGAGACGTAGCAGCTCTTCTTTCAGGCGCCCTGAACGTTCCCATGGTCCTGACAGGCCACTCCCTTGGGAGAAACAAGTTGGAACAGCTCCTGAAACAAGGGCGCCAATCCAAGGAAGACATCAATGCAACATACAAGATAATGCGCCGCATTGAAGCTGAGGAGTTGTCCCTGGATGCGACTGAGATGGTCATCACTAGCACCAGACAAGAGATTGATGAACAATGGGGACTGTACGATGGCTTTGATGTTAAGCTCGAGAGGGTGCTCAGAGCTCGTGCCAAGCGCGGAGTAAATTCCCATGGCCGGTATATGCCCAGGATGGTGGTAAGCACTCTATTCTCTGGTTTTCTAGAATTTCAATTTTAGTTGGTCATCCACCTTAAGCTGTCATTCATCTCATTTGTTGCCAAAATTCAACTGTGAATTTCAAGTTCAGTTGGCAATCCACCAACCACAAAATTGCAATAGGTTGCTTACTGTTATTGCTTTGTCTTATTCTGAATTTTGCAGGTTATTCCTCCTGGTATGGATTTCAGTAGTGTAATAATTCAGGAAGATGCAACTGATGCTGATGGTGATTTGAAAGAACTCATTGGGGCAGAAGGGGCTTCACCGAAGTCAGTCCCACCCATATGGTCTGAGGCAAGTACACTTCGCAATGGACACCGGTAACGAGTTTCATTTTTATCTTCAGTCCTTTTAACATGAAGAACACTTGTTGCAGGTCTTGCGTTTTTTCACAAATCCCCACAAGCCTATGATATTGGCTTTGTCTAGACCAGACCCGAAGAAGAATATCACTACCTTATTGAAAGCCTTTGGAGAATGCCGTCCACTTAGAGAGCTAGCAAATCTTGTAAGAACAATGTTTTTGGGCATTGTATTATTTTCCTCGTATATGTGAATGAATTGAAATCATATCATGCGAGAAGCAATTGCCTCTGACACAGTGGATAATTGTGACTCAATTATGTTGAGTTGAATGACATATTTCTAGGCATCAATAAAATTACAAATGATCTTTTAGGGGTTCTTGACCTTTATCAGCTGAGCATATGCTATTATCTTTTCTCATAATGCCATTTTAACGATGACTATTTTTTTGTTTACCTAGTTATTTTTTTTATCAAGATGTAGTGTTAATTGATGCCACTGTTCTCGTAATTCTGTTTTTAACTTGATTATGCATTATTTTTAATATACGTTGTACTTATCATACAATCTTTCCAATCAGACGTTGATCATGGGGAATCGAGATGACATAGATGAATTGACCGCTGGTAATGCTAATGTCCTCTTGACTGTTTTGAAGATGATTGATAAGTATGATCTATATGGATGTGTTGCTTATCCCAAGCATCATAAGCAGTCTGATGTTCCAGAAATATACAGGCTTGCAGCAAAAACAAAGGTTTTTTCATCATTCCAGCCCTTGTTTCATATTTCGATATTTGCATTCAGTTGGCAATAATGCAACTTAATTTCTTACTCATCTTGTAGGGAGTCTTCATAAATCCTGCTCTTGTTGAGCCATTTGGTCTTACACTAATCGAAGTAAGTACAACAGATTCCATTTAAAGTTCGTCCCAGACACAAATTTCTGATCCAGTTATGTTAAACTATATATGTTAGGCTGCCGCGCACGGACTACCGATGGTGGCCACCAAAAATGGAGGCCCAGTTGACATTCACAGGGTAAATATAGCTACATGTATTTTTCTTTTTCTATTCATACATTTTCAAGGGGTATTAGTAACTGTATGCTTTCTGAATTCAGAAAAATATCTACTAAAATTGAAGAAAGCTGAATTTTGAAACAAAAAAGGAGTTGGTTTTCATCATAATTTTTCATACTTTTCATGCTTTAGGCGTTAAACAATGGCTTGCTGGTAGACCCACATGATCAGAAAGCCATAGCCGATGCTCTACTAAAGCTAGTTGCAGACAAGAACCTATGGCAAGAGTGCAGGAAAAATGGGTTGCGCAACATTCATCTCTTCTCATGGCCTGAGCACTGCAGGACTTACCTTTCAAGAGTGGCAGCTTGTAGGATGAGGCATCCGCAATGGCAAACGGACACTCCGCCAGATGATAAAGTCGTTGAAGAGTCACTGGGAGATTCCTTGAAGGATGTACAAGAATTGTCTCTAAGGTTATCCATTGATGGTGATAAAAACTCCCTTAATGAATCCATTGACTATGGTGCAATGGAGTTGGAGAAAGTTGCATCAGGAGACCCTGAGGTACAGGACCAAGTCAAGAGGGTTCTCAGCAAGATACAAAACCAGGCATCTGCGCAACAAGTCGCTTCCAATAAACAAACTGCAGCATCAGGAAATACTATCAATAAATACCCACTTCTTCGAAGGCGTAGAAGGTTGTTTGTTATTGCTCTCGACTGTTATGATAAAAATGGAGCTCCTGAGAAGAAGATGTTGCAGGTCATACAAGAAGTTTTTAGGGCCATTAAATCAGATTCTCAGATGTCAAGGATTTCAGGCTTCGCTCTATCAACAGCTATGCCGATATCTGAAATTCTTGAGTTACTAAAGTCTGGGAGGATACCGGCCACTGACTTTGATGCACTGATCTGCAGCAGCGGAAGCGAAGTATACTATCCTGGAACAGCTCTGTGCACAGACTCAGAAGGCAAACTCTGTGCTGATCCAGATTATGCTACACATATCGAGTATCGTTGGGGTTACGATGGTGTCAAGCGGACTCTTGCAAAGCTAATGGTCACTCAGGACAGTCAAGCTGATAAGAAATCTGCGAGCATCATCGAGGAAGATACAAAGTCTTGTAATCCACATTGTCTCTCTTTCAAAGTCAAGGATCCAACCAAGGTTTGTCAATTCAAACTAAAGTATTCAGTGATGTTAATGTACTTAGGATGTTGAATACCATGTTAATATCTCTACTGGAAAAAAACTTCTGCTCAGGCCAAGATAGTTGATGACCTACGTCAGAAGCTTAGGATGCGCGGTCTTAGGTGCCATCTTATGTACTGCAGAAATTCTACAAGGCTACAAGTCATCCCTCTTCTAGCATCTCGGTCTCAAGCTCTGAGGTAGCTCTCTCACCCTCCCAAGTAATCTCATAGAAATTGTAATTAATTGCAGAAAATACTTTCCATGTGTGGTTTACTTTACCTCGCTACTTCTGAATGGTTATCATTTGATAGATCCTAACACATTCTGACTCATGGAGATAAGCTGCTATAACTACGTTAATTGTTCATGAATTCTGCAAGGTACCTTTTTGTTCGCTGGGGCCTAAACGTCGTCAACATGTACGTGATTCTCGGAGAGAAAGGTGACACCGATCATGAGGAGCTCATCTCAGGTTCTCACAAGACAGTGATCATGAAAGGGATTGTGGAGAAGGGCTCGGAAGAGCTGTTGAGGGCAGCAGGTAGCTATCAGAAGGAAGACATCATACCAGGGGAGAGCCCCCTTATCGTATATACCAAGAACGGAATTGTAGCCGAGGAGATTATGAAGGCACTGAAAGATGCATCAAAGGCAGCATCTGGAATGTGAGGCATCATCAGTCACGAAAACACCACCACTCCTCAAGTGCATGGTACTTTTGCCTTTCATCCTTGTGGATGATGTACGGCTTATTTTACTGGCCACCTTTGTGCCATATTGCAAAAGACTGAATGGCATGTAATATTCTGCAGCCTGAACTCTTTACCTCTGATAGCATTCAAAAATTGCTAAATTAATTCTCATTGTATGTAATAAGGTTCGAAGGAAAAAAAAATGAAGCACCAATGTAACAGAGTTTCTGTTATTCATATTAACAGCTACTCTAAGAGGAAGAATAGCACCTTTTGATGAGAGATATGAACAAGAAGCTTCCAGAAAATTAGTGTTTTCTGAATTATATGAAGCCAGTAAGCAAACAAAAAATTCATGGGTATTTGAATCCGAATATTCGGGAAAAAGCAGAATATTCGATGGAAGAACAGGACACTCTTTTGAACAACCCGTTCTAATAGGAAAGTCCTATATCCTAAAATTAATTCACCAAGTTTAAGAATTAAAGGAAAGGGTTTTTTGGGGGTGATAGTGGAGTTTCTTTTGCAGTGGATACCTGAATTCCCAGTATGGCTCGTAATAATCTATCCTCTGGGGCATACGACGATTCATTTGCTGTCTGAGGCGTTAATTTACCTATTAAAATATCGCCAGTTTCTACCCAAGATCCCAGCATCCGTGACATTTTGTACCCAAAACAAATGCGCTATTTACTTGGAGAAATAGAAGGAACATGTATTACACGTGCAAAGTAAACCAAATTGAACTGATAAAAAATCGATCAAAATCAATTAGAATCGGTCAAAACCGGGTTGAACCACGTTTTTTGGTTCAGCCAAAATTTTTTATTAAATTTTTTTACTAAAAAGATAATTTGATAAAAAAATATTATTATAAATTTAGAAAATATCTAAAAATGAACTTTCTCTATAAACATTCACGTTACCTTATTAGTCTCCTTTTTCATTTATAATTATTTATTTACTCTCACTTTCTACTATTATTAATGTGAGACTATTTTTGTACACTCACTTGTTCTTTAGAGTGTGAGAATTCGGGGTCCCGTGGAGCAGGGACAACTCCCTCCGCCCCTATTCTCGAAAAAGGGTTCGGGAATAGTTTCCTCCCATCCCATCCCCCACGGAGAAAAAGTTCTCCGAATTTGTAATGTTCTCCAAGTCGGGTCGACCTGTGAACCCGATGAATCGACTCGAGTTGGACCCGACCCGAACCCATCATCATCATCATCATCATCATCATCATCATCATCATCATCATCATCATCATCATCATCATCATCATCATCATCATCATCATCATCATCATCATCATCATCATCATCATCATCATCATCATCATCATCATCATCATCATCCATTTTGATGCTTGGTCTCCATGAATCCCATTTTCAGATTTCTGCTGTTGAAAAATGTGAGCAGGAACATTTAACTGGAAGTATTTTAGTAATTCATGTGTAATTGTGTACATAGTATTAGTCTGTGCATGTTATATTACAGTGCACATATACTATGTTAATTCGGTATTCATCATGTTTTCACTACAAAGTGGTAGCATCAGATTAATCAATATTCATAAATTTCAGAATTAAAAATAAAAAATGTAAGATATAACTTATCCATTTTTCCTCAAGAAATAAAATTGAGAACAACCAAGAACAATTTGTCTTTGTTGTTTGTTCTATGAAACTAGGATAACATTTTCATAATTTTACCTCTCGCGAGGGGGATTAAAATGGACGTATGTGCAAAAGAATTTTGATAATTTGAGTGCTTACTATTCTTGCAAAATAATGCCTTAGGAACATGACATGTGCAACTATGGTTAATTATGGTGCTTAATTGTGATTTAGTGTCATTACATGGATTTCTCATTATGACATACATAAAAGTCAGTATTTATTTCATGCACAATAAAATATTTATTTGACAACATTTGATTAAATAACAAATGATTTTATTCAATATTTTTTAAAATTTACACAAATTTTCTATAAAAAAATCCGATTTTTTTGTAATTTTAAAATAAATATTTTCTCTTTTTCTAATCATTTTAATATTTTGTCGAAAATTGAAAAAAAATAAAAAGACTATCCACTGGACCCTAGAGCGCAGCCCAACTGCTGGCTCACCCGTTTTGGAACCGTCTTCGCGCGAACAAGACTGGGCCTCCCGCACGGCCCACCAAAATGCCCTAAAGCGGCACTTCCAGCATTTCCATTCTTTCTACACCGTCAAGGACTTCAACTTCGTCTTCCCGGAAACCTGTTTTTGTGATGCATCGTCTCTTCCCTAATCTGCTTTCTTGCTCTGAGAAATGGCTATCTATGTGGCTTTCTTAGTCTTAGATATGGAATTCCACTTGCTTTCGGTATGCTTACAGGTGGAACGCTGATAGATATATGTTTATTTTCTTTCCATAATCCGTCTTTTGTTAGGGTTCAGATTCAGACATGGAATTCCAGCTTCTTGTTAGGGTTCCGACTCTGAAACCTGAACCCTAAGAAGGAGAAATTTCATGTCTGAAGCTGAGAAAGCCCCATGCATAGCCATTGCGGAGCGGAAAGCGGATTACGGGAAGAGCATTAGTGCATTCTACGAGAAGAAGCAGAATGAGGCCGGGAGCTCCCGAGGAGTTTCTGTGGAAGATGGATGGATGCATTGGGTGACTAACCATCTGGTTATGCACCCCTTGCCTGTTTTCCTGTCTCAGGTAACATGTTCTTTTCTTATATGCCTATGATATATATTTTTTCATTTGATTGTAATCTATAGGAAAGCCCAAGAGAAGTGGAGATATAATGTTCATAGAAAACGACGACGACAAAATGGATTCCAATTCCAAAGCATTCCATTTTTTGAAGATGAAACTTGTGATATGGTATTCATTTCCTCGGTGCCTATGAACTCTTAGTGGTTTTATGCCTTCCTTCTGAAAAGTTAGAAAGTCATGCAATGTCTCTCGTTACCATTTGATCTTGAGTTGTCAAATTTTGTGGCCTCTGTTGTTTCAAAGGCTGACAATTTCCTCTTTTCGGTCCATTTTCTTCCCCTGAATGCATGTTTTATATGTAGTAGTGTGCTTGCCTGCTTGCACTATTGTTAACGCTCAGATACCAGTTATTTTATTTCATTCGGATGGCTATGTTCAAGATTAGCGAACTTCAGTTTCTGCACTGTCGTCTGCTACCTTTGAGTTGTATCGGTTGACACCTTGCAGCAATCTTTGGCTTGGAGAAGAGGTGTGTGGTTCTTATATACTTGGGAATTATGGTAAGTCTGATGCTTCTTTAGTTCTTGCATAATTAGTTACAAGATGACAGTCTAATTCTAAATGCATTGTCTTTTGGATCCCGATTAACACCTTTTGTGAGGTTTTTAAAATGTTGTTTTAATTCATCATATGTCAAATGTTTTCTTGTGTGGTCAATTAATTATTTTTTATAACAGGTTGGATAAAAGTAAGACATCCTTGCATGAAGATACATTCTACAAAAAACTAATATTCCGGACTATTTTCTATTGGTTTATGACATTTACATGAAATGCACATTCTTGTGCTGGCATGTTAACTCTTCTTATGTCAAATTGAGTTAAATTTCTGCTTTCATTCTTGCAGCTTTGCTTTTCAGAATTTTGAAAAAAAATAAGAAAGCAAAACGTGCATTAATTGCCAATAGTTTGTTATATTACCGTAGTTGTGCACATAGTCTGTATATGTTATTTTACAGTACACGCACATGCTATATTACTGTCCATTTAACTGGAAGAAATATAAATAATGTAGGAAGGATATAAAAAGGAAATCTTGTGTTGAGGTACCTTAATGTGGATGGTTTATGGTTGTGGAGAATGAAGTTGGTGCATTAGCTCCCCTAAATGAAAAGTGCATTAGCATGGTGTAGCAGGTCCTCTTCATCATGGAACAAGGTTAGCATTTTTGGATAATTAGAGTTGAGGCCATCGATTACATTTTTATCATGTACCTCGGAAATGGGTAAACCTTTTGCCTGTTTTCCTGTCTCAGTTGACATGTTCTTTTCTTATATGTACATGATATATATTTTCATTTGATTGTAATGTATAGGCAAGCAGAAGAGAAGTGAAGATATAATGTTCCTAGCTAATGAGGATGAGAAAATGGATTCCAATTCCAAAGCATTCCATTTTTTAAGACGAAAGTTGTGATATGGTGTTCATTTCCTTGGTGCCTATGAGCTTTCACTAGTTTTATGCCTTCCCTCTTAAAAAATTAGAAAGTCACGTGGTTTTATGGGCGATATGGCGACAACACAATGATTGCATTTTCAAGGGAGAAAAGTGTTATGTTGATAACATTCTAATAGCAGCTAGAAACTCGGCGAGTGAGTGGGCGAAATTATAAGATATGTAGTAATTGATACAAGTTTTTATAATGAATAAAAAATGGATGTGAGCACCTGGCTCACATCCTTTATCTTCTCAAAAAAAAAAAAGTCATGAAATGTGTCTTGCTACCATTTGATCTGGAGTTGTCAAGTTTGTGGCCTCTGCCATTTCAAGGGATGACAATGGTCCTCATTTTGTTCCATTTTCTTCCCCTGAATGCCTGTTTTACATGTTGTAGTGTGCTTGGCTGCTTGCACCGTCTTTAACATCAGATACTAGTTATGTTATTTCATTTGGATGACCATGTCCAAGATTAGCGAACTTCAAATTCTGCTTTGTGCCTTTTATATTGGGTTGCATTGAACTTCAAATTCTGCTTTGTGCCTTTTATATTGGGTTGTATTGCAGACTATCTTTGAGTTGTGTACTAAATTTTAGGTTTTCTACACATTCTGAACTGTCAGTTGAGAACTTGCTGCAATCATCGGTCCGGAGGAGAGGTGTAGTTCATATGATTTATTTTCATAATTTATCCTGCTGTTGCCTTGTTTCTTAGTGCTATTGCCTAAATCTTTGGCTTGCACGATGTGGTTGCTTTAGGACTTGAGGAAACTCCAATTTGCTACAAGATGACAGTCAGTTTTTAGTAAACCAAGTATTTCTATGTGCATTGCCTTCTGGATCCTGGCTAGGACTTTCTGGGTGGTTTTAAAATGTTATCTTAATCCATCATATGCGAAATGTATTTTTGTGCGGTCAATTATTATTATTTGTTTATAACAGATTTGAAAAAGTTAAAGACATCCTTGCATGAATTTCTACAAAGAAAAGTAATGTTCTACTACATTTACATCAAATGCTGCTTTCGTATACCTTCATTTGTTCTTTTTTTTTTCATTTACTCAGAAATTCTTTGTTTATTGATTTGCTTTTTGTGCTGGCATGTTATTATTATGAAATTTCTAGGAAAGGAGTGCTGAATGCACAGATCCAATATGATGACATTGTTATTATTATATGAAGGACATTAAATGCAACCAACCTGCAGACATAATTGCTTCCTTAATTTGTGGTACAGTAAGTAGAAGTGCATGCAGAGATTAATTGTGCCACACTTCTCAAAGTAAGCAACTTCGATGATCTGATCCATTTTGATGCTTGGTCTCCATGAACGCCATTTCAGATTTCTGCTGTTGAGAAATGTGAGCAGAAACATAACTGGAAGTATTTTAGTGATTCACGTGTAGTTGTGCGCATAGTTGTAACTAATCAACTCAGGAGATTGCAGTGGTGACACTTTTCGGATTTGATCCTAAATTTTCCTCAGATAACAAAATGTTACCAATAAATATATAGTTATAAATTTTCAACATTTTGAAGTTTAATGTACTGCATTGTCCATAAAATGAACTGTACCGAGCAATTGATGTGGTATTCATTGCAAACTTCCAAGTTCTAAATTTATTGTGAATCGTTTCAACTAAAGATTCAATAGTCAACGATAGTGAGCTGCATTGTGTTGTGTGGAACAATTCATGGGTAACACATTTTTAAATCGTTTTTGGTTAAAAAAACGTGTCACTGAAAAATGGTAGTTATATTTTAATGGCTCGCCTCGAGCCGGATTAATCCATATTCATAAATTTTAGAAATAAAAATAAAAAGAGTAAGATGTAGTTTATCCATTTTCCCTAAAGAAATAAAATTGAGTATAAACAAGATCGATTTGTCTTTGTTGTTGTTCTGTAAACGTAGGATTACATTTTGATGCTTTTACCTCTTACGATCTGGGGGAATAACATGGAGAATGAGAGCTTAATGTTTTTTTGCAAAAGAATGTCTTGGGAACATGACATGTGGCAATATGATTAATTATGATGCTTAATTCTGATTTAGTGCCTTTACAGGGATTTCTCATTATTGCATTTAGATGTAGCATTGTCACAAGATTTGACTTGCCATATGTATTCCCAGTTGTATCATTTATATATATACATTTCTTCTTCTTTACAGCAAGATTTCTTCACCCACACTTAAAGATGCTAATAGTCTTTTAGGAGATCAAGTAGCCAAATGACCTAACTAATACTCTGTATATCCATTTTTCAATGCATATTTAAGAAATGGTCAATCAAGGAATTACATGTTCTTGGATGAGAGCCACTCAAGATGAGCCAATGATTTTGTGCCTGCTTACATTACAAGTCACAAGTTTCTTGTTCCTTGCTTGTTATGTTAGAGAGAAGCTCATTAAAACTTCCACTTGTCTGTATTTGTTTTCAAGCATCATGAGGTCTAAGCAAAGATTAGTATCCTCTCTCTCTCTCTCTTATAGATATCAGAAGGCTACTTTTCTTTATCTTGTGGCTTCGATACTCTCAATTATACATTGCAAAATGGAAGGAATTTATGCTGTCACAAAAAAGTATCTTTATCTGTCATGATGTGAACACAAGTGCAAGTCATTATATGGGATAAATTACACGAATGATCTTTCAATTTTGAATCGATTTCTAATTGGTCCTCCAACTTTAATTTATAATCAGAACGTTCTCCATCTTTTATTTTTTTGTACGCTTAGTTATTTTGACCGATGATAGTGAGTTTTTCGATTGCTTTACTTGCATGGTCGACTTTCTCTTTCATCCACGTCAATTTAAGTCGTCCACATCAGTTTAAGTCGTCCACGTCAGTTTAAGTCGTCCACGTCATTGTAAAAATAAAAAAAACGTGGAATCCTTCACATCATCATAAAAAATTAAAAAAAACCCTCATCTTCCTCTTAACGCCCCCTCCTTTCTCCCTCGTCGTCGCAGAGGGAGAAAGGAGGGGGGCGGTAGCCCCTCCTCATCGCGATGTCGTTGAGGGAGAAGGGAGGAGGGGCGCGAATGCTCCTTGCGCGTCGCAGATAATTTAATGACAAATATATCGATCAATCAACGAGAACAAAATGACAAGTTTCAGACATATCACATGCTCACATGTTTCGATCAATCGATCGACGGATGAGACGAAAACGCAAAATTAATCTTCATTGCAATCTGAGCTTATGATCTCTGTCGGCGGAAGAAAGCGGAGAGGAAGGCGAAGAGGAAGGCGTGCTTCGGCGGGTGGCTCCGGGAGTCAAAGACGCAGAACTCGTTGCGCGCGGTGCGGACCACGTTGTGCTCCTCCGTCGAGCTCGATCAGAGGGGGGCAGTCGCCCCCCCTCCTTCAATCTCGCGCACGACGAGTCCCGTGCGAGAGAGAGAGAGTCCGGTCTTTTTTTTTTAATTTTTATAGTGACGTGGACAACTTCATTTTTTTAAAATTTTTATAATGAGATGGACGAGTTGAACTGACATGGATGAGAGAGAAAGTCGGTCACGTAAGTAAAGCAATCGAGAAACTCACTATCTCCTATCAAAAGAAAGTTAAAAGTTGGAGGACCAACTAAAAATCGACTCAAAATTAAAAGATCAATCGTGCAATTTATCCCATTATATGATAATATCAGAACTCTTCCATGGTTACATGCAGAAAATACATATACATTTACACGGAAACTAAAAGAGAGAGTTGCCGATTAAATTACACAGAAGGATAAGGAGATAATGTGAACTTCCTGTCTTGGTTCTCAAGTGAGGTAAAACTGCAAGGAGAAGGCTCTCTCTGAACAAAGCAAAGAAATACAAAAAGCAATTAGAAGTATGCATAATTCTGGTGTTGCTATACACAAGCAATACAAAAATGGCGCTACACTTTGCTTTTAGGCCTAAAAGCAACAAAAGTAGAAGTTTCTGAGAATGGCCAGAGGAGAGAGAGAGTGAGAGAGAGTGAGAGAGCGAGCAGTTGGTGTCTTCAGGGTGGCCTACAATTCAGAGGCCTGTAATTCAGATCAAAGAGCAGTCAAATCACAAGGCACCAAACCAAACCTCCACCAAACTTGCATTAAATACTTCCTCCCTCTGCATGTCAAAATCATTCATTCTTGTTAACAAAGCCAACACCACTGCCACATATATAACAAATCTTCCCGGCATCTCCCATTTCCTTAGTGCCAATCTCTCTCTCTCTCTCTCTCTCTTTCTAAGGCAATGAAAGAGCTGAGATTAATGGATAGATTTGTTGGCCTCCCATTTTCTGTTGGGTGCGCGTCTCAATCAAGTGTGGCAGTAATGGCAAAGCAAACTAAGCGACCAGCAGATGCAGATGCGGCAGCATCAAGTCCTGCTCCACCGAGTATATATTGGTCGCCATCATTCTCTTGCTTCTAGTTAGTTTTCTATTGATTAACTGGTGATGGCTGTCTCTCATGAAGGTGGCGAAGATGGTGGAAGGCGATCATCCATCGTGAAGCCAAGGAGTGTCTCCTTCAGCAGGACTGCGCTATCTTTCCCACGGCCCAACATCGCTGCCGGGTTTCAGAAGCTGATCAGGGGTTTCAGGAGCCTGTCCCAGCTCTTTCTGGTCGACAGAGAGGAGGAGGGCGAGGACGACGACGACGAAGAGACGGAGATGGTGATTGGGTTCCCGACGGACGTGCAGCACGTCGGTCACATAGGGTGGGACGGGTTCAACGGCATGGCCGGCGGCGCCATGAAGGCTGCGGCGTCGGAGTACCTCCAACTTCCTTCCTCCAGCTTCTCCCTGCAGCAGTTCGAGCTGGGCGGCGCCAATCCGCCGCCCATTGCGGCCTGCCCACGGTGAAGGTGCAGCTCAGTGCAATCATCCGCTTATTTTGGCCATTGTTTCTTGTTTAGTTCCTGCTCTTTCTTCTTCCCTTTGACCATTGTTTGAACTTTGAGGAGGGTGCTCTGTAAACTTGTATAGCGTGCAGTGATATGAGACCATTCTTGAAAGAGTTAATTAGTTTCTAAGCTTGAGATTGATGTACAAGTATACTCTACGCTGTAATTATGATTGATCTCCTTTTCCTTTTTCATGTTTTGGTGGCAATTTCAGATCTATTGAACATTGACTATTCAAATCCTTATGGTCAGTGCACTTATGTGATTCAAGACAAAAATTCTGTATGGTAAATACAATTTAACTTCAAGGTGGTAAAAGTAAGACTGTGTCATGATTGAACCGTAAAAAAATTTCCTTGTCAGAGGAAATCAGAAGATGGTTCATATGATTGTTTTTTTATGCACCCAGGGCATTGCATGCTAGCAAATTGCTTATAGAAAGAAAACGAGCCTGCAATATGCATCTGCTCATTGTTTTGTTTGGATGCACAGCTCAACAATCTTCTCTATCACTTTATTATCAGGGTCAAATGGATAGAACATCTCTGCAAGTAAGATCTCAAAGTTGGGTAGAACTCCACTAATAAAGGTGGTTCCTTCAACCGATTGTATCAGTCGTTAGATTTAGGTCATAGTGCACCATTCTGTGTTTCAAACATCGATATCACTTTATTGTCTTTATTCTCAGCACTCTAACAAAGAAAACAAATAATAATTTTGTTGGAATGTAGATGTCGAGTGTTGCAGAGTTAGCGGCAGCCATCATAGAACTTTGTTTTCTGTTTTGTAGCATGTAGCTAACAGCGTTTAATCAGGTCATGTCGTTTTATCCTCAGTATAAGTAGGTGTAGCGTTACAGTTCAATTAGTTGTAATACATTTTAGTTTGAATCAACTTTCCACCTCTTCCCTTTCTTCGTTTCCCTGGATCTTCTTTCTCTTTTCCGGCAGCCTAGCGACCGGATTCCGGCAGCCCACTGGAGCTCACAAATTTTGACAACCAATTTTATTGTCAGTGTGATTTTGAAGGGAGGAACTTTCATAGACATCTCTATTTTTACTTCAAATATGAGTTTAGTTCCCATATTTATCATCCAATAAGAAGGGGGAGTTTTTGCATATATAGTGCTTCTACACATGCATGTCTAAATTTCACTTTTTTAAAGATTTTTCTTATTTATTTTTCATGATATCATGCAGGGATCAAATTTATCATAGATAATAATTTGTATGTTTTTTTCTCACAATGAACTTTGTAATAATTTCTCGCCCCGAACAAGTCAATGCAAGTTTTTTTTTGACAGATTTTTTTTTTGACAATTTTAGAAAGCGGTGCCGACTGTTCATACGTATTATTTTCAAATTAAAAGTTCATTCATCGTCGAACTCGATAAATTCAATAAAATTGCTCTATGTCATGTATTTGTCGGTAAAAGATGAGACTCCCAACTCGAAACCTTTAGCAAGGAGAATTACCGCTTCGTCCAATCCCTCGTCCCTTGTCAATGCAAGTTTAATTGCCGAGTTGGTGCAGCTCGAGTCATTCTGCGCATTTTTTTCTTTGCTACTTATTTAGTTAAATATATTGGTATAACTCTATAAATTTTATATACATATAATACAAGAGTTCAAGTACATGCTATTATAATTTTATAAGTATTTAGGTTACATGATAAATTAATCTTAAGTATGAATGTAAAATGACTAATTATGTTATATTTATGTATTAATACATATATATGGATGATAGAATTTAAATTTTGAGCTATAGAGTATTATAATTATAGTATATGCTTAAGTAATTAGATATAATAATAATTAATTACCATCTGTACACATGGTCTCTTTATTTTTGTATTCTCTTATATAGAAAAGAACAAATATTTGATTATTGTATCAAACTATACAGATTTATTACATCCAAATTGATTTTTTTAGATTCTTTAGAAAAATACGATCGGTTTGCTTATGATGGAAACAAACTATTGAATGATCGTTTGCTTATGTGCAAGCAAATCAAATATATTCTGAGAAGAAAAATTTGAAAGTCATCTAACGACTATTGTACCAAATCTCATTAATCAAAATATGTTTTAAAAATATGAGATATAAATGGTAAGGTGAAGGGAAAAAAAGATTGGGAATGATGAGAAAATACAATCCTGATCATAAATTAAATTGATGATTTTTTTACAAAAAAACATTAAATTGATGATTTTTTACAAAAAAAACATTAAATTGATGATGAAAAGTATAACATTTGATCAAACATGGAATTCCACTTGCTTCTTGTTAGGGTTCCGATTCCGAAACGTCTTCTTGAACTATTCCATGAAGACAAACCCTGCCTCTAATGTAGGTAGAGCGAATGGAATAAGTGAAATTCCATTAGGGGTGAGCAAAATCGGGTCCCACACCGGGTCTCGGCCGATCCGGTCCTGACCTGGTTTGCTCCGGATTTCCGAAAAAAGAGACCCGGTCCCAGTGGGGTTTGGGACCAGGACGTCCAGGTCAAACCGGAACAAAAACTAAAAATTTTCGATTATCTCAGTTTGACCATAAAAAAGATAAAATAATAAATAAAATAGTAAAAAATATGTTATTAATAAATATGATAACTATTCATTAAATTATATATATGATAATATAAAATAATGTATATTTAAGATATATACCAAATAAAATATAATTTTTATTTAAAATAAACATAAATATATTATTTAAAAATAATTTAATATTAATATAATATATTTAACCAGATCGGGACTAGGTTTGAGCTTTAATAATCCGGACCCGGTTCCAGTCGGGTCTCAAGGGAATGAGGACTCAGTTGGTAACCGAGTAAAAAAAAAATCCGAAAAATCTGAATCGGGCCGGGCCAGGGCGACCGGGTTGTCCCGGCCGGTGCTCACCCCTAAACTCCATGTTAAAGCCCCATACATTATGGGAAGAGCCTGCATCAGAATGAGCCTGGACCCAATGAATGGATGTTTTGAGTGTCTAACCATCTAATTACACTCCGAATTAATCAAATGCTAATAATCTTGAATACAGAAGGTCCCGAGTGGGTATAAAAAAGATACTATTTATGTTATTTTCATTTGGACGACCATGTCCAAGATTAGTGAACCTCATTTTTTGATTTTTGCAGACTAACTATTTTGAGTTGTGTACTAAATTTTAGATTTTCTATGCAATCTGAACTCAGTTGTCACCTTGCTGTTTTAGTATATGCTTTGTAAATTTTAGAGTTATAGTATATACTAAACCCTAATGACAAGATAACTATTTCCTTTCTAAAATTTAGAGTTATAGTATATGCTTAAATATTTACATTTATAATATTATAATAATTATTAGTTATGAAAATATTTATTATTATTAGTTACATCCAATCAGCTATTCCCGACGATGAGTTTGAGTCAGGTCAGGTCAGCATCGACCCATTGTGTCGGGGCATGTTAAATCTAACATCTGAGTTATGCATGGACTTTTAAATTCTCTGAGTTATAAATCAAATTTGGTTGACACAACTAGGTAGAATCGTTGGAAGATTCGATAATCACCACTTGGTCAAATGAACTTTCTACTTTTTATCTCGATTTTTCGATGCTAATAGTCTTGAATATCGACGGTCAAATGAACTTTCTACTTTTTATCTCGATTTCTACTTTTTATCTCGATTTTTCGATGCTAATAGTCTTGAATATCGAGTGGGTATAAAAAAAGAAACATATATTTGACTATTCTATCAAAGTGGACAAATTGCTTACATCCGACTTATGAGATTCGTTAGAAGAATACGAGGTATGCTTATGATGGCAACATAATATTGAATGATGGTTTGTTCATGCAAATCAAATGTGTTCTGAGAAGAAATATTTGAATAGCATCTCATGAGTACTGCACCAAATTTCATTAACAAAAAAAAAATGATTGGGATTGATGAGAAAATGCAAAAGTAGAGCTTTCGTTTCAATATCTGAATCGAATGTTTGACATCAAATGGTTGACCATTTGGGATCAGCTTACGTAGGATACTTTGTTGACATTTATATAAATCATGCATTATTGATCACAAAAATGAATATTGCTTGCTCATGATCATATCTTTTTTCAACTTATTTCCTCCTGGGGGCATTTTAGTCATTTCTTTACGCTATTTTCGAACAAGTTCATGGATGAGGTCTTCAAAGAGTATCATTGACAATATTGATTTTGACTGTTCTCACACTATTGACGATTAACATGAACAGGGAACTACTAATCATGAAGAGACCCCAAAATTCAGCTGATATTTGAACATTTTTATGGTGCTCAGAATTTTGGGACCAGATATCAGAAAACCAGAGACAAAAGAAAAAACCATGGATGATTCCAAATGGTTTAATAGAGATCTCAAGTAGGCATAAGTAACTACTGCCAACTTAATAATAATATTGACATGGGTCAAGAGAAGGTGCAGTTCTTACAATCCAAAGAATTTCAGTAATGCATACAATTTACCATGCGAAATTCTCAACTATATGAAAAAAAAAGCTAAAAGAAGAAAAGCTCTCCCTCACAATCGGCTGAACGTGCCCAAGATGGTGAGAAAAATGAAAGATAATATTGGTTTGCGATTTTCCCTGGGAAAACAAAATTGAAAAGATAGATATACCACTCTGCTATTTGTTAGCAGAGCAGGCTTTGCTATGATACCTGCTGGTAACTGAGGCGTCGGGCTTGAGAACCACAACCATGGTAGCGATAAATGATTCCAATAATGCATTGCATCATGCATGAGACGTCAAACAGTTCGATGAACTCAAGGTCTGATGGCCGAGCTTTGGGTGCAGAATACCGCAGATACTCCTCGGCCACAGAGGATAAACACCAATTCTGTAGTTTTCTGAAGCAGCCTACTAGGCAACCAGTACGATGCTGCAGTTGGAACACCATTGTAAAGGCAAATATTAATATTTAATCCGTAAATGTGAGAAGCAAAAATTTATTCTGGGTTATGTGCAATACCTTTCCTCGTTTACAGTGGATCAAGAGTGGATGATTACGTATATCTGAGAAATTAAAATGGGAGTTAACCAAAACACCCAATAATGCATCCATGAACCTATATAAGTGAAAGGAGCTAATTAGAAACAAAATTCGTATGAGTACCAAGTAAGACTCGTAGAGCCTCCATGAGCGTATTTCTAGGTATGTTTACAAAAGGATCCTGCATAAGCAAACACTTTTGAGTTTGGAAAGAAAATGAAAGATTTCATCTCACATATAATTCTCAAAAGAACGCATGAAGAGAAATTTGCAAGATTGCACCAACAAAAAAACATAATGGTTAAATGGAAATGCACCATCAAGAAGGCCGAACTGACGCAATACACAATTCACCGTTTAGATGTAAAAATATGACTGTCTGCACGCTAACCTAGCCAAATTTCCAAAAGTTTACCAGCACAAGTAAAAAAGCATGAGCTGCTCAAACCAATATTCTTTAGCAGTCAATAAAATGTATTAGTTTACTCATAGCTGTTTTGTTTTCCTTTAAATTTCAACTGCCTGAAAGTTCTTCACGGTTACATTTACTGATATGTATTCAAGGGGTGTGGAAAGTTTTGACATTAAATTGACTTTTTGAAAGAGGCCAGCATGAAGTAAATTCCAACAGGGTAACAAAAAATCAGACACATCAACTCATTATTCTGACATTGCATATTCTCGCTTATTTGGAAAGTTCAATAAAGTAAACACTTTGATAGTTGAAGATGTGGATTGTGTATGTGTCTCTAATTTCCTTTGCACAAACAATTAATAAAAAGACTCTATAGGAGAATATCCTCCTGTGAAGCTTATTTTAATAATTGAAAAAGGAAGCAACAATAAATATCCAACATAACCCCCATCAAAATCTCTAGCTTTTCATACAAATTTCTCACTTTTCTTCCAGAATCAAACTTTTTGGCACTTTCAACTGGTTATCTCCCAAGCTTATGACTTTCTAATAAAAAAATGTCATACACATGTCAAAATAACTCCAGGTTGGCGATCTCATCAAAAGGCTGATGCATGCCTTAACTTTATCTCTCAGAAGAATCTCATGGGGTATAGAATAAGAAACAATAACGTTCATAGTCCACCCAAAAGAGAGATTATTTACCTTGCTGCCTTCAATTGCAAAGTTGAACAGCTTGATCCCACGTGACCTTAGGAACTCCGCATTCGCCTCTGGGTATGGCTCAGGGCACAAGTAACTGCTTTCCATTGAAAAAGAATCAGTCGAAACTAGACTTCAATTCATTGTATTGAGGAAAAAAAAACACTACTACGAAAAAAAAGGAAAAAAAAGACACATCTTTTTCCCAAGGAAAAGAAACAATTAAAAATCACTAACTGGATGCTACACGAAAGGAAATAACTCAGAAAACGGAGGCCAATTCAGTCCTATACGAATAAGAAAACCCTACCTTTCTGCACAAATCCAATAGAAATTTTAAGAAGGATATTAAAAACGGCTTAAAATGTGACCTCGTCATAAACACCAAAACCCAATTATTTCCTCCATCAAAAGCCAAAGGCAACAAAACCGATACGAACTCGGAACTCAAAAGAAACTACAAATAAAAAAGAAGGTAAAGAAACCTCTTACACAATGGATCGAAGTTGGAGCGAATCCAAGAAGGCGAAATTGTCCGGGCATGGCAATCCCGAGCGGTAGATCCCCCGATCCACCACCCCGAAGTTGGTAGGCGGCAGCAGAGCGACCCCCTCTTCGCCCCCGCCGCCTTCTCCTCCTCCTCCTGTTCTGCCAGCATCGCCTGCTCCGGCGGTGCTCCTCTTCCGGCGGGCGTAGTCTTTGGCTGCAACCAGGATCATTGTCTGAATCCAAGGGCGAGAACAGGGCGAGTCGAAGCAATGGTGGAGAATCCGGAGAGACTGAAAAATTGTAAGGAAAAAGTGGATCTTTGGGATCGCTAAATTTGGGATTCGCGTGCGCTATTTTCCTGGGCGGCGTTCTTGCGTTTTGGCTTTTTGGTTTCGGGAAAAAAAATTCCAATTTTTGGGTCGTTCGTTTCGCCCGGTGGGTAGAAGAGGGCGCTCATATAAATAAAATAATAATAATAATAATATAATAACGGACTGGATTCGCCTTGTATCCAATGTGGGGCCCAGAGTCGTTCAAAACCGTGGGCCCTAATTGTGGGAGATCCTCAGAATTTATCTCGTTGGATTTGGCGTTGTTTTTTCGGTTATCTCAATTATTATTATTATTATTATTATTATTATTATTATTATTATTATTATTATTGATGATGAACATAAAGAAAATAAAATAAGGATTTAATTTACTTCTAATCATCTTATTTAAGATATTTTTAGAAAATTTATCATGCAAGAAGTTTATAACGACGTTTTCTAACTAAAGGATGCCTATTGTTGTTAGTTAAAATATACAGATGTGTGATGTTATATTTATAATAATAATAACTAAATTTATTAAGTGTGATTAAAGATATAATTATTAGATTAACAGATCAATTGGTGATGATAAAAAATTTATATTGTTCAACTTCTGGTAAATTGGTCAAGATACATCAACAGAAGTCAAAGATCACGCGTTTCATATTTAAATAAATTTACTTGATATAAGGGCATTCCATTTCAGGTTGACGAAACACAAAAAAAAACGATGGAAATAAAAAATAAAATGGAAATGTGATAATGGAAATATAAAATAGGGCCGGCGAAGGAGACTATCTATAAATGAATGAGAAATAAAGGACGTAGGGAAGGAAAACAAAAAAAAAAGGAAATAAATATGGAAGAGATATTGAGAATAGAAGTTGGAAAAGAAGATAAAGTGGATATGGTTACACACTCACGATCGTTTGATCTGTGATCGACCCATGATAAAAAAAAGGCACGATTTGATAGAAAAAAATATATCAATCATGATTTTGTGATTACGGATGTGCCCTAGGCCACGTGGATCGCGTTAGGTGATCTAAATTATGCGGCAGCGGCGAGATTAAGCGAGGGCGGGTCCTCCTTCATATGGTCGACGAGGACGAATAACGATGACGACAAGGGTGAGACGAATGATGACGAGGCATTATTTATTTATTTATTATATTTGTCTATCACAAAAAATGTTAACAGAATGAATCCGTGAATGAACTAACATGACATTCATGGACTCCGGGGGGACAAAAGAGAGAGAGAGAGATTAATGTCAGAAATCGGCGTAAGCCCTAAATAAAATAATTTAATTGTTGCTAGTTGCAGGAACATTAGTAACATGCTGCTGCATGCCGCTGCCTCTCGCAAAGTCCACCACCGTCTTTGACTGTCTCCATTAAAGGTGACAAAAGATTTGGAGACGTTTGGAGTGTATTATAAAGAAAATTGTGCTTCTTTTCGTAATTTATTATACATAATTTAATTATAATAGTAATTTATCTCGAGTTTCAAACTTGAGATTAATCAGCCTACATAATTATTCAATTGGATCTAACATTGATTGAGTCAATGTGGAATTCAACCTAATTGGTAGAGTAGAGTCAATGAATGGATCAAAGTGGAATTCAACCTAATTCATGTCAGCAGACACATGATCGACATGAGGCCTCCAAAATATCATTCGTGTAATCAAAGTGACTCGGTCTGCAACCTGCCCCAACTATGGAAATTTTAAACAAAATGTTTATGGATTAATTTCCAGAGATTTTGTCGCAATCTCAACAAAGTATCATCTCAACAAAGTGCGTGCATCATCTCCACAAAGTCCGGCCATGATGACGTTCGACCTCATTAACTAAGAACATCGATCAACATGGTCTGCCTAAGACACAAATAGTTAGCAAATGGCGTGTCTCGGGTAGTTCCATGTATGCTAATAGTTTCCGATTTGATTTTTTGAGTTGTCACTTTAGCTAGGGAAGTATATAGTTCTATTTTTTTATTATGACTTCGGATCAGTCATGCATTAATAAATTTAAACATTAGAAATTTCAAGTGGGTAAATTCTCTCTCTCTATACGTGTGAAGCGTTTATGGTGTGCTGTGTGAAGTAATTTTAGACATGTGTTTTACAATAAAAAATAATCTTATAAGATAAGAAGTTATATAAAATGATTATTTTTATTAAAAAATATAGAGGTCAGCAGTAGGGAAGGAGTCGATTATATCTATTCAAAATTTATTATTTAATAATTTCGAGTGGATTATATCTATTCAAATTTTATTATTTAATAATTGCATGAATAATTTCTTTTTTTAAATTTTCATTTGTTACGAAAAAGAGAGAGAGAGATCGCACGAACACAGAAGAACACGAAGATTTACGAGGTTCACCCTAAATCGGGTTACGTCCTCAAGAAGCGGCGGTTCTCTTTGTTATGGAATAAAGATGATTACAAGGATGGATCTCTGTCTAGACCTCTAAGAAGTTTATATAGGCATCCCCTTTGATAGATGATATGAATTCTCTGAAAATAGGACACCTATCTCGTGATAAGGAATTCTGCTGAAGCGCCTGATTATGTAGGGGAGATCAACTGTGTTCAGATTCAAGACATTATTAACAAATCTCCACCTTGACTTGAATCATCTCCAGATCACACAAAATCATGCCACACCGCCTCCGGCCCCGCATCGAGACTTTTACCAAGTGTTGATGTTAAGCAAGTCCAAACAATGCTGGAACTTGCCATGAGGAACGGATTTGATGAATATATCAGTTGGATTGTCTTAAGTGCCAATCTTCTTCACATTGATCCTCCTCTCAGTGCGGATGAAGTGATACATGATATCGATGTGTTTGGTTATTTCATGATGTACTTGATCCTTGGCTAAACATATTGCACTCAAACTGTCACAGTGCACTATAGCCTGCTCCTGATGTAATCCGAGTTTTTCAACTAAGCCAATTAACCAGATGCCTTCCTTGGCAGCTTCTGTCAGTGCTATGTATTCAGCATATGTGGTGGACAACATAACTGATGGCTGAAGTATGACCTTCAAACTAATAACTGAACTATCCAAAGTAAAGGCATAGCTCGTCATAGATCGTCTTTCATCAACATCTTCAGCATAATATAAATCTGAGTACCCTACAACTAAACACTCTTTATCACTTCTATAGATGAGGCAAATATCATATGTTCCTCTCATATACCGACAGATTCGCTTCACTACTTGCCAGTGCTCTTTTCCTAGATCACTCATGAACCTGCTGACAACACTGACTGCATGAGCAATATCTCGGTCTTGTGCAAACTATGGCATACATCAGACTTCCAACTGCACTAGCATATGAAATCCGAGACATGCACTCCTTCTTTGCTTCTGATTTTGGTGCGAAGGCAACAGAAAGATAAACATTTACAGCTAATAAAATATTCAAAGACTTCGTTCCTAACATTTCAAATCTGGATAAAATCTTCTCTATATAACTTTTCTGAGATAAGAAGAGTTTACCCTATGGGCGATCCCTTAGAATTTCTATCCCTAGAATCTTTTGTGCTACACCAGATCCTTCATATCGAATTCTGCACTAAGGAGCTTCTTCAGATTCTAAATGTATGTCATGTCTCTGACAGCAATAAGCATATCGTCAACATATAAGAGCAGATAGATGGTGGAGCTGTTCTTCATCTTCTTGTGATATATACAATAATCATAGGGACTTCGACTGAATTTCTTACTGATCATGAAGCTGTCGAACCTCTTGTACTATTGTCTACGAGACTGCTTCAGGCCATACAAAAATTTATTGAGACTGCAAACTTGATTCTCCTTTCCTGAAATAGAGAATCCCTCTGGTTGGCTCATAAGAATGCCTTCTTCAAATTCTCCATGGAGGAAAGCAGTCTTCATATTTAGTTGCTCGAGCTCTAGATTCTGATGTGCTCCAAGAGCAAGTAGCACCCTGATAGAAGTATGTCTGATAACAAGTGAGAATATCTCGTTTTAGTCTACACATTCTTTCTGACTATAACCTTTAGCAACTAATCGTGCTTTGTATATTGTGCCTTCGACTCCTAAAATTTTAGCTTTCTTCTTGAAGATCCATTTACAGCCAACAACCTTTCTGTCTTTAGGCAACTCGACCAGCTCCCACGTCTGATTTTTGTGAAGAGATTTCATCTCCTCACCCATAACAACGATCCACTGTTCAGATTCGGTACATGTGATAGCATCCCTATAAGAGGACGGCTCCAGGGACTCCATATTTTCAGCTACCTGCAGTGCATAAGCAACCATGTCCTCGAAACCATATCGCATAGGAGGACCCACTTCCCTGCGAGGACGTCTAGCAGCAATTGACTCCTCTTCAAGTTGCTCATCAAATTCTTCATCTTCTAATTCTGCTTCTTGATGTGATCCTTCAATATCATCCCGGTCAACGAGACCTTGTAAAGGAATTCTGCTGGAGCGCCTAATTATATAGGGGGACCAACTGGATTCAGATTCAAAGCATTATTAACACCATTATTATTATCTTGCCCTCATTTTATTTTTCAAATTCAAATTTTCTTTCCATATTATTCGATTCCTCGTATAAATTCATCACATAAAATTACTACATTATTATGTTTCTATTTTTCATACTTTAATGTAAATTATTTATAATAATTTAATTTTTGTCATCTTTATGATAATTTTTCTTTTATTCAAATTTATTTTTATTATTGTCTTTCTAATTTTCTTTCAAATTCAAATTACTTTCCTTATTATTTACATATGAATGGTACTATCAAATCACTTATTTTACTCCCCTTTCTATTATTCCATATTTCCTGTTATCATACACTTTCCTTTTTTCTATTTATTCACACCTCTTTTATTATTTTTAAAAAATGCATCGATTTTGACTGGTTCAATTCATTTTTTTAAATTGAGTTTTACTTACTAACCAGACCGAACCAACAATCGATCGGTCTGATTTGATTTTAAAAACACTGATAAATATCACAATAATAAAATCTAAAGTTGAGTTTGATTAGTAGTTTCTCCAACTGAAATGTCCAAAAAATACCAATTTATTTTAGATTTATCTTTATATTTTTTGTGAGAATATTGGATGAGTAGTTAATAGTAATTAAATAATAATAAATATAATAAATGTTAATAAATGCACAAATAATATTTAGTAGAGTGAAAAACGTTAATTAAAAATAAATTTTAAAATATGAAATAATATAATTGATGATAATTGGAGTGAATTTGTATTTTAATTAATGAAAGAAATTTCAAACTTTCTATCTTCATCGTTATTTTTTATTTAGCAATAAATTATTTTTCCATATTCCCTATATGCAAGACTCGTCTAAAGACATAGGACCCCACCAAATAACCTAACTATATACTTTAAACTAAGAATAAAAAGTGGTTCAACTCAATCAACACAATTCTATCATACTTGAGTGCTTTTTAAACTGCAAGCATTTGATCCCGTTTTATTTTTATACATTATAAAAATATAGGGTTCAACTTGATCTTCTCCTATTAATGATATTACCCAATAAGCGAAATAATTAATTAAATTTAAATTGGAATAACTAATATAACAATATGATTAAGAATTTTAGAGCAAAATTCTAGGCATTAATGGAGTAATTTTCACTATAGTCCCCTTACTTTCACTCAATCCCGTTTTAATTTTCAAAATTTACTTTGTAACAAATCAGTCCTCTAACCTACAAAATTTGTAACAAAAAAATCTCCTTAATTTGCTATAATAGATTATCAGATTAACATGTTGATTAGGATATTGATGTGGCACTGTATTCAAATAAAGCATTATATATTTATTAAAAATAATATATAGTTATTTATTTTAAATAAATATTTATATATTATCTCAATAAATATGTTATATTTTATTTATGTTCAATTGTCATGTCACAATGAAAATTACCCTATATGTCAATCGAATATAAATGAAATATAATGTATTTATTAAAATATTAGGAAAAAATAGAGAAAGAGAAATATGGATATACTATATTAATTTTTTATTAGGATATATGGTAACTTGGCATATTCTGAAATAAAATTAAATATATTTATTAAATTAATATATAAATATTAGAAGAAAAGAGAAAAATGTTTCACCATCTCTCTAAACTTTTTAAAATTTATCTTATGATTATTTATATGTTCTTTTAATAAATATATTTCGTTTTATTTCAATTCAACTTATAAATAATTTCAATCCCCTTTATTTTTTAATTTTTTATTACTTTAAAATAAATAACTATATATTTTAATAATATATAATATTTTAATTGAATTCATTGCCACACCAACATCCTAATCAACACATTAACCTCAAAACCTATTATTGCATATTAAGGGACCTTTTTGTTACAAATTTGTAAGTTGGAGAATTGATTTGTTACAAAGTAAAGTTCACCGACTAAAACAGGATCGAGTGAAAGTTAGGGGATTGGTGATAAAAATTACTTGGCATTAATGGGCTAAATGGTCGTTTTAATCATTAAGAATGTTACAAATTTCAATCGATCACAACCATGATGTTGATGCTTTGGAACCTCCAACATCGTCTAAAAATCATTGACAAGAGTAATTTCTACATGATCTTCTATTTTTCTAATACTAACAGGCATAACATGGCGAACCTCAAGCCCTTCTTTCGCTTGGAGAACAAGCTTTTGTCAGTAGTTTCATATGAGTTGGGGTCCGATGCCTACCATTTTGCACATTTCTTGTTGCTTTGGCATGCCTCTGAAGTTGGATGAGGGATTTATGATTGGAGGAAGAAGTTGTTATGAAGATTTTGTGTGGAGTTGGACTTATCAATGCCAATCAAGCAGGTCATATGAGTCAAGACGTTGGACAAATGTTAAGGATATGTTTCGCAAAATAGAAAATAATTCAGAGATTGAAAATTTTCCCATGGAAGACAGACTTCCTTAGTTTTTATATTCATGGAATTAAATCCATTCCAACTGTTTGGATGTGTACCATCTCCTAAAACACAAAGATTTCTTCTTTTTTTATCTTCTTGGCACAATGAAATGGTAACACCGTTGATGAGGCCGAAAGCTCACAACTCCTCTGTTCCTCTCCATTTGTCAGCACATCAATCAAGTTCTTAACATAAAATCATGGCTCCTTCTGAGTCACAATATTCTTCTAAATCCAAAACCATGTTTATATTTTTGGCCTTCTCACCAATGCACATCTTAAGTTCATCGATTCTTTGTCATCTTTTCAATCACCATGGAGGATCACTCTAAGCCTAAGAACTCCAACGCAAAGCTCCTACAGGAGCTAGGTAGTAAAAGTAAAAGCATGAGTATTAAACATAGAAACGCTTGCGGTCAGCCATGACCTGGTACGTCCCATCCATATAGATATACCATCTAATATAACGTATAAACATACGATTCATACGAGACTCGACCATAACTATACGCACGTGCCACCCGAATTGTAGTCTCCGCGCACACACCAACACGTCACGAGTCATCATCATGTACTTGTGGAGATCACGTAGGAGCAAGCTCAACCATTAGCATAACGCTAAGTGTGAGTTCATATAAATCATATATCAGAACTGTCAGAAGCATGAAGTGATAATAAAATGAAATGTAAGAGTGGATCATAAAAGAAAAACATGATTTATGCATTTTCCTTTCCTTTCTTTTCCATATTCAGATTCATGTGCATCATTCGTGTTCATCATTCATATTCTTAGTGCTTATTCGTATTCATGATTCATATTCATAGTCATAAGGACAAAGTCATCCTTTTTTTTATTTTGTCCATTTATTCTTTCATACATTCATTCTTTGAAAGAGCTCTTCATTCTTTTAGGGAATACCATTGCAGACACTATGAGATGTAGCTATTTAGACCATCATGGGGCAGCGGGTGATCAATTCCATGGCCAATCCCATCGGGCGGGATGACCTTGCGCAAGGCGGAAACATTCGTAAAGAAAGAGGCTCGCATCTAGATAGAGCAAATGGTAACCCGTGAGGAAGTGTATCGCACAATGCTGACTTAACTTTCCTCTATCATAGTGGATCTGTCTTTCAATCCGTAGATTGATTAAGGCGTATGGAGCATAGCTCCGAATAATCATGAACATCTCTTTCAATTCGTAAATTGATCAAGGCCATATGGAGCATAGCATTGAATCATCTTTAAATCCATTTCATTCGATAATAAATCTGGTGGACAGATGCTTAATAAATCAGAGGGGTTCGATTAGGATCAAATTCATTCTGTTCACATACCGAACGCCCGGAAGTCAAGTGTCGTCTGTCTTTAAATCTTTTCAGCGATCATCCAAAGAGGAAGCAAACGCCGCCCATTTTTCATTTCATAGTAATTCATAGTGGTTCATCATCTTTCTTCATGTAGTTCATAAGAGTCATCATCATTCATCGTTCATTGAGGATGATAATCAAGTTGGCATGAGATTCTATTAGTTCAATTTAATCATAAGAAGGTTAAACATAGTTCTGTTGAGCATAATTAACTTCGTAGACATATTATATATCAAATATGTAAATTAGGGTTCATAAATCATAAGGTCATCATTCTGATGGTCAGAACTCGAATCGAGGATAGGTGGAATTCGGACCGATTCAAACTAAAAAAAAAAATTAATGAACTCGGGCCGGATCAAAGTCATACTCGGGCCAAGTTAAGGTGCAATCGGGTCGGGATGATCATCTCGCCCGATCGTCTTCCTCGCGACAAATTCGGGCCGGGTCTCATTGAATCCGGGTCGGGTGACTAGTATGCGCAGAGCTCAAGCTCCGCGTTAATGGCGGATCCGGGTCGAGTTAGGCAAAACACGGCCTGGGTTGGTTTGATTCGGGCCAAGTTATGGGCAACACGGGCCGTTGTTCACAGTTCAATAATTTCATTTTCTTCGAGTTTGCATGTATCGTACATAGGCATTGCAGGTTAATAAACACGAGATAAAGTATTTCACGATCATCTAGATTGTGCAAGGTCAGCTACACATGCATCATCTAAAATAAGTTCTGAAATTATGTACTAATCATGAAGACGAGTTCCTAGTGTTCATAGAAACAAATCATAATTTCAAGAGTTCATGCAGGCTGTGCATGCTTCGATTCGTTTAGGAACATAACGCATGAGATAGACCATGAAATCACACCTTAAAGGCTAAGCTTTTCTGATTTGTTGCATAGGTTCGTCCTCATGGTGGTTCGCCCTCATGTTCTCCTCCTCCATTCTCCTCCATCGTCAGCGCCTGATGTAGTTGTCGGCATCGACTCCTTCCCCGCTGCTGACCTCTGTCTCCGATGCCGAGTGGGGTTGTCGACATCGTCCTTTGTTGGTCGTGCGCGTCGGTGGAGAGTGTGTGTGAGAGTGAAGATGAAAACTGGGGAGGGGGAGAGGGGAGAGGGTTTTAAGGGGGCTGGTCATCACTGGACTTCCTCCCCCTGAATGATCGATGCCATTGATGGGGGAGAGGAAGAGAGGGGTTCGGCCATTCTTCTTCGGCTCTTTTTTTTCCGAAACATGAGGCGTTACATCTGATGCGTAAAATGATGTAGTAAAATAAAATCGCCAGCAAGTGCACTAGTCGCTCAAGTAATATAGTAATAGGAGTAAGAGTGTCGAACCCACAAGGAATATTATTAATAAAATATCTGAATTTATAAATTAATAGAAGAGGAAAAAACATGGATTTTGAAAATGGATTTTGTAAATAATAAAATAAGGAAAATAGGATAATAATAAGATAAGATAATGGTGTTGAAGTTGGTCTTAGGATGATATTGCATTAAGGATAAAAATGTGAACCAGAAAAGATAAATTAAAATTCTTAAGATGGATTAGAAATTTTTCCAAGTTATTAATTTACAAAATTAAAATCACATAGTCCACAAATTGATAATTCTACTATTTAATCCGATAAATCAAACTATTTTAAATTTAACCAAAACTGAAGTCCCACAAACTGGTATCGTCAGATGAGATTAAAATTAAGATGCATTAATATGAAAATCCTAGACTATTAAGCACTCCACAAACTTGTATAGATTAACAGACCACACAGATCTAATTATCCACACACTAGTTATTAGACCTATGCCAATTTTTAATTTCGCAATAAATCATTTAATTTAACTAAATAAAATCTAAAATTAAGTAGTCCACAAACTAGTAATTACTTAACTCATAAATTTAAATAATTAAATCAAAAGCATTAAACGTAATTAAAAATTGATCAAAAGAAATTTAATAATAATAAAGCAAGGATTCACATAATTTTCCTTCAATAATAATCTCCTAAAAATAAAATAACTAAAAACATGAATTCATCCTAGAATTGCAGAGAGATAATAATAAAATAACAATAATAATTGAAAGAATTACACCCAAAATAAAATAGGATCCTCGGATGTCGTCGAAACAGCCGTCCGATCAAATATCTCTCTCTGATCGAAGCCTGCGAAACTCATGACTTGTTGTGGACGAAAACCAAACTTTAAGGCACCAATTGGAACCATGGCTTCTTCTCGTATTTATAGATACGGACAGACTTCAATTTGATCATGATCGTGATATCGTACGGTTGAAATTAAATTCACCGGATAAAAGTTGATCATGATCTCAGCCAAAATGATAAGTTCTATTACGCCCAAAAAGATAAACTCTTTTTATCTTTCTTCTTGGGTTATCGCCCAAAACGATGACTTCGCCCAAGGATCTGAGTTATCAGCCGATAAACTTGATATTCCTTTCTGAATCTCGGCCAAAAAACTTTGGTAACATGTGTCGTTTGCACCCTACGATTGGTTGATGATTACGGCCGATAAACTTGATACGAGTGATGTGTTGCCCAAGATAGAGTTCTCGGCTGATACGATCTTTGGGGTTGGAGTTCTCGGCCGATAAAATGATATCGCGCCCGCAAAGTTTTTACCCCCAAGGAAGTCGCGTAAAATTTATCCAATGAAATGATAAACTCTTTTACGCCTTCATGTGATTCTCGACCGTAAGATCTTTGTATTCGAATTGCGGCCGATAAATCACATTGCAACTGAATTGCGACCGATACGTTAATAATTCATTTAATATAATCCCTCGGATAATTGTGTATTCGACCTTTCCTACAAAATAAATATCAAATTTTAATTAATCCATCAACAATTAAAATATTCAAAGAATTAACAATAAAAATCGATAAATCCGAAATTATGACTAAAATTGACTAAAAATAATGCATGCCATGATCAAATTACAAAAAAATTAATTAAAATAATAATCTAAAATATGTTGTATTTTGTATGCATCAAACTCCTCCAAGCTTAAAGTCTTGCTTGTCCTCAAGCAAAAATTCAAAAGCAAGGCTCAAAAACAAGGGTTCCATCATAACTTCCATATTATTATCTGACTAATTTTCTCACACAGCTCTTCTGCACACCAACTACTCAGCATCTTATTATTTTCCATGTGCTTAACTTGAATGCTACACAAATTTAAACAATTTCAAATTTAGCCTTGTAGTAGAATAAATTGTCTGTCAAATAATAGCATTGATATTGAACACATAAGTACTAATTAAGCTTAACACTTTTTCTTTTTCTTTTTTTTCTTTCTTTTTTTATTTTCAATCATTTTAAAAGTTCTAATCTTCAAGCAGGATTGCACAAGGAAGTTCATGTAGCGAGTTTTGAACTGATGACTCCCTGACCAGATGACCTCAGGGCAATAGGTGATAAGGCACCCCTCGAGTTTACTTGCTCGAACAATCAAGGTTCTGAATGAAGAGTTCGAACTTAGCTATGATTCAGTACTCTTGTGCTTCTCCATATTTCACAAGATGGTCCATGTAGCGGATTTTCGATCGACGGATCCCAGAGCAGTTGCCTTTAGGTCACCATGCATGAACCCCTACGAATCTAATTATCCGAACACACCTTGGTTCCAGATAATATTTTTGCACCTACACATAACTTTATTCATTTTTTTCACTATATTTTTTTCACTTTTTTTAAGCTCAAGGAGTACTTAATATGGTCAATAAAAATGCTACTACTACCAAGACTTAACAAAAAAAATAAAAAAGCATGAACATGATTTTGTCGTCTAGTCATTCATAATTCTATTTAGCATAGGCACACGGTTCATAAGTTTGATACTAAAATAACAAGTGATAAGAATGAAAAGCATTCAAATTTCATTAATTAATAACATGTCCTTGAACTTTTACTAAAAAATAATTAAAACAGTAAGATAAGAGTTAGTACGATGGTAGCAAAAGTAAATGCATGCAATGATATTTTTAAGAAAATTTTTAATTTTTCACTTTTTTGGGATTTTTTTAGATATACATGAAAATATAAGCAAGTAAACAGAAAAATAAGGAAAATGTGATGCATGAAATGCAAACTCCCCCAAGCTTGAACTAGACATTGTCCTCAGTGTTAGGCCAACAAGGGAAAGAGATACAAATATAATAAAATGAAAAAATTAAAGAAAAGGGAAAATAAAGAAGAGGGAAAAGACATAACTGAATTTATTGTGGTGTGGTGGTGAAGGTGGATGGTAGCTGGCGATGATGAGAAGTCAATGAAGAATTCATTGGATGGTGGTGCTTAAGGATGTCATTTTGACCGTCACACAGAGAGAGGAAAAGTTGGCGGCCGATAATGTACATCATGTCCGAGATCGTCGATGCTCTGGTGTTCTTAGTGATTTGTCCGAATTTCTCTCCTTGGACGAAAAATAGTTAGATGACTCCAAGACTAAAAGACAAGAACTAATAAATTAAAGAAACTTGACAAGTAGCTAACTAATAACTATGAACTAAAGAAAGAGATTAAAAGGTAACTAATCTTCACTAATTAACTAAAATATCTAAAGCCTTAACTAAACTAATTAAATTAAATTAAAAGACTAACCAACTTAGTAAAACAATAGAAAAAAATGGTTGTGATATAATTTTCAAATAATTTATGCAACAACCAAGTATCAGATAAAAAAGAATTTAACATCTGATCAGAATGTGTGACAAATTTGTCCAAAGAATTAAATTAATTGTGATTAGATTTTCACTCAAGCCCTGCAACAACTAATTTTCAATAAAAATGCTACTACTATCAAGACTTAATAGAAAAATAAAAAAGCATGAACATGATTTTGTCGTCTAGTCATTCATAATTCTATTTAGCATAGGCACACGGTTCATAAGTTTGATACTAAAATAACAAGTGATAAGAATGAAAAGCATTCAAATTTCATTAATTAATAATATGTCCTTGAACTTTTACTAAAAGATAATTAAAACAGTAAGATAAGAGTTAGTACGATGGTAGCAAAAGTAAATGCATGCAATGATATTTTTAAGAAAATTTTTAATTTTTCACTTTTTTGGGATTTTTTTAGATATACATGAAAACATAAGCAAGTAAACAGAAAAATAAGGAAAATGTGATGCATGAAATGCAAACTCCCCCAAGCTTGAATCAGACATTGTCCTCAGTGTTAGGCCAACAAGGGAAAGGGATACAAATATAATAAAATGAAAAAAATTAAAGAAAAGGGAAAATAAAGAAGAGGGAAAAGACACAACTGAATTTATTGTGGTGTGGTGGTGAAGGTGGATGGTAGCTGGTGATGATGAGAAGTCAATGAAGAATTCATTGGATGGTGGTGCTTAAGGATGTCATTTTGACCGTCACACAGAGAGAGGAAAAGTTGGCGACCGATAATGTACATCATGTCCGAGATCGTCGATACTGTCCGGTGTTCTTAGTGATTTGTCCGAATTTCTCTCCTTAGACGAAAAATAGTTAGATGACTCCAAGACTAAAAGACAAGAACTAATAAATTAAAGAAACTTGACAAGTAGCTAACTAATAACTATGAACTAAAGAAAGAGATTAAAAGGTAACTAATCTTCACTAATTAACTAAAATATCTAAAGCCTTAACTAAACTAATTAAATTAAATTAAAAGACTAACCAACTTAATAAAACAATAGAAAAAAATGGTTGTGATATAATTTTCAAATAATTTCTGCAACAACCAAATATCAGATAAAAAAGAATTTAACATCTGATCAGAATGCGTGACAAATTTGTCCAAAGAATTAAATTAGTTGTGATTAGATTTTCACTCAAGCCCTGCAACAACTAATTTTCAAGAAGATAAGAGAGAGAAAAAAAATATATACACAAATAAATATGAATAAATACAAATAATGAGTCACAGTTAAACAATGTAAATAAGTTTAAAAATATTTTATCGACGGTGGCTGAAATGATTTTTTTTCAAAGGTCGATAATTACGATTCAAAAGATATAAGTGAAGTTCATAATCAGAAAATGATACTGTAAAGTTTAATCAAATTGTCTCAATATTTGATAATGAAGGTGTAAAAAATTTAGAGATATATCATGTCATAACAACTTTGAAAATCTGAATATAGAACTAAATGTGGCGTAAAAGATAAATTATTCGACACTTGCACTAACAACTTCAAGGAAATCAATCAACCATAATTAATTATTGGGACGCCCAACATATGGTATTCATTTTACGATCGTAAAGAAATAAAATAAACAAGCGAATGTGAAATCAACTAAATCCATGGCGAAGGAAAATCATGACTGAGACCAAGTCAAATCAAAATTTGCAAGACAAAATTTTAGCAAATTAAAAGCAGGTGCCAAATTGTAATAAATTGATGTCACGGCTGTAATAAGAATCAAAACCCGCAAAACAAAAGTTCAAAATTAAATCATGATCGAATTAATTAATAAGTATCCGAATCAGCAAGTGGAAATTAGTAAGTCACAACAAAATATTTGCAAAAATGATTGGCACTAAAATCCAGATAGTCACAAAATAAGAGTTGCACTTGCAAAAAAAAAATCACAGTTGGATTATTGACATAATGAAAGAATAATAAAATCGGTAGGAGATCATTGGGTGAGATCAGCATATGAAATCACTGCTAGCTGCTGTGTAATTAAATATAGAGAAAAAATTCGGTCGAAATTAGCAACATGATAGAGATAAAATCGGATCAATTTCGGGCGCAAAATAAATCCACGAATTTCGGGCGCAAACGAAATCTCAGAATTTCGGGCGCAAACTATATCCCCAATATTACGGGCTTTGACAAATCATTGCATTCCCGCATTACGGACGTAAACCAGATGAAGATCAATTACGAGCGCAATATAAGAAGAAAATCAGGGTGATATCATGGAAAGAGAAAACAATTAACCGGTCACCATTAACTTAGGAAATTGCATATGTAATACGATAGAGATTCTAGGCGTAATGTGATAGAGGTACTAGCGTAATCAGGAAAAAACATTCGTGGTAAAAAATCGAAGGCGCCAAACATGGATAAAGAAATCCTAAAATTATAGGATCACGGAGAGAGAAAATCAAATCAGCATATTGGTAGAAACATCATCCGAAATTACGGGCACCATAGAAAGAGATATCAAAGCGCAAACCAAATCCCCGAAATCCGGGCGCAATCAAATCTTACGGGTGTAAGCAAATTCCCACGTTACGGGCACAATATAAATTAGAATAACGAATTGCGGGTGCAAAATCGGGGGTCACAAATAAAATAAAATCAGTGGCAATCAATCCGGGCGCCAAATAAGTAGCAGATCAATTGCGGCCGCAATATCATAATAAGATGGCCAATTGCGGGCGCAAAATCCAGAGAAAAATCCATTACGAGCAGAATCTAGAGAAAATCAATTACGACGCCAAAAGTCATGCACTTATGCTTAAACAATCCAAGGCGTAAAAGAAATATATCTCTTGGCCACCAAAAAAAGCTTATCCATATTTGGGCCGCAAAACAAAGTTGAATCAGCAACTTTTAAAAATCATGCATTAATAATGCATGAAGCCGCAAAATAGAAAAGTATCAGGATTTCGGCCGAAATAAAAATCAAACAAAATTTGAGAATCATGTATTATACCAACTCTTACGTCGGCAAATGAATCATTACGATCGAGAAAGAGTAAAATTCATAACGGGCGTAAGTCGACAAAATGATCCTTTACGGCCGAGAAAGAATAAACCACATATAATTTGGCCAAAACAAAGTCAAATCAATATGAATATACCATGGCGTAAAACAAAGTTCAGACAATTAAAATATTACGGCCGAGAAACAAATGTTTTCAGAAGATTTCGGCCACTAATTAAAGACGATTATCTTGACATAACCAGGCGAAAATCATATAAAGTCGATAAGAATTAATCACGGTCGTAAAATCCCTAAGTCGTAATCAGAAAAATTCAATGAATCAGAAAAATCTTGTTGTCAAAATGTTAAAATAGATGAGAATATCAGCCGAAGCAAATTTAATCCAAAATCAACTTATAATCCCGTGACTTTTATTTGCAAAAAGAAAGATGTTAGTTTATTCACAAAAAAAAATTAAAACAAATAGTACATATTTACAGAGAATTATTTGCAATTTATTTACATCTGCTAATAATTTATAAAAATCAGAAATCAATTAATAAAAGACTCCCCGACAACGGCGCCAAAAACTTGATGCATAAAATGATGTAGCAAAATAAAATCGCTAGCAAGTGCACTAGTCACTCAAGTAATATAGTAATAGGAGTAAGAGTGTCGAACACACGAGGAATATTATTAATAAAATATCTGAATTTATAAATTAATAAAAGAGGAAAAAATATGGATTTTGAAAATGGATTTTGTAAATAATAAAATAAGGAAAATAGGATAATAATAAGATAAGATAATTGTGTTGAAGTTGGTCTTAGGATGATATTGCATTAAGGATAAAAATGTGAACCAGAAAAGATAAATTAAAATTCTTAAGATGGATTAGGAATTTTTTCAAGTTATTAATTTACAAAATTAAAATCACAGAGTCCACAAACTGATAATTCTACTATCTAATCTGGTAAATCAAACTATCTTAAATTTAACCAAAACTGAAGTCCCAAATTGGTATTCGTCAGATTAAAATTAAGATGCATTAATTTAAAAATCTTAGACTATTAATCACTCCACAAACTGGTATAGATTAACAGACCACAGAGATCTAATTCTCCACACACTAGTTATTAGACCTATGTCAATTTTTAATTTCGCAATAAATCATTTAATTTAACTAAATAAAATTTGAAATTAAGTAGTCCACAAACTGGTAATTACTTAACTCAAAAATTTAAATAATTAAATCAAAAGCACTAAACACAATTAAAAACTGATCAAAAGAAATTTAATAATAATAAAGCAAGCGTTCACAAAATTTTCCTTCAATAATAATCTCCTAAAATAAAATAACTAAAAACATGAAGTTCGTCATAGAATTACAGAGAAATAATAATAAAATAATAATAATAATAATTGGAAGAATTATACCCAGAATAAAATAGGATCCTCGGATGTCGTCGGAACGTCTGAAACAGCCGTCCGATCAAATCTCTCTCTGGTCGAAGCCCGCGAAGCTCACGACTTGCTGTGGACGAAAACTAAACTTCAAAGCACCAAATTGAACCATGGCTTCTTCATGTATTTATAGGTGCGGACGAACTTCAATTTGATCACGGTCGTGATATCGTACAGTCGAAATTAAATTCACCGAATAAAAGTTGATCGCGGTCTCAGCCAAAATGATAAGTTCTATTACGCCCAAAAAGATAAATTCTTTTTATCTTCCTTCTTGAGTTATTGGCCAAAACGATGACTTCGCTCAAGAATTTGAGTTATCGGCCGATAAACTTGATATTTCTTTTTGAATCTTGGCAAAAAAACTTTGGTAACATGTGTCGTTTGCACCCTACGATTGGTTGATGATTACGGCCGATAAACTTGATATGAGTGATGTGTTGCCCAAGACAGAGTTCTCGACCGATACGATCTTTGGGGTTGGAGTTCTCGGCCGATAAAATAATATCACGCCCACAAAGTTTTTACCCCCAAGGAAGTCATGTAAAATTTATCTAATGAAATGATAAACTCTTTTACGCCTTCACATGATTCTCGGCCGTAAGATCTTTGTATTCGAATTGCGGCCGATAAATCACATTGCAACTTAATTACGGCCGATACGTTAATAATTCATTTAATATAATCACTCGGATAATTGTGTATTCGACCTTTCTTGCAAAATAAATATCAAATTTTAATTAATCCATCCACAATTAAAATAATAATTAATAATAAAATTGATAAATCCGAAATTATGACTAAAAGTGACTAAAAATAATGCATGACATAATCAAATTACAGAAAAATTAATTAAAATAATAATATAAAATATATTATATTTTACATGCATCAACATCATATATCATCGATCCCATGGGGAACACAATTAAAGAGGAAAATGAAATTGGAAATACTTTTGTGAATCACTATAAAGAAATCTGGAAACATAGGTAGCACATCCCCTTGGACTATTGGCTACATCTACCCATTTTAAATGATTATACGGCTACCGAGTTGACTTCTTTCTCTCCTCAGATGAAATCAAAATATGTTTATAAAATATAGGTCTAGCGAAGGCTCTTGGTCTTGATAGTTATTCACCTGAATTTTATAAAATGCACTAGGATATTATGGAATCACAGTAACATTTTACCTTGAAAATGGTAAAAAAAAGTAAGGGTTAACTCTTTAAACTTCTTTTGAACTATAGTGATATTCTGTATCTAATCTTAATAAATTAACTTACTATAGTGTGTCCTTAAATTATATCACGATTTCCATTTTAATCAATTTGTTTGATTTTATTATTTTTCCCATTATTCTATTTATTAAAAGGCAAATTTACCTTTCTATATATTTTTTAACATTTAAAATAAAACATAATAAAAATAAAAATATTAAAAAAATAGGAGGCGTTGTCCCCCCTCCCCTTCTTCGGCGAGATCCTAGAAAGTAATGATTTTATTTTTTTTAATAACAGTATTGTGAACCTTCCTGTATTCTCAAACCCAAGTTTGTTGCTTTTATTTTTTTAATTGCTCGGTTGTGCTTCAATTTTGGTCTTTTTTTTTTTTTCAAACCAAGCTCAATTTTATCTTCGCGCATATGGATTTTTGGGATGTGGGAGCCTAGCTTGATGAGGGTTCCTCGTTGGATCATTGCTCAAGTGTAATTTTTTTTACTTGTTCTCCTTCTATCTTGGACTATTAATTTGAGGTATGAGAAATAATGTACACTTTCGGGACCAGCGAGCAACCATTCCGACCGCTTCGGAGAAGGCGATTGCTGGGTACAGTAAGTATGTTAGATTTCGTTCCGGCCATTTCAAAGAAGACGATTGTGGAGTATAGTAAGTATGTTAGATTTCGTTCCGGCCGCTTCAAAGAAGACGATTGTGGAGTATAGTATGTTAGATTTCATGATTCTAAGGCACGACACCTCCCTCCTCTATCCTACACTAGTCTAGTGGAAGCTCCCGTCTCACGACTTAGTTAAAATTAATTCAAACAGATCCTTGATAGCAAGGGATGAAGCGGGGAGCACTGGATTTCTGCAGTCGTCTAATGGTTTTTCTGTTGCTATAGATGCCTTGAGGAGAGGTGTTCACTCAATCATAAAGTTAGAGACTTAGCCTTTGTTTGGTAATTTAGTTTAAGAGGAATAAGTTAGAGTGGTATAGTGAGGGGTGCTAAGGTTGAGTGTGATGAGTGTTTAATTAAATTATGTTTAGATATAAATTAATTTGATAAGTTGAATTAATTTAATTTACTCTTTGTTTGGATATAAAATATCTTTTTTGTCTTTAAGAAAAAAATGATCTTTTATTTGATTGTGAAAAAAATAAGAATACAATGGGAATAATTATAATATAATATAATATAATATTACACAATTGCTACGTATAAGTGCTCTTGTTTAAAAGAGACGTGCAAGTCTTCAACATTTATTTGTTCTCCGTTCGTGTCATTATCTTTCCTGAAGTTCAAGGTTTCTTCGCCAAAGAACACTCGGCTCAGAGACTCGATTCCTCCGTCCCTTCGCCTCCTCCAGTAAAGCCCCTCAGGTTCCTCTCTCTCTCTCTCTCTCTCTCTCTCTCTCTCTCTCTCTCTCTCTCTCTCTCTCTGACTAGGAGTTAGTTCGTATATGTCAACAAGAGAGCTGCTCGATCGCCTGCAGTTTTGGCATTTCGATTTGGTTCGTGGGCTTCAAAATGCTCTTTCTACGAGCATTGTGCATTAATTCTTGGAAAGAAATGCTCTTCTTGCTCTACATATTCCTGTCGCAGGATTCTTGATGTTAGAGAATAACTGGCTACCACTTGGTCATTCATGTGTATCTTTATTTGTTCTTGCTCTAAATGTTTAGGTTTTCTTGTTTCTCTTGTAACTATTTCTTAATATATGCATTTCTTATTCTATTCCTTCTTCAAATCAAGGCGTAGCCCTTGCGTTCAACGAATTAGCAGCCTTTAGCTTCTTAATCAATGCATCTCCAGTACGCACTACTACGCCCAAAGTTTGTGTGCTGTACTGTTTGATCGATAGAATTATCATGTCAATTTATTTCTTGTTGTTTCATATTTATATATACATTACGTTAATATCTTGAGTTCTTCATGCACGAGTCCAAGAACATGCACGTAGCAATCACCAAGAACAAGAAGTTAACTTTTATATCCGTTTTCTTGTCGATCGATCAGCTGCCGGCAGACCTCTGCGCGCGGCGCCGGCGACGTCGCCATGGAGAACTGGTTCGCCGAACGCCGTTTCTGGTCAACAGATCGCATCAATAACCTCGTCTGCAACACCCGGCTCCTCACGCCGCCGATGCTGATGCTACCGTGGATAGCGCGCGGCGATGTCTACGACGACGGCGGCGGCGGCGGCGGCGTCGTCAAACAGGTCTTCTTCAGCTTCCTCGACAACAAATACTACGACCTCCCGATGCCCCGCGACCTCTGGTGCATCGGCTCCTCGCGCGGCTGGCTGATCCTGGCCGACTGCAATGCCAATCTCACCCTGCTGAATCCCTTGTCCAGCGAACGAGTCCGGCTCCCGCGGGCGAAGCACATCAAGCAGCTGGCCGTGACCTTCAACGACATTGCGCAGCACAGGCAAAGCCGTCCTGCATCTGGTCTTGGTGCCCGCTGGGATATGCTGTCGATGCACAGAGCGGTCCTGTCGTCTGATCCCCATTTTACTACCCAGTTCGACCTCGCCATTATCCTCGGAGAAGAAGGATCACTCGCCGTCTACCAGTCCGTTAACATGAGCTGGACCTACTTCGACACGGCCCCGACGCTCCCGTGGACGGACGCCGTGTTCCACCAAAGACAGCTCTACGCGGTGCGCCGGGACATGATTCGCAACCATACAAATGGGCAATCGTGTATGGCCATGGCGTCGGACACAGAGGGGTGCCGGTACCTGGTGGAGACGGACGAAAACTTGTTTCTGGTGATCAGAGATTACGAGGACGTCGACGTCGGGGGCCAGGAGGAGAACCGCCGGAGGACCACAGGATTCAGAGTTTACATGAAGGATGAGAGGGCGATGTCGATGACATGGGTGCCGACGCGGTCCCTGAACGGGTACGTGTTCTTCGTGGGGAAGGGCACGTCCTTCTCCCTGCTGGCCACCCACACCGGCCGCGACAGGGGGGATCTCATCTACTTCTTGAACAAGGACAACGACGGCAGCGCAGGGCCCTCCCTCTCGTCCGACTGTGGCGTCTTCTGCCTGCAAGAAGGACTCATGCGGCCGCCGTCCGGCCAGGCTCGCCCGTCAGCGCCGCAGCGCCCGACCTTGCCGCGACCTCCAGCCATTTGGGTGGCTCCGACCACCATCAGGGGTTTCCGCGCCTTGAACAACTGGGGCATGTTCTTAGCACGTGTGGCGTCATGTGTATCCACTACGTGTTCGTAAGAGTGTGACCTATTTTTCTTTTCTAGTAACTCCACGTTCGGACTAAATCTTTTTTCCCGTACGTACGGATGGTATTGGATTTTACGGATTTAAACATATACGATGTAATTAAACACGTACGATGTGGCATGCATTTTGAATTCTTTGTGAATCTGACGAAAAAAAAAGAAAAGAAATTTGGATCTTAACAGCTTCATTTTTGTTATAAGGTAGGCCTTTATTTGATGCTCTCATTGCAAATATCAAGTGTTATCGTTGTTAATGGACATGCATAACTTCTTAATACAATTATTTAACTTCTCTTTTGTAATTATATAATAAACTAAAACTAACCTAAAAATATTTAAATTTATATTAAAAATAAAATATAATACTAAACTCTTAAAGTTATTAAATTAGAGTTCAATAATGTGATAGAAAGTGTGGAATTTTATAAAAAAATATTATATCTATAATAAAGGAATTGATAATATATGAATTAATTATATAAAATATTAGTTTAAACCGATAAATTTTAAAAAACTATCGTAAATCATATTTCAATTCCTAATTTTCCATTTTTTTTATTCGATATTTCGGATCGAGTAAATTCTTGGAATTGATTAGACTTTTCTTAAGCCCCTAGTTATTATTTATATTTACTTATCAATAAATATTATTTAATGAATAAATATTTTACAAACTAAAGTTACGGAGTCGATTTCCAAAGGACCCGTTCGTCCCTCGTCCCCCGACAACTCTCCGCCGCTAACTTCATCTCTTTCTCTCTCATTCTCTCTCCGCCTCGTCTTCTTCTCCTTCTCCGCAGGCCAAAAAGATTGAATCGAACAGGCAGAAGAGAATTTTATCGTCGGCGACGGCAAAGACGCCGCAAAGCGGTGCAATAAGGGGAAGTGAGAAGGTCAAATTTTGGTCCTGATTTCGATGTATTTATCTACAATAAACGCATAAAAATCGAGGATTGCTGCTGTTCTCGTCGTAAAGATCCGACCTTGGCATAGGCACGCGAAAAGAGATGGCAGACGACGACCTCAGCCCCAGAGCACCGCCCTCTGAGCAGTCCTCGGAGTCAGACTCGGACGACCCCAAGGTGCGCGACGACGACGACGACGACGATCATGACGACGACGATCATGACGCTGACGATCATGACGGCGACGACGGAAGCCGCGAAGAGGCGCGCCTCACTCGCCGCAATTCGGTCACCCTCGACGAGAAGACTGAAGCACCGACTGCCGCTGCTACTGCAGCGCCCGTTCCACCGCGCGATGGTTCCGGCGGCGGCGACGTCAGAAGGCCACTGCTTGGCTCCATCCGACAGGAGCATGAGGTGAACGCCGCCGCCCCCGCGGACGGCATCACGGGTTTCCCCATTAACAGGCAAAGCTTTAAGGACCGTCTCCCTGTCCGCCGGCCGGGCCCCATTTCTGACCCGGAGCTCGTGGTCTCCGTCCGCCCCAGCCCCTCCATCATTGCCCGCTCCATCTCGCGCTCCGTTTCCATCCGGAACACAGAGGCCACGTACCCGGAATCCGCCGCGTCCACCGGCCGGGCCGCTTTGCTCTCCGAGTATAGCCCGGCGCATATCGGGTCCGCTGCCGAACAGGAAGATGACGAACACGCCGCGGATAACGGGAGCTCGATTTTCGGTGGAACCGACGAGGCGCCGCCAGCAAGTGAGGAGCAGCCGGTGAGAGTATCCCTGATGGCCCTACTTGGGCAAACGGACGGGGAATGGGGCGACGGTTCGCCGTCCGAGTCTCCGGCAGCGGGGGCTGACGAGGACGAGGAAGACGACGAGGACGCGGCGGAGGAAAACGGGAGCGGCATGGAGTACGAATGCTGCGTGTGCATGGTGCGGCACAAGGGGTCGGCCTTCATCCCCTGCGGCCACACCTTCTGCCGGCTGTGCTCGCGCGAGCTGTGGGTCAGCCGCGGCAACTGCCCCCTCTGCAACGGCTACATTCTTGAGATCCTTGACATCTTCTAGCGGCAGCCGCCGGCGCCGCCTCTACTCCGGTACTGTTCACGTCAAAGTTGATCCTGTTCTTCCCACAGCATTGTGTTTCCTGCTGCTCCATTTTATTTTTCCCAAGTAGAGAAGCAAAAGGATGGCTGGAGGTTACGTAGGGAGATTGGTACTGTCCATTGGTGCTTGCTCATTTTGTTGAATCAGATGTTAATTAGGATTCGCAGTAAGATAATCATGAGGGAGATGCAGAAGTAAATCCAGCTGCAGTCGAAGATCGCAGTGCCATTTGGTTTCTGTAATGTAATACAATAAATGATAGTTTGACTTGTTTCGTTTCTCTATGAAGGCATGGAATTTGTTTTTTTTTTTACTGTCTTCAGATTTAAATTTAAAATCCCAATTTAAATATAATTTTCAATAATCTTTCTTACTTATCTTTTTTTTTTCTCTCTCTCTTCCTTTCTGACCTTTCATATTATCTTCTGCTTAATCTTTTATTTTGCTTATCCATTCTGAAATCCGGGGCGTGACAAATTATTTGTTTATTGATTTTGTCGAGAAAATTACATGTACATCACTTCTCTTCTATATAATAAATGTCACTTTTGATTGACAAAATGACTGTCAACTTAAACGGCTACATGCATGATGTAGTGCTTAATTATTGTAACACGAGATTGAGAGTTAATTGACTTCAAAAAAAGAGTTGGGGGTTAATGTTACAAATTTATTATGAGCTTATGCACGATCGATGTTTACGTATATTATTTTTGTACGCACCATAAAAAATATAAATATATATAATTAAAAAATAAAATACTCCATAAACGTAATTACAAATGTAAAATGGTAATTGCATATACTCAAGTGGTGGCATCGTCCTCTTCCTCGTGCTATTAATAACTTAGGATTCGAACAGCTACTACTACTACTTCATATGAAGTTAGGATTCTAATTTTGGCATGAGGAACGTCGAAACCACCACCGTGGCCACCACCACAGAGCACTAGGAGAATCATCTCCTCCTTCTTCTACTGGCTTGTTCGTCAGTTGGCCGTCATGGACGTCGCCGTCGCCGCCACTGTGTTCCGGCAAGGTGTCGAGCTTGGCCAATCGGAGGTGGCCTTCGGTCATCTTGTAGATGCAGGATGTGAGCTCTCCAATGTCGAAGTAACCCTCTACAGTCATTCTGCCGCTCACCACGTCAAATTGAACTGTCTCAGCTCCTGTATTTTTTTTTCAAAACAAATATATATTAGTAATTTTGAATAAGTTTTTCTAGGTTCTGTAAAAAAATAAAATTTTAAAGTCAGCATTCGAAGCACGTGTAGTTTGATAAAAAAAAATCATGAGATTAATTATTTTGTGCATAGATTCTTTTATTTTATTTTAAGATGATGACGTAGTTTTAGGGAAATAAAGTAGTCACCAGGAGTCTCCACGATACGAGGGATGAGGAGTGCAACGACGCTGCGTCTGTACTTGTCAGAGCGCATCTCGAACACCGCCACCTTCCGCCTCTTGTCTCCGGGGCCACCTGCGGCAGCGGCCGCGTTCTCATGCTTTGCAGGGGCCTCTCGTCGTGCCGGCGCCGGCGCCTCTTCTTTCTGAGGCCCTTCAATGTGATTCTGATCGTGCCTTGTCGAACTGATCACCTTCTCCTCCTCCCTTATCTCTTCCCCCTGGTAGTGTTGGCTCCCGCAGCGGGCGCCGTTGGGCTTCAGCAGCACTAGATTCTTCATCCCTGTCTTCATGGAGATGTATTTACCCAACTCCTCAGGGTCGAAGGCTCCCGTCGCCCTCGCCGCCGACCTGTCGATGATTTCCGCGGACTTCACTCCTGTTCGAAAGCAAGATTTAAGAGATCTCCGGCTCCGGCAAAAGGAATTAAGACAACATAGATGTCAACTACTAATCAGTCATTACCTTGCTTCTTCTCCATGACCCTTTTCATTTTTTTGCCGCAGTCTTTGCAGGAACAGACGTGAAGGAAGGTCGCGACGACGACATGCTCGTTGCTGCCGTTGTGATTGCTGATCTTCTTGACAGCGTCCATGGTCGCCGGCCGCCTGCTGCTGCTGCTCATATCGGTCTGCAGGAAGGTTGCCTGTCTGTCGCTAGGTGATATTAATTGCAGAGCTTTGTCTTGCTTGGAAGCCGATCGATGTTACTTGCGTTGCGTTGGCGACCAAGCAAGTAGTAGTACGTTGTTTATATAGAGATGGAGTAGCAGTTCCATCTTATTCTCTTATTTCTAATCGGTTCAGAAGTAGTAAACAAAATCGCGCTTCCAAAAACTATTTTTAATAATAATAATAATTGTCATTATCATTATTAAAAAAAAAAGGAATATATAAGTATAGCAATAGTTTTTTCGCATCATAATAATTTTTTAATTAATAAATTATTAAATTTTTAATTGAAGATATAATATTTTTTGTAATAATTTTTTATTTTTATCACATTATCAAACTCTAATTTAGTAATTTCAAAATTTTAATAGTATATTTTATATTTATTTATAAAATTAAATTTTACAGTAATTTTAATTTATTATGTATATTTTAAAATATAATATATAAAAGAAGGGACTTAATTTTTTAATTAATTATTAATTTTTAATTGAAGATATAATATTTTTTGTAAGTAATTTTTATTTTTATCACATTATCAAACTCTAATTTAGTAATCAAAATTTTAATAGTATATTTTATATTTATTTATAAAATAAAAATTTTACATTAATTTTAATTTATTATGTATATTTTTAAAATATAATATATAAAAGAAGGGACGATTTTTTAAACTTTAGAGGCTGATTTTAATTTTTTTTAAATGTTTAAAGATGATTTTCATAATTTAAAAAATCAGTTCCAAATGTTCCGAACTAGTTTCACCCCTATTTGTTTTGAATCACCTGATAAATATTAAAGTAAGCATATATGACAAAGATTTTTTTTGTTGGAAGTCATATATGACAAAGATTAACTATTAGTAATTTCAAAATCTTGAGGAATGATTTCACGCTTATATTCTCATGGATCACTAAGATAAATTTAAGTTGAAATTATTAATTGGCACAAGTTTTTAGAAGAAGAAATTGGCGACTGATTAGGACAAGCATCCAAGGTACTTTTCCGTATGTTAGGTCGAACATATTTGTCACCTAAGCCGTTATTTTCTCAAAACTTGTGTTAGTCCAGATAAAAGCAATTTAGGTATCCTCATAAAGTTCCAACGAAATATCGATCCATCAAAGGAAATCTTAGTTTTAAAGTTTAGCATCCCGAACACAATACCAATACATTATAGAACATATCCAGTTAGACACATCGGACACTGTATATCATGAAGAGAACCCTGAAAACTAGAAGCTAAATAATCTTATTGGCAGTAATTTTCTTGCCGCCTCCAGTTTGATGCAGCATTGCGTCAATCTCATCTCCATCTTCCATTTCAAGCTGAAATGGGAAATCAAAAGGAAAACAACATTAGAACCCGAAATGAACAGAGCTACATTAGGAGAGGAGACAACCGCAAAGAATGTAAGAGTTCATTACTTCGTCTGGGGTCTGCTCTGTACGAAGCCTTCTGCCGTCAAACAAGAAAGCAATGGAATTCAAATCCACAGATTGGCGATCACAGTAAGCATTCATGAGCTTGCGCAGCTGCGTGCTTCGTTTAATTCTGAAGAACACCTCATTGCCATCCTAGTAAAGAGAAAATAAAAAAGAAACACAAGATGTGTACAAGAATGTTAATGTCTAGAAACCAAGTTGTCATTATTTGTAATGGATATCTACTTATAGCTATAAGTACAAATGCAGGTCAGCAGATAGCCTCGGGAAACTCCGAAGGGATTACACAAATTAGCAGGCAAAAATCTACTTAGATCGCAATGACAAAATAACCAGCTCAGGAAACCTTTTTGCCCAACAGACTAAAGATTAATTTAGATATCTGAAAAAGAAAGGTAAATTAAGAATTGCGAAGGCATCTTACTTTACAGCAGACTGTTTGACAATTCATAAAAAAACTAGATTATTCCTAGAAGACTACACAAACTTTAAATGAATAATGCATCCCAAGAGAAACAAAGTACACGGGCTTTATTATTGTGCAATGAGTTTCCATCTTGTGGGCTTTATGACTATGCAGTTCATTTCCATTTATACAGTCACATTCAGCAAATGAAAGATATCAAAATTTAGTAAACTCTAGTTCAACATGTCAGGGGAAAAAGATAACTCCGTAATAAGAGTAATTGTATTGGTGGTTCTTGAGATATAATATATGCTATAAAGATTAGTTATCTCGTCTATGAAGATTGAGGGAAAGAGGTACACCAAATCAAACAGAGGAAAAGAAAACAAAAGCTGAAAAGCTAAACTTAAACCAAAAAAGAAAGGTCATATAGTTATTCTATAAAGATCAAGATGACATTGACTTCATTGTATAGTATATACAACACTATAAAATGGAACCACATTGCCATTGCAGCAGATGGAGATCAAGATGACATTGAATTCATTGTATAGTATATACCCCACTATAAAATGGAACCACATTGCCATTGCAGCAGACAGGGCTGAATGTCTAATGCACTTTTTGCTTAGCCAACAAAAAGTACATTAATCATATTGCAGCAAAGTAGTGGAAGAAACAAAAAGTCACATTCATCTTACTCAAAATCATAATTTACATAATGGTTGACATAGCTTCTAAGCCTCCCAAGCACCCTCATTCAAATTATTCTCATTCTGCTCCCTCTCTTAGAAATCACGAAGTTGCATCCATGGCTTATGATTTGCATCCAAAATAGATATATAATGTGGCACCTGATATTGCACTATCTAACAGCAGGAAGATGATATTGTACACAACCACATGCGATGGAGACAATCTAGTGAACACGATGGCATTCATATAATATAAAAAAAGCATGTACAAGGATGCAAAAGAGAACATGGTGAAATCCCTAAATTATAGATGCATGTACAAACAATTAATATTTATCAACAAATTCCAGCATTTATTAATAACTTCCTCTACTCTTGTTTTATAGGAATAAAAACCGATGAGTTTGCTTAAAATGTAATCAAGGAGAATATGAATGGAGTTGAAGAATCAAATTGACAATCTAATTTTATTTAGATTTCTCTGTCATCTTTTTTTCTATTTGGAGTAGTTTTGTAATAGTGACGTGTTCGGCATTTTATCAAAATGTTGGAGAATATAGAACCCCTTAAGATCTTCTTTCAAATGCGATCCCATAATTTTGGAATAGTCATTGAGCACCAGGTGATTAAACATAGGGCGATTTTCAAACTTCTCATACAAACAATTGCATTTTTGAGAAGGAAAAAGGATGACTGCCAAGGAGACCAGAAAAAATCCAAGGAAAATAAATGACTTTGCTCTATTCAGAAGATTTATGTCTTCTTAACATAATCACAGTGCACCAACAACTAGAGCAATCAAGCTTAGTCGCAGATAAGCATTCAAGTCAACATGTTAGTATCAACAGGAAAATCCGATTCCGACTACCCGAATCAACTGCTAAACTAAATATTAAAGATCCTCTACGCATGAACTTGTCGAATTTACTCCATCGAATCGGCATAACGAAAAAGACTAAGAAACAGGGAAAAGGAAAGATGGAAATTTGGATTCGGGATGGGAATGAGATCGGCACCTGTCCTTTGACCTTGAGGTTGATGTGGACCGAAGCCTGTTCGGCCGGCTTCTTATCCTCCTCTCCGGACATCTTGAGATCGACTCCGGTGGAAAGTTCCCGGCGACGGCGACGAGGAGTGGACTCGAAGGTGGTTTGGGTCCTTTTTTTCCCTCGCCCTCGTTACGTTTTTTTTAAAGAGGTCGGAGATTTCCGAGCTGGATTTGATAATAAATTGGAGTCCGCACATCGGGACATAGGCGGACGGTCGGGATCAGTTCACCATGGCGTGCGGATGACGCGACTCCTACGGTCCCGATCGTTTCACTAATCTAATCGTGCGCACGCAGGAGACCGCTAGCAAGATGGAATCGTTATGGAAAACGAATACAAATCTTATCTCTTCTAACATTAATTAATAATTAATTTAATAAATTAAAAGATAAATCTGAGATTTTCTCTTCAAATTTAAATTTGATGAAACATAATTCTTATCCATTGGATCAGAAGTTGAATAAATACTACTTTGAATAGTTATTAAGATTATTACTATTATTGTGTTCTTAGAATTTACTTTTTTTAATCTTACTTTCTAATTATTGTCAGTTTTTTTTTTTTGCTTAGAAAAAGTCTACGCCCAAAATGTTCATCAAAACCAGCTTCACCAGACGTCGATGGGCCGAACTAAAGCCCATTTACTTGCGGTCGAACGGCAGATGTGTCCACGTGAGTTGCACGTGTGGCAACAATATGCTTACGGCTCTATATTTGCAGGAAGAGGCCGTCCGGCTTACCGACAAAATCCTAATCCGGTGGAACACGAGAGGAATCCGCCATGATCTACGACGTTTATTCTCCTTTGTTTCGCTCTTTCCTCAGCCAGAAAGGTGGCGGCGCTGCCGAAAAGCGGTACGTTTCCTTCTTTTTATTCCTTTCTGCTTCCCTCCTCAATGTTCTTTTTGTTTGTCACTTCTTCTTCGGCTCTTCCAATGAATTTTCTTTAATTTGGGGATTCGACGATGTTAATCTCGATGTAACTTTGCAAAAGTGCAAACTTTATTTGAAAGATTTTTTTTTAATGATTGGAGACAGTTAACATCGTTCATGTCATTGAAGAATAATGTCAGTTTGGAGGTAAGATGGTAGGTGTTCGGTAAGAAAGGTGGTAGTTTCTTAGGATGAAAGCATCGAAATCTTTGTTGAACTATATGGTAAGAATGTGTTTTGGGATCTCTAGATACTCTCTTTTCGTAAATTATTTGACGGGTTACTCAATGTTGATTAACTGAATGCTTTAAAGGTTTATGTTGAATTGCTTTGACGAATTCAGTTGTTGGAATCTTCATCTTTACGTTGAGGTGTTTGATAGTTTAATTTCATTTTATCTTCTCTGGGATGATATAGGAACTAGTAAGGGAATACAAAGTTTTTGACACAGAACCATACACTCCAGTAAATGCTATTGTAACTAGTTCAGGTCCTTGTTATCTACTCTTGTTCAAATTTGTTTAACTTCTTTTCAGTTGAATTCTGTTCTTCTTCATTCAGGCTATGCATGAATAAACTTGTGCACAATAAGAGATACCTTAAGATGAGAACAAACATTTTTAGCTCAGAAAAAAACTTCTTAAACATTTTCTGCTTTTTGTTGTGGCTAGGTCCTTTTTTTTATTATCTTTTCGGCACTTTGTTAATGTGCTCACCAAACTATTATTTTCTTGGGTCGTGTGTGTTAATGCTTGTGAGGTTTTTGGCTCTTGTTTGACATGCAATATCATTCATGCCTAGGAGATGATTGAAAAACCTAAGGATGCGTTCAATGTATTGCCATTCTACATTGCCTAGCAATATAGATTGTCTCTCAGAAAGATTATCACTTGATAAATTGCCAGTAACGTACGTTACCTTGTTTAGTATGCATAAGTAATCTATCTGGTAATCTATATTAGTTATTTACAAGAAAATAAAGATTTATGAGCTAATATTCAACTTTTACCAATATGCCCCTAATCAAAAGAATTATGTTTAAATATATAAATTATTTTTAACTTCGTAAACTTAAATCACAAATATATATTCTCACCCATAAAATTAAATTTATAAAATAATTAATATATTTTTTAAATATGATAATAATATATTCATAATAATTAACTAATATTTATTTGATTAATTTTATAATTTATTTAATTATTATTATAATTTATTCAATTGTGTATTATAATTTATTAAAATAAAATTGTAAAGGACAAATGCGGAAAGTGAAATTGAAAAGATTGCACCTGAAGTAATGTGGATTGCCTCCCCTCCCATAGGCAATCTGCATTGCCACTTCTTAAGTAATGTGGATTGCCTGGGCAATGCAAATTACTCATTACTTGTCACCAAGTGAACAAGGTAATGTTGTGAGCACAGATAATTTAGTATAACATTACCTGGTAATCTATAAAGATTACCTCTAGAAAAATGCCCTCTAGTGTATAAGCATTATCAAACCAAGAACCCAACAAGCATTAACATTAGTCCGAAACAATTAGTTATAGCCTGGAGGTATCTTTCTCAAAACAATCAAAAAGAAAAGAAAGATGAAACAAAAAGAAGATTTAATTTGATTATTTTGGCTATATTGCAACTGAAACCAGTCCTAGAAGATTTGTTTGATTATTTTGGGCATATCACAATTGAAAACATATATTTTTTTATGGATATACCGTATCAAACATAAAAGTGCTTGTAATAGCTTTGCATAGTACTTGATGCTCATCTATGTACTTGGGTACACATTAACCACATATTGAATACTTTTACAACAACAACAACAACAAAGCCTTATCCCACTAGGTGGGGTCGGCTACATGGATCATACGACGCCATTCCGCATTCGTTAATCCATGTTCATGCGATTCGACAAAATTTTACGCTGGCTGTCGAGGTCTAACACAACCATCCTCCTTTATCCGGGCTTGGGACCGGCTATAAAACATAGGCGGAGTTCTAAAGAATATTCATAATGGACCTTTTTTTTGAGAGGCCATAGCAAACCTTCTGTTGAAACTACAATCAGATATGGTCTATTAAACAGTTTTCCAAGCCAGCGTCACTGCAAAGTGCTTATAAGAATGGCAAATTAGCTAATTCGTAAATATTTACACATTAGTTTCTCAGTTAAATCTCCAAACAAGAGCAACTGCAAGGTGCATATGGGCACAGAGGAAATTTTAGTTTGACACTTTCCAGGTACTCTTTTTTTGAGAGAGAGAGAGCTCCAGGCACTCTGTTGTCCATCTGTATATGCATGTGAAGACATAATTTCTCTACAGATATACGAAATGATGATAATGATCTTTTAGAAGGAACATGAAAGTGAACTTTTCCCTAAATTCTTAGGAAAAAAAATGTTGCATACCTCTACCACATCAGGTCTTGAGCAGATCTGTTTTAGCTCTGCAATTTTCATCCTTTTTTTAAGCTTCTTCTTTTTGTTCACATCCTTAGTATTGTGACTTTGTTTTCTCAATGCTTTGTTGTGTGACTATTTTGCATTTATGTGTATAAACCATATTTTTTACTTTATGCAAATGTATCCCACATTTCAGAAAATATGCATAGCTTGTACCCTTATCCCTTATCTATATCCGTTATACCTGTATTGTACATGTACCCATGCATCATGCCATAGACAACATATTTAGATGTCCGTCCATCTCAACCAGCATCTTTTTTCTTTCATCTACTCATGCTACTTTCTCCTTCTAAAAAATGCTAGATTGTTTTTCGGTGACTCATTAGTTTTGATATATACCTCACTGTAAATAGAAGACCCTCATACCTCTGATAGGTTAATTTTCTGAAGTTTCCAAGACAGACTGTAAGAATTGTTGACCACCGAAAATTAGATGATGTTCAATCTTTATATAACTGCAATACATTTTTTCTTTATTGGGTACCTTTTTTTGCCAGTTTGATTGATCTTCCTATTTTTTTTTATACATTTTAAGATGTTTCTTAGCTTTTATTGGACCGAAATGAACCCACCCGTCATTCACAATGAGTTTTATTGACTATTGAGGTTTCATCGAATTGGGACTTCCTTGGAGTTGACTTTGTCAGGTTCATGATAAATCGTCGGAAGTACGTGTTCACAAATATACATACAGAGATGTTTTCTTTACCTATCTTAAATATTTCTTTCTTGTAACACTTCTTTTGAATAAACACAATTCCCCCGCACCTAACGGCTTGTTAAAGTCAAGTTGCCTATGGTGTGTTAGAACTTATAGTTGTTAGAATGAAGCTACCTATGTCTTGTTAGAATCAAGCTACCCATGGTGTTTCTGAACTTTTTTGCTTCTCTATATCGAGAAGATTGAAATTCTAAATGAGATCTTTACGTTGGTCTTTCTTAAATAAATGGCGATAGCTTTGGTTCTTGATGAATTTTTTTTTGTATTCTGACTTTTAGGTTCTTTTATGGATATATTCTGGATTTAACATATTTCTGGTGATTCTTTGTTAACATTGACGCTGCTAATAAGATTCCGACCTTGCTGTCCTGGTGGAACTAATCCTTCGTTCTGGATATAGGAAAGGTGAAGAGCAAAAGCCGAAGGAGCAGAGGCCCAAGGCGAACGAGAACAAGCCTGTGATGACAGAATGAGTACAACTAACATCAACTTCTTAGGGAACATTTGTGGACAACTATGATTTGATTTGGAAGTTTGTTTTCTTTGTTTGACGACTGTATTCTGTCCAATGAATGGGACCAGTTTAAGGATTTAAGTGTCATGTTGCATTAATTCTAAGTTTTACTCTACGATTAATATCATCTAAGCTTCTATGATATGCAAGGTGCTGTTAAATATCCCTCCTATCTGCCACATGCAACGCAAGGCCTTTATTCATTACATTGCAAGCTTAACCATTGTTTTTCGAATCTAGTTTGGCCAATGAACTGGACCGTATTAATGGATTCTTAATGTGAATGAAAGTATAAGATAATTAAAGAAATAAGTAATAGTTTATTATTGTCCTTTCTAAAAAGTAAATATTAATAAGGTACTATTGAGAGGAATCTTTCTAAATTTTCACTACTACTAATTTTTTTTGTTCAATCGGACGGAAATGGAGGAAAGATTTACAAAAAAATCTGTTTTCCCAAATTTGAATGAGATTTTGAAAGACGGAAATGGAGGAAAGATTTCTCTACTGTAGTAAGATTCTCTCGATTTATTTTTTTTCCTCCAAATTAAAGGGTATAGAGAAGGTAAAATACTAAAATAATTTTAAACACCCCAATATTAAAGGGTAAAGGTAGGGGAGTAAAAGACAAAGTCGAAAACCTAAAAAATCGACTCCGGAGGTGCTCTTTGAAGACCTAAATAATTTTTAAATTTTTTTAGATTAAAAAAATATTTAAGCGATTTTTAAGTTTAAAAAAATCATCCGAGGTGCTCTTTGAAGACATACTTAATTATTTTTTAATATATATATATATTAGTATTATATTTTAGACACTTATAATATATATAATTACCCAATAAAGAACACTAAAATAAATCATAAGTAGCACTATACATGAATATATGAAATAAAACACCTCTTAAATATTATCAGTATTTTCTTATAAATATAAAATATATAAAATTTAGGGCCCCTAAAAACTATAAAAAAATCGATAAGATCTTTAAAATTTTAAAAATCAAACAAAAAAGTAGAATAATTTTTAAATAAAAAAATTCACTCGACCCGTATCATTTTCAACCACCCGTATCGATTTCACCCATAGATAATGGAGGTAAAATAATTTTAAATATCTTCTAATTAATATTAGGATATGTTGAGAATAGAACACCGATGATCGATGAATAATCAAAACAACGAAAGAAAGAAAAGATGAACACAGAGATTTAACGTGGTAAAACTCTCTTGATCAATGTGAACAAGAGAGAAACATCCACGGGCAAAGGAGGTCGTCGCCAGAAATTTTCACTATGAGCCAAAAGAGAATGTACATCATATAAAATCCTAACTCTCATATATAAAGGTCCATACCGCGGGGGACTTCGCCCCCCGCACCCCCCACGAGAATCAGTGGCGGGCTACGGGCTTGGGCCTAACGGCCCAAGCCCTCCGCTTTCGCCATAGATTCTCATTTTTTTCTTCTTTTTCATTTTTTTTTCTTTCATATTTTTGGGTACAGGGTACATAATTCAAAGCACACCAACAAATTTCCACCTTGACTTTAATTTCACAAAACTCTAAAAAAAATGCTCAACATGCTCTCCTTTGCCGAATGACCCACGAGGGTCTAGCTTGATCTTTGCGTAACGCCCGCCAAGTCTGAACAATAGTCGAACTTGAGAACAGGTAAGCTCTTTGTCATCATATCCGCTGGATTGTCATGTGTGCTAATCTTCTGAACTTGAACATCTTGCTTTTCCACAATATCTCGAACAAAATGATATCTCACATCTATATGCTTTGTTCTTTCATGATGCATTTGATCTTTTGAAAGATGTATTGCACTCTGACTATCACAATATATGACAGTAGCTTCCTCTTTCATAGTGAGCTCTCCAACTAATCCTCTCAATCAGATAGCTTCTTTCACAGCTTCAGTGATAGCCATGTATTCAGCTTCAGTAGTGGATAATGCTACTGTATCCTGCAAAATAGCTTTCCAACTCACAGCACAATCAGTAATAGTAAAGACATAACCAGTTAGGAACCTTCTTCTATCAAGATCTTCTGCAAAATCTGAATCAACATAGCCAACCAGTCCAGCTGAATTTCTACCAAATTCTAAGCATGCATCAGAAGTACCTCTTAAATATCTCAGTATCCACTTAACAGCTTCTCAGTGCTTCTTTCCTGGATTAGACATATATCTACTAACAACACTGACAGCATGAGATATATCTGGACGAGTGCAAACCATTGCATACATAATGCTACCAATTGCACTACAGTAAGAAACTTTTGACATATACCTTTTGTCTTCATCAGATTGAGGTGAACATGACGCTGAGAGTTTAAAGTGTGCTGCAATCGATGTACTGGCAGCCTTAGCATTCAGCATTCCAAAACGCTCCAAGACTTTTTTAATATATTTCTGCTGAGACAGAAATAGTCTTCCTGAACTTCTATATCAAGAGATTTCCATTCCCAAAATCTTCTTTGCTGCTCCAAGATCCTTCTTCTCAAATTCAGAACTTAACTTATTTTTCAAAATATTAATTTCAGATATATCTTTCGCTGCAATTAACATATCATCAACATAGAGCAACAAATAGATGAATGAACCATCGACAAGTTGATTCAAATAAACACAACTATCATATTTGCTTCTAGCAAAACCAATACTCAACATGAATGAATCAAACATTTTATACCACTGCCGAGGGGATTGTTTAAGTCCATACAAGGACTTCTTCAGATGGCAAATTTGATCTTCTCTACCTTCAACATGAAAATCCTCTGGCTGCTCCATATATATATCTTCTTCTATATCGCCATGTAAGAATGCAGTCTTAACGTCTAATTGCTCAAGTTCAAAATTCTGCAAAGCAACAATAGCAAGCAAAGTACGAATAGAAGTATATTTCACAACTGGAGAGAACACATCATGAAAATCAACACCCTCCACTTGACTGTACCCTTTTGCCACCAATCTTGCTTTGTACTTTGTCTCTTCATTATTAATTCCTTCTTTCTTCTTGAACACCCATTTGCAACCAACAATCTTCTTATTCACGGGTTGTTTTACAAGATACCAAGTGCCATTCTTCTGTAGAGATTCCATCTCCTCCTGCATTGCTATTAACCACTTATTACAATCAGAACTTCGAATAGCTTCAAAAGAGGAGGAAGTATCAGATAACTCAATATCTTCAGCAACACTTAATGCATAAGCGACCAGTTCTTCAAATCCGAGCCTTTGAGGTGCTTTTATTTCTCTCCTCGGTCTATCACGAGCTAACATGTATTGCTGCTGAACTTGAGGTGATGTATGAACTTCATGAGCATCAGGAGTATCATTCTTTTCATCAGAAGAACTTGACAGTTCTAACTCCACCTTCTCCAAAGTTTTCTAATTTTTTGTATCACCAATAATAGACAAATCTTTTCTCGAGTGAAGCATCACAGATTCATCAAAAGTAACATCTCTACTGATAATAAATTTCTTGATTTCAGGACACCATAATCTATAACCTTTAACACCAGATTTATAACCAAGAAATATGCACTTCCTAGTTCTAGGTTCAAGCTTTCCATCATTAACATGTGCATATACAGGACAACAAAAAACTCTTAAATGTGAGTAATTAGGAGAATTACCTGACCACACTTCTTCAGAAATTTTTAAGTCTAAGGATCGGTGAGGAGACCGATTCACTAAGTGACATGCCAGGTTAACAGCCTCTGCCCAAAACTCCTTGTCAAGTCCTGCATTTGACAGCATACATCGTGCTCTTTCTAGTAGAGTTCTGTTCATTCTTTCTGCAACTCCATTCTGCTGTGGAGTTCTTACAACTGTGTGATGCCTTGCAATACCTTCTTTGTCACAGAATTCATTGAACTTAGAATTACAGAATTCTAGTCCATTATCAGTCCTCAGCCTCTTCACAACTTTTCCAGATTACTTCTCTAGCAAAGTCTTCCATGACTTAAATGTTTCGAACACATCATCTTTATGCTTTAGAAAATAGACCCAAACTTTTCTAGAGAAATCATCAATAAATGTCAGCAAATATCTATTTCCTCCTTTCGAAGGAACCTGAGAAGGACCCCATAAATCTGAATGGATGTAATCAAAGGTTCCCTTCGTCTTATGAATGGCTGAGCTGAAACTAACTCTCTTCTGCTTTCCGAAGATACAATGCTCACACAGCTCTAACTTTCCAACTTTTGCACTAGGAAGAAGACCTCTGTTACTGAGAACTTGCATGCCCTTCTCACTCATATGACCCAAATGCATGTGCCATAACTTTGTGCAATCTTCCTCTGAGGTAGATGAGACTACTGCTGAACATATCACCGTCGAACCTTGGAGAACATACAAACTACCGATTTTGAGGCCTTTCAACAACACAAGAGCACCACGAAAAATTTTCATTCCATTAGACTCAATGATAACTTTGCAACCATTTGAGTCTAAGACACCGATAGAGATAAGATTCTTCTTCAGATTAGGAACATGTCTGACTTATGATAATGTCCTAATAATCTCATCATGCATCTTAATCTGGATGGACCCAATACCAATAGTCTTACAGGCAGCATTGTTGCCCATAAGAACGACTCCACCTTCAACAGATTTGTACGTGGAGAACCAATCTCGATTGGGACGCATATGGTATGAGCATCCAGAATCAAGAATTCATTCACTTGATGATCTGGATTTGTTTGATGCCGTTACCAACAGGACATCTTCATTCTCACTTTCTGCTACATCGGCATCTGCAACTTCAGCCTTCTGATTTCCCTTCTCGTTGCCATCGTTAATCCTTTTATTCTTATTCTGTAATTTGTAACACTCTGCTTTGATATGACCCTTCTTCTTGCAATAATTATAGACTTTATCTCTGTTCTTTGACTTGTATCTAGATCTATCTTGATTTTGATTTCTCGTCTGATGTCTGCCTCTTACGATCAGACCTGAGGCTTGATCATCAGATTTGCTGCTTGATCCCAATTTATTATCCAACTTTTCTTTGCTCAGCAGTCTGTCCTTAACATCTTCAAACGTGAGTTTGTCCCTACCGTAGATCATCGTCTCCTTAAAGAATTTATATGAAGATGACAGAGAACAAAGAAGTAATAGGGCCTGATTTTCATCATCAACCTTTGCATCTACGTTCTTCAAATCATTGATTAGGACAATGAACTCACTGATATGTGATTTGATCGACGTACCTTCGGCCATACGAAAGGTGTACAGCCGCTGCTTCAACACAAGTCGATTCGCTAGGGTTTTCATCAGATACAGAGTTTCCAACTTCGTCCAAAGACCGGCCGTCGTCTTCTCTGCGAGAACTTCCTGAAGAACATCTTTCGTCAGGCATAACTGAATCGCAGACATGGCCTTCTCGTCGAGATCCTCCCAGGCGGACGCCTCCATGGCGTCAGGCTTTTGACCCGACAACGCCTTCTTCAACCCATTCTGAATCAGGATGGCATGCATCCGAACTTGCCACAAACTAAAATTTATGTTCCCGTCGAACTTCTCGATGTCGAACTTCGTTGTAGTCATATTCGCGGAAAGAAACTCGACTCTAATACCAATTTGTTGGGAATAGAACACCAATGATCGATGAATAATCAAAACAGCGAAAGAAAGAGAAGATGAACACAGAGATTTAACGTGGTAAAACTCTCTTGATTAATGTGAACAAAAGAGAAACATCTACGAGCAAAGGAAGTCGCCGTCAGAAATTTTCACTATGAGCCAAAAGAGAATGTACATCATATAAAATCCTAACCCTCATATATAAAAGTTCATACCGCGGGGGGCTTTGCCTCCCGCACCCCCCACGAGAATCAGCGGCGAGCTACTCCGCTTCCGCCACAGATTCTCATTTTTTTCTCCTTTTTCATTTTTTTTCATAATTTTAAGTACAGAGTACATAATTCAAGACACACCAATAGAATAAAAGGAACCCGGACTTCGGAGAGAGCGTGTTTATACAATGTGCCAGAAGGCAAGATTTTGGACCCATGCCCCAATTCGTAGATCAGCTCCCCCTGCTGCGAAACAAAATTTCAACAATAATACTCAGGACCTTAGCAGATTTTGCGTTGCAGAAGTCACCTGCTCATCGTTCGTAAGCAATCAGTGTTCATGCGACATCTAATATCCAATTCAGGTCGAGGAAAGGAAACGATTCAGATGTTGCAGCAATTCGAATCCATTAGTGCTTCTCTTCTGTCCATGATTCAAGAGAAAGAAGAAAAAAAAAGACTACAAAAAAACCAGCACTATTCTGACATCGGTAACTCTATTCGACTGTTCTTAGGGCGAGTAGATGGCCGTGGAGGAGACCATGACGATGTGCCTCATGGGGTGGGCGACGTCGGCGCCCCCCGCGTGCCTCACGAACTCCGCCGGCGAGAACGACGTCCGGTGGCAAGTGCACACGATGCCGACTCCGGACTTATCGTACTTGTACAGGAACCCCGTCACCGTCCTCCCGTTGGGTCCGCTCCCCGTCGTCGACACACGCGGCAGCATACGTGAAGGCGACATGCCTCGTGGAGACGCGGCGCCGGCGTCACCAGAGCCGGATTTGCTCTTGTTCATGACGTCAGGCACGGCCACGCACGACTTGGTCGGGGACGCGGCTCTTTCCGGCGCGGGCGCCGCAAGCGCTGACCCCAACCGGGACTTGCCGGTGGATGCGGCATTGTCGGGCGTCGGCGCAGTCGTGTTCTCGCACTTGCTTAGCTGTCGACGCGGCTGCGCCACTGACGCGTTCTTCCGTGTCAGGTGGCTCGAAGGGCTCTTCATGGAATCACTGCTGCCGCTGCTGCTGGAGTTTACGCCTAGGAGAGAGGCGCTCCGGTGATCGGAAATGCCCGAGGAACTGCTGCCAGGAGAGTCTGCCGGTTGCGCCTCACAGCCGCCGCACGCGCTGATCGCGGGCACCGGAACCGGGACTCGTCCGAAGGCCACCGCCTGGGACGCGTTACCCATCCTGCAGGCACCGGCAGCCGCCGACATCGTCGGCGCCCAGCAGGGCATCAAGTACGGAATGCCGAAACCATTCGCCACCGGCACCGGCACGTACTGCACCTGCTGGTGCGCTTGGTAAGGATACATCACCTGCGCAACGTACGGCACCTGCGCGAACACGGCGGCGGCGCCCTTCCGGTCGTCGCGGCGGTTCTCCTCCGCCTCCCTCGCCAACCTATCTCTCGCCCTCGACTCCGACATCGTCGCCTCCATCTCTGCCCTGCCGTCCACCGTGATTCCTCCTGGGACCAAAAGGGCGTCTTCAGGCTCCCCTGCCGGCGGCGGAATGCGGGACTCGTCGGAGAATTTCCGGCTTCTGCGGCCGAAGGGGGAGAGGGCGAGGGTGAGCTCGATCTCTCCGTCGCTGCCGTCGTCTTCGCCTTCCGGCCGCCTCGACGGTAACGGACGTCTGATCTCCGGCAAGAACTCCATCAGTCGTCTCCGAGGAATCTTTCTTATTACTATTTTTTGGGGGCGAAATCTCTCTTCCTTTTTTGTTCAACCTTGCGGAGCTCCTGAAGGACGAAAGCGAGGCCGAGCTTTTATAGCAAGTAGTAACACGACCACCCAACGCCGCAGAAAGCGCCACGTGTCCAAAAAGAAGAGCCTGGATCCGCCCACGTGCTGCCACGTATCTAGTCGGCTGGGGCCGATAGATTTGCTTCCGACTACGCCGGATGAGCCGCGAAGCGCGCAACAGCGAGGCGCAACTTTGGACTGCGGAGAGATCGACGCGCGTCCCAATAGGACACGTGTCTCGTGTCCTTTGGTCTTAGTTGGCAAGACGTGGGCAATCTCGGGCCGAGATGGGAGGCTCAAAGGACGGACACACACGTGGCCGCTGTGGGTTTAACAAGTGGACGGGGGGCGGTCGCCATCGACTGGCGGGCCCTCTGGGGGCGACACGCCGAGCGGTCAAAAGGGGCCACGACGCGGCCTTCGAAGCATGCAGCTCGGCCACGTGGGACTGCGGCGCGCGATTTCACGTGACAAACGTGTCGGCCCCCTGTTGGTTCTCGTCTTTGCCAGAAAAGGACAACCCAAGTGTCGCTTTTTTTGAACGTAGTTATTGATTAATTACTTTACTTGTCGAGAGGAAAAACGTGATTAATTTTTTTAAGGAAACTTTTTCATTAAGTAGTTCCAAAATAGAATATGCGTATATTATGTAAGCGTAATAGTCACGATTTATGAGAGTGCTGGAATTAGATCGGAGGTGAACATGCGTGAAGTTGCACTTTTTATGTAGCATTTTCTAAACAAAATTAAGAAAAAAAAATAGACACTTAAAGCGTAATATGCATGTTTTTTTACCACAATTAAAGGACACATTCTCTAGTTTTGATTTTCCTTCCGACTTTGATCATTTATTTTATTTCCTCCAACATCACTTGAGTGTAGGGTTGGATACGAGTTAGGCTGACTTAGACTTTCACCTAAATAGGTCAAGCATGCTACAAAATAAAAATATTTAAGTCAGACCTATAGCATATAATAAGTCAAGAACATTATCTTAGTATGACTTGTTTGATTAATTTTTAATGTCTGACATAATTTATTAGCCTATCAAGTCGATATTATACTAGATTAAATATAATAAATTTTATTTATTAAAAAATAATAAATATGAACTAAATAAAAGAGACATCACTAATTTATTTTTCTTGAACATACAATAAAAATAGCAATATTAAATTCAAAATTAAAGATTTAAAAATAAATATATATACACTAAATTATATATATAATATAATATATTAATATATTTTGACTTGATATGCTATAAGGTTATGTCAATTATTAAGAGGCTAAGTTTCTTTAAGAACATAACATTTTTTTTTTAGCTTGGATTATTTTAATAATAGATCAAATCGAGCTAAATTAAAAATAAGTCGAACCATGAGTCACTCACGAATGGCTCCCATACGATCAGATCTCTTATTCTATTTTTTTTTAAAAAAATTTGTTTTAGTCTCACATTATTTTTATATTTTAATTGAAGACATTACGATTGAGAATGCATGGATTTACACTGAAAAAGGATTTGACTTTATAAAAAGTCGTACAATAAAAAATTGCTTTTACAATGAGTCCACCCATCGTGAGAGCTATAATTTACAGTCGTGTCGTATACTATTTTTATCTAGGGGAGACCCGGTGTGTGCCTGGTTTAAAAAAATTGAAATCGGTACCGAGTCAGTCATGATCGTATGGGACCGGGTTCGGAAAAAAAGAAAATAAGATTTGGAGTGGAACAAAGAATTTATTAAAAATAAATAATTTTCTGTTAATACAATTAAATTTTAATATATTATTATAATTATATTTTAGTTGTGAATCAGGAGTAGACTGAATTTAGACAAATCATATTAGAAGATTTTAAAATTATACTAGTTTAATATATTATTATAATTATAATTTTTATTTTAATTTTAATTGAATCAGATTCTGGATTGAGAATTTTAGTGCTAGATTCGGTTCGAACTCGGAACCGGCCGAATTTTCTCCAACTCAACATCGGTTTCCATCCTCTTATATACTGAGTCGGAAATATTTTTTGAAAATTCGGATTAGTCCAGTCCAGGTCAATCGGCTCACACCTATATATATATATATATATATATATATATATATATATATATATATATATATATATGCAAATAAAAACGAAATGACCGAGTTAAAATCGAAAGGTTTGCTATGAATGTCCAGGGCTGTTTCGTTATGAAAGCCCGTTTAACGTGATTTGGCTCGGCCCAGGTTGCCACAAATTCCCACCGTGAATTGCGAAGGAATTCTTTTATATATTTGAAAAAAAAATATGCCATATATGAATATTGGATGCGATATTTATATGTTAATTTATGTACGTATGACATACTCAATTAACTCTTTTTTTGAAAAAAAATCGAATTATTATTTATGTTTAATTTGATCCCCACCCTTCTATGCTTGAATAACATAATGCGAATCGAGAAAAATGGTTTACGCATTCAATGAACGTACCATGTGCAAATTTAGAAAACTTGAGTTTGAACAACTGAGAATATATGGTGTGTTGAATTTGAAAGGTTAATATTTTTTACAGTTGAATATTTGATTGGCATATGTACGTAAAAAAGGAAGAAAATTACACCTGGACATAAGAACCCTAATTTTGGCTATGTATAAAAGTTGTGCAAGTTGAATGCCATGCAACTTGTTGATTGGCAACTAAGAAGCAGCACATGATATGCACATAGAAGTCACGAATGCACCATAAGCATATGTATTGCAACCAATAAAGCAGCCCCCAATCCCATCCCATGCATATTATTATTGTCTGCAAGACAAAACGAGGTGGCAAATCGCCATCTCCATTCTCCAACCATCCACCAAAACTTCTTAATTTTAGTGCCCATAATAACAACCTCCAACGGTGCCAGAGAGAGAGAGAGAGAGAGAGAGAGAGAGAGAGAGAGAGAGAGAGAGAGAGAGAGAGAGAGAGAGAGAGAGAGAGAGAGAGAGAGAGAGAGAGAGAGAGAGAGAGAGAGAGAGGAATGTGGAATCATTTACCATTTGCAACATGATCTGTGCAATAATTCTTTGTGCTCGTAAAGGCATAACACTTGATTAATGTACATTAATATGTTGAAGTTGTATGGAGGATGACATATAATATCATAACGAGGTGATTTTAACTCTCACTCTCTCTTCTATGTATATTATATATATTTATACAAGAATAACATCTTTAATCAAATAATGTTCTTTAATTCCTTGTGTACATGTTTTCCTCTCTGATTGGAAATTAACATTTTGCACAACATGGCATTTTGGATTAACTTGTTTAATGGTTAGCTGGATTAGCACACAATTAGGGAAGACTACGTACCATACCGTATTCTCATCATCACATGGGACGTTGAACACTTTTACTTCAAGTTCTTGGTCTCAATGGGCATCTTTGATTCTTGTATCATCGATTGAATTACATATGCATTATAATATATATATATATTGCTTTTAATATGTATATTTATTATATATATTGTTAACCTTAGTTTTTTTCAAGAATGATCATATGGATAATAAAATATTGCAAGTCCATTTGATCAGTACTATTAATAAAGCTGTTAAATTAAATCATGTTGGTGTGATTTAGTATTATATTATTATGTCATACATATAAATCAGTCTATAAATTCATATTGGTGTTCAATATTATTCACCTCAATTTTCTTTCAACACATTTACTTGTTCACTAAGATTAAAAAAAATATATATAATGGAACAAAACAAAAAGAAAACAATGTTAACTGTTACAAAATTTTTAAAAAAATGTTATTAATTTTACAAAACCCTAGATCGCACGATGACAAAAAATATAAGATTTACGAATTTCATCATAAATTGGACTATGTTTTTTTACGGTGACGACTCTCTTTTATTATAAAATATTGATTATTATAAGAATGTGAAATAATCTAATCATAATGAAGTTTATATAGGGATACAAAATAGGAAATAGAATCCCTTTGCAATTCTTCAAAATCGTTTCTAGGCTTCAGGCTCGTTGTCCCGAGGGATGAGCGACTTCGTCATCTCATTGACTATTCTAGAGTTAAAAATTGGAGAAAACACTTTCGCATTCTCGTTACTCAGAAAATTACAATATCCTGTACAGAGGTGCGATTAAAAAATTCAAATTAATTATTTTCATCCATCCTGATTAATAATATATTTTTTTTTCTTTATACCATTATAATATATAATTTGTAGATAAATATTATTATTGTGAAAAATAAAATAGTGCGGATAAATAATAATAATAATAATAATAATAATAATAACTTATTTCAATAAATATGATCACAATGCTAGCTTATATAACGCAAATTAAAACACGCAACAAATATTTCTTTTTTTCTCAATTCTAACATTTGCCGAAAAGGAGTGTCGATTTTAGAGTATAAAATGATTATAATATAAAATACCACCGACACGCATTTAGCGGTAGCGGTAGCGGGTGCGACGTCACCTTCGCATTCCTTTTGGGCGAGAGGCGCCAACAGGGTCTACGGTTCGGGCAAATCGTCGAGCACTTGGTGGACGCATCGCCGTCGCCGTCGCCGTCGTCCTCCTTTCTGCGGCGACAAACCACCACTGTTGGCTTCGCTTCGCATTACCATGATGACGACGCATGTCGCAGTACGTTTTGAGTCGCCGTCCCACCAAAAAAATGGGGTGCCGCCTACTCCGCGTACGAAGCAATGGAAGCTACTTGAGGGGGGGTGGGGTGGGGGTGGGGGGGGGGAACCATTTTTCTGAGGCCCTCAACCAAGTGGAGTGGACACCAATTCAAAGTTCAGAAGGATTGAAATTAAAACAGTAAACACCCCCCCCCCCCCCCCCCCGAGTTAAAATTGATCTTTCAACAACCCACTTCAACATTCATAATTGATTGATTCAGCAGAATACTCAGCATCAACATGGCACCTCTCTCTCTCTCTCGCCCCCCCCCCCCCCCCCCCCCCCCCCCCCCCCTCCATAGGCCCTTTTTTATTCTATTTCCTGAATTCCTCAATTTGTTACCTCAAAGTAAGTCTTAAACAACATCCACTCCTCTCTCTCTCTCTCTCTCCCCTTCCTTCTTTTCCCAAAGTTAAACGAATGTTCCCAAAATGCACACATAAAAACTTATATCTAAACAAGATTCATTCAAACATTCGATGTCAACGTACAGAGAGAATTGGCAAAAGTTGATCTGAACTTACTCGATTTTTAGATTCTGGTCATTTGGAATATTTATATGCATGTTTAGTAGGTACTTAATTACCGCATGGGATGCAGAGAAAGATGCAATTTCAATGTGCGTGCCTTTGTGGGTGGACATTCATTCGTATAATCATATTCCATCATCCAACGTAGCTCTAAACGAGAGCATGTGGTAATTAAAGATAATAAAAATGTACTTCTCAATATTCCAAAATTATATATATATATTAATGCATTCTTAATTAGTCCATGTCAAGTAATAACTATTAATTAATTAATTAATTAATTAATTAGAAGGATAACATGAACAAGAACACTTTAATTTCAAAGGTAATTAAATACATTTTCTTCTTCTTTCTTTTCTCTTTTTTTTTTACGCGCTCTTTTTCACGTACAGTACGTAGTTCGTTTTTAAGCTTAACGTCATGCCGGCGACACGCCCTTCTCCACGGCGCCCACGCTGACGATGCTACTCTTCTTGCGCTGCTGCCTCGTGTTCTTGCTCTGGTTCTGCTTCTTAGCATTGCTCGCAACCTTGACGCCCTTCACGCCGTAGTAGTCCGCGTACCACTCCACGAACCTGCTCAGCCCCGTCGCCAGGTCCGTCGTCGGACGGTACCCGAAGTCCCTCTGCGCCAAGCTCACGTTGGCGTGCGTGTATGGCACGTCGCCGTTTCGCGGCAGCGTCACCACGTTCTTCTTGGCCTTCTTCCCCAGGAGGTCCTCCAGGATGCCGACCATCTTGGCCACCGGCACCGGGGAGGTGTTGCCGAGGTTGTACACCCGGAGCTGCGCCGGGCCAGTCTTCTTCCTTCCTCCGTCGACGCCGGTGCTCCGTTCGGCGGTGTCGAGCGCGCCGAGGCAGCCCCTGACGATGTCGTCGATGTAGGTGAAGTCGCGCTGCACGGCGGCGCCGTCGGACGTGCGGAAGAGCGTGATGGGTTCGCCGGCGAGGATGCTCTTTGTGAAAGAGAAGTAGGCCATGTCCGGGCGGCCGTAGGGGCCGTAGACGGTGAAGAAGCGGAGCCCGGTGAGGGATAGGCCGTAGATGTGGTTGTAGGTGTGCGCGATAGCCTCGCCGGCCTTCTTGGTCGCGGCGTACAGCGAGGCAGGGCGGTCGGTGCGGTGGAGCTCGGAGAACGGGGTGGCGGTGTTGAGGCCGTAGACGGAGGACGACGACGCCCAGACGATGGCCGGCTGAGGGTCGGCATGCTTTGCCGCGACCTCGAGGAGGTTCACGAATCCCGCCACGTTGGAGGCGACGTAAGACTGGGGATTGCGCATGGCGTAGCGCACGCCGGCCTGGGCCGCGAGGTGGAGGATGTGGGTGAAGGGGACGATGTCGAACAGCTTCTCCAGCAGCTGAGAGTCGTTGATGTCGGCATCGAGGACGAACACGCCGTGACCGGCGAGGAGGCTCTGGCGATCGCGCTTGAGGGCGGGATCATAGTAGCTGTTGAAGTTATCGAGGCCGAGCACGCCGTCGCCGCGCGTCTTCAGGGCTATAGAGCAGTGCGTGCCGACGAACCCGGCGGCTCCCGTGACGAGGACGCTCATGCCTGACGGACGCCGCGGAGTGGCGGAGCGGCGGACTTCGCGCTCCCAGGCTGCGTCGCCGTAGTTAGCCCCGGCAGAGGAGGACGAGAGGAGGCTGCGGTGGTTGGCCCGCGCGTGAGCGTCGTCGGAGCGGGAGAGGATGAAGAGGGGAGGGTAGTGGAGGGCGAACAGGAGGATGAGGACGAGGGCGGCCAGGAGGGTGGCGCGGAAGAGGAGATGCGACGAGGACGCCAGCATTCTGGTGCTGTTTACGCGCCGGAGTAGGTAGCTGTGTACCTCTCCAGCTTCATGCTCTTGCTCGTGTCCGGCGGCGAAGCCATCGCGCGCACGACGCAGTATATGTCCAACGCACCTCTCTCTCTCTCTCTCTCTCTCTCTCTCTCTCTCTCTCTGTTTGTATATTTTATATATGCGCACCGCAGTAACACAATGCGGCGGCCGCGTTGTTGTTCCTAGTCCTCGACCGTGTGGAGAGGGGGAACTAAGAACAAGAGAGCACACTCCGAGAGGGATATAAAGAGGCTGAAAGGGTGCGAGAGAAAGGGATTACTATACATGTTACTTTTTTTTTTCGACCACAATATATTACATGTTACTGGTCATATCATTTTGGTATGCATGTGCATAAGATGAGATCTAACGAGGCAGTGGTCTCTCTCTCTCTCTCCCCCCCACCCACCCCCACCCCCACCACCCCCCCCCCCCCCCCCCCCCCCCCTCAACTGTTGAATATGCTGTTTGATTGGATCAATTAGCATGTATGTGTAAGGAATAAAATATGGTATATATATGAAGTCAAGGTGGTAGGGCTAATGGAGTTGGAGGATGATCATATAAATATTATTATTGTAATAACAACAGCCTTAGGAAGATCAAGTCATAAGAATATTACAAAGTACTTTCTGGTGGTTGCTTGGCCGCACCGACGAAACATTATTTTTTCTTAACATGCAATGTGTGTGTATCATACATATGTATATTTATATAAGAGCTAAGATTAGAGCACAGCACACATCATTTTTTTATCCTGTCACTTTGACGGCAGAACCTTGTGGTATATCAATGGGCATACATTTTAATTAAGAGCTCAACACAGGAACATCAGAGCTTGTATTTTGCCTATGATGCTGGACAGATGTGGAATAAGTCTCCACCTCTGATGTTGCACATCCAGAAGGCCCCAAGTGGAGACATGAAATGTGTAAAGAAATGAGTGTTTTTTTCTTCTTTTACCTTACTTTTGTTCACTTTTCACTGTTTAGTTTTCCCCTGTGATATCGACCACAGATGTGGCATATATGAACAGTAAAGTTTATCAGAAGGACAAAGATGATAAGCCACTTGCAGCATCAGACTGGCGCTGGAGTTTGTGTTTTTTCCTGAGATTTAGGCCCCAAGTTTAATGCATTCCCTCCTCACAAGGACACCCAGGTGATACTTTGAGCACTTCCAGTGAGTAGTACACTGTTAGTGTTTTGAGTACGATAATGTTAAAAAAAATAATTTCTTGCAAGTTAGTAGCAGAAGCACTCACAGGGTGCAGAATAAATTGGTTCATTAAGGTAAAGAGTACTGACAGGTGAATTATTTAACTTGTCCTGTTTCAGTTGCTGCTAAGATAGTGTGTGCTGGCAAATCTAGGATTTGTAAAATTGTAGAGTTTTATTTGGTCTGTTCTTCATGATATGTTACCTGATAGGTGACGTGAGGTCTCAGGACATGCAAATAAAATTGTTCTTATGAAGCACAAGAATCTTTTTGACCCATGCAAAAAGCAAGACATAAATTTTCCCTTCAAAAAAAAATCACAACCATGGCAGAAGTGGTGGCGCCCCTCTCTAACATCATTGGAGCATATTTCATATGATGCATTCAATGTGGAATCGGAAAGGATGCAGATATGAATAGTTTGCAACAGTTCACATGAGTTCTCAATAATGCAGTTGCAAGCAGAAATGTGCCTCACATTTATCTATCAGATACTTTCATATAGTAATCTCTTATCAGAGCATGTGTGGTTGATCTGTGGCCTGGGAATCACATGACTCCACCGCTGATGACACCATTGTTTACATCTGCATGCATCTCTTGACGGAGTTTGGAGTCTCTCCCCCTGTACGTTCTTACTTTCTCCCTCCTCCTGATCTCTCCTTTCTCCCCTCTGAACTGAGGAGGTTTCAAAGTACATGGTTCGTATCAGGACTTAAATGCTTCATGGGTTCAGCCATGTGAGAAGAACTGCCACTGGATCCATTTGATGGGTGAAGAATGTAAGGAAGCTAATTGTGTATAGTCCAATTAACTGAGGAGCTCAGGAGGTGTGGCAGCAGACCTCCCCCATTCTTGTGAACATGAAACATTAATTGCTCCGAGTAATGCACAATATGTATACTGCTAGCCAGCTGCTTCATTTGATTGTTTGTTTCTTCCCAAAGATAATTAGATTGGTCTATCGAAACTCATTGGTTCAAGATTTAATTACAGTACAGCTTCTCTTCGACAGAATCTGAAGATATATATGTCATGCTTCTTAGATCAATGATTCCGAATATTTTTTTCAGACATGTAAATGATCATTCGGATTCCTGCTTGATATCAGAATTCAAATGAGCTTGCTTTTTTTCCTGCAAATTCTGAGAATTGAACTACAGCTATGAGAACTCTGTGCTCCTCCTAACTTCAATCAATAAAATTAGGGTTATTTTCATAAACTTCCTCTAAACTATCACGATTTTTCGTATTTAATTTCAAATTACGAACTTATTTTTTTGTATCCCTAAACTATCATATTTTTTTTACCCTTCCATTCATTACTTTTATTTTTTTTTCATTTATGAAAAGACTAAATTATCCTTCCCTCCATAACATATCAAATAATAAATATAAAAAAGAAAAAAAATCAGGGGAAGATATGACAAATTTTTTTTGTTTAACACTTTAATTCTTCCAACAATTTTTTTTTATTTTTTATATTTGTTATTTAATATGTTCTAGAAAGTGGGGTAATTTAATTTTTTCATAAATGAAAAAAATAAAACTAACGGAAGACATAACAAAAGTGACGGAAGGATTAAAGCGAAAAAATCGCGATAGTTTAAGGACAAAAAAAAATAAGTTCTTGAAATTAAACGTAAAAAATTGTAATAATTTATGAAAGATTTATGAAAATAATTCATAAAATTAATGACCGTTCCCACTGTTCCGAGAGCCGCTTTCAGTATGGTCACTGTTCCTTTCACATGGATGAATGCTGTTCAATTTTTTTGAGGCAGGTAACCACCGAGTGACTTCTGAACTGAAAACATTTGCATCTATGCATACAATATTTATTCTCCTAGGCAGTATACATTGAAAGAGAAACTACCTTCAAACAGCCCTTGTGCTACAATTCTTAGGGATTCGTTCACCTCGTACATTTATCATCCACAAAAAAACTTTTTTTCCAGCAATATTGCCTATCTATTGTTGAACTACAAATGATGCATCATCATATTAAACCCAAACTTCAGAAAGGTGTTCAGATTCCTGTTGTAATCATGTAGTATTATGTTGCTTTTTGCATGTTGATTTACATGCATATAGTGCTTTGGATAACAACTCCATTTTTTTTTCAGATAAAACAGAAAGCAGCAGCACTTGATTCTAATGTTTACTGAGAGTGTAACTAAATGGATAATGAAGCATCTGAATGTTGCACTCATCTTTCAATCTGTTCCTTTTTTTTTCTCTTTTCCTTTTTCTTTAATGTGAGACCCAGAAATCCTTGGACATGACATATAGATCCTAAATACAGGAAAAAAAGAGCACCCTACATGATTCCAAAACTATAAATTCCTCTGGACATCAAATCAGTCTCTTTCTTTGAGGAACAAGATCAATTATCACTCTTGTAATCTTGTTATCATATAATTTTATTGCTGGCATATATTGTTTATTAGCTAAGGAGCTTTTCAATGCATTTTGGACTGGCAAGAGGACAGAGAACGAGAGATTCCAAAGTCTGCAGGATATCAACATCAGCCATGCAATGACTCATGACCACTACTCTCTCTCTCTCTCTCTCTCTCTCTCTCTCTCTCTCTCTCTCTCTCTCTCTCTCTCTCTCTCTCCTCTCTCTCCACCTCTAAATCTGTCGGCAGCATTATAATATGCAAAACCTCGATTATAATTAGCAATAAGAAAACTAAAAGTTAATTAGCATGATATGTCGTTATTAGTGATTCAATGATATGTATTGAGACATTAATGTTCCACATTGTCCATGGGGTCCAATTTAATTTGTATTACTGAGGACTTTTTTAAGAAGAGGAACAAAAAAAAAGAAGAAAGAATAATATATTTAAATAAATGACACATGGTGGGTCACCACACAGCCTAGCAATATATTGATAATTATGGTGGTGGTCTTTGTGGATAAAAAGGAGGACCAACTTTTCTTACATGTCATATTCCTTTCTCAACTTTGCATTAATGTTTCCTTGCATCTTATATAAACTATAATGATGATGATAATGTTTATGAAATATATATCAGTGAGAAATATCTAGATGCATGGATCAACATTTGTGGATGGGGGCCTATGGCTTGAAATTAGCAATGGCTCCATGTTTCATGTCAAGTTGGAAGCAAATATTTGCTATTTTTTTTAATGCATAGATGAATTTATTATATTTTTTGTATATTAAAGAAAATGAATTTTAATATGTGCTAATGAAAGTAGAGTTCATTTATTTACTCTTTTTCCCTATGCAATAGATCAATTGAGTTGTGTATTTTTTAATTTATCTCAAAATCATGATAATTAATGTTGGAATCGAATTAGTTTTTTTAACTCTTACGCCGTGAACTGAATCAATTGTAATGTTTCTCTATACGAACACACAAAACAAATAAAATAGATAAATAAAACATTAATTGGATCGAGATGAAAATTGGAACATCGATTAAAATTAGAAGGGTCGCTGTCTAGGGAGGGTCGTAGCATAGTGGCCATTGTCACCGGGGTATTCTTGTTAGACGTTGACATACCATTTGAATTCGTAAAAATTTGCCATTCACATCATCACTTTGTTGGGAATATATGAATATATATATATATATAAAATATTGAAAATTTGTGTTTTTTTAGCTGGATTACCGGTTTGAGTCGACTCGATGAATATGATGACTTAAATTCGACGGGTTAAATTCAATTCGACTCCAATTTGAAAGAGGTCCGGTACGGGTTAAAAATTTTCAATCCGAGTCTATCCAACTCGATGATCCGATTATTAAATTTATTTATTTACTTTTTTATTCAATTTTTAATCATATATTTGATGTAGAATTATACAATTGTTAAAATAAAAAATTTTAAGTATGAAAATAATATATAAATACTAAGAAAATTTGTTTTAATACTTTAAAATAAATATTATATAAGATTTTTTTATTAAATAATGTAAAAAAAGTAAGTAAAAATTTTAGAAAAAAAGTAAAAAATGGTGGTGGGTCAAATTTGCGGCCCTAAAGAGAGTCGACATGACCCGACCCAACCAAATTTGATCGGGTTTGTTCATGGGTCGGGTTAAAGTTTTAATCCAATTAAGAATGTTCACGGGTTGGGTTAAACGCTACTAACTGGGTGAGAGATTTTGCAAGTTTCAAAAATAAATTTTATTTTATCGAAAAATAAGTTATATATATAATAAATTAAAACCATATTTTGTTTTTTAATACAATAGTGTGCTTCTAAATTCTAATTTTATATAATTACTATTTTACAATATGCATATATTATTTTATTTCCATTCTTGAGAAGCCATACTAATTATTTAATATTTGTCACGTTTATGATCACACACAATTATTATAAACTAAGAATTTTGATTTACACCAACAGAATATTGAGTGGAACGAATAACAGTTCCTCACTGCTTAAGCAAATGCCTCGAGTTCAAACTTTTCTAAATGTAAATTTTTTTTGCATCACTTGTTATAACCAGGCGTGTAAGTTTGTAAACGCTTGAGACGTAATTGAAAAAGAGAAGATTAAAATGAAATATGAAAAGATAAATTGGAAACAAATCATGAGGAAATTTGTTCCAACCATAACTTTTTTTCTCCCTTATAAATATGAGACCAACATGAATCCCAATCGCCCCGGATTTTCCTACAAGTCATGGCTGAATTTATTCTCTGATATTGTATTTCTCTTGACTCCTCATGAGTCTAATTGCTCTCGTCCAATAGGGGACAACCTGCGGATGGGAACGTCGATAATCAAGTGCCTGGACTGAGGGGAGGAAGAGAAAGAGGAAGAAGAAGAAGGTTAACATACTAGTTTCTTAAATAGAAACTTGCAAGGTATAGAATTCTGGTAGATCCATAATAGAATCTTGATTTTAGACTTGAAACATGTTGTTAGTAGTTTTGATTAATCCCTAGTCATAGCCCATTGTTATATGATGATGTATGATGTCGGCACTTTGCGCGTTCGCGCAATTTTTTTGTGTAATAGAACTCGGCCAAGGTAGTACCCTGCCCGAATCGAGTTCGTCTAAATTCAGTTGGGATCCGCTATTGTCGAGACTGTCGAAGCTCTCCAATAGCGTGAACCTAACACAGGTTGATGATGATCCAGCCCAGGCTATACCCCCATGACACAATCGGGTGTGACGTTCACTCGATCTATAGAAGTCCCGAATCCGGCCCAAGAGTTTTTTGAGACGATGCCTTATGAATTCAATCTAAGTTCTGCTTATACTCAATTCGGATTCTGATAATATGATGATGATTTTTTTATTATTCTTTGACCCTTAATTCATATGTTAAAATCTTATCCATGATATAATGATGATTTTTCAAGTTTGTGCCCTATGATTTATATTCATGATCCTATCTTGTATAATTTGAATCTATGCTATTATAATCATGATGTTCAATTAGGACCATGTGATTATATTACGATCCTTTGATTCTTCCATATGATGATGATCTAAATACTGATCATGATCATTTGTATCATAATAAAGACTAACTAAAAGCTACAAGATAAAAGGCAAAAATGTTAAATGTAGAGCTCTTACGATGATGGACTAACGATAGCTAGTTATGGACTGACTTCGGTCAATTATGAGTTGACTTTTGACAATTATGAGTTGGCCATGCCAATTATGACGATGGGTTGAAGCATTTCTCCCCTTGGTTTGAAACATACCTTATGTTAAGTTAAAGATGAATAATAAGATGATAAAGAAAATGAAAACATATTAAGTCATAAAATCTCTTTATGATGATTATCTTATAATCTCATTAATTTGTTATTAATATGTACTTTTAATGATTGCTTTCACTTAAATCTTGATCATGCTTATTTCCTCCTGATAATGTTTATATGATTTTTGTCTAGTATCATGATCTTATGTTGTATTTACTTTGATTATATGTAAAACTCATAGGGAGGTTTAAAACTCATAGGGAGGTTTATCTCCCCTGCATTTTTATACATTCAAGATCAGGTTAAAATGATAGAAGTCGTCAACAATGATCGATCGAGCTCGTGGTGACTGCACATAGGTGTCTGAGTCTTTTATATTTATGTCATAATTTTGCTTTTTCCATGATGATTAGATTGATGTATTATCTTAGCCTCTTAGGGCTCATATGATGTTCTTCTATACAATGTCTTAAAAATCGGACGGACCGGTGGATCCGACTAGTTCAACTGCAAATCGGCCATCGGTCCAATCCATACTAATGTAACAGCCCAGTTTTGATAAAAAATTGGTATGAAGCAGAAAAAACCAAAAAAATTGGGTTGAACCAGCAATTCGAGTTCAACCCGATTTGTTTTATTTTCTTGAATAAAGAAGGAAATAAATGAGTGAAAATGGAAAGTATTCAAACTAAATTTGAAAATTCTTAGTATAAAATGGAAATAGAAGGAATGATGGAAGATATAATCCCAAATTATATGAGATTTGGAATTTAATAGGAGCAAAAGAAGGAAACAAAATAATTAATAATGATGAAAAAAGTAAGATTGAATAATAGGAAAGTTAATTCACGGAATATATAACAATAATAATGATAATTTTGTGTAAGCAACACTTTTTTAAATCATAACGACAGTAAACTCTAAAGTAAAATAAAAATAAGAAATCATGCTAAAAAATATTATGAAGTACAAGAATTTTATTTTCCAAAAGAGAAAAACATGATAAATCATAAGAAACAATTAACTTTAAAAAATAATTATGGGAGAACAATAAAAGATGCACTAATAAAAGAATTAAAAGTGAATTATAGTAAATAATTTAATATTGAATCACCAATATTATATAAATAATAAAAGAACATAATATATTTGAATCACCAAGAAGGGGAGAAGGACGCCAGCGGGATGGGTCGCCGGCGGTCGACGCTTGACGTCCGATTGGGAGGCTCGCCGACAAGGAGAGGGAGAGGGAGAGAGGGAGAGAGAGAGGAGAGGAGAGGGGGTATATATATATATATATATATATATATATATATATATATATAATATATAGGTGGAAAGATGGGAAAGCGGAAAAATGAAAAAGAAAAATGGGATAATGAAATTTTAATTACCGACGGCTCCGACCGTCGGAAAAGCAAATATTAATTATTTTTAAAGTTACCGACAGTTGTGACCGTAAAAAATTATTTAATTATAAAAATAAAAAACGATATTTAGTTATATATAATATTTTTTTTACCGACGGTTTGAATTGTCGCTAATTATTACCGACTGTCGAAATTGTCGAAAATTACGACGATTTGAACTGTCGCTAAATATATTAATAAAATGCTTCTCATATTTTATTATACATTTACCAATGATTACGACCGTCGAAAATTGCGATGAATGGATATCCGTCGAAAATATCGACGTTTGTAATCCTCAAAAAAATAAAATAATAATATAACAAATTATATAATTTATTATTTTTATTTTCGACGGTTGTGACCATCGAAAAATCCGTCAAAAATTACAACGGATGGATATCCGTCGGAAATATCGACGTTCATAATCGTCAAAAAAATAAAATAATAATATAACAAATTATATAATTTATTATTTTCATTTCTGACGATTGTAACCGTCGAAAATTGTGACGGATGGATATCTGTCGGAAATATCGATGTTCCGAATCATCAAAAAATAAAATAATAATATAACAAATTATATAATTTATTATTTTCATTTTCGACAACTGTAATCGTTGAAAATTCCGTCGAAAATATTTCCATCGTAAAATCCGTCGCAAATTATGACGGATTTCTATCCGTCGAAAATTGTCCATCGAAAAATGGTAATTTTCTTGTAGTGGGACCCATTGAACATTCCTATCAATATTGGACCTCCTATCACTACTCATATAGTTCTTTATTTAATTTATTTTTATTTAATCCTATGAAAACTTTGTATTTATACTCAAGGCAAAAATAATTTTTTATCATATATTTATTAGTTTTGAAATATTGTTGGTATTAAATGTAAGGATAAAAGTAACTTGTGAACTTAGAGTTTTATTTGAGCAAATATACTGTATACAGATATTTCATTAGGATTATTATATTTCATTTATCTTTTACATGTTATAGATGCATTTAAAATAGGAAAAAAGGAATATATGAACTTAAAATAGGTCCACATATATGGACTCACCGTTGATTGATAAATTAATTATGATCCTTGATAAATATTTTTTTAAGTGACTTTAAAATGAATTTAAGTCCATCATTGATTTGTTAATAAATGGTAGTCCACATATATGAATCTATTTTGAATCTACACAATCCTCAATCCTTTAAAATAATGTAATATCTTATCTGATTTTTTTGGGAACTACTATCTTTTGTACGTGAGTTTATGCATAGATGAATAATTTTTGGAAATTTTTGAACGTGAGTATATATATTATATATATCCTATGATACAGATCTTATCTAATATTTTATATATTAGGATTTAAATTATTCTAAAAATTGTAAATTTGAATATTAATTATCTGATGACACGTCATTATGATTAAAATTTTAAATAGATTAGGACTCTTAATTTGAGTAAACTTAAAAAGTTATTTTAATTTTTAAAACAAATAGTCTTAGAGCATTTAATACATATGGATTTATGTACAACTTAAATCATATGTTGGTTTTAATTTGAACATTCATTTTATTAGATGACACGTCTTGTATATATTAGGATTATCATTGAAATTTTAAATAGATTAGGACTCTTTGGTTGAGTACAATTAAAACAAATAGTCTATCAGTATTTAATATATATGGATTTATATAAAACTTATATATATATATATATATATATATATATATATATATATATATAAAGTACTCACTCCTAATTGGTATTAAGTCATATGCACGTATATTTAAGAGTTTTTTTCGATCAAAGTGTACCATGTAAAATCAATTAATAGTTAAAATCAAATTTCTCATGATAAAATTAATTAACTTGCTAATCAAACTAATTACTTCTAATTTATAGACTTTCTCTCATAAAATGATTTAAAGTCAATTAAGAGTTAAAATCAAATTTCGAAGGATAAAATTAATTAAATTTATAATTAAACTAATTACTTTCAATTTGTATACTTTCCCTCTCATCCAGTTATTTCGGAGGATAAAATTAATTAAATTTCTAATCAAACTAATTACTTTCAATTTGTATACTTTCCCTCTCATCCAGTTTTGAAGATAAAACAATTAACAATTAGATAATTTTTTTTCCTTTATTAGGATAATATTTATGTACGAATAAAATTCTTATGTAATTTTTTAAGATTATAATTATGATTTGAATTTAGAATAAATTAGGATTACTATGAATTTAAAAATCATATTTTAACAAATTATATTTTAACAGACGACATATCATATGATTAGAGTAGGATTAATTTTATGATATGTAATATTATTAATATCATTAAATTATTAAATTATCATGATTGGTTTAAATATTATTAATAGATGACACATGTCATCATCATAATAAGTCACTTGTCATGCTCTTATATTCCAGACTTTTACCTTTGCTTATATATATATTTATATAACCTATGATATTTATATTCAAGATTATTAAAAATGATATTATTTTATTAAAATCTGATTCAATTAGGTTGATCCCCATCAAATCGTGAACCGGTTAGCATTATGATCCGATGTCCAATCCGATTATGAAAATATTTTTTTTATTAGTCTTCCACACAATAATGATGATTTTACTCTCTTTTAGTATATGACGATTAATCTTTCACTATTATTTTATGTTTGAGTGGATCAGTCAAAGTCATCTTTTTTTATCAATATGGTCGTAACGTCTCTCGAAGTGTATTCTACCACGTAACGGGATGCGATTTTAGAGCATTACAAGGCGTGTTATTTAGAGCGATACTAAATTAGTCAAATTAATTTTATGGTGAACCGAGACTCTAATATATGACCAGTGTGCATATCTCTTAAAGTCCAACAATCGATGATGAACCACAATTATAATGAAATTAATGAATGAAATTAATTTTAATGCAACAGAATTTCTAATGATAAATGAAATTAATTTTTCTTTTTTATTATTTTAAAATAATTTCGACGGCTCGGACCGTCGGATGCTTCGATGGTCCAAGCCGTCGAGTAATATCGACAACTCAAACCGTCGAAACCTCTGACAGCTCGAGCTGTCGATATTGAGCCGTCGATAATTATCGACAGTTTGAGCCATTAGAACTTTTCGACGATTGGTGTCGTCGATTCTTTCGACGGCTCAAACGGTTATCGTTGAATGTTCCTACGGTCGTTCTTTAACCATCGAAAAAAATTTGCGATGCCATTTTTGGCACGAATTTTTTGCCGTTAGTATTTTTCGACGGATTTCGTCTCATTTCCGACGGTTGTGGCCATCCCAAATTAGCGTATTTCTTGTAGTGACATCACTTATGAATAGTTACTGAAGTGACAATCTAAAATTTTTTAATTTACCACCGAATTCGACTAATTAATACTTGGAAATCAAATCTTTCTAGAATTTGGTTGTTGCATATCTTATTAATGGCAACAAGGTGACCCATCAGGAAAGGAAAGACAGCTACAACTAGCGTGCATGAGTTGGATGGATGCCGGTTGATGATCAAGTTGCACATTTGACGTATTTCACTTAGTTAGGGATGGTCTTCCAGAGTTGTTGCCCCTCAGCAAGTTATCTGGTGCATATTTATTTACTTATTATAATAATATATTAGTTAACATGCTACGTACCTTAATCTTGTGATTATTAAGGGTATTTATTTAAAATGGGATTCCATGACATTCTTCTTCTGTGGACAACTGCTTCCTAGAGTATACTGCAAGTTTTGTTCCCCTTTGTAAGTTGACGTTTAACTTCTCTCTCTCTCCCTCTCTCTCTCCCCCTCCCCTATTGACTGTTAGATATGTTGATAATTTGTTCATCAAAAGCTAGTTAATATTAAACACGAACAATGTGACATCTTCAAGATCAAATTTAATCTCCAATGAAGCCTCGCTCAGCAGCTCTACTCCGAATTATGTGAATATAACGCCGCCATGCCGAAGAGAAGTCTCAAGCTCACAAAAAATAAGGGAGATTAATTTTGACTGGATGATCGAGATCAGCTAGCACTTTATAATAGAATAAATCACTTTTTCTCATGATCTTGGAAAGATGAATCAAGATGAGATGCCATTGGGTCTATTCTATTGTAAAACGATAATCATGAATCAATTGACAAATGCATGCAATGCAATAAATTCCAACAAAAGAAGATCCAACCGTTGATAATTAATTAATGACCCAAATCTTCATATACAGGATATCATCACAATTCATACATTTATGGAAACATAATGGAAATTAATTAAATAGAGGATATAGTGGTCATGCCCTTTATAATTTCTCTCTCTCCCTCTTTGTCTGTCTGTCTCTTCATATTAACAAAGGAGAATGACGGTATAAGAGTTACATAAAGTCATAACTCATAATCCTTTCGGCCTTCTCTCTCTCTCTCTCTCTCTCTCTCTCTCTCTCTCTCTCTCACTCATGTGACATGTATGTAAAATGAAAGGCAATTCCTCTCCTCCCTTATTTTGATCTTCATCCACATATGAGATACAAGATCCGACTCTTCTTCATATTTTAGAAGTTTTGATTCAATACGTTTTCTTCAATTGATATCATGATATCAATTGAATTTTTTTATGAATCAGGATATGAGTAGATAGTGTTAGAATCTTTTGAAAATTGTCAATCTAGATTAAAAACAGATATTTGATTAAAAATAGTTTTTGAATCTTTATGAATATCTCATTTATCTATTTTAACAGGATTTAAATATGATATGTGATTTCTCATAGTGATAAATGTCTTCATTATCTAGTTGATCTATTTTAATAGGACTATAACATGATGTTTTGTATTAATCACATTTTGTTAATCCCTTAATATCTTAATTTGTTAAAAAAAAAAGAGAGGACCAATTTCTTGTGGCCGCCGAAAGACGTGCAAGGGTACTGACTACGAGGGCAGCAGCAACTATTTCATGATGGATTTGATAGGCGTCCATCACATTAAAATAGAATGGATACTTTAATCTACATCTACATCCATTGGATGCAAAATCAATGGCAAGCACAAAAAATGGCCAGCACGGAAATTACAGTTCACTCCATTGGCGGTTCAACCTCTACTCACAGTGGTTTAAACATGAAGCAGAGGTTCACTTGGTCCATTCAAGTTTTGCAAAACATCCACAATTGTCAATGAGAGAGAATGCAATAGAAACAAAAGAGAGCGAACGGATTTGGGTCCATAACTTGAAGACATCCTCGACCCCCTGCCGCCTACATTAAAGACGACATCCTGCCACCTGCATCAAAGATGACCTCCTGCGTTAAAGGCTTCTTACAACTGCTCGATCAAGTTTCCTCGCTTGGATCTAAACCCATTGAGGGACACCGACGCCAATGCCTCTTGCTCACATCGAGATTATAGGAGGAACTGCAGCGGGAGGGCGTATGATCGTCGGAGGGCAGGAAGCCTATGTGCAACAATGCAACGGTTGATGCACACCATCATTTCCAGCTCACTCGATGATTGTAGGTGTCGAAGGAGTCGGGCCCATTGAGCAGCATCTAGAGGGCCTATGATCGCTAGAGGATAGGAAGCCATGTGTACGTGCGGCAATACAACGGCGAATGAAAGTCGTCGTCTCTGGGCTCACCCAACGGTTGCGGGCACCAGTGATGGCTGGCCTGCGAGTGTCACGGGACATTTTTTGTGACACGAAGTGAGAAACATCGCGACACTAATGTTGCTCAAATTAAAGCTCTCGACCGCTCAACGTCGAATCATAGAACACATATAACCGTCCCGCACTGCATAATATTACGGAGTATCAAGTTATCCGCTCTTAGAGCATTTATCTTCTAAGGTCATCCTTATGAATGGTCAAATTATGTGGTGTTATCCGTAGGATACGTCTTTATATCTTCCATATGTAATAAGACTTCTATACCTATGGTACACTGAAAGAAATTCATTAGTGCCTTTCGAGGTCCAGATGTATGTTATGTCTGATCATATTTAATATAAGCAAGCTTTCCTTAATTCTAATGTTATGACCTTGAACGTGGGGTAGCAATCCATATCGGTGTCCCTTCATGACGTTTCATGGTTCCTCGACTGTTCCTTCGGACTTTAAGCGTCCAAGCGCCTGCATTAGCACCGTAATACGCTAATGCCATGGACACATGACGAGTAGTCTAATACTCTGGTCATGTTCACGATTGAATGCTTATAAGAGCGACTCTTGGCATAGTCATCTCGATCGTAAATCTTCCGCTATTATGCAAAACAGGCTTGGCGAGTGCCTACCCACTTAGTCGTCGCACGAGATCTAGTGTCCGAGAATGACCCTATGACAAGTAGTATCAGAGCAGATCATCCTATTCGGATCACCATGCGATGATGATTCGCATGTGTCATCACGAAGTGCTCTGGCGTAGGAAAAGTGCTTTCGCTCAAAAATTTTACTACGCCCGTGTGCACTGGTACCATAGTCTTTGATCATGGATGCTAACGAGAAATGTTTGGCAAACATCCTCTCTACATGCCCAATCATGCCCCGCAGCTAGTTCCACGTACACCTATGTCATGTCAAGGAATGTCCGTCATGCATTACGACGGCGGATTGATCGTCCCGCCTAATCAAGACGGTCATGCATCGCTCACTCGAGTAGATCAAACACTCCAGATACGTAGTCAAAAATCTTGAAGTGTCGCGCTGTGTCAAGAGTGTCCACTTGCTTCGCCATGTTGGTCTTGCGCTACCCATCACATGATGTTGCATTACACAAACGTCACGTAACTCGAAGGACCCGTGTCACATTCAGAGACTGTTGATCATATACTATTATGACAATCTAGCGCTGCTCAGTGTTTCGTGACGTCGAATCGCATGTCCAGTCATGCCACGTGAAGTGCACAATCGCTTCACGGGAGAAAGTTGACTTAAGGATAAGCATCAAGGTTTATGGTCACTTTCGACTAAGAAACATCATCCTTTCAGCTACGAAGTATCATTCACAAGCGTCTTGTCGTGCCGTCAGCCTCGCCTGCCACACCAAGATGACTTTCACAATGGAGCAAAGCATTAATTACTTACAAACACTAAGGGACGAGCTGCCAGTCTTGCCTGCCTCATCAAGTGTCATCCCGCAAGCGGCGTAATGTCATCCATCAAGGGTTGGGATGAACCTATTACACGCCAACACAAATCGTTGCATCAACCCCAACGATCAATTTAGCAAATGGTCTGAGCGTCGAGCATTGGCGAACATTGGCGTACTGTTGTCAAGTGAACCGCTACCAACCGAAGAAAGGAGTGCCCTTTCCTCTCAGTCCACGCCTCGAGTAATCGAAGCGGCCTCCAAAGATCGGTGTCCAAAGTTTTTTAAGGACACACTAGCGATGTCGTCCCTTCGAATGGAGATGGAGTTGAAGTTGGGAGCTCATGTCATGAGTTCTCCAACAACAATCTGCTTACCCAAGCGGAATGTCTTCACGAGCATTCCCAATGCATCAGTTAAGACTCAGAACAGCTACTCTCCCGCGAGAGTCAGTCGCTCGATGGACGAGTATGTCAAAGGTGCATGATCTTTGTCAACAAGAACAATGGCGTTATCTCATTCGGATTGCGGATGGACGAGTATCAAAGGCACATCATCCCTATCAATGAGCACAATGGTATCATCTCGTTCATACCCCAAAGGTGTTGCCGAAGCTTCGAAGAGGATCCCAGAATCGAAAGAAGATATATCCCAAGAACCTTACAAGATATGACGAACTTAAGATGGCCAATGCCATCGCGACAACATGGAATGTGGCACAACATGGATCTCATTGAGACATGGGATGGTTAAGATGGTAATTCATTAACTATGCATACCCTGACAAATCGAGACTGGAGGTTAAGATCGCATTATTCAGCATCAGTCAGAAGGGCATGTTGAAGAAGGACGTGAAAGGTATCACGGAGCTCTGTCTATAGTGTTAGTGCTGCCAAATCGATCGTGTTAAGACAAGTGTCATGACACCAAAGTCTTTGGGCTAGGGCAATGGTGGGGGGAGAGAAGCTCTTGCGAGAAGTTATCCTATCAATGCAAATGTAAAGCCCATCGAAGTAGGAGGATTGAGTCGAACCATAGACACATGTGGGGAGACTCAGGTCGTCGCTCAGTATAACGACTTAAAGCAGACAAGGTAGAGAGTGTCATACCAAAAAACCTTGCTCCGTCTCAAACCATCGAAATATCAAATGATCGCCATAGGTGAGGTGGTCTTGCGCTCTGCACTCGACGGATGAAAGACTCTACGCTGCAGTCACCTACAACCTAGAGACATCGACTTGAACCACAAGAAAACGTGGTGAGACTCTCATCGCTCATATAGTGACTCAGAATGGACAAGGTATGGAATGCTATATCAAGGAACCTTGCTCCGTACTAGGACCGTCGAGATGTCAAATGACCACCAAGGGAGAGGTGGTCATGAGCTCGTCATTCGGCGGATGGATGACTCTACGTTGTAACAACTTGCAATATAGAGACATTAAGTGTGGGGTCCTGATGCAACACACACAATATATATATATATATATATATATATATATACATATATATATAATATTTCAACCATATATATTTATAAATAAATTTTGTTTGAAAAGAAAGTTGAAAAAAAAAGTAGTAAAAAACTCTAATTAATCTAATTTAAAACATTTTTTTCCTTTTTCCTTCCTTCCTCACAAGAGGGCTAAAATCCTCTCTCTTCTTCTTTCCTTTCCTTCTCCCTCCCCCCATCCCCTTTTTCTTCCCCCTCCTTCTTTCTTTCTTCTGCCTCCTCCCTTCTCCCTCACAATTCCTGCTCCCTTTTATGTACCTGCAAACCACAACCCCTCCTCCCCAAATCACTTCTTCCTTTTTCTTCTCCTTGCTACTAGAATCACCAATATCTCCCCATATTTTTCTCACCCAAATCAAGTCCCCCTGCAACTATGGCCGCCCCTTCTTCCTTGCTACTGGATCATCACCCGCCAAAAGTCCCTCTTCTCACTGTCGGAATCCCCATCACCGGAAGCCAGCAATAGTGATCCAAATTTGGTGAGAGTATGAATCCCCCTAAAAATCTTTGGTCCATCGATTTGTAGGATACCAACAGTTCTGAACCTTTCTCTTTTCTTAATGTTGATTTCATTTTTTGCCTTTTCACCTCTGCATCGAGTTCATCGACCCTTTGTTTGGGCATTTTTCTGAATGGGCAGAATCTAATTTTTCTTGTTGGTAAGTTCTTTGAACCTTCCTAGATCAAGTTGCTATTCTAGACCCTGGACTGATTTTTTCTTCTTTTTCTCTTCATTCGTGTGGAAGACATTGTTGTTTTATTTCTTTTCACGCCCAGCCCTCGCAGCCATCAGAGCACGTCAAAACCAGAATTCAGAACCATTCTAATTTCTAGTGAGAGTAACTAGGATCAGTTTGCATTACTTGATGTGATTAGGCCTTGATTTATATTTTCTTTTTCACATATTAATGCTGCCCTTCTTTGCACCAAACGTAACACACATTATTGGGGGAAACAAATGTAGTGATTTGGTGAATTTACTTAAGAAGGGTATGCATCTAATTTGCTAGTTAAAATTTGAACTTAAAATTTGTGATGATTGTTAATTATGTTATAATGTGGATGTTAGGTTGGTAAAGGAAGGGAGAGAGAAAGAATTTTTGGATTCATTTATATCAAAAGTTGTTCCAAGATAATAGTAGATTAAATTTCAAATTTGTGCATATGACTATCCTGAAAATAAGATTATGTAAGAACTTGTTTAGGATTCAACATTTATGGGCAGATTAGAATTTAACAATTTTAATTAGTCCTTTATATCAATAATTAATTGATAATGAAAATTGTTAAGTCCTGTGATTAAGAATTGAATTACTTAACTTATGAATAAATGTAATCATATGTGAAAATTGATTTATAGGTACATATATTGACTAGGTTATTTACCTTGTCAATTTTATTTGGACGTGGACATCGTGTGTTGTCAGGCGTATCCGAGGTGAGTGGATTACATGATAATATTAAGCAAAGCCCTAGTAGCTTCCATAGTCTTATGCCGATGTAAGACGAGTTTTTTATTTGGATTTTGATTTCTTTAAAGAAATTCTTCGCATCATATGTAATGTGTGCTTTTATGCCATTGGAGCATCAGAACTGGATTTATTTGAAATATGATTTGTTTTCTTGAACTTATGGTGCTTTTTCGTATTCGATGCTTTATGTGGATTTTCGGAATGGGTAGGAATTGAACCATGGATTTGCTTATTTGCCAGAGCATATTTCATACATCATATTAATTATATCATACAAAAATCGCTTTGTAGCGAGATTTTTATTTCATCGGATTTTGATCAACTCCGAGTAGGTGCGGCAACCATTAAGACCATTCCATTACGGCAAATATAAAATCCATAGTATGAGTTACACTTTTCTACACAAGGACGATATTGTAGTGGTAAATTATTAAGTCTGTGGATGGTGGCAACTCCCAGTTCGCACAACAACTTACTTAGGAATCGTATTAGTCATACGCCCTAAGTGAGGAATATTTCTCTCTTTATGCTACTTCCTTTGTAGTTAAAGAGAGGAACTGGTTTGTCATATCATCTCATACATTTTTTCTTTTATTTCAATTCTATGTGGGATATCGGTTTTCTTGATTTCTCTTATATTCATGTGCCCTCCACTCACTAAGTTCATAGTGCTTACCTCTCATTTTCTATTGCTTGTAGGTGATGACTGCTAAGTATATTTTAGAAAATTCATGGTTGGGAGTAGGCTGTGTGAGGAAGGAATCAGCCCTTATTATCTACCTATGGCTAAAATAAAAATAAAAAAAAAACTTGAAATGTATCCAGTTTCTAGTCTTGGAAACTTTTGGCAAATGAATGTTGGATCTTGTAATCATAGTGTCCTTTGGTTGGAGACTTGCATCTTTTTGTTCTACATGAGGTTGGGCTGAAATACTCTTATATTTTTATTGCCATGTTATGAACTTTGTCCCTTCTTATCATATGACAAGTTATATTTTGAGATGAACATACTAAATGTGCATGTTGTCATTTTGGCCATTATCCTCCGTATGCAAAGGTCATGCCAAAATTTTTGAAAAATTTATGATAATTCTTTTTGAATCACAATTACCGCGCTTTATTTATAATTGAACTTGAAGATGAATAATATCATTATTTTACCTCTCGTGACGGCTGACCGTCGAGGTTGGTCGTCACATTGAGTCAACCCTATAAAGTTTCCCAAGCATCTATGGAAAGACTTGTGTCGCTTGCCATAGCGACTCATAGCACCCGAAGTAGACAGGTCACAAATGTTGGCATTGAAGAACTTGTGCTGCTTCAAACCGTCAGAATTCTAGAATGACCATTAAGAGTGAGATGGTCCCTTACCTTGCATTCGACGGAAGGAGACATATTGCCGCAGCCATCTGCGACATTAGAGCATTGAATCAAGTCATACAGGTCAAGTGATGAGACTTTTCAAAGCGTTCTGCCAAGACGCTAAAGTAACTCTTTCTTCGTGCTACTCACAAGTCACTCAAGAGTTGTTTCACCCCAAGAACCAAACCACACAAGTTTGACACAGCGCAAGTCGAGAGAAGCTGAAGTCAACAGAAACTTGATGGACAGATAGTTTTTTGATGAAGTCAGATCGCATATGACGGACTCCACCGGCGCTGCACAAGTAATGACCCCGAATTGGACTAAGAATCAGTAAGTGAAACAGGCATGAGGAAGGAGTCTTTGACGAGTCCCAAGGAGTGGACAGTCTTGGCGCTGCGTGATGCTAATGAAGTAGAAGTCAAGGCAAAGAAGATGAAATTGAACGGGACAAGCAAAGTCAAGACGGAAGGCGAAGGCCTTGAAGAAGCCTGGACAATGGCATCGGACGTCACTGACTTTGGTGGGGGAAAATGTCACGGGGCATTTTCTCGTGACACGAAGTGTGAAGTCTCACAACACTAGTGCTGCTCAACTTAAACCTCTCGACCGCTCAACTTAAATCTCTCAATCGCTCAACGCTGAATCGTGGAACACGTGTAGCCGTCCCGTACTGTGTAATATTATGAAGTACCAAGTTATCCGCCCTTAGGGCATTTATTTTGTAAGGTCGTCCTTATGAATGTCCAAGTTATGTGACTTTATATGTAATAAGACTCTTATACCTACGGTACACTAGAAGGAGTTCACTAGTGCCTTCCGAGCCCAGGATACATGTTGTGTTTTATCATATTTAATACAAGCAAGATTTCTTTAATTCTAGTGTTATGGCCTTGAGCGTGGGGTGACAACCCACATCGGTGTCCCTTTGTGGCGTCCCATGATTTTTCGGCTGCCCCTTTGAACTTTAAGCACCCAAGCGATTGCATTAGTGCCACAACGCGCTAATGCCACGGACCCATGATGAGTAGTCTAATACTCTGGTCATGTCCGTGATTGAATGCCTATATGAGCGACTCTCGACATAGTCGTCTTGATCGTAAAACTTCCATTGCTACTCAAAATAGGCTTGGTTAGGTGCATACTCATCTAGTCGCTGCACGAGATCTAGTGCAAGAGAATGACCCTGTGACACGAGTAGAAACTAAAGGATTTATGATCTCTAGATGATAGGAAGCCTCGTGTATCCGCGGTGATACAGTGATGGATTGGTGTCGTCGTCTTTGGCTCACCCGACAGTGTAGTAGATGGAGACGGCACTGAAGGTGTAGTAAATAGAGACGACACCAATGCCCATTGTGGGAGATTTTTCTCCTTAATCTGTTGAACCACCCACTGCCCTTGAACCTCTTATTGAACCACATTTTCTATGTTGATCGTTGTTGATGGATGTTTATGTAAGTAGGAGTGCCCACCTTATGAAAGGCGCCCATTAATTAAATTCTTTGTCATTTTTTTAGGATATAATAGGTGTCCAGCTCATGCCAAAGAGGTGGATGCTCCCCTTAATTTGGATATTGTTAGGTCTACATCTGACGATATTTGAAGATGTAGTCGATACATTTTGATTAGAATAGTGAGGGGTCGGTTCATAGAAATGATGTGTGAACGGTTCACTCATAGGCACAGTTCACGCCCAAAGAAACTAGGGTGATATGGAGGTTTCCTACTTTAATCCGAGCAGGCGAGGGTGCGCGATCGGACGTGTTCGGCACCGTTGTCGCTCACCGCCGTTGTTGCATCTCCTTATTGCTTGATGACCTTCGCGAATCTATTTTTTGTCCCATAGAGTGTGCACAAGATTGAACTCTCAACGTCGCCTTCGATGCCGCCCTATTTCGTTGCCACTACTCACCACTGTCGTTTCTCATCGAGAAACTTCATCGATGTACGATTTCACTACAAGAAAAGAATTTTTAACGACCAACTATTAATGTCGAGATAAAAAAATGGTCATTAAAAATAGTCAATAATGACAAGAAAAAATATGGACATTATTAGCGAAAAAATTGTCCATCTCAAAAAAGTAAATTTCAGTCATTAAAAGTGATTTTTAATGACTATTAAATTTTGTCATCATTAATTATTTATAAATTAAGATCAAGTAGGCATGTAATTAATATTTTATCTGGCGAGAACTAAACATTTCCCTCCTCTAATTTCTCAGGCAACATCAATTTTAAAAAATAAAATAGTTTATGCATTTAGTTAATTGAATTACATGTGATAAAATTTAATAGAAAGAAAGAAAAAAATCGTTATAAAATCTAATAAAATTTCTCCCAGTTTTTTATAAAATTGAATAGAAAAAACCCAAATTATTATTATTTTATAAATTTAAATGCCATAAAATGAGGGGAAAAAATAAAAAATATGTATAATAGAAAAATTATTATTAAAAAAATTATAACAGAAAGTTACACTATAATATAAAAAAGTAAAGACAAAATTTAATCATTAAATAAGTATAACAAAAAATATATATGTACAGGTGAAGAGTCCCACATTGAAGACACTAAGAAAGTGAAAGCAACACGTCTTCTATAAAATGGGTCTCAGAAGTAGACAATGGGCCAACACAAATTTTGATTTAAAGATAAAATTTTTAACTTAACCTTTAACTCAGACCAATTTTGGTCGGTTCTATCTGGTTTTGGCCGGTTCTTGACCGTTTTGAAACGGTTCAAAATGGTCCAATCTTCACTCCTATTTTAGAGGTGATTTAGAACTATTTTAGTGACTGATCGATGGTCCGATCGATTGGACCGGCCGGTTCGGTCCGGTCGTGACAACATTAGTTTTAACAATTGAATTATTTCTAGTCGTTGATTACCAATAACTACGGGATTACTAGTTATTGAATAATATCAATGATAAAGATGTTTTTAGTCACTAATGTATTCGACGACCAATGATATTTCTAGCCATTAATGTATTCAATGACTAACTAAATGGTCCTTATATATTTTTAACGATCGAATTATTTCTGGTCGTTGATGACTTTTAACGACCAACACCTTTAAGGCCATCGTTATTGACTTTTAACGGTGACATCTATAACGACAGATGACGATGGAAAATCTTGGTCGCTAATGACCAATAACGACAGAAATTTAAATATTAATGATCAATTTTTTCTTCTATAATGATGTGTTTTCTTATAGTGCTTGTGCCATAAATGGTCCTTCGTTCGTAGTGAGAGGAGGGTTGAACATTGCGGAGGCCAGCGGTGAGAGGAGCGTCAAGCATCGCAAAGGTGGACGATGAGAAGAGTGTCGACTATTGTGGCAGGAGGCAGTGAGAGGAAAGTCGACTTCATCTAGGGCACAAAATCGAGGCTTCACGGATGTTGGCATTGTGAAGAGCATCACGGAGGTTAGCTATAACATTTCTGACCAACGTGAGATATTGTTCGCTCTAGGGCTCGGCTCACACGATCTTACCAAAACACGTCACACCTGAACAAGGTCATATTCCCATATATACTCAACATCTTTCTCGTGACTTATGCATATGTGACTAATTCAAGACATACCTCATGCACTCCTTGCCCCCTTGGTGGACTCAATGCCATCGTTGAATGATCACATCCAATCATGCACAGAGGCTCACGCAAAGTGACTCTAATACTAACAGTGAGAAGAGTGTCAACCGTCGACTTCGTCTAAGACACAAGATCGTGGCTTCGCAAACGCCAACATGATCTAACGATATCCAAATTAGACGAGAACATCCACCTCTTCAGGATGAGGTGGACGTCTATTATATCCTTTTTTATGTCATGACAAATCCTCACCATTGCAATGCTTTATGATCTTATCATAATCACAATCACTTGTTAATTTAGTTATATGCACCTTTATATATGCTTGACCAAGGGGGATTGATGCCAAATGATAAGCAGCTTATACTCATTTGAATAAGTTTTGTTGGATGCGGAATATTTTCACCGGAAGCTTCACCTATCATAGTGAGGGTAGGATCCGACGGACACATATAAGTCGATATTATAATGGTAAAAAAAACTTTGCATCAACCTTGTAACTATTAAATGCCCTGGATTTATTGAGCTACTTGCATCTTAGCCTTAGATAATTTTAGTTATATGCATTGAATCATGGCCGTTAATCTTTTTTTGTGATTGAATCTTGTTGTTAGATCTATTATTTAAGTGTTTAAATCCCAGTCGTTCGTTCTGATTATCCGAGTTAAATCTAAATCATAGATCCATCATGATTTAAATTTAGATTCGAACCATTTGATCTATAGAGATGGATTTAATCTAGCGGTTGGTTTGATTGTTTTGATTTAACTCGAGACCTTATTTCTATTTAAATCTGAACCCTTGATCATGTAAAATTATTTTAATCTTAGCTGTTGATTATACTTATGGAGCTAAAACTTATTCTTGAGCCGTTTAAATCTATCAAAGCCGATCTCCTTGTTTTGGGTCACTAAGTCCGTATTTTTATTAACCAGACAGCACAAATAATTCTTGTCAGATTAAGAGCTTAATTCTTTGTTGACTAACTTGAACCTTTTTTATTACTTATATTTTTTTATAAATTTAGAATTTATTTTTACATAAGTTAATTTGTGTCTTCAAGTTGCATATTACCTGTAATAATGTATATTCCTTTTATCTATAGAAAGTTATATTTAGTGAAATGATGCAAAAACTCACTCCATGCATTTGACCTAGGGTGTTCACCGGATTGGATCGACTTGGTTAACCCAAAGATCTGAATCGATCCAAATCGGATCGGTGGTCGGGACAAACCCGACCTGAGGTCGAGTCGAGTTTGACATGATCCGACCCGATGACCCGAGTTTTTTTATTTTAAATAATTTTTTGTTAATTTAAGAGTTTTATATCATTAAAAATTAATAATATAAAATAAACTATTTTAAATGTAAAAATTATATAAATATTTAAAACAATATATTTTGGTATTGAAAATATTTTATTTAGTATTAAAATAAAATAATAAATGTTTTTTTATATTGAATGGTGGTCGGGTTGGGTCGGATCATAGAAAAAAAGAGACAAATCCAACCCGACCAAACTTGACCTATAGAATAATAAGCTCGATTCCTCCATTATAAATAATAGATGCATTTAATTTCTATCCAACATCCGCTGCGTTCCTGAGATGTTGCCGATCGCCTCATCCTCCTCTTTGAGCGTCGTGGACGCGTCCGATCTACGACCCCCCTGTGTCCTCTCTCTCCCCCGGTTGGCGACGGCGGCGGTCGACTTTTTTGTCGGCAGTAGAGAGATGAGAGAGAAAGAGATGAGAGTATGAGTTTTGATCTTGACCATTCAGATAAAATGGATGCGCCCGCAGATCCAATGTCGTTGGATCTGCGATGAACGGAGGAAATGAAGGGCGCACGGTTCAAGCCGATTTAGGGCGGTTCGAGTGCACGGTTTCACGAGTTGCATCTTCTCCCTCGCCGCCAACACCTTCGATCTCCTCCCCTCACCTCCGATGTCTCTATCTCCAATCTAGATGGTTGCGAAATGCACAAATTGATCATCGTCGGCCTTTGCACTGGCAGGTCGTCATAGACCATTGTAGATCAATCATTGCTGCCCTTCGGCCTTCTCTCCGCTCGTCGATAGTGTCATTTTCCCTCTCGTCGCTCATTGTGACCCCTCTGCCCTCCCCTCTACGGACCATCAGCCCTCCGCCATCCGCCCTCCTTTTGTCGATCACCCTCTACGAGCCGTGAGCCGCTGCCATCCGCCCTCTGCGAGGCGATCTCCCTCTGCGAGTCCCAATCCAACACCATCCACCCTTCGTCTGTTAGCTCGTCGCTCTGTGATTGTGGATAAGGAGAGACGACCGAAGATCTCACGCTTGCATGCCTACGAAATGTCGATCGCCCTATGTGAGCCGCCGTCCTTCGCCCTTTGTTCGCCGATCATGCTCTGCGAGCAGCCGTTCTATGCTCTCGAATCAAGTGAGATGATCAGAGATCTTGTGCCAGCGCCCTATGAACCGTCGACGGCCCTTTGTGAGCCGCCGCCCTCCGTTTGCTGATCACGTTCTGCGAGCTGCCAGCCGTCGCTCTGCGCTCGCGGATCAGGATAGACGGAGACTTGCTCGTCGCTTGCGAACCGCCCTCTTGCTCATTGAACTGCCTCTAGCTTATTTGAACCGGCGTGCATAAATCTCATCCTTCCATCGAAGATCTAATGGTCTTAAATTTGTGGACGCATAGTGCTACCACAAAAGTATGGTAGCACACTAATATTCCTCATATATATGTATGTATGTATGTATGTATGTATGTATGTATGTATGTATGTATGTATGTATGTATGTATGTATGTATGTATGTATGTATGTATGTATGTATGTATGTATGTATGTATGTATGTATGTATGTATGTATGTATGTATGTATGTATGTATGTATGTATGTATGTATGGATACACACTATATATCAATCTTAATATCTTTGAGCATATACAGATTACTAAATTAACATGTATATATAAATTTTTAGAAATAGTCCATAGAGTAAGAGTATACATTATGCTATTAAAGTATACAACATGATATCCCTGTTCACTTGAAGAATAAAAAAATATTACTTATGTAACAAAAAAAATTAATAGAAACATATGTCACTAAAAATTTGGTGGGCTTTCTTTTTAAATTGAGTTAATATATTAATTAACTCCTAATTTAATCATTTTGTGATTATTCTGACACTCGAACTCCCGTCAATGCTGTTGGATCTTTGATGGACGGAGGAAATGAAGGGCGCACGGTTCCAGCCGGTTCAGGGCGGTTCGAGTGCACGGTTTCACGAGTTGCATCTTCTCCCTCGCCGCCAACACCTTCGATCTCCTCCCCTCACCTCCAACGTCTCTATCTCCGATCTAGATGGTTGCGAGATGCGCAAATTGATCATCGCCGGCCTCTGCACACGCAAGTCGTCATAGACCATTGTAGATCAATCATTGCTGCCCTTCGGCCTTCTCTCCGCTCGTCGATAGTGTCCTTTTCCCTCTCGTTGCTCATCATGAGCCCTCTTCCCTCCCCTCTACGGACCACCAGCCCTCCGCCATCCGCCCTCCTTTCGTTGATCACCCTCTACGAGCCGCGAGCCGCTGCCATCCGCCCTCTGCAAGTCCCAATCCAACACCCTCCACCCTTCATCTGTTAGCTCGTCGCTCTGCGATTGTGAGAGACGACCAGAGATCTCATGCTTGCATGCCTCTGTCAGCTGCCGCCCTCCGCCCTCTGTGAGTCGTCGTCCTTTGTCCTCTGTTCGCCGATCATGCTCTACGAGCAGCCATTCTGTGCTCTCGAATCAAGCAAGATGATCAGAGATCTTGTGCCAGCGCCTTATAAACCGTCGATCGCCCTTTGTGAGCCACTACCCTCCGTTTGCCGATCGCGCTCTGCGAGCTGCCAACTGTCGCTCTGCGCTCACGGATCAAGATAGATGGAGACTTGCTCGTCGCTCGCTGAACCGCCCTCTTGCTCGCTGAACCGCCTCTGGCTTATTTGAACTGGCGCGCATAAATCTCATCCTTCCATTGAAGATCTAATGGTCTTAAATTTGTGAACGCATAGTGCTACCACAAAAACAAAAGTGTGATAGCACACTAATATTCCTCATATATATATATATATATATATATGTATGTACGTACGTATGTATGTATGTATGTATGTATGGATACACACTATATATCAATCTTAATATCTTTGAGCATTACTAAATTAACATATATATATAAATTTTTAGAAATAGTCCATAGAGTAAGAGTATACATTATGCTATTAAAGTATAAAACATGATATCCCTGTTCACTTGAAGAATAAAAAATATTACTTATGTAACAAAAAAAATTAATAGAAACATATGTCACTAAAAATTTGGTGGGCTTTCTTTTTAAATTGAGTTAATATATTAATTAACTCCTAATTTAATCGTTTTGTGATTATTCTGACACTCGAACTCCCGTCACGTCTCCATTGCACACATTTTGTCGGGATTCGAAATGATCAAATCACTTCCTCGGTCACAAAAATTAATCATTCATATTTAAGTTTTCTAGGATCGAGTGTGCAATTAATTTTAAATAGAAATTAGAATTAATTTGAGAGCCAATGATTTTTTTCAGAATCCCGCGAGTACCCAACCACCAATTTGTACATGTAATTAAGTGCATGCACAGCTTAATTTCTCAACAAAGTGCACAAGGTTCGGTGCATTTAATCAAGTGCCGTCTCATTAAGTTACGTTAATTATAAGCATGCAAAACAGTTCCCATCTCCCTCTTAATTAATGTGCATGACGAATTTAATGAAGGCTCTTCCACCTCCACGTATATATAATATATGTTGTGTATATCTTATATTATATGGGTTTAAATAATATGCAATTATATATATATATGGTTTAATGATTGTGTAACAACTAATCCAATGATCGAGACGAAATTATTTGGATCTGATCGAATGGCCATGAGTGCTTGTCTTTCTTCTAATCGCCTTTCCCATCGATGGTCAACGATCACCTGTGATCTCCCAATCCGGCGACCACCAGCGACGATGTGACCTTCCCATCCGGCGAACACTGCAACCTCCCCATTCGCCGACCATCGGCGATGATCCCTTCTCGTCTGCGACTGCCCCCTCCTCTCCCCTTCCCTCTATCCTGTGACCACTGCCCCCTCTCCCCTTCCCTCCTCTTTCCCTCATCTTTCCCTCCATCAACATCATCGACCCCCGCATCGTCGATCCAAATCCGCATTGTCGATTGTCGAGAGAGAGAAGAGAGAGGTCGTCGATCGTTGTTCCTCTTGACTCGCCGTTGTCGTCCCTCCTTGCGTCAATCCTTGTTCCTCTTGCATGCCGTCGATCGTTGTTCCTCTCTGTCATTGTCATCGAGCCCTCCGAGCATCGTTGTTGAATCTTTGAGCATCGTCGACGTCGCCCAGATCCTTGCGAGTGCCGCCCTCGATCCTCTCTTTTCCCTCCCCTCTCTCTCTTCTCTCCTCCGATCGTCACCTCCACTCCCCGATCTGTGTCGTCGCCGTCGCCCCAGATCCACGCCGAGCCCATCGATTAGAGTTCACCATCGTAGATCAAAGCTCACCATCATCGTTCCAAGCTCGTGTGTGGGTCGGGGACCTTGGGGCGCCGCTGATCAATGCTCACAAGGGCAGGGAAGATGGGCCTGTCGGCCGGCGCTCGCGGGGATTGGAAGATGTGGCTGCTGGCCGACAGAGGGGAAGACGAGGGGTGAGAGGGGTCGACGATCGCAGGGTGAGGGGGATAAATTTGGACCGTTCATCAAATCAAACGGTCCAGATTTGAGTGTTACACAATGCTTCACTAAATGAGTGTTACACAATCATATATATATATATATATATATATATATATATATATATATATATAGTGTGTGTGTACTCATTCATGATCAAATACTTACAAACCATCGTTTCATCTCATGCTACTCAATGCATGCATGCATTAGCGTTATTGTTCTATATACTAATTTATAACGTGATAGGTCAACACGCATATTAATAGCTTTTTTCACGTATAATTATGCTAATTTGCTTTTCTTTTTATTTCGATACATCTCATCTATTATTGTCAACTACGTATGAATAATGTTGTTATGCTGAAAAATAACTTGTAGAGCAACTTTAATCACTTTTTTTTAGCTATCCACTATAAATTTGTGCCACGGGGACTTGAGTGGGCATTTCTTTAATCCTTTTTTTTTCTTTTTGGCTACCTCTAATTAATGCTTCAAATTACGGATGGATTCAATCTACTATTCATTGAATTGATTTTGGCATTAAATGAAGGAGGGATCGAGCTGCCATTAACCTGCGAAATGACCCCCTCGTTAATTAGTTAGTTATCACAATGTAGGGTTTCAATTTTGTTTTCAAGTCTGATGATGCAAATCATACTTTAAAATAAGTGAAACAATTTTATGTCATACATTATTTACAGACAGTCATATATACGAGAAAATGTATAAATAAATTTTTAGTTCTTTTACAATATGGCACATATATATATATATATATAACATGAGTTAATTTGAGGAATTTAATACATACTGACCAGGTGGTCCATTTGTGGTCCGGAATATATGTTGGGTCCGCGTGCAGTTGGATTGATTAATTAGGGATGCAATTAATTGCGTAATTCATTAATTAAGAGAGGACCAAGGGTGAATTTGTTGTGCATGGAAGGTTATGATCACTTCCGGTCATTAATTAGGAATATATGTTGTGGATGGAAGGTTAGCTATCCACTCTTCTTTCGGAACATTTGGCTTTCACGAAACCATTTCCATTTCCAGTCCAAGATTGATACTGCCAGAGTTGTATGGGAGAGGACCCTCGTTGGCCATCACGAATATGCTAAAACAAACTGGTCAGAGGCACGCAACATCATGGATCCTATAAGAGATTTGTGAACTTTGGGGGTGCCGACTTTATTATATGTTCTACTCACGATCATCTTCTTTTTGCAATTGCCAGTAAACAAGCTTGGGCGATCGCGATCGGACGTTGCTCACAGGAATCACGAGGATATAAAATGGTGGAATGCAGATTAGACTCTGAGATCCTCATGTGAATCATCAACAAGATCTCTCTATGTCCATGGCGCATCCTAAACATCATTCGAAACATTTAGCATCACATTTTGTCATTAGATGATTTCATATGTAAACATATTTATTACGAATGCAATTAGACTGCTGATTTTTTATCATGTCTGAGCAAAACACTTGACTCGGACATATTTTGAAAGGAATATCCCCAAAGCCTCTTAATATTTTGTATCAGGACTATACTACATTAACCATAGTTCTTTAAAAAAAGGTTATGATCACTTATCACCTAATATTCGTCATTACACCTAAATAATGCAAACATTCTTTTTTTTTTCGTGATTGATCGATCATCACAACAAAAAATTTGAAATGTGACTACCTTTTTCGCACACAATTTGGAGTTAGTAGTCTTCTTTTATTCTTCTGCTATTTTTTACAGTCGTCGGTCAAATTGTAATTTTATATGTTATGAATGATGCTGGAGACTTGGTAGTGTTGCAGCATATATAATAAATTGCACAAGAATTATTTTCCAAGAATTATTTTCTAGATTTAGGGAGTTATAATTAACGAAAGTTATCTAAAGACGGTATATTCGTTTCATATTGAAATTTAAATTCTTCAATGAAAAGATCATCATCATCATCATCATCATCATCATCATCATCATCATCATCATCATCATCATCATCATCATCATCATCATCATCATCATCATCATCATCATCATCATCATCATCATCATCATCATCATCATCATCATCAATGGACTAAGGCTTTGGTAGGTGGTTATGACTATTATTGTAAATGTATAATTAATTTGTTCTCCGTTACAATTATTATTATTATTATTAAAATATTATGAAATACGTATTACTACATGCACATATATCCTTGTATATTATGACATGAAAACAAAGTCACATTGCCATCATGACAGCATCCGGAACTACACAGGATTGTTTTTATTCTCTTTTACTGACGCAGGGCGGTGTTTTCGATCTTTGTCACAAACTTAATTCGCTTCTCAGCCCTAATTCGTCATGCATGCATACATTTATTTGATCTACCTACCGTACTCTCTTCAACTCAACTCAACTCTCTCTCTCTCTCTCTCTCTCTCTCTCTCTCTCTCTCGTTAAATGTTGACTACGTATGGAGTATATATACGGTAATAGCACTTATGAGAAATTAATATAGTAGGAGGTTAACTTCTTCGATGACATGCATCATTTCTCCTGTAAGTAGTCCATCGATGGGACCTCTCCATCAGACATAATTGCAGTAATGAAGCTAGGGCTAAATTCCGAGGGGCTAATATGTATATAAACATTATATTTTTAATTTTCTTCGTATTATTTATATATAAATATACAATATGTATATAAACCGTCTGGCTCCGTCCCTGCATACTTGAGTTGGAAAAAAAATATTGTATAACATCATCGATTTATATAAATACAATTTTGTATTTGTATATTGTCAGATGAATATTGTTCCCAAATTAAGATCAATATGTGTGTATATATATTATTATTATTATTCAGATATATATATATATATGGTCATTCTAGAATGATTAATAGGTAACCTTTATGGTTGAGAAAAGAAAGGTGACGGATCATATGCATATGAAACCGAGTGGGATACCACGAACACATGCACAAATCTAGATTTGCGGCCTTAAAACTCATGCAAAAAAAAGGTATAGAAAAATAATCACATGGTTACAGTAGTAACAGCTTGGAGAAGCCAGACTTGCATATATATATATATATATATATATTATATATGCAAATACTCTGTGGCTCACATATCTACATCAATATCGATCATATATGTGTGCCACTAAATATGCGTATTATATATTTATATGCACTCCGAGGGGCTATTTAAGGCACCTCAGGCCCCTCTCACACTTGTGCAAATTAAGCTCGCTTGAGGAGCACCACCAGCAACAAGGCAAAGCACTCTTGGAGGCGTCGAACATTACCATCCGAAGGCCTTGAGCGAGCTTGGAGGAGGCAGCAGGCGCAAGGAGCGAGCGACGATGGGTTCTTTGCGCAGCGACAAGGGGGTCATAAGTCCTTCGTCCAGGGCCAGCGGCGAGCGGTCGACCGGAAGGGCGGCGATCCTCGGCATCGGCACCGCCGTTCCGGGGCACGAAGTGATCCAGAGCGGCTTCGCCGACTACTACTTCAACCTCTCCAACTGCAACCATATGGACTCCCTCAAAGACAAGCTTGCACGCATTTGTAAGTGCACATATATACTTCTATATATATATTATCATCGTCCATGCACGTACGGGCATATGCACACATAAAATAGCATCTAGGATCCCTTTAATTTCCTCTTTGTGTTGTGCATTTATGGAACATTTGTTTTTTTTTTCTTTCTTTCTATAAAGGAGGGTGGTACGTTACAAGTGACGAAGATCATGTTGATAACTTGATATATTTTAGTTTTGGATATCGTTTAAAAATATTGCGTTTGCCGCACATGTTTGACGAAATTAAAATAAGAATCTAGTATCCGAAAATAATGTTGTATTCGATTTGTCCAAGATATATAGCTTGGCATGCAAACTGATTTCTTCATATTATAAGAAGAGGAAAATGAATGTGTTTCCCGAATTTCATACAATAATCTGTGTACATCGAGCAATCCAAAGGAAATTTCATATGCATCCGTTTCAATATCTTGTTATATTTTGTAAATATAAACTAATTAAGTGCACTTAGGGCAACAAAATAAGTTCAACATATTGTAGAAGTAATTTTTTTAAATTTATTGGCTTAGAAATAATGCATTAAACACGGACTATAAATTCTAAAATTTCTTCTTATTCATAAGTTAAATTTAGAGGCTCTTGCGAAGGGGAAATTTGGATTGCAATGAATAAAGTCGTAGGGGTTGGTAGAGATGCTCGTCACAAGATGAAGATTCACAACCACTATATCGGCTATAAATATTTAGGTAGCTGAAATAGGCAAGTCATTAAAGCGTTCCCTGTGCACCCAAAAAAAAAACACCGTAAGTGCCCAAAAACAAAAACAAGCATTAAATACGCACGTGATACTCTAATTAAAATCACATAATTGTATTGTGAAGGTTATACACATTTTTGTACCAAAATATGAATATATATATATATATATATATATGATTTATTGTCTCGAACTAGTTTTTTTTTTTTAAATTTACCCATTTGATTCTCAACTACTAACTCTTAGATTAAGCCTCAGTCTTCAAAAGCAGTAAGGTGATAATACTAACATATTTATGATGTCATGCAATTTTCAAATTATTATGTTTTTCTTTTGACCTTTTTTATATTTTTAGTTTTGATATCCTAAATTCTCATTAATCGAAATTATAATTTAAAAATAAAAATTTATCTATCCTTTCATATGTATGTCATATATGTAGTTAAATTAAAGGTTAAAAAAATGCAATATACATGTTTAATTTGAGATATATTATTTATTCTTTTACATGCACGTACGTAGGTGAAAAGAGTATGATAGAGAGGCGATACATAGCTCTGAACGACGACATGGTCAAGGCGAACCCCAACATGGCTGCCTTCCGGGCCACATCGCTGGACGCCCGGCAGGAGCTCATGGAGGCCGAGCTGCCGTTCCTCGCCGCCGAGGCAGCGAGGAAGGCCATCGCCGACTGGGGCCGCCCGGCGTCCGGAATAACCCACATCGTCTTCTCCAACAACGGCGGCTCGGCCGTCCCCGGCCCGGACTACGAGCTCGTCAAGCTCCTCGGACTCCCCTTCTCCACCAACCGCTTCATGCTCTACCAGCAGGGCTGCGCCGGCGGCGCCACCGCCATCCGCCTCGCCAAGGACATCTCCGAGAACAACCGCGGCGCCCGCGTCCTCGTGGTCTGCTGCGAGGTCACGTCCATCGCGGGGTACCGCGGCCCGAGCGAGTCCCACGTCGAGACCCTCGTCGGCCAGGCCCTGTTCGGCGACGGCTCGGGCGCGCTGATCATAGGGGCGCTGGAGGACTCGCCGCACGGCAGCGAAGTCGACGCCGTCGAGCGTCCGATCTTCGAGATCGTCCGGGCGTCCCAGAGCATCATCCCCGATTCGCAGGGCGCGATCACCGTGAGGATCACCGAGGCCGGGCTCTTGGCCGCCCTGCAGTCCAACGTGGCGCAGTGCATAGCGGCGGGCGTGGAGAAGCTGGCGGCGGAGGCGCTGGCGCCGATAGGGGCGGAGGGCGACCCGAACTCGGTGTTCTGGGTGGTGCACCCGGGCGGACCCGCCATACTGAACCAGGTGGAGGCGAAGCTCGAGCTGGGGAAGGAGAAGCTGCAGGCGTCCAGGGAGGTGCTCCGCGACTACGGGAACATGTCGAGCCCGTCCGTGTTCTTCGTCATGGAAGCCATGAGGAAGAGGTCACAGGAGCGAGGGCTGGGCACCGCCGGAGAAGGCCTCGAGTGGGGCGTCCTCTTGGGGTTCGGTCCGGGGATCACCGCCGAGACCGCCGTCCTCCGGTGTCCGAGGGTCTGATCCAGCGCCATCGATGACTCGGACGCTGCCAGGGATGAAGCCGACACAAAAGTATTGATTAATCAATACAGGCGATATATGCATGGACGTCAACTTAATGAAGCCAAAGGGGGACAGATCATTATTATTAATTAATTAAGAAGTGAGGCAAATTAATTAAATGTACGTAGTGTGTGGGTTTGCATGGTGTGAGGCATATTAATTAATTTGGTCTACTTTGGTGATGAACTTTGATGAATTCATGTGTGTTTAATTACTTTGGTGATGAACTTTGATGAATTCATGTGTGTTTAATTACTTTGGTGATGAACTTTGATGAATTCATGTGTGTTTAATTACTTGTGGGCTTGTACGACTGTATTTAACATATAGTTTACATGTCTAAGTGTATATGTTTGCATGCATGCTGCAAGTTATTCTTTGAATAAAAGAGTTGTTCTATGTTTCTTCAAATACTCGTCTCCTGATATATATATATATATATATATAAAGGTTTATCTATTAAAATAAAATGGGGGGTTGTCCCGGTACATAATTTCGAGGAGTCCTGTGGTGGATGCGATGGATCGTCCTCCGAAAAGGTTTTCGAGTTGTGTACTCGGTCAAGAGTCGCCAAAAAAATCAGTGGCCTGAAATAAGCTTGAAAGAGAGAAATAGTGCTCTACACATTGCGTATGATATTTAGAATCCGTGCCGCAAAGAACGTGAGTATGACCAAGCTGCGCACAACGCTGGATGCCTCTCCAAAGTCCCCAAGTCTTCGCCTCTAGAGCTGAAATCACCTTGCAACCCAAAGTGCCTGCAAGAATAAGCCTGTCATTAATTAGATGATCGAATGATAAATCCAACACCCCATTTTTCTTGAGGATTCGTATCCAACTCGAGGGAGGGGGCTCCACTGAACTCACAGAAGGTCGTGGGGGACTGGGGGGGAAGAGTGCCTCAGGTGAAGTATGTGTACTCATTGCCCTGCCACAGCCCTCTCAAGCACAACTGAAATGACAGTCGATTTGTACTGAAAGTGAGTTTAATTCCTTAAGATCTTGATGCTCCATAAAACAAAAGCCAAAAGCGATCTCAGCATGACTTTGGAGCGTGGCTCCAAAGAGACCCCTTCCTCGATCCATTTACCCAGGTGTCAAATGCGCTGGTAGGCAAACTGTTATTGGGTTTGTCTTGCAACTAAGTTCCACAAGGAGTTAATCACAGCGCAACCAAAGAAAAGATGTGAAGTAGTTTCAAGCACAGTACCACAAAGCACAATTTGATATTTGAGTTGAAATGCATTATAAAATCCATGGTAGGAAGACGATTGTGTAGTAATCTTCAAACAAAAATCTTAATTTTTTTAGGAACAGAAAGCTACAAGAGTTCAATCAGGTGTATATATATATACATATAAAATTGCACTATATTTCAAGATTAATTAACTTACCAAAAGAAAGCTTCAAATACGAGTTTTGGATATTTTTCGCATTAGTTCATAACATAAAAAATATTTATCTCATTTCCATAGAAAAATAAGGATAGGAGTTTACACTACATGCTTGTTGGCAAACCAGGCTTTATATAAAATTGCACTCATTTACATTACATACTTGTTGACAATTCATGAGTTTAAATTATATGATTCGTTTCTTCAACTTTAATCGTAATATTTATAAAGTTGTCAAATTATATTTTGTAACTAAATTATCCTAACTAATTTTTTGCAGCCAGCCAGCCATTGTCTTTATGACCATTGATAGATGATTTTTTTTATTTTAATGTTGATTTAACACAAAAAAAACAATATAAAACCACAAATAAAATAATATCACAAATTAATAGGTCTGGACAAACCTCGGCGAAGGGGACGTCGCTAGGAGGGGGGCAGATTACCGACGAAGCCATCGCCGGTCGCCGGGAGGGCAATCCAGGGAGAGGGGGGGGGGAGGGGGGAGGGGGACTTTTTCCATTTGTTATTGGATTTATTAATTTTTATATTATTTTATTAGTTTTTATTATGTCGAGTCAATAACATAATCGAAAATTTTATTATCAGCCGTGAGGAAGACATCACCCACAATATTTTAAAATTTAGAGGATAGTCTAATTATATTTGAGAACCAAATTAAGACTACGCATATAGTTGGAGAAGGGTGCATAAAATTTACCATCGATAGTCCCACATGTCTCTCTCGAGCACTATATATCATTATATGTTCAATTCTTACCATTAAATATTTTTTTTCTTCCTAGAATCCTTCTTTCTTTTGTAAAGTTGTTTTTTTATTATACAATTATTTTTTATTATATATATACTTTAAATACTACTACCGCATTGGAGTGATATATATACATATGGATGTATATATATATATGTTACAGTTATATAGGTACAAATTTATTTAGTTATATAGTTGGGATGGAGTGAATAGCAATTCTTCCCCGTTTAAGTAAATGTTTCAACTATAAATTTTTGTCAATACAAAAAATTCTCGTTGAGAGTCTCACCTATCATAGTCAGGCATGCTGCTCAAGACATCTTCAAAATAGTCGAATTCGATGATGGACCGAGATTTCAACCCATGACCGGTGCGTATAACTTTTAGTATCAATTGGGTTGGATGATCGACCCGCTTCCCAAAACACTTAGGGTGGCAACAAAAAAAATATTTAGTTATGTTATTACAATATATGTGCATTACTCCATGTGCATGAAATATCAGGAGGCATCTGAATCTTTGGAGGGGCGCCATGCCATTTGCCAATTAATCCTAGCAACTCCCGGGACACACAGCTACCAGTTGCATGCATGCGGTAACGTGCAAGATCCATTGATCCCCCTTCTTGAATGCGGAGGAATGACTTCGTCCGATTGGTCGATGTGGAGCATTTATGGACCGTAATTAATTTATATGTACCGAACCATTCCAACCAAACTATATATGTCTAGGAGATGGACAAAACATATTTGGCATAAATAATTAATTCTCGTCAGGAAAACAAGATAAAATAAAATAAAAATTTTTGCCACAACCAAATGAGAGGTAATTGGTTAATTTAATCGGCTAGAAATTAGGGGCATATATTTAAGAAAAATATTAAATAATCAAATATGATACCATTAGTTCTTATTATAAATTAGTTCTGTATTCATGATATTTCATTTTTAATGTTCTGTTATAAATATTCATCTACGTTTTTTTTTCTTCCCTTGTAATTAACAGAAAAATTAAATAGTTCTGGCATGCAAAGAGGGACCCGGTGCACAACGAGGGAGAAAGAAGAAGGACCAGGATTTGACCAACTTGAGGGTTATATCATCTCTAGGACAAAAACATTATTAATTGTGTGTGGTGTAAATGTTGCCATTAATGCAAAGTGGGTGCTGTCAGCAATGTATTTTTAGTCTGAGTAATTAATAATTTATTCTCATCTGGTCGAAAACTTACTGTTAAAAAAAATAAGTTCACGTTTCTGCATGCCTCACTCCAACATGTTCAAAATCAAATTGCTGAAAAATGTGCAAATTGAGAGTTATGCATGTAACTAAAATCGACAAATATGTAAAAATTAAAGAGATATGACAAATAAAAAAGAATAAAGTGTTCCCCTTTCGAAAGTTTGAACAGTTTTCAAGGAATGGCTAATTATGCTTATAATAGTTAACTTAAGAATATTGTTGGAATATATATATATATATATATATATATATTGTTATACTCATAAGACTCTATTATGTTAAAACATTTTTAGGATTAATTCTAATTTTTGTTTAGCTAACACGAAGAATGACATTTTATTTCCAATCTTGGAGTGAATTTACGGCGGATATATATATGTGAAATTGCCATAATTCGTGGCTTGCAATGGGGAGTCGGTGGTGAACTGTGGCCAGGGCCGCCAACTTAAAACAAATTTCTATGATGAGGTATTTATATTTAGGAAAAAATATTTTTCTAGTTTTTTTTTTAAATGTAGAGTTGTTAATTATTATTTTTATAATGTACCTCCTCCTAACAACATTTTTCTATTGATAAGGTAGCTATACATTGTAGCTCTGAAATAAGACTTTATTCGTTTTTATTGGACTGACGCCCGTAATGGGAATATTAAGCACTTAACCACATGGAATTATCCATGTCAATGTCACGTGATGAGGTAAGTTGTGAAAACTGCACATGCAGTTTTACTTCAACTATTACATAAGAGTGATCCATTGCCTTGTCCTTGGGTGATGTTGGAGACGTAAGTGTCGCTGTCCACTGATTTAGCAACTTTGTCGAAGTCTGAAACGATACTTGGATTGTGATCTATCATCGTCTCGATTTTGAAATATAATACAACCTGAAAGAATTTTTGAATATTTTGGTTTTCTATATTAAAATCTTTAATTGGTATCTGAGTCAAAATGATTCTTTTTATTTAAATTTTTTATTATAAGATTGTGCAAAAATTATATTTTTTGCACCTTTAATTATATGATTATAATCAAAAAATAAAAAAAAATAAACTTTTTTGTTATCCATATATATTGAATTCAACAGAATTTTTTATACAAATTTTAATATATTTCTTCCCATCAAATTAAAAAAATTTTTTTGAACGCCGCGGTGCACACTATTCCACATGAACAGTGCCGCATGGTACTGTAGCGTGAACAGTGACATGCCGCTCTGTTGCACTCACTGTGCATGAACAGTTTCTTTTTTTAAAAACTTAGTATATTAGGGAAATTTGGGGAAGAGTATATTAAAATTAAAAAAGTTGCTTGTTTTATGATTCAAAAAATTCTGAAATTTTTTTTGCAATTGTATTGATGATTCATGACATATAGTATGCATTTTTAATTAATTTTCGTAATTATTGTGCATATTATAAATTTTGTGACATAATATGACATATTTTTTAAGTGAAATGTCATGCATGTAATTATATTATGATAATTTGATAATTTACAGAAATTTTCTTGAAACTTATATAACATAATTATGAACATTTTTTTATATGTAATGTATACAAAATTTAAATGTGTCATGTATATATTGTAATATGTTTTTTATATTATGTTATGAACATAATTATATTATATTATGTTATATGTGAAAATAAAATATTTCGTGCACAATATTATTTTTTAAAGGTTAATTTTATGATATGCAACTTATAAATAATATATTTTAAAATTTTTTTTAAGTACATATATTTTTTGTTACCAAAATTTGTTTTTGATATAACAAATGTATTTTCACATGATATTGCATTTTTTTGTGTTAAAACTATGCAATTAATAATATATGTATGATATGACAACATTATTTTCGTTGTATGAATATTTTCACTACATATATGTAATTAAGGCATGTGTGACAAATAATTTTTAATTTGTATGAAAATTGATATTTTAATTATTTAAATGGCTTGTATAATACATATATGTCTTATAATCATGTGATTTTATTTTTTCCATTTTATGTAAATGTTTGAATCAATAATAATCATGCATATATTATGTTAAAAGCATGTGACAAATAATTTTATTATGTGATAAATGAATTGTATAATTATTTGTATGCTTTGTAATTCATAATATTTTTATGTTATGTTTGTGTTATGCATAAAAATGCTAATTATGAATGTAACATATTTCATGAACTTAGGAATTTAATAAATTGGATCTAAGTTAATTATTTCCATAATGAAACATAGGTAGTTCAAATAGGATTAAGGCATTTAAATTATATAATGGTCATGGTAGTAATTTTTATTGAGTGGTGTGTGACATAGAAAAGTACCGAAATGAGATTGTAAGTGGAAAATTTAGCACCCTCTTTCTCTATGGACTTACCTAGTATACAGTTGACGCAGTCTCTAAATATTACTATGTTCACGTGACACGATAATATTTTTTCAATTATTTTGGTGTCGAGGCAAATGGGTGAAGGTTCCCTAATTGGCACCTTGCATAAACAAGGAAGAGCCACCATCACAGAACTCTGTTTGTCTTGCCAAATTTTTTGAAAATAATATGTTAATCACATTATATATTTTAAATAATTTTAAATGTTCATTTTTTCAAAATTACTAGAATAGTACCTTGACGCAATTATATTATTTTTTAATAACTTGGTGATGATTTTAGAATAGTGGGAGATGAGTGGGAGCTTTGCTACCATCTCGATGACACTACCCTCAAATATTATCATTTTATTATTTTTGAAATATATGCGACGAGAAAATTTGTGTATACGTTCTAATACTCATTTATTTTTAACATGATTTTAGACTAAATGGCAACTAACCAAATAATTGCTGAACTGAACAAAGGTGACAAGTTGAATGGTGACAACTATGACATCTGGCATAAAAAAAGTACAATACATCCTCGAAGAAGAGGAAGTTATTGAATGCATAAAAAACACCATGCCTAAACCATAATTTGGCGTTACATCTCAACACAGAAGGAATTTGGAAGCATACAATACATGGAAAAAGAAAGATAAATGAGCTCGCATTACCTTGCTGAGCAATATGAATAAATTCTTAATGTGTGAGTATGAGGTGCATGAAACTACCAAAATCATGTGGGATGCCCTTCATGAGAAGTTTGTCAGTATACCAACTACAAAATTAAGATTACTTAATCTTAAGTTCGATTCATACCGTATACGCCCAAATCACATCATGCGGCAGCATTTGTGTGAATTATCGAACATGATTCGTGAGTTGAAAAGTGCTGGTGTTCCACTTACTGTTGGGAACAAATGGCGTTGAACTCAGCTCACAACGATAACATCAAAATCTTTACTGATGTTGCACGTCATCTGGAACTGGAAGAAGAACGCCTTGAGGCAACTAAACCTTTCGGTCAAGCATATGTTGCTGAATCCAGTACGAAATGTGCGAGTAAAAATTCAAAATGTAAAAGGCAGCACGATCAAAAGGGTAAAGACAAGACTGAAAATAAAGGTAAAAACCAGCGCAAACGTGGTAAGGGCGGTGAAAGTTTGATAAAAACAAAGTTAAGTGTTATAATTGTCACAAGCGTGGACACCTCGCTCGTGAGTGCACTGAGCCAAAGAAGAAAACACAGGTATACTTGATGCATGCATTATTATACATGTTTTCATACATCATTTTAGATTATTTTTCGTAGTTTTTACCATTGCATGCATCTACTTTTTCAATTATTTCTCTAAAATTTGTTAGAGTCCAAAACTTCCAACTTTCATTATATTTTGATCTCAGGAGTATCAAGTTGGAGGTGCGGAGCGATTGTCACGAAAGAGCATGAAAATCGAAGCAGAAAATGATCTTGAAGAAGAACCCAGGCCGGGACATCAATACACCCGGGTCGGGCCGATGGTAAGACCAAACCCGAATTGGATTTTGCGCGACAGAAGAACCCGGGCCGGGTACATTATAACCCGGGCCGGGTTTGCTTATCAGATAGATATTATCAGACGGCTCAAATTTTCGCCTTGTTGAACACAAAGTTAACATCTCAAAATGGCGTGCAACCCTAGGAGGGCGTTCTCCCCTATAAATACTACATGATGGAGGCCTTGTACGCATCCACTCATGAATTCGCGTGTTCTAGCCACCCAACTTTCGAGAGAAATTTCTGCAGTGCTGAATTCTGAAGCAACTTGGAGTCGTTCCGGCGAACCCTTGCGACAACCACATGGCGGAGGCACGTGACCGAGGCATCATCGGACTCGAGGAAGCATATTTTAGTAATGTTTCTGATGAAATTCTTGTTTATCATTATTGATTTGATGTCAAAACAATTATGTATTGAATAGTTTTATTGTTAGGGGAAAATTAAATTGAACCTTGTTTATCTCTTAATTTATTTGGATAATTAGGCTTCTGTTAAATTGTAATTCGTGTATGGTTAATGTTAGAATATTGGATAATTTTCATGTCGTGTTATTCTGTAAGTTTTTACATGATTAGCCATTAAATTTTCTTCCGAAATTCAATTTGATTCACAAATTCTGCAATCCTAGAACCCAGACCGGGTAGCATCAAACTCGGGCCGCGTTTGTCTCCAATTTAATCGATGTTGTTCTTTACAGTGGAGCCCGAACCGAGTTGTTTGTGCCCGGGCTGAGTTGTTCGGAACTCGGGTTACTTCTTCTCTGCTCGGGCCGTGTTGACTACGCAGCGTAGAAGCGAGGGTTTTTCTGTCTGAACCCGGGCTGCGTTCGGTAGAACTCGGGCCGGGTCAGTGTGTTTTTCATTTCGAAATCGAGTTTTATTGTAATGACCCGGACCGAGTTCTGCGTAACCCGGGCCGGGTATTAACTTGGGATTTCTAATCGCTATACTTCGGATTTGATTGTTATTTCTTGTGGATTTGGAAGGATTTTTACTCTATGCATTCTGATCATGATTATGTGTAATTTGATTGAGTTTTCAACTGTTTGGACTTAATCTTGATTAGAATAGTTAGGTTTTCGAGATTTTGAGTCATTTATATTTAATAATCCTTCTTCATGCATTAATGCATCTCGATTAAAATTTGATTATTTATGTTCTGAGTTTTTAGAAGTCATAGTTTTATTTTGATCAGAGATAATTAGTTCTCAAGTTTTTTAGCATTATATTTATGTGTATAAGTTGCATTTTAAAGCAATTCGGTTCAAAGTGATATTAGAGTTGATTGAGGTTTCAACGGCTTTAATGTCGCTTTTATCGAATTAGTTTGATTCTCAAGTTTTTTAGATTAATATTTATAAGCAACTCCTTTCCATTAGAAGTCTAATTGGTAATTTATTGATTATTTGAGAAATAACAGGGGGATACGAAGTTAGACCCTAACTCATCATTATTATTGATTTTTCCTCTGCTAAGCAACGTTTTCATTCGTTTCCTCACTTTCATTTTTCTTAATGGGTTATTTCCTCTAACCTCCCCTGAACTATCTAAAATACCACATCTAACCCCAAATTATGAACTTCATTTTTTAGGTACCTAAACTATCGCGACTCTTTCAATTTGGTCCTTCCGTTCAATTCTGTGAAATTTTCTATTAATTTTGAAATTTTTGGACCATCATACCCCTGCCCTAGAAGATTTATACTTGAGAAAAATAATTTAAAAAATGACGGGGGGCGTGGCCCCCCTTGTCGCTGGAGCGAAAGGGGGGCGCCGGCCGCGCGAGGGATAAAGTGGGGCCGACGCCCCCCTGAGCGAGCTCGCCGACACGGGCGAGCTCGCTGGCCCCCCCGAGTGAGCTCGCCGACGCGGGCGAGCTCGCTGCCCCCCCCCCCCCGAGTGAGCTCGTCGACGCGACGAGCTCGCTCAGGGGGCTCGCCGGACCCCCTGGGCAAGCTCGTCGGCGCGGGCGAGCTCGCTCAGGGGGGCGCCGGTCCACCCTAATCTCCATCGCCGCGCGCGAGGGAGAAAGGGGGGCCGACGCCCCCCTGAGCGAGCTCACCCGCGCCGGCGAGCTCGCTCTAAAAAAATTGGGGAGGGGGGGCGCCGGCCTCCTTTTACTTCCTCACGTGCGGCGAGCGAGAAAGGGGGGCCGACGCCCCCCTGAGCGAGCTCGCCCGCGCCGACGAGCTCGCCCGAGGGTCCGATGAGCTCCCTGAGCGAGCTCGTCGCGCCGACGAACTCGCTCGGGGGGGCCAGCGAGCTCGTCCGCGCCGGCGAGCTCGCTCAGGGCTGCCAACGAGCTCGTCCGCGCCAGCGAGCTCGCTCAGGGCTGCCAACGAGCTCCCCCACGCCGGCGAGCTCGCTCAGGGCTGCCAACGAGCTCGCCCACGCCGGCGAGCTCGCTCAGGGGGCGTCGGCCCCCCTTTCTCCCTCGCGCACGGTGAGGGAGAAAGGGGGCCGACGCTGAGGGAGATTAGAGGAGCCGACGCCCTCCTGAGTGAGCTCGCCACATCGGCGAGCTCGTTATGGGGCACCGCCCCCCCCCCCCCTTTCTGCCTCGCGCGCGGCGAGGGAGATTAAGGGGGCCGGCGCCCCCCGAGTGAGCTCGTCGGCTTTTCCATCGCGTGCGGCGAGGGAGATTAGGGGGGCCGGTCCCCCCTGAGCGAGCTCGCTCGGGGGGCTCCAGCCCCCCTTTATCCCTCGCGTGGGGGGCCGGCGCCCCCCTTTCGCTCCGGCGACAAGGGGGTCACACCCTTCATCCTTTTTTAAATTATTTTTTCAAATATAAGTCGTCTAGGGCAGGGGTATGATGGTTCAAAATTTTCAAAATTAACAGAAAACTTCACAAAATTGAACGGAATGATCAAATTGAAAAAGTCGCGATAGTTTAGGTACCCAAAAAATGAAGTTCGTAGTTTGGAGTTAGATGTGGTATTTCGCGATAGTTCAAGGGAGGTTAGAGGAAATAACCCTTTCTTAATTGATAAATTGAAAGTTGATTCCTTGATTGATTTTTCACAATGATTTTTAGAGAAAAAGGTTATTAATCTTCAGTCCTCATGAGTTCGACATGCTATTCACTCTTTATTGCTTGATACGGTCTAGTATACTTGCTAGTATATTTGCGCTTAATTTTCACGCATCAATACTTTTCTGAACAAACTTATGCTTATGTTTCTAGCTGTGCATTAATCGTTGACTCTCATCCTTCGTGGATAGTAGACTCAAGAACAACCGACCACATAGCAAATGAACGCGATGCTTTTATGGATTTTTGTTGATTCAGCACCGGAACCAAGTGGATTTACGTTGGCAACAACGCACGAGTGGAGGTCAAAGGCATTGGTACATGTAAATTAGACCTTTGCGAAGGACGTGTCCTGTACCTCCAAGATGTCCTCTACGCCCCGAATTTTTGACGGAATTTAATTTCAGTGCCTCGTTTAGATGAACTTGGTTATGTAATGACATTTGGTTCAAGTTATGTTGATGTGATGTTAAACAATATTTGTATTTGTACTGCTTACAAGCATAATGGTTTTTATGTTATTGAAATCTTTAAAGAATTTCAAAATTCTAGTTGTTCATTTGTATCAATTTCTGATAAAAATGTTGATATCAAAATCTGGCATGTCAGACGGGCATATTGGGTAAAATCGTATGAATCGACTAGCTAGAGAAGACTTTTTAAACAATCTCGCTAAAGTGATTCTGCTCACATGTGAAGATTGCCTTGCTGGTAAAGTAACTAGAAAATCATTTGGAGTAGGCAAACATGCGGATTCTTCCTTAGAAGTAATTCATTCTGATATCTGTGGTCCTATGAATGTTAAAGCTCGACATGGTTTCTCTTATTTCTTCACTTTTATCGATGATTATTCACGATATGGTGTGGTCAATTTAATCACCCACAAATCTGAGGCATTAGGATGTTTCAAATGATTCTTACATATGGCTGAGAATTAATTGAATCACAAGGTTAAAGTCTTGCATACAGATCGTGGTCGTGAATATTTATCTGATCTCTTTAGATAATTATGTGATGAAAAAGGGATTGTTAGATAACTAACAATTTCTGGAACTCCGCAACAAATTGGTGTTGCAGAAAGACAAAACCAGACTCTACTTGATATGGTCCGATTAATGATGGCGCAAGCAAATCTTCCTATTTCTTTATGGGGTGATTCCTTATTGATTGCAGCCTATATATTGAATCGGGTTTAATCAAAGTCTGTAGATTTCACTCCTTACGAACTCTGGACAGGCCGAAAATCTAAACTTAGTTATTTGCGCCCCTAGGATGCGCAGCCTATGTACTTCATACTTCTCATAATTATAAAAAGTTGGATCCTCAAGGAAAAAAGTATATCTTTATAAGATATTCTGAGACCTCAAAAGAATATATTTTTATAGGTGAAAAGGATGATGGAACTGTGACAGAAATCGAAAGTATAGATGTTACATTCTTAGAAGATGATTTTCCTAAGCAAGGCGAAATAGATAAAGATCTTCACCTCGACAAGGAAGAAGATTATGAGTTGGCTCATCCAACGGATCAATATGTTGAGGAGTATGTCTCCTTACCTCATAATGCAGATCCGATTGGGAGAGAATCATCGTCAACTCAAAAATGAGATATACTAGAATGTTCAATACGTCGGACTAATCGAAAAAATATCCCACATCATCGTTTTGAGATTGAAGAGGAAGCTTTTATAGTTAGTCCGGAAGACGAACATGAGCCCAAAATAATTGAGGAGGCTCTCTCATGTCCTGCGAAGGAAGAATGGATGAAAGTGATGGAAGAAGAAATGAAGTCAATGAAAAATAACCAAGTTTGGGATTTGGTTGATCTCTCACCCGATAGAAGACCAATAGGGAATAAATGGGTTCTCAAGATCAAACGTGGTGTGGATGAATTCATAGAAAGATATAAAGCTCGTCTTGTTGCACAAGGAAATACCCAAAAGAGGGTATAGATTATGATGAAACTTTTGCACCGGTTGCAAGATTTTTATCAATTCGCTTAATCCTAGCTATAGTTGCTCATGGATTTAGAATTACATCAGATGGATGTAAAAACAACTTTTCTAAATGGAAACTAAATGAAGAAATTTACATGAAGCAAACTAAAGACTTCATCGTAAAAGGTCAAGAGCGCAAAGTATGTAAATTACGACGATCCATATACGGACTAAAATAATCATCTAGGCAGTGATATTTAAATTTTCATCGATCAATAATTTTCTTTGGATTTTCTATGATTGATGAAGATCACTGTGTATATGTGGCTTCAAATATAAGTTTGCATTTCTAACTCTATATGTCGATGATATCTTGCTAGTTAGGAATAATAAGGAGTATATAAATACCATTAAACAATGGTTGTCCTCTATCTTTGAGATGAAGGACATGGGTGAAATAACATATATACTTAGAATAAAAATTCATCGAGATCATTCAAAGAGATTCATTGCTCTTTCGCAAGAAACCTATATCAAAAAGGTTTTCGAATCAATAACTGCAAACCCATTGATACTCCTGTGACGAAAGGTGAAGCTTTATGTCTTAATATGCGTCCGAAGACTTCAGAAGAAAAGAGTGTTATGGCCTCTGTTCCTTATGCCAACGCAGTTGGAAGTATGATGTACGTCATGTTATGTACTCGACTCGACATATGTCATGTCATTGGTCTGGTCAGTCGATATCAGTCTAATCCTGGACACCAACATTGAAAGGTTGTTAAAAGGATTCTCAGATATTTGAAAGGAACAGTTGACTACGCACTATGCTATCAAGGAGGAACTCTAAAGTTAGCCGAATATACGGATGCTGATTGGGCTGGCAATGTTAATGAACGAAGTCCACCTCCGGTTATGTCTTTCTTCTTAGCAATGGCGCTGTGACGTGGAGCAACAAGAAGCAAAATTGCATAGCATTGTTAATAATGGAAGCATAATTTGTGTCGTATACCGAAGCTACAAAAGAAGGTCTTTGCTTAAACAAATTCCTTCGCCATCTGAGAATAGCTGATGATGTTTCAAATACTAATCTATACTGTGATAATTAAGCTACCATTGCATATGTCAAAGATCAGAAATATCATTGTAAAGGGAAACATATCAACACTAAGTACAAATTTGTACGGAACGAATATGTTTAGAAAAGGATCATGATTCAATATGTGTCTACATATCAAAATGTCGCTGACCCATTTACGAAGTCTATTCCGAGAGATGTATTTGTTAGACATATAAAAATATCTGAGAATCCTTTTGACAGTCTTCAATGTTGATGTCCTGGATTAGACTGATATCGACTGGCCATACCAATGGCATGACATATGTCGGGTCGAGTGCATAACATGACGTACATCATACTTCCGACTGTGATGGTATAAGGAATAGATGCCATAGCACTCTTTTCTTCTGAAGTCTTTGGACACATATTAAGACTTAAAGCTTCACCTTTCGCTATAGGAGTATCAATGGGTTAACAGTTATTCATTCGAAAACATTCTAGAACCTTTTTAATATAGATTTCTTGCGAAAGAGCAATGAACCTCTTTGAACGATCTCGAAGAATTTTTACTCCTAGTATATATGTTGCTTCACCCATGTCCTTCATCTCAAAAATAGAGAACAACCGTTGCTTAATGGTTTTTATATACTCCTTATTATTCCCAGCTAGTAAGATATCGTTGACATATAGAGTTAGAAATACAAACTTATCTTTGGAGCCACATATATACACACAGTGGTCTTCATTAATCATAGAAAATTCGAAGAAAATTATTGATCGATGAAATTTCAAATACCACTATCTAAATGATTATTTTAGTCTGTATATGGGCCGCCGTAATTTACATACTTTGTGCTTTTGACCTTTTGCAATAAAGTCTTTAGGTTGCTTCATGTAAATTTCCGTATCTAGTTCTCCATTTAGAAAAGTTATATTTACATCCATTTGATGTAGTTCTAAATCCATAAGAGCAATTATAGTTAGGATTAAGCTAATTGAAGAAAATCTTGCAATTAGTGCAAAAATGTCATCATAATCTATACCCTCCTTTTGGATATATCCTTGTGCAACAAGGCGAGCTTTATATCTTTCTATGCATCTATCTGCATCACGTTTTATCTTGAGAACCCATTTATTCCCTATTAATCTTCTATCGGGTGGGAGATCAACCAAAACCCTAACTTGGTTATCTTTCATTGACTTCATTTCTTCTTCCATCGCTTTCATCCATTCTTCCTTCGCAGGACATGAGAGAACCTTCTCAATTGTTTTAGGCTCATGTTCATCTTTCGGAATAACTATAAAAGCTCCCCACTCAATCTCAAAACGACGACGTGGGATTCTTTTTCGATTAGTCCGATGTATTGAACATTTTGGTATATCTCATTTTTTAGTTGACGATAATTCTCTCCCACTCGAATTAGGATTCTAAGATAAGAAGACATACTCCTCAGCAGATTGATCTGTCGAATGAGTCAACTCATGATCCTCTTCCTCTTCGAGGTGAAGATCTTTATCTATTTCACCTTGCTTAGGAAAATTATCTTCTAAGAATGTAGCATCTCTACTTTCATTTCTTGTCATAGTTCCATCATCATTTTCACCTATAAAAACATATCCTTGAGAAGTATGAAGTACATAGGCTGCACACCCCAGGGGCGCAAATAACTAAATTCAGGCTTTCGACCTGTCCAGAGTTCGTATAGTGGAATCTACAGACTTTGATGAAACCCGATTCAATATATAGGTTGCAGTCAATAAGGAATCACCCCAGAAAGAAATATGAAGATTTGCTTGTGCCATCGTTGATCAGACCATATCAAGTAAAGTTCGGTTTTGTCTTTCTGTAACACCATTTTGTTAAGGAGTTCCATGAATTATTAGTTGCCTAACAATACATTTTTCATCACATAATTCTCTAAAGAGATCAGATAAATATTCACGCCCATGATCTGTACGTAAAACTTTAATCTTGTGATCTAATTAATTCTTATAGCCATATGCAAGAATCGTTTAAAACACTCTAATGCCTCATATTTGTGTGTGATTAAATAGACCACACCATATCATGAATAATCATCAATAAAAGTCATGAAATAAGAGAAATCATGTCTAGCTTTAACATTCATAGGACCACAGATATCAGAATGGATTATTTCTAAAGAAGAATCAACATCTTTGCCTATTCCAAATGATTTTCTAATTGCTTTACCAGCAAGACAATCTTCACACGTGGGCAGAATTACTTTAGCGAGATTGTCCAAAAGACCTTCTCTAGCTAGTCGATTCATACGATCTTGTCCAATATGCCCACGTCTGACATGTCAAGTTTTGATATCAACATTTTTATCAGAAAATGATATAAATGAACAACTAAATTTTAAAAAACCTTTAGAGATTTCAAGAACATAAAAACTATTATACTTGTAAGCAGTACAAATACAAATATTGTTTAACATCACATCAACATAACTTGAACCAAATGTCATTACATAAGCAAGTTCTTCTAAACGAAACACTGAAATTAAATTCCGTCAAAAATTCAGAGCATAGAAAAGATCATGGAGGTACAAAACACGTCCTTCACAAAGGTCCAATTTACATGTACCAATGCCTATGACCTCCACTTGTGCATTGTTGCCAACGTAAATCCACTTGGTTCTGGCACTGAATCGACGAAAATCCACAAAGGTATCGCGTTCCTTTGCTATGTGGTTGGTTGCTCCTGAGTGTACAATCCACAAAGGATGAGAGTCAGCGACTAATGCATAACTAAAAACATAAATGAAAATTTGTTTAGAAAAGTATATCTGTGTTTTCTTCTTCGGCTCAGTGCACTCACGAGCGAAATGTCCATGCGTGTGGCAATTATAACATTTAACTTTGCTTTTATCAAACTTTTCACCGCGCTTACCATGTTTGCGCTGGTTTTTACCTTTATTTTCAGTCTTGTCTTTACCCTTCTGATCGTGCGGCCTTTTACGTTTTGAACTTTTACTCGCACCTTTCGTATTGAATTCAGCAACATATGCTTGATCAGAAGGTTTAGCTGTCTCAAGGCGCTCTTCTTTCAGTTCCAGATAACGTGTAACATCAGTAAAGGTTTTGATAATATCATTTTGAGCTAAGTTCAAAACCATTTGTTCCCAACGCGCCGAAAGAGAACGAATGACAGCCTGCACTTGTTGTTCATCAATAAGTGGAACACCAGTACTTTTCAACTTACGAATCATGTTCGATAATTCATGCAAATGCTGACGCATAGTGTGATTTGGGCGCATACGGTATGAATCAAACTTAAGATTAAGTAATCGTAATTTCGTAGTTGATATACTGGCAAACTTCTCGTGAAGGGCGTCCCATATGGCTTTGATAATTTCATGCACCTCATACTCACACATTAAGGAATTATCCATACTGCTCAGCAATGTAATGCGAGCTCGTTTATCTTTCTTTTTCCATGCATTGTATGTTTCCAAATTCCATCTATGTTGAGGTGTAACGCTAAATTCTAGTTCAGGCATGGTGTTTTTTATGCATTCAATAACTTCCTCTTCTTCGGGGATGTATTGTACTTTCCTATGCCTGATGTCATTGTTAAAAAAATGGAAAAGTCTAGAGAGTAGAAGGATGGCAATAGACATAATGCATTTAGTTGTCACCATTCAACTTGTCGCATTTGTTCAGTTCAGCAATTATTTGCTTGGTTGCCATTTAGTCTAAGATCATGTTTAAAAATAAATTAATGTTAGAACGTTATACACAAATCTTCTCGTCCCATATATTTCAAAAATAATAAAATGATAATATTTGAGGGTAGTGACATCGAGATGCTAGCAAAGCTGCCACTCATCTTCCACTATTCCAAAAATATTACCAAGTTATTAAAAACTAATATAATTGTGTCAAGGTACTATTCTAGTAATTTTGAAAAAAATGAACATTCAAAATCATTTAAAATATATAATGTGATTAACATATTATTTTAAAAAAAAATTGCCAGACAAACAGAGTTCTGTGATGGAGACTCTTCCTTGTCTATGCAAGGTTCCAATTAGGGAATCATCACACCTTCGTCTCGATACCAAAATATTTGAAAAATATTATCGTGTCACATGAACACAGTAATATTTAGAGACCGCGTCAACTGTACACCAGGTAAGTCCATAGAGAAAGAGGGTACTAAATTTTTCACTTACAATCTCATTTTGGTACTTTTCTCGACATGCACATATCACGCATCACTCAATGAAAATTACTACCGTGACCGTCATATAATTTAAATGCTTTAGTCCTATTTAAACTACTTATGTTTTATTATGAAAATAATTAACTTAGGTCCAATTTATTAAATTTTTTAGTTCATGAGACATGTCACATTCATAATTGGCATTTTTATGCTTAACACAAACATAGCATAAAAATATTATGAATTACAAAGCATACAAATAATTATACAATTCATTTATCACACAATGAAATTATTTGTCATATGATTTTAACATAATATATACATGATAATAAGCATGGTTATTATTAATTCAAACATTTACATGAAATTGAAAAAATAAAGTCACATGCACATGATAATAAAGTCACATCAAAGTTCTAACAGTGTTCAATGAAACTGACCATAACTAGAACTGTATCCATAGATGGAAAAGTAATCATGATTACAATACAAAAATGAAGCAAGAGATTAAATATAGAAAAGAAAAAAATCAACTCTTGAAGGAATCTCAACTCCTCTGGATGCATCTTCACCGAGTGGACTACCAGAGAGGTAGGGACTCTCTGCCTTTGCAATGGAACTCTGATATCTAGACTTGGATGCTGTCATTAGTGTGATATGAAACTTTTCATAGATGGAAATGTGGCTGCCCACTGTGAGTCAACATGGATCTTGTCATTAATAACACGGATCGTGTTAATTGCACCGCAACTATCAGGGCCGGGATATCTGCCGAAATAATCAACATGGACTGTTTTGATATGGATGCGGTCCTTTTTGTTTGCTGTTTAGAGAGATCCCCATTTCCTTTCGAGATTTCTGGGGTATTCTTGTCGTCAAGGTGAACACTGTTTTGACGGGAACAGTCCACGCTTTCGTAATGTTTGATAACTATTCTTTCAGGTATCCATAGGCAAATTACACGAATCGTCCCCCAACTTTGAGTCAATTTTTAAACGGTCCCCCAACTTCAATTTGTAACCGGAACATTCCCCAACTTACATTTTCTTGCATGTTTAGTCCCCTGACCGTTGATAGTAGGTTTCCCGGTTGCCTTATGTACGTGGTTGCCACCTACGCTGCTTCTCACTCATCCACGTGTCACTAGGAAATATATATATATATATAAATCATCCACATCGCGAGGGAGGCCCGCCAGCGCCCGTGCGCCGGCGAGCTCACGAGTGGGGCCGGTGCCCACCCTCCTCTTCTTCCTCGCGCGACCCTCCTCTTCTTCCTCGCGCGCGGCGGCGAGGAAGAAAAAGGGGGAGCCGGCGCCCTCGCCCCCCCCCCCCCCCTTCCCCCCCTCCGCGAGCTCGCGAGGGGAGGCACCGACAAGAAAATGAAAGTTGGGGGACGTTCTGGTCACAAATTGAAGTCGGGGGATCGTTTAGAAATCGACTCAAAGTTGGAGAACAATTCGTGTAATTTACTCATATTCTTTCTTCTGCCACACATTGTCGACATACAGTTCATTTTCTTCTGAACATGACTCATGTTGTTTGTTACTTGAACTACTGTCGGGCACGGCTCGCATTGGCGAGGACACGGACTTCACTAAAGAACATGACCCGTTTCCATAAAAACACATACCGAGTTGGTTAATTTTTCCACTTTTTCCCAAATTTTCATTTTTTTAATTCCTGTGAACAAAACCAACGAGAAGTAGGTAAATTCTGATTCAAAATAAAAATTTAAGAAAAATAAAGGTAAAACTGGATGCATGCAATGATAAAATTAGGAAAAATAAATTCAATGAGGTGAAATAAATATGTATAAAGTGGCAGGCATCACCTTCCTTTCCAATAGAAGAAGTTAAAATTCGTCATATGGGCAGGTCAGGTCAGGTTAGAATTGGTCACTTGTGTGATCCTCATGATGGCACAACTGATGTGCTTGTTGAAGGATCATCTCTATATGTGGTTGGCTGTGAGGTACAGCATGGTCGTAAAGCCATAGACAAGCTGTTACGAGTAGATCTTTGGTGTGATTTTCATAGATGTCAAACACAGCAACACACACTGATTTCAAATATTTCCAATGCCTATTGGTGCACCATGCATTCAGTAAGCTCCTAGATGGGTCTCTGAGTTTGTCAAGAGTGCAAAAGTTGAACAACTCCATTTTAGATTCCTGAGCTCTGCATGAGTTCAAGATGATTCAAGCTGGGAGATGGGACGAACTTAGTTCCAAAAATGTGTATTTTCATATGCAAACATACCACAGTTGGACTATTGTCAATTGTCTTAGATCGGTACTGTCCATTTATTAAATTAAATTGTATCAATCCTTCTCAAAGGTTCTCAAAACAAAAATTAGACCGAGCTGTGAACGAATATTCTGGCAAAGACTAGAGTTTGTCTTGGCATGAGCCTAAGTGGCACTGGAATTACAGCTTAGTTAGAACAAGACCTGACTCTTTTTAGTTTGAACTCAGTTAAAGACTTTATTGTCGTGTGTAACTACCTCATAGAATTGTACTTGACCACTAGGATCTGTTTTAGGAGTAATCAATTGCTAAGTAGAAAATAACTATTGAGATAACAAAAGCTGGAGTCTGTGGGTTGTTAAATGGAAATGTGCAATATATACTAATAAATTGTACTCGAATAATTGACAATGATTTTGAAATTACCAAACTCCGCCTATATTTTATAGCCGGTCCCAAGCCCGGATAAAGGAGGAGGGTTGTGTTAGGCCCCGACAGCCAGCATAAAATCCTGTCGAATCTTATGAACATGGATCAACGAATGAGCGGAATGGCGTCGTATGATCCATGTAGCCGACCCCACCTAGTGGGATAAGGCTTTGTTGTTGTTGTTGCTTATAAGACATATATGTATAACACAAGGCATTTAAATAATTAAAATATCAATTTTCATACAAATTGAAAATTATTTGTCATGCATGCCTTAATTGCATATAGAAAATATTCATACAACAAGAATAATGTTGTCATATCATACATATATTATTAATTGCATAATTTTAACAAAAAAATAAAAAATATGCAATTTCATGTGAAAATTTATTTGTTACATCAAAAACAAATTTTTGTAACAAAAAATATATGCACTTGAAAAATTTTGTTAAAGAAAAAATATTATTTATAAGTTTCATATCATAAAATGAACCTTTAAAAAATAATATTGTGCACGAAATATTTTATTTTCACATATAACATAATGTAATATAATTATGTTCATAACATAATATCAAAAATATATTACAATATATACATGACACATTTAAATTTTGTATGCATGACATACCAAAAAATGTTCATAAATATGTCATATAGGTTTTAAGAAAATTTCTGTAAATTCTCAAATTATCATGACATAATTACATCCAAGATATTTCAAAATATGTCATATTATGTCACAAAATTTCTAATATGCACAATAATTACAAAAATTAACTCAAAAAGCATAATATATGTCATGAATCATCAATACAATTGCAGAAATATTTCTAGAATTTTCTAGATCATAAAACAAGAAACTTTTTTAATTTTAATATAATCTTCCGAAATTTCCCTAATACACTATAGTTTCAAAAAAAATGTTCATACTGGACTGCAGTAAACCTGTGAGGCAGGTGCAGTGGGCCCATGGCCCGCAAGTGGCTTGCCCACCGCGCGTAGTGCGTGCAACAGTGTGCTGCGCCGCGGGCCTCAAGCCCGCGCGCAGTGCGTGCAGGAGTGCCGCATGGCACTATTCACGCTATTGTACCATACGACACTGTTCACGTAGAACTTTTTTTTTTGAAAATTATGGGATAAAATATATTAAAATTTTGTACTAAATTTTCTGTTGAAATTAGTACATGATGGATAACAAAAAAAAGTTTGATTTTTATTCTTTGGTTATGGTCATATAACTAAAGGTGCAAAAAATATAATTTTTTACACAATCCCATAGAAATACAAAAAAATAAGAAAAGAACCATTTTGACTCATACCAAAATGGACAAGGATGGTTTTCCTTGTCCATTGGTTTTGCAGGTTAGTGTCGACTCGACCAATTTGGCCTTATTGGACGAAATAGGGCTAAGCAAACTCGGCACCGGATCCGGGTTTAAGCGAATCTGGTCTCGACCCGAATTATATTTTTTGATCCGGTACCGGACCCGGACCTGGCCGAATCCGGTACCGGTTAGACCCGATAATTTGGGAATATGACCGAGTTTGTGGTCCGAAATCATCCGAGGGCGGTGAGGGGGAAGGCGAACAAAGCCGAAATCGGCGCCTTGCAGACGGATTGGCCGCCAGGCGGCCGAATCATGACGGCTGATGGTCGAATCGGCCGCCAGGCGATCGGCGCCTGGCCGCCAATGACCGATCCGACCGCCAGGTGTCGGATCGTGGCTCCTGGCGACTTATCCGACCATCAGGCTTCGGATCGTGGCTCCTGACGGCCGATCCGGTCGTCAGGCACCGGATCATGGCGCCTGACAATCGGATCCGGCACCTACCGGCCGGATCGTGACACCTAACGATCAGATCGTGACGCCTGACGGCCGAATCTGACACGTGGCGGGCGGATCGGCTGCCAGGAGCCGGATCGTGGTTCTTGGCGTCTGATCCGGCCGTCAGGCGCCGAATCGTGGCTCCTGACGGCCGATCCAGCCGCCAGGTGCCGGATCCAACGCCTAACGATCGGATCGGGCGCCAAGTGCCGGATTCCGGTGCTTAAAGGCCGAGTAGAGAGAGAGAGGGAGTTAGGAGAGGGCCGAGGGGGAGACAGGTCGTAGCCGTGATAGTTTTCGAAGTCGCTCCCGGCCCGCCTCTGTCGTGAGAGTTGTTGAAGTCGTCGTCGGCCCGCCGCTATCGTGAGAGAGAGAGAGAGGGGTGAGAGAGAGGGATAGGGCGAGAGACGGAGAGAGTCAGAGAGAGATGGGAGAGAGAAAAGCAAACGATGAAATGAGGAGATTGAATGGCAGATGACCTTTTATATACTAGTCATCCGGGTCGGGTCCAGGTCGGATATTCGGATTGCAAGCCTGGTCCTGACCCGATACCTGGCGGGTTTTCCATTTATTGGACCCGGACCCGGCCCGGATTAGATTCGGGCCGAGTTATTTTCTCGGATTATCGAGTCGGGGCAGTCCGGGTCGACCGGTCGACTCGGACCGTGTTCAGCCCTGGATGAAATTTGGCTTGTGATATACATTATTTTAACCCAATATACAACGTGCTTCATTTGATACAAATTTGTCACAGTTGTGTAAAGATTTTGTTTGCGGAGTTCCAAAAATTGTTAGTTGTCTAACAATATCTTTTGCATCGCATAATTCTCTAAATAGATCAGATAAATATTCACGTCCACGATCTGTATGCAAAACTTTAACTTTGTGATCTAATTGATTCTAAGCCATATGCAATAATCGTTTGAAACATTCTAATGTCTCAAATTTATGTGTGATTAAATAGACCACACCATATCGTAAATAATCATTAATAAAAGTGATGAAATAAGGAAAACCATGTCTAGGCTTAACATTCATAGGACGACGTATATCGTACAATTATCGTGAATAATCATTAAAAACAAATTGTATCATTTACAAAAATTTATCTTGGTCAAAGCAATGATTATTGGAATTATTATCATTATTCTATAAGTAATATATTCATTTGAAAATAATCATTTTTTGTTAGTGTTAATGTGTCATCATCTACTTGAATAAATTTTATTAAAATTTTAACTCTAAAAAAATTAAAATCATCAATATGAGAGCTATCAACTTTTCATTAAATTTTAAATAACATTCAAAATCAAGACAATATTATTTTTAAAGTCTCATTATTTAAAGATCTTAACTTTTAATCACTAAATAAAAGTCCATTTTTTTATACAATGTGAATTGTTGAAATTTACCATAAAGTGAAAAAATGGCATTGATTTTTTCATATATCCTTGTCCTCTTAAGTTATTAATATCAATATTCATATTTTATATTTCATCTATAATAAATTAATAACTTCAATTAGAACTTTTCCACTTGGATCATCCCCATGCAAAAATTTTAATACAAAGACATTTGTCCTTGATGACGTATCAGAGTGAAGAAACATCTTGAATTCTTAATACAAAGACATTTATCCTTGACGACTTGCATGGGAGTGCAATCAAGTGTGATTAAAAAGTATTTTGCATCTATAGTTGTTTTAATAAGTTTATTTTAAAATTCAAATGCTAACAAATTTATTAATTCATATATATATTATGTCCTAAATAGTGTTTATGGATTTCATCATTAATTTTTAATGCATCGAACATGTTCTTACATGCAATCATTTCAATTAAACTTCGAAAAATCTTACTCTATCTTAATAAATATTTTCATTTGATTCTCTAAATGCTAAATTGTTCTTACCTAATCTTTTTTCACAGAAAAAAATGTTGATAATACATTTTCCAATAATTTATTTCTTTATTAATTTATTCTGGAAGATCCTTATATATAGAATAAATAAAGTTCTCAACCAAATACATCCTAATTCCAAAACTATAATGAGCAGGAATTTTATTATTCTCGAAACGCATGCCATTTCCCTGAATGGTATGGTATTAAGATTCCAATTTTTTCAATGCCTCAAATAATTTTTTTTATGAGATTAAGATTCCCTGAATAATAAATCTACAACCAAAAACCACATCAAAATTTAGCCACAAGAACGTTAAATGATTACATTATCAGGCCTCTAAAACTTAATTAATTAGTGTTGAAATAATATTAATTCATATCTGTTAAATTTGAATCAGAAGATGAGTTATCTTTCTGAACAAATCTATTTTTCGTTTCTGTTTCACAGTGTACATTACCAGCATACATTTCTGAGTATTGCATCAAATCTATGAACGAGTACAATAGCATCACAGAAGGGGAAACATAAGAAATTAAGTAGGATTATTGTCTCTAGCAAGTATCAGAAATATTTATTTTTCTTGGATGTCCTTATTCTTTGTATCTCTTCATGAGTATCGTAACGAACAAATTGGAAACCTATATATATATATATATATATATATATATATATATATATATAGTGTGTGTGTGTTTCTTTTTTCTTTTTTTGGTTGCCACCCAGTGTTCGAAAAGCGGCGCTCATCGTCTAATACAGCTGACGCTAAGTGTTATACGCGAGCTTGATTATTTTGATGTCGGCTGGGGTAGCATACCTAGTTATAACACCCCTGCTACTGTTGATAATATATGTTCTGAATTGGGACTCTTCTGCCGAAACTTTGAATTCTATAAATTTGTGTAGTATTCATTAAGTCTGATGAGGTGTCAACTATTTATCCAAAACCACATAAACTTCACAACAATCAAGAACTATCATTCGATGAAGCTCATAATTTCCCTCCATGATTTCATTCCAGAAGTCCTCAGCCGTTGCCGCCTCAGGCAGATTAACGAGTTCATGTAAGTTGATTGGCAACCCTTTGTATGATTGCTTTCATTATATCCTGCGCGTCGAGTGCTAAAAAGAGTAAGAATGATCTATTGATCTTTGCCTATTACGGGGACTCGCCAAATGAGGTTATTGCAACAATATGATGTATGCAGCTCAGATTTGTTTCTGCAGGAGAAGTATGCAGTTCATTTGATCCATGCATAAAGTCATCAATTTCAATCTCTAGGAAAATGATGCTTTTCATCAGAGAATCAATCATTTGGCATGATGCGTCACACAACGAACTCTTGAATAGTCTTCACTTCAACTATTGAACTTTTTTTTCATGTTCTGATCTTCCTTCAACCTTAGAAATTCGAATGCTGGTCATGATCAGGATAAATGGCAAGTGATTTCAAGCTTCAATGAACAGAAACAGATATGGCATTGCTGCGTTACTGATAACTCAGTCACCTCAACCCCTGGTTTCTTTCTTCTACACCCCTCAGAATTTGATACCACGGCTGAGGGTCGTCTGAGACAGCATGTGCTCCAAATGCAACAATAAAGACATCATGCAAAAATGTCAAGAACAGAAGCAATAAAAAGTTAGATGTTTGGCATTCACACAAGAATAGACGGATTCACAGCAGACATCAAAAAAGAATATTTTTTTTTTCTTTTTCCAAGAGGAATTTGCCATCGTTTAAATGCGTACAACATGTTGCAGAGACTGCTCAAGAATTACCATGTCATACAGAAATCAATTTGTGCTTCTGCAACAGCAAGATAAGAACGATCACACGGAGCATCACAGTGCAGAGTATTTTACAGAAAAGGATACGCCTATTCCACAATCGGGAACAGATTATTTCATCTCGATAACAAATTTCTGGGCTTCAGACTTGTTCATTAAAGCTTCCCTGTTCGCTTATGATCCAAATGTACGTTCAAATATAAAAAATATTATTTTTTTATCGCAGGAACATCAACAGGACCAATGCATAAGAAAAGTAATCTGCAAGAGGCTCAAACAAAACAAATTACAATATATTCATATCCATTACCATATAAACAGAGATCAAGAGCAGGGCAACAAAAGATAAATGGAAGAATCGTACAAAAAGGTGGAAGGGGGGATTTAAAAGAAGAAAAAGGGCCCCCATTTCCTATTCCTAATCTAGCTAAGATTATGATTCAATACGGTCGTGCAATAGAATCGAATAGCTGGCGAAAACAGATGCTTCTCAAGCGCAGGCCTCGCGCCTCGGCTTCAGGGCGAACAGGGCCTCGAGGTCCGGGGGGCAGAAGTAGCCGCCCTTGGGGGGATCCCTCGTCTTCCCGCCGAGCGCGGCGGCAGCGTGGGACTTCTTCTTCCTGGGCGCCGGCGGACAAGCGACGGCAGCCGGAATCCGGCACTCCGCTCGCTTCGGCGTTTCCCACCCTTGAGTCGCAGCCTTCCGATCCCCGTCGCCTCTGATCGCCATCTCCGTCGCCGGTCGGCACCACCTCTCGATCGCCGGGTCGCTGGGGCGGGGGACTTGGAGAACTATTCAAATGGAAGGGTTTTTAGGAGGGAAACGCAGAGCACGATGGCGAGGGAAAAGGCCGCCCAAAGAGCCCTTTTATAATTCCCCCCCTGGGTGCGAAATAAATGGAAACTAAAAAATTATTGATACCGCTGCCTTCCAAGGGAAGCCACTGTTAACTCCCGGGGGGCAGGGATTTGATGCGCGATTCGAGAACAGGGCACTCGCATTCGACGGTGGAGATTATAAACGTTCTCGATCCGAACCCGTCGGTTTCGTGTTGTGCGTTTGGAAAGAAGCAGACGATCCGCACGTTGTATGGTCGCGGTCGGCCCATTGGGCCGCCTTTGGGAGAGGCATGGGTCGTGCGGTGAAAGGAAGGTGACATGGAGGCAGGCGCGTGGGGCCCGATAGTAATTATTTAAATTGTGAGGGGGTTTTGGGGTTTCAAAAATAAATTTATTCGTGCGGGCGGACGGTGGAAAATGGAAAAAATGCCGGGAGAGAGCGGGAAAAAATGGAGCGCGGGAAAAAGGGCTCCGTCGGCACTCTGCGTTTGAGTTCTCCTTCGCGATCACGTGATTTTTGCACGTACATACGAACGTACGTATGCTGTGTATTTCTTGTATTTATGTATTATTTAAAATTGTTGCAGGGGACGTGGATACGGTATAATATACGCATACTATACGAGCAGCGCATAATTAGATCAGTATTCTTCTTCTTCTTCTTTATTCTTTTTATTTGTTTAGAAAATATATTTATTTTGCTAATAATCGTTTATTTGGTTGCGATTGGTCTAAATATTGATTTGATCTACAAGTTTTTACAACTGGTCAAACCCAATTATCGGGTTAAATTTTTAATAAGCTTAAATTCATAAAAGTAAAGGATATATTTACTAAAATAAATAATACTAAATATGATGAGCATTAGTATTCTTTAGTAATTAAATTATATTTTTGCAATGTTATCATCCAAATTAGTACTTTTTTTTGTCTGGATGGTGTAATTAGGTTTCAATCGTTTTTTGGAACTGGGCTCGGGATTGATTTGATTAAGATTTTATTTGATAATTTAAGTTAAGAGGATGAGTTGAGGTGGTATAGTGAGAGTGTGGTAAGTAAAGTTAAGAGTGTGGCAAGTGTTTATGTAAATCATGTTTGAATATAAAATAATGGGATGGATTGAGTTAATGTAATTCACTCTTTTTTTATACAAAATATAATATATATGTTAGGAAAGATTAAGTTTGGTAAATGATTTTATTATTTTAAAAAATTTGTGCTTTTTTATTTAGTCGAGAAAAATAAAAGTAGAATAACGATAATTATTTCTAATCCCTCCAAATTTATTAATACGAACGACATTTAATTTTAAGTCATGGACTTTAAAACATCAACTTATCCTTAATTAAATTAATAAAAAAGTATAATTTTTAAATTCAACCCATCCTAATTAAATTTAATCCATCCCTTCTAAACCCTCTATTCAAACACACCAAATTTATATTACATCGAGTTGATCTTAGAAGAGGCATTCATACTGCTCATAACCTTTAGAAATCTTCATAAAATATTTTAAGAAAACTTAAGGGCGAATTCGATTACATGTAAAATGAAATTTCAAATGCAAATAAGTATGGACGAAAATATATGACAGTTCTTATGTATTTTGCCCTACATAAACTAGTGAAATTATGAAAAGTGGAGGGTTGTCTGATTGAAATGTGATATAAATGGTTACTTAGGATATGTGATGTAAGTGGTTACTCTAATATTCTATATATTTATCATAACAGAAGGCTCTACAGTGGGATTGAATGAATCATACAGCCATTATATAATTTGTAGAGCTTCTCTTGTGATAAGGATTTATTCTACAATACTTAAGTAATAGAGGAACCATAAAACCTCCCACATAAAATTAAAATGAGTATAATAAAAAAATTATGTACCACCTTGTTTTCAAGAAAATATTTCATTATCAATCAGGTAAACTCTAGTTCCGTTTAACTTTTTAAAATCTTACTTTTAAACTTATCCAAATCATATGAGTAAATGTGCTATTTTACTCCCTAATTTTTTGGACATTCATGAGATAAAATTCAGCAAGGACCACGGAATGTTACATTCTTTCCTAATTGCATCATCCAAATTTAGTTTATAAATAAATAATTTTTAACTATTAATTTACTTCACCTACATTCTTTTTTATCATCATCGTAAATTTATAGAATATCGATGATATAATTTATGCAACATAATATTAAAAAATAAAAGTAAACACGGGAAAGCACCACATTAAGTAATTTAGAAAATTTATGAGCTAGAACGAACTAATAAATGGCAAAGGGAATTGGAAGCATTAAAGAACAATCATTTTATGAAATTATTGTGGCTTTTACTAAATATGATAACGATCATTTAAAACAAACTCTAATTTCTCTCAAAAACCTAACAACAACAATAACAACAAAGCCTTTTCCTACTAGGTGGGGTCGGCTACATGGATCATACGACGTCATTCCGCTCTATTAGTAACCAAACTTTTCGGTATATTATTCACCAATAGATCTTGCTTTATTAGTTCGCCAAGTGTCCGTCTTGGCCTCCCTCTCCCTCTTTTAATCGGACTCCAGATTATTTGATCTACTCTTCTTACTGGCGCATCTAATGGTCTTCTCTGAACATGACCAAACCATCTCAAACGATTCTCTACCATTTTCTCACTAATAGGAGCCACTCCGACTCGTTCATGTATATGGTCATTCATAATCTTATCTAATCTTGTATGATCACACACCCATCTCAACATCCTTATTTCGGCTACCCCCACTTTACGTTCATGTTGTCCCTTCATAGCCCAACATTCACTACCATATAACACTGCTGGCCTTATAGCAGTACGATAGAAGAAAGAATCATGAATTAGCCCAACTAGATTTCAAAATAATTTACTGCAATGGTTGATATGCTAAATCGCCAATATCTCGATCTACTTTTCACCATTCTACTATTCTTGATTCTTCCGGGTTGTGACTCTTATACTAATAAATAAATAAACTCAATTGGCTCATTTGATTGGGGATTTATTGTTCAGTAGGTGTAACACGTCAGATTTTTATGAAAGGACATATCGGACTTTGGGCTCGAAACCTTAATGACCTCTATATATATGAGCCCTAAATTCTCTTGTTAATATCTTTTCCTCATTTGCAATTTTGATAGCGAGGGCTTGAGGAAAAGAAACATGAGGAGCAAAGAAGATAAAGGAGAGGAAGAAAAAGGAAAAGGAAAAGCATCCAAGATTAAGGTATATAAAGGGATCCAAACACCTCTCTCCCATCCCAGTGATGGATTGATAGCAATAGGGCATCAATAGGGCACCATGCTCCTATTAGGTATTTGATGAGGACTTTTATAGATTTTATGAGATATGAGATGTCTTCTTATGATTCATGTTTAAATATGAATATTAGAGTTCGTGATTAGAAATTTTTATATGATTTAGGGGAAGAATCCTAGATCTTGAGGTATGTATGATTTTAGTAGTCTCAGAACTCGAGACTAGTAGGTCGTGGTGGTGGCTCATCCGTCTGGAGAGCTTCATTGTCATTTGTCGAAGAATCATTGGAGCGACGGACTAAAAACTTTCGGCGAGGTGGCATCGTGGAAAATAGCTTCTCAAGCAGTCATATAACTTGGCCCGGGTATATATGAAATTCGGCCCGTGTATATAAGGTTGCAACTGATGTTGATATGGAGATTAACCGGTCATGGTATGCATAGACACGGCTCGGGCATTCTGTGTGGTGGTCGACTGGAGAGATCTCAGTGACGGAGGTCGGAGCGGCGACAGTGAGGCACTGGATCGACGACGAGGAGCAAAAGCGCCTGGTCGTGGCGAAGGGCGTGGATCTGTGGTTGCATGGCGATGAAGAAATCGCACAGTGGGGTCGTGGCTAGGCGACAGGGAGAAGTAGCTACAAAGAAGGATGTTGGAGGTCGTCAATGTTGTGTTTGAAGAAGAAGATGAAGATCCGATGATGTGGACATGCTATGCCCCTTTGCCCGAGTTTTGTAGATGAATTCGGCCCGGGTAAGTGCTCTGAGAATCGCGCAAAATCAATGACGAGTAGTTATGATGGCTAGTTGGCAGATCAACCACGAGATTCCCCTCTTCAAATTTCGAATCATGTGGCTAGATTCGTCGTGTCAAAATCAGCGAAACTGATGCGAAAGAAGCCCGATCCGAATTTTGCATATGTAGGTCAGGTTTTTTATGTGATCGGGTCGGGTGGCATCTTTTGCAACAGCTTCTATCCAACTCGGGTGTATAACAACCCGGCCCGAGTTATGTGTACTTGCCATTAGGTCATGGAACAACAACACAGTCTGGGTTCAAGGAAGCTCGATCTGAGTTTATCAAGGTGAGTAATAAATAAAGAAATGCATAAATTGATGCCAAATGATCAAAGACCAAAAAACCAGATGCATGAAATGGAAGTGAGAATATAAAGAAAGCAACTAAGACTCAATAGAAAGAAAATTCTACACTAGAGAATAAGCGTTTTGGCAAAAAAAGTTATAACTTATAGTCGTTAGCTTCACTTTGCCCCCTGTAAACTAGGGCTTAAATAAAATAATGGATTGCAACTCTTCGGGATGGGTACCCCCTAAATAGTGCCTTAAGCGATGCCCATTCATTTTAAATATTTGATTATATGATATTGTTCGTAATTCAACTGCCCCATGAGGCGAGGAACTCACAGTTATAAATGAACCTGTCCATTTTCATTTGAGTTTACTCGGGAAAAATCTGAGTCTACTATTATACAGGAGAACGTTCTGACCAGGTTCAAAGTCCTCATGTTGAATGCACTGATCATGCCTCTTTTTGATATGCTCCTTGTATATTTTACTATTTTCATATACGTTATTCCGAAATTCTTCGAACTCGTTAAGTTTTAAGCAATCTCTCCCTACTTGATTCAGTGGGTCAATGTTTAAAAATCTAGTGGCCCAAAACGTTATGTATTCTAACTCAACAGGTAAATGACAAGCCTTACTGAAACCAGCCTTTAAGGTGATGTATCTATTGGTATTTTAAAGGTTGTTCGGTAGGCCCATAATACATCATCTATTCATGGACTAATCCTTCATAGATGAATTGACAGTTTTCTCTAAAATTAATTTTATCTCCATGTTAGAAACATCTATTTGACTACGGGATTGAGTATGATAAGGTGTGCTAAACTTGTGAGTGACGCCAAATTTGGTTCACAAAGCTAAAAATAAATGATTACACAAATGTGTACCATTATCACTTATGATGGCCTTGGTGTACCAAATCGGGTAAAGATGTTTTCTTTAAAAGATTGACAACAACCTTTGCATCATTTGTGGGTGTGGCAATGGTCTCAACCCACTTGGACACAAAATCGATTGCCACTAAAATGTACTCATGATTACTAGACTTTGGGAAATGACCCATAAAATCAATACCCCGTACATAAAAATATCATGGTAAAACATATTTTGTAAATGCATTTCACCGCGTTTAGAAATGTTACATGCTAGTTGACATTGATCACATACCTTACAAAATATTTGCGCATCTTTGAATAGGGTCGGCCAATAGAATCCACTTTCTAATACATTTGCAGCAGTGCGGTTTGGTCCATGGTGGCCACGAGCCTTCCTACTATGATAGTGGGTGAGGATGTTCTGAAATTCGGGTTCAGGCATGCAACGACGAATAATCTGATTTGCGCATACATTGAACATGTATGGATTCTCCCAAATGCAGTGTTTCACGTCTGAGAAAATCTTTTTCCCTTTCTAGGATGTCCATCCTTTTAGGATTCACTGAGTGATAAGAAAATTGGCAAAGTCAGCAAACAATGGAGACTGATCAATAAGGCTTACCTCATATATGTCTATCATAAATATTTTCTCATCAGAAAAGGCCTCCAAGATTGTTGTATCTTCCACTAGAGTCGGTTCTAATCGGGACAGGTGATTCACAACTACATTCTCTGCGCCTTTTTTATCCTTTACTTCAACATCGAACTCCTGTAAGAAAAGTATCCACCTTAAAAGTCTTAGTTTCGTCTCTTTCTTAGTCATCAACTGACGAATAGCTGCATGGTCAGTAAACACAGTCATTTTAGAACACACTAAATAGGAGCGAAACTTGTCGAAAGCATAAACAATGGTTAGAACACAAGAAAATTATCATTTTCCGAAGGGCAATTTTCGACGGATAGAAGTCCGTCGCAATTTGCGATGGATTTTGCGACGGTTACAACCGTAAAAAATGAAAATAATAGATTATGTAATTTGTTATATTATTATTTTATTTTTCGACGTTTAGGAACGTCGATATTTCTGATGGATATCCATCCGTCGTAATTTTCGACGGAAATAAAAATATAAATTATGTAATTTGTTATGTTATTATTTTATTTTTCGATGACTAGAAACGTCGATATTTCCGACGGATATCCATCCGTCTCAATTTTCGACAGATTTTTCGACGGTTATGACCTTCAGAAATGAAAATAATAAATTATGTAATTTGTTATATTATTATTTTATTTTTCGACGATTATGAACGTCGATATTTTGGACGGATATATCCATCGCAAAATCTGTCGCAATTTCCGACGTTCGTAACCATCGATAAATTTATAATAATATAATATGATGAGTATTTTATTAATATAATTTACGACAGTCCAAACCGTCACAATTTTCGACGATTCCGACCGTCGGTAATAATTAGCAACTGTTCAAATCGTTGATAAAATAAAAAATAAATATTATATATAACTAAATATAGTATTTTATTTTTACAATTAAATAATTTTCTACGGTCACAACGGTAATTTTAAAAATAATTAATATTTATTTTTTCGACGGCCAGAGCCATCGGTAATTAAAATTTCGTTATCCCGCTTTGTTTTTCATTTTTTTGCTTTCTCAACTTTCCACCTATATATATATATATATATATATATATATATATATATATATATATATCCCTCATCTCTCTCTCTATCCTGACCGGTGAGCCTCTGACCGGACGTCAGCGTTGACCGTCGGCGACCCTCTTCCGTTAGCGTCTCTCTCTCTTTCTCTCCGGCCCGAACCGCCAGCGGCGAGACTGGATCCGGCCGCTCGACCGCTGGCCGTTGGCCGGCTAATTTTTTTTATATTATAAAAATTCTTTGCGACCGTCACGTCCGCCGATATTTACAGCGGTTGACGAAATCGTCGAAAACTTCAACGGTCGTGACCATCGAAGTTTTCGACGATTTCGTCGCCCGCTGCAAATATCGACGGTCACGACTGCCGAATTTTTGACGGTTTCGTCGACCACCGCAAATATCAACGGTCATGATCGTCGAAAAATCCGTCAAAATTTTCGGCGTTTCTTTTACAACCGTCGAAAATTGATTTGCGATGACCATTTTTCGGACGTCCCGATTCCGTTGAAAACCATTTTTGGGGAAATTATAGATGGTCGAAACCGTCTGTAATCCCCATATTTCTTGTAGTGTAATAGACTTTTCACAAATGTAAAAAAATCAAGGGTTTTTTCGCTGAATTTTTTTCGCGTCTACCCACGTCTTTCGAATATTCTGTTGACTCCCCTTGAACTATAACACATTTTCCACTTAAATCCATCCGTCAACCTCCGACATCTTTTTCGCTAATTATTATTATTTATTTATGAAATGACCAAATGACCCTGGTAACTTAAAATAATATATATAGTAAATATAAAAAATGTTGGCCTCCGTGAGGCCCCCTTGCGACGACGTCATGCGCCGGCGACATCGTCATATTGACGAATGGAAGCGAAGTCGTTGGCATCCCCCGCTTGCGATCATTGTCTAGCAGCTCGCAAAGGAGCGTCGACCTACAAGTGTCTACAAATCATATGCATGAGCCGTCCACCTCCTTCTTCCTCAACTTCGGCCTTGGCTTCATTGACTTCAGGTGGCGCCTCTGAAAGCCGACCATTACCCTCATTGTCGAGAGCAGCGCCGCCTCCACCTGCGCCCCCTTACCATCGTTCGGTCCCAGCACGCGCAAAGCTCTCGCCACCGCTTCCACCGTGCTCATGCATCCCTTGAACGGCTCCTTCATCAGCACCAGCTTTGACTCGAACATGCTCTCCCCCTCCACCCTCTCGCTGTATTCCGCGCCTCGCAGCGACACCCTCTTTGCAAACCCCTCCAGGAATGGTGCGCTCGCGGCCGCCATTTCCTTCGCCTGCTTTCACGTGCCGTCGAGCACGATGAGGACGACCTCACACACTCCCTCCTCCGCCCTCATCCGGGCTAAGATCTTCGTCTCCGGGGAAGAGGACGATGGCGACGGCGCGATCACGGTAGAGGGAGTCGAGTAGAGGGTGGGAGCCGAGGCAGAGACGGTGGCCTTGGATGGAGTGGTAGCGGACGAGGGACCTGGAGAGGAGGGGGAGGGTGGCTAGGAGGTTGTTGCAGAGTTCGTGAGGGTGGTGGAGGACGAAGACGGTGGTGGAGGTTTCGAGGGGCCCCGCTAGGATGTGCGTGCAGATGCACACGCTCGCCGAGCGGCCCTCCTCTCGACGACGAGATCGTAGAGGGGGCATGTCCCCTCCCCCCCAACCCGTGATATCATCACCGGCGACGAGATAAAAGGAGGGGAGGGGGGCTACAACGAGATCGTAGGGGGGCTGCCCCCCTCTACGATCTTGTCGTCGGAGATCGTAGGTGAGGGGGTCCCTGTGATCTCATCGTTGGTGATGAGATCGCAACCCCCTCCCCCCACGCGCACGAGTCCCCATGCGGCCTGCGATCTCGTTGCCGGCGACGAGATCGCAAGGTGGGGACGCCCCCTCAACCTCGCATGGCGCGTACAAGGGGCGTCGTCCCCCTTGCGACCTCACCGGCGAGGTCACAGCTGACGAGATAGGGGCAGTGGCCGTTGCCCCTCTGATGCCCGATGAAGTAAACTTTTTTTATTTGTATAATATATTATTTTATATTAGATGATATCGTGAGAGGGTAATTTGGTCATTTTGTAAATAAAAAAAATAAGAATTAACGGAAAAAATGATAGAGGTTGACGGATGGACTTAAGTGAAAAAGGCAGTATAATTCAAGGGGGGTCAGCGAAATATTCGAAATACGTGGGTAGACGCGAAAAAAGTTTATAGTTCAGGAGGGTCAGCGAAAAAAACCCAAAAATCAAAGATAACCAAGAAGTCGACAGAACTGGGCGGAATGATCAAATTGAAAAAAATCGTGATTAGTTTAGGGACCAAAAAATGAAGTTCGTAGTTTGTTATTAGACCTAAAAAATCGTGATGATTTAGGGATGGTTTGGGCAAATAACCCTAAAAATAGGAAACTAAATATAGGAAGATAATTAATAAGAAGAAAAGTGATAATTGAAGAAAATGAATAATTAGTGGAGAAGATTATGGGAGAACATTTTGAAATGATGTGAGTTCATCACCTAAAACATATATAATTATGACTTTACTAGAAAATAAATTAAATAAACATAATAAAAATTTGTTAGTGATTTGGGATAAAATATATTAATATGCCTATCACTAGAATGGTATAATAAAAATAATAGAAGAGTAAGTATTAATTTTTCAAAATATAATACATAATTAGAAAAATAATAAATTTGAAGAAAAATAAAGGAAAACTAATGGGAAAAATGAAAACAAAAAATGAATAAATACGGGTAATAAACAATAAGAAGAGTAAATGAAAATAAATAAAAGAAGAAAAACTTTAAACATGAATTAGATTTTATATAACATCACAAAATATTATCTAAATAATAAAAAGTATAATAGTGTATTAATCATGTAAATTTGGATAAGTTAAACTTATATAATATAATAAATATTATTTTTATATTAATTTATTACTATAATATATATTGAAAGTTGATAAAAATAATATTATTTTAGTAAAATTTAGTTCAATCCGGTCCAACCACGACCTGATAACCCATCCGGTCCGATTTTAAAAACATTGTTAATAAACTGCTCGTCCAATGAGCAAGAGCTTGAACTCTGATCAAGAGGAATCCACCCTGGTGAATAGAGTCCAAATGTCACCTATTGCTCCTTGTCCGACACCGCTACCGAATGGGAAGAAGAGAAATGTGAAGAGTGAGGGCGAGAAAGAGAGAGATAGAGGGAGCCGACAACCCCTGTACTTATTGGAGAGATTTGGTAGCTCCTCTCATATGTCAGTCAGTGTTGTAAGACCCGACCCGGCCCGACCGATCGAACCGGTGTTCGGGCACTAAAACAGTCCGGGGATCATTCAAAACCTGGCCATGGAGTTGACCCGATCAAATCCGATCAAAATCTGGGTTCAACCGGCCGACCAGTTTGGTCGACCCGGCCGGGTTAAGTTGTAAAATATAAAAAAATAAAATGTACAAAAAATATTAATTTTTTTAGAATATCATATATATATACTTGAAATTTATATTTCAACATTCTTCTTTGTCACATATATAAAATTTCATTGATATATTTATTTTTTTTATAATTACTCAAAAGATTTTTTATTTAAAAAATATTCAATTGATGATTTAATTTATGTCTTTATTATATTATTTGATCTAAATTATTTTATTATATTACATTACATTTTTGATAAATAATATATTACATATTAATAATATTACAATAGTCACTTTAACTTATTTTATTTTTTATTAATTTGTATTACTCGATTCAATCATTCGATTCGACTTGGTCTAACCGGTCCGATCTGACCCGTTAGATAATTCGGATCGATGGTCGGGTCGGGTCATGTGGCATCTGACGAATGGAAAGAAAATTAGAAAGATCAAAGAGAGAGAGGAGCCAATTTCTCCTGTGCAAAAAGGCCGCTGCCGCCTGCCGTTGATCGATTGATGGACGCTCCAAATGTCGCGCGACACAGTACGAAGTCGCTACTGACCGTTCATGCTCTCACTTTGCGCAATGCGATGACAACTTACAACTTCTGTGTGTCGTGTCATCGTCGAGAGGAGGTTTACGAGAAAAGCTCGGCCGAGCCGAACTGGTTCTTTCTTTCCGCAGCAAGAACCGATACGCTGTGTCCACTGGTCGTATCATCCCTTTGTTATCAGCGCCTTTGATGTCGCATCACACGGTGAAAAATCGCACGGCTGATCGTGCGACGCACAGAAGGCGTGGCATGGGTCATATATATATATATTCTGTATCAATTTTTTGAACAAGGTTACTAGTCCTGCACATAGGTATCGTTGGAGTACCCCCCAAAAAGTTAAGTTGTTTTCGTTTAAACCATAAACAATATGGACAAATACGTGTTTTAATTTTATTTTCATGCCGAAGTTGTTTTTTGAGTTAAAGTATTAATTAAGTTTGTTTGCTAAGCTCTAAAACTTACTTCTATTTTGTATGTTAATGAAAGTTATGAACAACATCTTGAGATGCAAAATAAAGTAATTTTTTTTCTTATCCTCGTCTTGTTCGTGTTTTTATAATGAAATAAAGAGACAACCAACAAGTCGAGTTTAAAATGACAATAAGAACTAATAAGATATATTTTACTTTAGAAAAAAAATATTTTTTCTCGTTAGTGGGGGCCATGTGTTAAATATTTTTTAACATATTCTTTACTAACGGCCCATTATTATGCCCCAAGCCCATGGTAAACCTTACCCTTTATTTCCTAAGGCCCAAAAAGTTGTCTGGTTTAGTTTAGTTTTTTAAATTCAGCACGTTAAATTAAATATAAGGAGAAGCCGTTATTCCATTTAATTTATCGATTCGAAGTGGTTGATTTATCACACTTGTGATTTGTTTTTTTTTTGCAAGAATATTTTAAATTAGAATTTGATTGAGCACACTTTGGTTCACTAATAAATAATGTAGATGATAAATAATTAAAACTTATTATTTAAATATGTTATTTTATGCGCTAAGAATCACTAGAACAGAGTTGAAAGGGAGACAACGATATATATATTTGGGCCTTGTGGATATTTTTCACCAAAAATTATACACGTAAACGAATTGCCCACCAGAACGAGTTCTCTGTTCTGCTGCTGCTGTTGCTTCAAATTAAAAAAGAAGGTGCCTTTTTTATGTTTTTCCCCTTTGTCCTCCGCGCATCGCCTAGCCGCCGTCGCGTCGTCTTCGAGCTCCCCGTTCTCGCGTTCATGCTCTGCGATTTCACCGTGCGATGACCTTCTCCGCCTTCGCGCGCTCCCTCGCCCGATCCACCCGCTGCTGCCGATCCGCAAAGGTTACACCTTTACCCGATTTCCTCCCGGTTTCGTTTGCCTGTCTGCATCGCGGCGTAACTCTCCATCGGTCTTCTGTCGCTCTAGAGTGCTGTTCTCGGTGGGCATGGTTTGACGTCCGCGTTGCGCAGCGAGCCGCTACGTAGAGATCCCCTTTTTGGATGTACCGATGGAGGAATCGGAATCCTGAGGGGGTATTTGACCTCCGCTGTGGCGGGTAAAGTTGGCGTCGTTGGTGGCGCTCGGTCGCATGGCCTGGATTGGAGGCTCCTGTTTGCAAACCCTAATTTTAGGCGGTTCTTATCCACAGGATCACCCGACAAGAAGAGTAAGGAGGAATAATTATTGGAATTGAATTATATTTTTGCATATTATGTTTTCCGGGCTAATATATTTCTTGTTTTTTCCCTATAGATTATGAGAACTACTACCCAAAGGAAAAGAAAGAGATTCCCAAAGAGGACGAGAGTAACAAACAGGAGTCTAAGGGTATGTGTGTATAAAATACATCTCTTGATTATATCTGTCCATTAAGAATAAATCCCAAAGGTTATAGTGTGATTTTTTTTCCAAAGTGTATCTCACCTTACTACTGTTTGTGGTCTGATTGCTTAAGGAACTGCTTAGGAATCAGGATTCAGGGAAAATGTTACTTTTTTATGTTCCTCATATATTTCAGTACTCCAAATTATAATGAAGGGAGACCATGTATGGCATAATATAGATATTGAATGAATTATTTTGTGAGCTAGCTGAAAATATAATACAACATTTCTTTCTGAAAGTTTTGGTACAAACCTTGCAATATCCAAGCTGGTCCAACAATTTTTTTAAGCTAGTCTAAGAAAATATGATACTGGCAGTTATGCTCTAAAATCTCTTTTTGGAACAAAGAATAGACGAAAAAGGGTTTGTATTGGTTTCCTGTATCCAAATCTATGCTACTCTGTAAAGTGATAAAATTGGGTTCTGGTGTAAGTGAACAGTATATAAGTTCCATCTGAAATATTAAAACAGTATTAGTTTGCTTTTGTTTTCTGGTATTTGCAACTTGTTTCCTTTAGTGTTGAAATTGATGTGCTAACCAATCTTCCTAAAAGTTTAAACCATTAGGAAGAGCAACATCAGTAATTTATATTCTTAACACTCCACCTAATGTGTGGGCTAGTGACAACTTTGATTGAATTCAGCCCACCACGTGGACAACTATTAAGGGAGGATATCATTAATAAATTTGGATGTCTATCAAAATGGTAGCCATCCTTTCTGCTCTAAAAAAAACAATTAAGGGAGGAAAGTTTAATAAGAGCTTAACGAGGTTTGAACTCTTGACCTCTGGCTCCGATACCATGTTGAAATTGATGTGCTAAGCAATATTCCTAAAAGCTTAAGCCATTAGGAAGAGCAACATCAATAATTTTATATTCTTAACATTTAGTATTCATTGCATTGGTGGCTTTAAACACTGATGGTTTTGGACATACTTTGTCTCGCGCTGTCTTTTTCTTAGTAGTTAAAACTTTTAAATGCACAATGCTGTCATTTGACTTTCCAGTCTGAATGTAATTTTAAAATAACTAGGTATATGATATGGAACTATATTGATGAAATTTGGTTCCTGTGCCATTTCTCTTGTATCCTTCCAGGCAAGTTATTTGCAATTCTACTTGTTTCGACTGATATATGCATCCTTTAAATAATTTGCATGTCTTCAGGTGATTCAAATGCAGATGAGCAAGGAAGTTATCAGGAACAATTCATCAAACAGTTGCAGAATTTTGCAGTTCCTCTTATATTTTTTGGCCTGTTACTTTCATCCTTTTCTTCTAGTTCACATGATCAGAAAGAGGTTTGCCTTCCCTCCTATTATTTCGGTCCTTATTTTGTTGACTCTGCATTTCATTAATTTACATTTGTGAAGTCGTTTTAGAAAGATTTGAGAATTATTTGTGTGGTTGCGATAACTAATAACCATTACCAAGGTTCTGATTCCTGTAGTGAACCTCTATCAAATACCAAATTGCAGATGTGCATTAGCTAATGATACAGTAACGAGCCTTTAGATTGTAAGTAAGACAAGGATATCATGTCCCAAGGATTAGATTACAGACCTCCAAACCAGTGTCACTTGTCTCATGTTATAGAGTTACATTGTTCACATATATATCCCTCTAAAAACATGTTTAAATACTTAATTCCAAATTCTTGGATTTTTAGGGGACAAAGGATTAGATTGCAGACCTCCAAAAAACTCGTTTAAAAAAAATCCAAATTCTTGGATTTTTAGGGGACAAAGGATGATCAACCAGGTTGTTTTTTTAAGAAAGATTAACCAGGTTGTTAATCATACAGGTTTTCATCAATAATGTTCTTATCAAATGCTTGTAGAAAATGTTGCATGGAGGTGTTGCAAGCATCCCACAGCAGATCATTCTTTTTTCAGTGCCTCCGCGTGGAAGATTACATTTTCTGCGTAGACTTGGCCGCCATGAAATGCCATTTGGTTATGTCGTAATCAAATTGCTCATAAATCGGAGATGATTGAGGCACAAGCTTTCCTGGATCTCTGTGGGCAGAGATTGTGGGCGGTGATTGCTTGGTTCACACCTCCCCTTCGAAGGGGCTCTCAGAAGTCGTCTCTGACCCACTTTGTAGTCGAGTGGTGCAAGATCTCAGTCACACCTCCTGGTGGACGATGCATCCAAAGAAGAGGTGGTCAACATCTTCCTATACGTTATTTCACATTACACAATTTGTGCCTTCCCTGGCAATCTTTTAACTTGATGTTTCCTGGTCAGCATTCTTTTGTGTCTCAGCAGCCAATTAAACGCCTTTATCTCCAGTGGTATCCTAGTTTTCCCAATGAGGTGGCAGTTCACTGCCAGCTCTCTGTTCAGATCCTGAGGGGCTTTCCACAGTATATTATATGCATGTTTCACACCGAAGTCCCCATTCACCCATATCCATCCTTCAGCCACCAAATTGTTGGGTCTGTGTGATTGTCAATCAAGCTTAGCAGGTTCAAGAAGTCTGCTAATCATTGCTCAGAGAGGTGGGAGAAGGTCGAGCCTAGCATCCCAATTCAGTTTCCCATAGTACTGCCATGTGTCATATATTGAGGCATTCCTATCTTCGTGATCACAAACAGCTGCAGGAACCTATGTGCCCAGAGACCATTTGGGTTCCATTCATCCAACCAAAAAGAGAAGACTCCATTCGGATGTCTGCTTTGAAGAACGGTCTTAATTTTGTGATAATCTCCGTCATATATTGAGGCATTCCTATCTTCGTGATCACAAACAGCTGCAGGAACCTATGTGCCCAGAGACCATTTGGGTTCCATTCATCCAACCAAAAAGAGAAGACTCCATTCGGATGTCTGCTTTGAAGAATGGTCTTAATTTGTGATAACCTCCGTCACATTCTTCCAGAATGGAGATCTATCTCTCTGTGAGTTGAATTTTGGGTCCCACGACAAGTCAGCATCTTAATTTGCTTGGAAAACCACAAAAACGAGACATGCCTTTGGTCTTAGTATGTGGGATCCTATTTGTAGAGAAGGCCCTTATTATATGGTGCACAAGTTCAACAACCCTAGGCCTCCCTCCCTCTTGGGTCTACAAACTTCAGTTCGAGCAACCAGATTTGTCCCTTTTGTTCCATAACTAGAGTTTTGCCAGAAAAATCTTCTCTGGATAGTGTCCATCTTCAATTCCACCTGGAGAGGAAGTTTGCTCATCAACATGAAGTAGTTATGATGCATGGGTACGCCAGTTTAATGTACCTCGTAGGGGTATGTGTCGTGTACACTGGAATACAACCATTATTTTAATAATATATTTTAAAAAAATTCTTCTAAAAAAATATATTTTTAAAAAATAGGTATGTCATAGGTACTTCTTTGGGTACATTTTCCCTAAATCAACAAACTCTTGATGTCTTTTTTAAAGTAACAAAATCTTGATGTTAAAAATGTGTAGAAGAATGATAAAAAAAAGCAAGGTAAATCCTTCAAAAAAGATAAAGGAAAACAGAATCCGAACAAATAACCCTAGAATGCACAAGTGATATGGTGCTCCATTGACTTGCTGCAAAGGTGCCAAAGGAAGGAGCATCGCCGACGGACTTTGCAGAGTTGTTGATGCAGTAAGGAGAGAAAATCAGTAAGAATAACGAGAAATCAAGATAGAAGATGAGAAAGATTGATAGTGGAACAATTAGGGTTTATGAGAAAACCACAAAAATCTGTAATTTTGATAAAAGAGATAACGACGGCTGAAAATCCTGTTGGCAGCCTCAAATATTAAGGTTACAAGAAGTTAAAACTACTTATCAACCTCAACCTTTGATTAAAACAACAACAACAACAACAAAGCCTTATCCCACTAGGTGGGGTCGGCTACATGGATCATACGACGCTGTTGATCCATGTTCATGAGATTCGATAGGGTTTTACGCTGGCTGTCGGGGCCTAACACAACCCTCCTCCTTTATCCGGGCTTGGGACCGGTTATAAAACATAGGCGGAGTTAATCAAAGACTAAAACACCAATTTTAATTAAAATAACTGATTTAAAATAAAAGCTCCCGTATCAATCTCCTCAGTTTAAAAATTTTGACTCCTTGGAGAAAGCTTGCATCACATCAGCATACATCTCTGCATCGATCTTCTTGAGCTCATCTTCATTAATCCAAGTGCTTTCGGTAGTAGGTTAGGTTTACCCAACCATTTAATAAAAAAATATTCTATATCTGTTACCTCGACGAGAACTAACCTCTTTGACATTCAACACATCTTCAATAACATTAGTAGAAACTTTGGGGTGTTGTTCCAATTGATTTGAAACTTCAGCAGTGTCCATATCAAAGCCCTCAAAAGCATACAAATCTGAGATATTGAAGATAGGGCTGATTTGCAAATTTGATGGAAGTTCAATGAAATAAGCATTCGAATTTATTTTCTTTAGCATCTTGCACGGTCCAAACTTCTTTGATTGGAGTTTGTGATAAGTGCTCTTAGGAAACCTCTCTTGTCTCAAGTGTACAAGGATCAATTCGCCTTCTTCAAAATTTTTAAGACGTCGATGTTGATTGGCTGCATTGGCATAAGCTTCATTATTTGATTTTAGGGCAACTTTTACCTCATGAATGTCGTGTTGAGAGAAGACATCACTAGCCGAATATGAAAATTCTTTTAAAATATCGTGAACTTCAAGTGATTGGTGAGACATTTTTCTAATATGATTTTCTCCAACAATTTCAGTTTCTTGACACTATATTAAAGTTCTCGGCACATAAAAAATCATTAATCTTACTAATTTTTTATGGGCTGGCATCTTTTGTTTCCTCCTTCATTGGATGCAAGGTGTACTTTTTGTTTCCTCTGTGACAAATGTGTTTGGTTCAGTGTGATGCTCCATGTCATGGTCATACAACCATGGTCTTCCCACGAGAATATGTCCAACATCCATAGGCACAACATCATACCTTCATCTTGTAGATTTCCTCCCATAGTAAATTGCACCAAATATCGAGCAGTGATAGGAATTTCATTGTCTTAAGCCAACGAATTCTGTAAGAATGTGAATGTTTTTCAATAGTCAATCCCAGCTTCTCTACTGCATCTTTAGAAATGACTTTCTCTATGCTACCACCATCTATAACTAAAAATGACTCCAAGAAGAGTTTAAGAAATGGAGTAGAGAAATGCCGCAGTAGAGAAGCTAGGATTGCCATTAACCCTTTGCTGCATCTATAACTATGATCAATCTGGATACACAGAAATTGGGCTATATTCAGAGGGGAACAATGCTATGTGGAGAATGTGATGTTAATGGCACATCACATGATGGCGAACAAGCAATGAATGAATTGGCACATCACATAATGCGACACTGGCGAACAAGCAACGAATGAAGTTTATTCAACTTGTGTAACAAACCAATGAACTTGTACATATTAGTCCACAGCAATAAAGTTGGATGATTGCAAACATGGCAATCATCCTTTTCACTTTCAAAAAACCATCTATAACTAGTTCACGTACCTTCGCACCGCATAGAACACATGTTCTAGAGATATTGTGTTTTCTCCAATCTTCTTCTTTCGATGTAGCAGTTAACACACTTCAAACCACCAACGATTCTCCTTGAACAAGGAGAATATTTATTTCTTCACTTTCATCCACATACTGATTATATATTGGCTTTGACTCTTCATATTCTTCATCTTGCAACTTCACTAGATTAACTCTTCACTGTGGACAAGCATAAGAACCATGACCTTTTTCACCACAAGTGAAACAACGAATTTGTGTGTTGTTGTTTTCTTTAAAAGTCGTGGGTGCAGAATTATTTTATCCACCGTAATGCATTACAGTTCTCTCATCATCACTTTTATTTGCATGAGTTCCTTGATTGCTTCCTTGTGCAGATGTGTTATTTTTTGTATTCCAATAGCACCGGAACCCTTTTGCAAAATGCCTCCTGAGCATCCCATTAAAGGTATACGTGCTCCATATCGCCACACTCGTTTTTTAGCCAATAAAGCTTGCTGTCGGGCATCTTTAAGAGTACACACGCAAGCGATAGACATCTCATCTCTAACAGATTGGTTAAGCCTGGCAAGATAACGAACAACTACTTGCTCATTTGTTTCATTCAATTCGACGCGAATTGATAAGTTGTAAAAATCTGAAGTATATTCTTCTACATTCATACCTCGCTGTTTCAAAAAATGAAACTTTTCATATAAATCCATTATATAATCAGCGGGTAGGAATTGTTTTCGCAGCTTCGTCTTCATATGCTCCCAAATGCCAATTTTTAGTTTACCTTGTCGTTCACGTTGCTCTTCAACTCTCTTCCACCATTGAAGTGTTGTGTCCTTTAATTTCACTTTCACAAATAGCACTTTTCTATTTTCTGTCGTAGGTTTTCACTCAAAATAATTTTCCAAACTTGCATCTTTCCTCAGCAACTTCAATCCTTTTTTTTAGGAGAAAAAGGATGACCACCAGAGTTGTGGTTGTCATCCAATTATATATAACTGTGGAAAGGAAGTCATGTACAAAAACTAGGCTCTCCAAGGGAGAGCAGCGACAAAATGGAAAGTATCTCATCAAACCAAACCTCGATCCCAAATAGGAAAGAAGATGCGGTGTACAAAAATGCTCAACTAGACATCTCTCCCACCCAAAAGTGGCACTGGTGCCAAAATGGCAGGGCACCAACCAAAAGGTCGCCAATGATGTCTTCTACCTTGATCTCCAACGTGCCAGAATGCGAAGTGACCTCCGTGCAGTCTCCAAGTCAGATATGAAACAGACTTCTCATGGTGAGAAATCGCTGGACCCCCAAATAGACATCAGGAGAGCACATCGATCGACCACTCATCCGTCCCTGAGGCTGACCCCATGCCTTCCAAGTGATTGCCATTCCCATGTTGTAGGGCCATTCCTCTTGCCTGAGGTCGCCGCCGAGTATGACGGAGGCCGGCAGCCTCCTCAACCAGACGGACCACCTCGTCTGGCCATCCAGCGAGGAGGTGCATCTCCTCATCCCCGTCATCGGTGGCCAGCGGGTCCAGCGTGGTCAGCGGTGCATCCCCCACCACAGGTTGCAGGGGCGATGTCAACGATGATTGTGCAGGCGGCTGTTGTCTCGATGGCGGCGGCATGGGCGGCTGTGTCCCTCTGATGATGATAGTGTCTGGATGATGACAGTGTCGGATGCTTGTGACTGCTCCTAGGGTGGGCGAGTAGGCGCTGTAGCGGACGGTGTAAGGCCACGCCTCTTACCAGTATCCGTCGGCGAGTATGGCCAGGCCTCTCATCCACCCCTTGTTCCCCATCAGGATCGACGTCGGCATCCAGCGAAACCGACCCGGTCTGCATCCTGCCTCCCACGGGCTGCTGGGGCGACGGTAATGATGACTGCATGAGCGGTTGCGACGATGACTGCACGGGCGACTGCTGTCCTGTTGGCGGTGGTGCGGGTCGATGATGCTGGTAACAAAGGGGAGGAGCTGCCAGACCTCGTCGGTAGGTGTGGCCATCAGCGGGATGACCACCGGGATGCCGGTGAGTGCGGGTGGTGAGAACCATAACTGCAGCGAGGCTGGAGAGGTCTGGCCAGGGTTAGGGGGGTGGGGTGAAACTGGCTGAGATGGTGTTATGGGCATAGTGATGGTGGCTGGTTGCCAGAGGGGAGCCAGCGACCTGTCGGACTGGGGTGAGGGATGGGGTCACTTTAGGTCAGGCCCGGTTCGAGGCTCAGGGGAATCGGGATCAGACCGGGCGTGGGAGTGGGTGGATTCAGCCTTGGAGGATGTTGGGGTTGGGTTTGAGGAGTGGGCTGGAGCTTGGTTCATGGGAGGGATGGAGCCAACTCGCGAACCGGAGTTGGATCCAGATTCAGGAGAAGGGTGCGGTTTTGCAGGAGGCGGGGGGTTGTCCGGTCCGCTGGCACCTGCGACGACCAGGACTGTCCGCTGGTGACCACCTCCTCCCAAGATGCAGAGCAGGCAGAGGGCTGCAGCCGGAGAGTAAAATTATCGGGACCGCACAGAGAGTCACCGATATAGGGAGGACACAGCCTAGGCGGATCTCAATGACAATAGAGGTGGTGGAGAGGTCCGGCGAGCCGAGAGGCGGGACGGCGACGGAAACCGGATTCCTGATATATCGTGCCACCGCCATCACAACCTCCGGCCGTTGGAGATGAAGAGGTAGCCCTAGAATGTCAACAGACCGAGAAGTCCAGGAAGGCGCCATGACAGCTCCATCATCCACCTTCCATGAGCACCATGAGACCCTAGTTTGCAGCGGCAGACAGGTGGGAGAGGCGAAGAGGGTGTCCCTTTGCTGCATGGATCCCGGGATGAGCAGCCATAGTGACGGCGACACCCGGCTTAAGTCAAACAGCGGCGACACTCCCACCATGGCGATGACCGTAGAACGAAGGACTGCAGGCGTCCGAGTGACGCCGTCAATCTCGCCGACGACACAGTCATTGAGCACGACGAGCTGGATCTCGGTCGACCATGGAACAGTGAGAATGGCAGTCGCCGGAGCCGCTATTGCAGGCGTGCTGATGGATAGTCTGGCAGGTGGACGGTCACGTGTGTCAAGGGGGCAGGCTGATCGCCGGTGTCCCTGCCCCTGCACCGATGACATCGGAGAGGGGAGAGGACCGGAGCAGTTTCGAGCGAAATGGCCATCCTCCAGCACCTGTAGCAGTGCGAAGCCTGTCGGCAATGGATGTGAACCTCTCCAGGGCTGGTGATAGAAATCCACCTGTCCCCCATGCACTGCGTTCTGCGACGCATGCTGGATGTAAGAAAACGCATGGAGCGTTCGTCAAAGAGGTGGCAACTTCGGCGGGGGCAACAGGAGAGGAAAGGAAGCGCAGGATTCTTCGCCGCACAGGTAAAAGAGAGTTTAGAAGAGTGGTGTGTAGCAGGAAGGTGGAATAGAGGCGGCAGAACGAGGTGAGATCACTGCTGGTGACGCCGTCGGCGGGGGGTCGCCGGCGCTGGTGGTGGCACCGCCGGGGAGGAGCCCCCGGCGGTGGATATGCCTCGCGGCCTGAAATGTGAGGTCACGGGTGCCCTAGGCACTCTAGCGCTCTATCGGTTCACTGAGCATGAAATGTGAGGTCACTGAGCCGATGTCTGCTATGAATCCTTCACGAAAGAAGATGTCTGGATTATTTTGTTCCTAGAAAATCACAAGCAACTTCAATCCTAATTCCACCACTGTTCAGATCTAGGATATGAATCAACCTATCCTCCAATCGACCTTGCACCAGATTTGTATCGGCTCTAGCTTCATGAAATGGATTATCAAAATGCCCTTGATTAGTATCATCCTCCAGACTACCTTTCGGTATGTCTGTTAGATCATGGCCACTTCGCAACAAATCTTCAATCATTCGTCGAATCTCTGTCATCTTTGCTTGCTGTCCAAGGTTATCACGTCCTTGGCGCCTCTACCACGTCCAACCATGGTTCAGAAATAAAGAAAACCCTAATATTTTGTAGAATCTTTTGCTCTGATACCAATTTGATGCAGTAAGGAAAGAAAATCATCAAGAATAATGAGAAATCAGGGTAGAAGATGAGAACGATTGATAGAGGGACAATTAGTGTTTATGAGAAAATCACAAAAATCTGTAATTTTGATAAAAAAAGATAATGACGGCTGAAAACCCTGTTTGGCAGCCTCAAATATTAAGGTTACAAGAGGTTAAAACTACATTTAATTAGGACCGTTATAACAAATTAAATGATTTCATGCCTATCACATGATGACTCATAGACCAAAACACCAGTTTTAATTAAAATAACTGATCTGCTTCAATCGTAGCCTGAGATGTCGGTGAGATCTAAAGAGGATTATGGAATAAGAATTGCTACAAACCTGTGGAAGAGGACCGCCTCAACCTACATTTCGAGAGCAACATGGAGAACAATGCTACCAGAATGGGCAGCAGTGGAGAACGAGCAAATGGTTTCTTCGTGAGGTAGTAAACAGGGTTTGGTAGATGCCAATTTTTTGCCTTCTTTTCTGGGACATTGGTTTGTAAAAAAATTATCTTTTCTTCGGTTTCCACCACAATATCTACAGTGGTCGGATAAGAGATCCAAATCCACTATCACCTGATAATCTGTGTCGCCCTGGGTCGCATACCCGATTATGGAAGATGAGGCTCCCGGCGGAAATATTTTGCATACAACAGGTTTCGAACTCGAGACATCCTTAAGCGAGGACAAGCTATCCCAACCACCCATTGGTAAAAAAAACCATGACCTACAGGTATTCTTCACTTTAATAGTAGTATATTATGACATCTTAAATAGGTTTACTAATAAAATTTTTTAGCAAAAAAATGATATTAAATAAAATATAATACTTCATACGATAATATGTTTAATACAATATCCATATATTGATGTATCTGTACCCTAATTTTTAAAAGATTGCCGTAGTGACAATATGGCCAAGTTGAGTAACATCGATCTCCCACCCCTTGAGAGTAGGTTCGTTTTCCACCCTTCTAACTTATGCTCCTTGTCAATGATTTGTGTCCAATCCTGGGTTTTTGCTTGCTTATCAGTTAGTTGCAACCCCAAATAAGAGACAGATAGGTATAGAGCCACGAGGTGTGTTGAGTTTCATGATACAGCCAGTCTCCTCGATGCTCAAGCAGAACGGAATGAAATTAAAACTTAATATAAGAAAATAACTCAAAATTTAAAACTTAAGAAGGTTGATTTCGTGTGGTTCACCGCCAGTCCCGAGAAATCCTCAGCTATACTAGAATGACTATCTTTTGGTTTTAATCTTTCTAGTAATTGACCTCGTTTGGATTTAGCTTGGATGGTTGTCTGGATTATGTGTATCCCTTGAAGAAACATTTTCTGGATTTTCTATGCATTTCATCATCAGCGTGCTAATTCAGATACAATATCATCTTAAAATCTGGTACCAAAAGTCAAAAGAGCATTTGTTTCTGACACACGTTGCTGCCTGTGGTCTTGTTCCAGTTTTATTACTTGCCTTTCCTCAACCATTGGCTGTTGCAAAAGTCATTCTAGGTGTCTGAACATGTTACTGTTCGACAGGTTCTGTATCCCTGATTTGCTTGATTTTTAACCACTAGCTTCAGTGATTTAATAAGACAAGTTATTTTCATTTTGGAGATTTGTCCTCTCGAATAGACAAGTTATTTTCATTTTCATTTTTATTTTTTATTTGTCACTCATGGACCCTAACGATATCATATGGTGATGAAAGTTGTTATCTAGAAATGCATTCCTACAAGTTCTTATTTGCGTCATATGCGATAATTCTTTGAAATGGTATTCATAAATTAATTTCAGTTCTTAAATTGGTGTTGGATGCCAAGTCAAACAAGGGTGGATCCTTCTTTTGATTTGCATATCCTTAAGCTTTATCATTTCATGTAAATAACCTTAACAACAACAACAACAACAACAAAGCCTTATCCCACTAGGTGGGGTCGGCTACATGGATCATACGACTCGTTGATCCATGTTCATGAGATTCGACAGGGTTTTACGTTGGCTGTCGGGGCCTAACACAACCCTCCTCCTTTATCCGGGCTTGGGACCGGCTATAAAACATAGGCGGAGTTTACTATAACACAACCCTCCTCCTTTTTCATGAGATTCATGTAAATAACCTTAAGTGATAGGAAAATTATATATTGCGATATCTAATTGTAATAGGAACTTGATGCATTTATTGATAGAAAGAAGGGGTTTTGCAGTTTACTAGAACTCTACCATTGTTTTGAATCCTCTATAGTGAATTTCATTGCATGGGGTTGCATTGTTAGCTATCGTTTTGACCAGTTTTTCTCTTCGTGCTCTCATGTATAATGCGTGAGTTACACTTGTCATTTTATTTTATTTGTGGTTTTTAATTGTAATTAGCCTTATTAAAACCATTATCAAACTAATACAAATTTGTGTCTGCAAAAGAGATCTGTTTTTTCTTTTCCTGAGAAACAAAAATAAAGCATATGCCCTTTGGTTGAGGAGCATATTCTTTTTAGGAAATTATGAGGTTGTTCCTGATGAGTTATTTTGTGTTTTGACAGATTAGTTTCCAAGAATTCAAAAATAAGCTTTTGGAGCCAGGTTTAGTTGATCGGATTGTTATATCAAATAAGTCTGTTGCCAAAGTTTATGTCAAAGGCTCTCCACAGATAAGCAATGACACATCAGAAAATGAAGTTCCTGGATCAACGAGAGATGTGCCTACTAGACATGGACCTAGCCGATATAAATACTTCTTTAATATTGGAAGTGTGGAGTCATTTGAAGAGAAGTTGGAGGAAGCTCAGGAGGCACTAGGCGTAGATCCACATGATTATGTTCCTGTAACTTATGTTTCTGAAGTAGTTTGGTACCTGGAATTGATGAAATTCGCTCCAACTTTATTGCTTGTGGGCCTAGTCTATTTGATGGGTCGAAGACTACAAAATGGTTTCAGTGTAGGCGGTGGTGCAGGAAAGGGAAGTCGTGGTATATTTAACATTGGTAAAGCTCAGGTGACTAAGATGGATAAAAATTCGAAAAACAAGGTATCGTTCCTTATGCTGTTTAACACTTCTTCTGGAAGTTATTATGCTTTTGCTGATATAACATAACCTGTAATTGTAATGTAAAACAGAACTTTTCTCTTATAGCAATCGGTGGTCAATTGTCAATTTCAATTGGTATATGAAAGTAGTACATAGGATTTTGAAATCATGTTTCAAAATTTGTAATTATTCTGAGCAGGTGTATTTTAAAGATGTTGCTGGTTGTGATGAAGCCAAACAAGAAATAATGGAGTTTGTGCACTTCCTGAAAAATCCTAAGAAATATGAAGAGTTGGGAGCTAAAATCCCCAAAGGTGCTCTTCTTGTTGGTCCTCCTGGAACAGGAAAGACCCTTCTTGCGAAAGCAACTGCAGGAGAATCCGCTGTGCCCTTTTTGTCAATATCTGGATCAGATTTTATGGAAATGTTTGTTGGTGTTGGACCATCAAGAGTGCGGAATTTGTTTCAAGAAGCTAGACAATGTGCTCCTAGTATAATATTTATTGACGAGATTGATGCAATTGGTCGGGCTAGAGGCCGTGGTGGTTTCTCGGGATCAAATGATGAGCGGGAAAGCACTTTAAATCAATTGCTTGTGGAGATGGATGGATTTGGTACCACATCTGGGGTGGTTGTACTTGCTGGTACGAACAGACCTGATATATTGGATAAAGCCTTACTAAGGCCTGGTCGATTTGACCGTCAAATAACAATTGATAAGCCTGATATAAAAGGCCGTGAACAAATCTTTCGCATTTATCTTCAAAAAATTAAACTAGATCAAGATCCATCTTTTTACTCGCAAAGATTAGCTGCCCTCACTCCGGGATTTGCTGGGGCTGACATTGCCAATGTCTGTAATGAGGCTGCTTTAATTGCTGCAAGAAGTGAGGAAACACAGGTCACAATGCAGCACTTTGATGCTGCAATTGATCGAATAATTGGTGGCTTAGAAAAGAAAAACAAGGTATATCTTTATTCTCTCTCTCTCTAGAGACAATTCAGGTATATTTCATGTTACAAGTACATCATGTGTGTAGAAATATTGCCCTAAAAATATATGTAGTATTCTCTGTTGACGAACATTTATTTTTATATTGTTATGTAAGATTTCTGACTTTCGTGCATCCCTTCAATTGATGCAATTGTGACATGTAACTAATTTTTCTTTTGAATTGATAATTAGGTATTTCAATTCTGCGTGGTCAATGTTGAACTTTTATATTATTCCACACAATGTGTTCACATTAACTTTACTTGCTTGGGACTTTATAGCAACACTTCATTCCTGTTTTATGATGCCATCGTGGTCACTTGTCTAGAATAAAATTTAGGAATTGGAACTATTTGCCTGAATGTCTTATCACACTACGCAAGTGATCTACAGAATACTGCCAGTTTGCCAATATGTGGCCATAATGTTCTCTTAAGCATAAATCATCAATATAATATGCTTAATTTATTCTGCAGTAACCACATATTAGGAGCTGACAAACTTTTCATAACTCATGTCTCTGTTTTGTCTAGGTTAGGATCTTTATGAGAGATAAAAAGATTACTAATAAGTAGCAGTCATCCAAATTCCATTGTTAGAAATAGATGAGAGAACCTTATCAAAAAAGAAATATATGAGAGAAGCTGCAGAATGTACGAAGGAAAAATATGTCTTGAAATAAAATGTACAAGTTCACATCCTACTCCCCAGGAAGAGTTCTAGTATGACGTACAATGTTATATGGATAGCATCATTCACTTCCAGAAATGATACTATTTTGCGATAGACATATAGCCAAAGGTAGGACAAAAGGAGCTGCAGAGATAGGTGTGTTAGATTACAAGTCAAGGATCCTCAGTCAAATTAGGTAGGTGTAACCTCACTAGAATTTCCAGTGTGTTGTTTCCATTTCCACGAAGAATTAGGTAGGTGTAACCTCACTAGAATTTCCACGAAGAACCTCGGAGCAGGTATGATGTGAGTTATATGTAAGACAGTAAGAGTATGACCACTTGTAAGAAACTCATAACCCCTCATGTACAAAAGTTCATCTGGTGAATAAATAAACCACAAATTCATAACCCTGCTTGACAAACTAAGTTATAAAGACAACTGCTAACTGATTACCCACCACCACCCCAATCCCCACCCCAAAAAAAAGACAACTGCTAGCTTAATTTTGTTGTGTCCAGTGATTAGGAAATAATTATGGATCAGAGGATGCACTTCAGAGGAAGCCTTGCGCTTGATCTTTGATTTGCATTAGTTTATTCATAACTAAATTGAAGAAACTTATATATGCTTTTGTTTTCTGTGTCCATAGACTAAGCTGTTTCATCAGTTTTGAGGTTAATTGAGGTACTTGTGGCTGCCTTATCCAACCTAATAAACAAATTTACTCTTACTTTTTATGTCATGATTTTCATATTTGGGTTTTTAGCTGCTGAATGCTCTGTCGTTCTTTGTTATAGGTTATCAGCAAGCTGGAACGTCGAACAGTTGCATACCATGAATCAGGTCATGCTGTTGTTGGATGGTTTTTGGAGCATGCCGAGCCTCTCCTAAAAGTTACAATTGTTCCTCGTGGAACTGCTGCTTTGGGTTTTGCTCAATATGTACCTAATGAGAATCTCTTGATGACAAAAGAGCAACTCTTTGACATGACTTGTATGACCTTAGGCGGCCGTGCTTCTGAGGAGGTATGTAAATCCTTAATATTTTCATATTGTATGGGGAAAGATCATGTGACTGGGTTAAATACATTCAAATAGTATACGATGAACTGTTGACTTTTTTTCCTGCTCTTTAGCATTTGAAATTTTCGATGCCATACTTCTTTCTGCTATTTAACAAAAGTAATCAGACTTATATTATTTTATTTTACCCATAAAATAAAAGTTCTCAAATGGCAGTTATGTTCATCCAGCCAATACTGAATTATGGTTGAATGGAACAAACAAATTCTTTCTGCACGATAGGCAAATACATTACTTCATATGCATTCTGGATAATGAACTCTACTGATTGTTGGCAGGTGCTACTGGGTAAAATCTCTACAGGCGCGCAGAACGACTTGGAGAAAGTAACCAAGATGACCTATGCGCAAGTTGCAGTCTATGGTTTCAGTGAAAAGGTTGGGCTCCTCTCTTTTCCGCAGAGAGAAGATGGTTTTGAGATGAGCAAACCTTATAGTAGCAAGACTGGGGCCATAATTGACTCTGAAGTCAGAGAATGGGTTTCAAAGGCTTATGAGAGGACAGTGGCACTGGTTAAGGAGCACAAGGATCATGTGGCGCAGATCGCGGAACTCCTGCTCGAGAAGGAGGTCCTGCATCAGGATGACTTGACCCGAGTTCTGGGTGAGCGGCCATTCAAACCTGCCGAACCGACGAATTATGATAGGTTCAAAGACGGATTCCGGGAGGAAGAAAGCAAGGGCCAGAAGCCCCCCGAGGGGATCACGGCGGAGGGTGGGCCGACATCAATAGACGGGGAGGTTGTCCCCGCTTAGAGACATCGTTTTCTCTGTATTTATGAATTCATCTAGGGTTCATTATTTTATTTTTCAAGGTTAACATAATGTACAAAATCAACATCCACTTGTTCACCACCCGGCTGTGAGCTGAGTGGCTCTTTCTCTGGCCCTTGAGCTGTTCAGAAAACTAATTGTCCTTGGGAAATTTGTTCTTCATGTATCATCAAGTTGTCGATGGCAAATGATGGAACCCTGCAATATCAAAAATGTACTCATGATCAATTGTCAGTTCATATGAATAGCCACAACTTGCACCGACCGGTTTGTCGGCTTATCATTGCGGGGCGTATGGTCTTTTCATGTGTGAAAATGTCTCTCACTTGTCCAAAAATGAAACGAAGTGGATCCCTTTACTGATTATTGTACTCGACTGGCATCCAGATTAAAAACTTCTATAGAGATCAGAAGACTTTTAACTTTTGGTAGGTAACATATTAATACTATGTATATATCCGATGTATTAAAGGTTGAATAACTGTGATCAGACCAAAATTTGATCTCGTGACATGTTTTTAACTTAAACTCTCTAGATCATCCCATTCTTGACCCTGAAGAGAGAGAAAAAAAGGATTTATACCCTTAGTACGAAATGCATCACAAACTTTAACTCTTTAGTTTTTATTCACCTCATAGAATGATGAGTGAGAATGGTTTGCTAATTGTAGTTACAAGGTGCCATGCCTTCCTTGAAATGAATAGCTCCTGGTCTTGTAATTAAAGCAACACAGTTAACAACTTCACATTTTTTTTCTCAATAATAATAATTTATCTATTTTATGGTTAAGCTGATCTTTCATTTCATTTCATTTTATTTTTTGTCCTTTTTCTTTTCAATGTTATCCTATGAATATCTTATTGGTTTTGGCATGATGAGAGGAGGTAAAGATAAGATATTGGGGATGGGACTTGGGAGCATGACCTGGTGGTCAATGTTGCTGGCTTTTGCAGCCTACTTTTTTATGGAATCTTGCACGAGGTTTAGAGCCTGTCTCTCTCTCTCTCTGTCTCTGACACGTTGGCCCCACTTGGTATGAGATTTTTTGTGTTCTGTTTTGAGTGGACTATGTTCTTTTGTTGTCATTTTTAACACTTGCATGATTGCATCCTCACAAAGTTTCATATCTTACTGTAACATGAAGGACCATACTTTTCGCTTCTTCACTCTCTTGGTCTGACCTTGAGATGTCTGATACAAATTTTTGAAAACCGAACCGACGGTGGAAGTGGCGAACGAAGGCTATAATGTCTTTCCAATAGAGATGGCGCAGCGGAAGTCCGAGTTATCATTATAAGTTTCGAGACCATTTTATTAAATTAATTTGACACGACTGTGATATCAATGGTTGGCTATCTAAAAAATTTCTCACCCCTAAGATTTTTTTATTTGAAATTTTTATCATACTCGAATTGGTTGAATGAGTCGATTATACGCACTTTTACTCCAAACACTGAGTTTGGTTCGAGATTAATCAACGGAATATCGTAATATTTTTATAATACAGTCAACCACTAAGTGGATTAAGAATAAAGCGGATCAAACTTTAATTTTTTAAAATTCATTTTGAAAATGGTGAAATCACTGATTTTAATCAAAATTTGAGAATATCTTTATTCTTTCAAAATAGATGAATACATATATTCTCTTTTTTCAATCATAATTTATTTTTATTATTTATTCATATATTATTATTTATTATTTTTAAAAGTAATAATAAATATCAACTATTTGTAATAACATATTTTATTTGTGAAATATTATATTTTTAAATTATTATTTTTGTTAAATCAAACAGAGAACATTCTAAAAGAATATTACATTTTTCTAAATAAAATTTCTTATTTTCTAAAACATATTCTTCTTTCAAACGGGACGAATTTGAAAATGAGGGCAACTTAACATTCAGAGGTGTGGCTGAGGAGGATTGCAACTTGCCTGAACACTATGGAAGATTTTTTTATCATTACGACCAACTTTTTTAATTTCAAATGTACACCTAATTTTAGAAAGACTAATATGATTGTCCATAACTTAATAAATCTTGACAGCGCATATGTTTTTTTTAACACTTTTTGGAACGAGCATCCACTCATACTATGATGCATGATTATTAATTTCCTAAAAAGAAGCTACAACTTCATATTAATAAAAGTGTAAATTATAAAAATATAATTGTATAATATCATATTAATAGGCATTTAAAATAATTAAATATGACTAAAATGCTTATTTTTAATAAATATTTATTTGTAATCATTTTAGTTCTGATATTTTCTTGTTTAAAAAATTGTGCGCATTTTTCATTTAAATTTTTTTTTCTTCTTCCTTTTTTACTTGCCTTCCACCCGCATTTCAGATTAAATTTTCTTCAAAATTTCAAATTAGCGTTCTATTCTAATTCACCCACTTTTCAAATTAACCTTCTTTATTAGTATTTTTCTATTATAATAAACTCGTCTTTCATACTATATTTCCTTGTATTTTTTCCCTCCTATTTCAATTATTCTTCTTCCTTCTTTAATTATAATTTTCTTTATTTCGTATCATTTTTCATATTTTCATTCTATTTTATTTTTTTCAACAAAAATTGGGTCGACTCAATTTTCCAACTCGACCTAATTTTTCTATTCGATTCATTTTTTAAAAAAATATTTTCTGGATTGCCTTGGAACTGAGTGAATGATCATGGTCTCATAATAATAATAATAATAATAATAATAATAATAATAATAATAATAATAATAATAATAATAATACAACAAAGTTTTATCCTACTAAAAAGGGTCGGCTAATAAAAATAATAATAATAAAACTAAAAAGATAGTTACTGATACATTTGAACCAACGGCTCTTTTAATGTTAGCATCCCACGCAAGCAAATTATGTTTCCATTCCCTCGAATTGAACAAGTGAAGCTTTCTACAAGGAACCAGTGCATGCCATCAAGCCATGGCGCTGCCATTCTATTCATGCATGATCGCATTGACAAGGAAGAAGTATGTACAAGATTGGCCTACTCGATATCACATCCAGATTAAAAACATGAAGCAGATACATCACTGTAATGCCACTAATCAATGCTCTAACATGTCTGCTTCCATTAATTAAAATATTCGGGATCAAGAAAATAATACAAAAGCAACACCTGTACATTGTAGGCCCTTCCTCTTCCTCTTCTAACTTGACTCTAATCATATTCTCGATCATCTAATGCTTCCATGTCATGTATCAGTCACCTTCAGCGAAACCAAAAACATAGAGAATATGAATTTCTGCTCCATGATGGTAAGACTTAGGGAATGAAACTTCTGCAACAAACAAATAGAACTAGGAAGAAAACAATGTAAGATACCTGGAATGAGTAACACCAAGCAGAGTCCATTTAAGTGAAGATGAAAATGAGTAATCAGTAAACTTATATGCGACAAATATTTGAAGCTAGGAAGGTACTTTGGATTTCCACGTGGATAGAGCAATGAGGATCCGCCCTTTCCATCCTTGCAGCAGCCACTGGTTATCGTCATCTATGACAAAGTCCTTGTGATAGCAGGCTTTGTACTTATCCCTTGCCTTCTTCACAATGACAGGGTTCAGCGGAAGCTGCACGAACCCTGCCCTGAGGTTTCTGACTTGCCACTGCTTGTAGGTCTCAGGTCTCTCCACCCTTTCTGCACCCTCACAAGATATGACATTCAAAACTTCTCGTCCATAGATGACCTTCTCAATTAGCATCCTTGATTCATCTTCTCGTGGCGTGTTAGTTTCGATCACATCATACAACGCTGAAAAGTGGAACAAAGCTTCTCGAAATCGTGTGACAAAAAAGGGGGCATTATATGAGCCATTGGAGATACCATGGATGAAGACAGCTGGGTTCAGTTTTCTTATCATATTCAGAACCAAATCCCTTGGACTATCAACTAGCACCGACTCATCAGCAACACCCTTCATCCGGAACAAGCAATTAACAACGAGAACTTCATCTTTATCAATGTTCAAATCTTTCTCGCTAACAGTCTCCCAACTAGCTGCGATAGGATGATATTCAAACGGAATGCCAAAACTCTGAGCATAATCAGACAATCGCCGTCCAGTTTCATCAATCAACTCAGTGGGACGGAAGCCAGATACTGGTGTCTCAATCGCAGTAATCCGAAGCTTGGGAGGTCCTCCAGGACGATTAGACAGACGTTGCATGAAACATGGCCACTGGAAACCATAATATATACCAAAGTCTATGATGTGCAACCTTGTTGCCTTCTCAGCCGCATCCAGAATAGTCTGGTTTGAGAAGTAATAACCAATTCTCTTGAATGGGGATGCAGACATATAAAGTGCATAGGCTTTCAAGACATCAGTGATGGGTATTCGCTTTGGGACAAGAGAATGATAAATCTGACTCCCTGTACCCGCTAAGCGAGCTTCAAGGCCATCAGCAAAGTAATGGGCCAACCTCTGATTGGCATCTCCATGGGGGTCTGCATGCTTTCGGATTTGCTTCAGCAAATCATAGGCACTTCTATGGTCATCTATGGCCACAGACTGGGCACAATGAATTAGCAACGTCCGAAGATCAACTACCTCCTTCTTGTTTTGTTGCCTCTTCCCTCGTCCCTTCGATGCTTTAGAATGAGTGATTTGAGAACTTTTGCTTGAATCATTATGCACAACGTCCACAACACATCTCTCCCCCTTAGCAAGCAAAATATCATCAAACATTTTGGTGCGAACAACCTCTTCTGTAGAAGTAGCTGATTGCTTACTGCTCCTACCCTCCTGTACATCAAGATCATCAGCATAATAATTCTTTTTTCCCCTTGACTGATGAACCACATTCTTTCTGTCTTCATTCTCTGTCTTTACTTGGATCAAATTATTTTTCTCTTTTGGCTCTTGAGGCATAGGAAACCCTGTAGAGTCTAAATTGATCACCAACTTATCATCGCTAGGGAGAAATTTGCGTGCCTCTTCAAGCCCCTTTTGGAACTGCCAAGCAGGAAACAGTTCAGACGCTGACGAAAATCCTGAAAGATAATCATCCGTTCCTTGCATGACATTAGCTGCTCTGTTTTTGTCTGAAAATGAAGGCGCAGAGGAGTAATTAAGGGAATGAGGAGTCGTCTGCAACTGTTGATGCTCGACCTTATCAGAGAGTCGACTTTTTCCCAGCAAATCACCAATACTGTTGAAGCTCTCCAAGTAATATCCAGCACTGTCGTCAAGGGTCTCTTGGTTACTTCTGGAATGTAGAGGTGGCTCATCAGAAGCTACAAATTTCTCTTCTAGGATGTCATAGAAGGGCTTCTCTGCAGCCAGAAGAGCTGGATGATCAGGATAGACATCAAACTTGCCATCTATGTCCTCCTCCATCAGCATTCGGTTGATGTAATTGAGGACCATGTCAGATAAGATCTCGGAATCCTCCGAAGAATTAGATTCAGAGATCAGTTCTGGGGCGAAGAAGCTGTCAGGGAGGAACTCGTTGGTGATGGCACTCAAATTGGGGCTATCAACGTTTGGACTATCATGTTGGGGGTTGTTCAGGAAGGTGCCTTCTTGATTTAAGGATGGTTGCAGCTGCAGCTCGAGGCCATCGTTCGCTGTCTCCACAGGACTGAACCCATTTGTGATGGTGCTACTGGATGATACATAATTTCCATTCATTGTGGAATCAGAATAGGACGAAGAGGAAGATGGTTCCCCGCTGCGGTTGATGTAAAGAGGGTCGCTGCAGGGTTCAAAGAAGCCATTTTTTTCCTCCTGCAGCTGCTGCAGACAGTTGGTGCTCCCTTCCAATATGAAGACCATTACTGGCAGCCGCCTCAGGATTGAAGCCGCTCCTCATTTCTGAACCCACACCCTTCATCAAAATCTCATACCTCACACCAAACAAACATCACCTACTCCTGTACATCTTTGTCCGAGGAGAAAAAAAAAAAGAGGATCGCATTCTTTGCTACCAAAAACATCCCGCAGTTCCCACCATATCGAACTACTGCAAGTGATTCAAGGAACGACGACATGAACAAGAAGAAAGAATCAGGGGAAAGAAACAGAAGATTCACATCTTACATCATTCATATTATAAATTCAGAGCACCCGACAAAGAACCTCGAAACAACAAAATCCATTACTGCACATGGAGGAAAAAAAAAGGAAAAAACAACAAACAAAATATTGGTAAAATCACTGAACAGGAGACGGACAAAGATCCAAAGATCACCTCAGTGGAACCACGCGGCGGCTGGAGTTTCAACTATCGGAGTGGGAATCCAAGTCACACAGAGAGATCTCGCGCAGAGCTCCCCCTGACTTGTTGCCTTTTGTTTCTCTGGTACTTCTTCCTCTCACCTCTTCTGGTCTCCCCCTCTCTCTCTCTCTTCTCTCTCTCTCTCTTCTCTCGTATATAAATATTTATATGATGATGATGATGTGATTAGTAGTTAATGGAAAAAGGTAAAGAACAAAAAAGTTTAAAGAAAACTTTGCTTGCTGGATATTAATACGATGTTCGACCGTCGATTAGTCCACGTGCTTGCTCGCCACGCTTGGCCCTGCGGGGGCGGATCGGACGGCTCGCAGCCGCCCGATCACACCAAGGCCCCCCGCATCAAATGGATCTTCGACGCGTGTCATTCTCTTGCCACGTTGAATTTTCTATGCGATCACATGGGAAGAGAAAAAAAGAGGAATTAAACGACTTTGGAAGTGATATTTGGAAAAAAAGATCGGAATTGGGTTCAGTGCATTGTCTGCATGATGTCAACACATTTTCTCAGGAAGTAAAAATAAATAAAATAAATAAAAGAACACAAAGAAAAATTGTTCTTGGATTTTGATTGCCGAGACCAGCGACTTCGATTGTGATAACTTCGGGACCAAGAAATTGACGTGTCAAAAAGTATTTGTGTTTTTTAAAAAATGTATAAATTTGTTGGGCAGTCGATGCATGGACATATTATTATTTTTTAAGAGTGCTTGATTAATTCGTATGATTAAAACTCATCCCGTAAAACTCGTCCGACTGGTCAGATCTGTCGGATTAGTGTCCGATCACGAGCCTACGGATTATCTCAAATTTGTTCTTGAGTTTGATCCACTTTGACTTATAATTTAAATAATTCAATCGGATTAAGAAAAAAAATAAGTTTAATTTTTTTTTAAAAAATAGGGCACAATCACACTACTTATATATATATATATATGTTTAAAATTTATGCTCTAACTTTTCTTTATTTTACATAATATATCACCGATATTTTTTAACTTATAGTTATTAAAATTGTATCATTTTTTAAATAATAATTATTTAATTGATAGTTATTTTATTATATCATTTGACTTATTATACCATTTTATTTTTACTTATTATGTTTTGATTTATTTATTACGCATCTTACAAGGATATTAACAATATGAAAGAAATTAATTTATTTAATTTTCATTAAATTATATTATTCAATCTAATCGATTGATTTGATCTGGTCCGATATTTAGATTTGATTCGATCCGACTTTTCAATTTGACTCGGTCCGACCGGTTTAACTTGACTCGGCCATCAGTCGGGGTCGATAGCCGACTCGGATTTTACGGCATTGATTAAAACTCAATTTTGCCAACTATTTCAACTAATATTATATTATTATGTACCACAATCTCTACCTTAAATAATAATAACTATAATGTACCTCTATTGCTGCTTGCGCGTTGTTTCTTTTATACAATGTTAGATAAATTAAGCATGTAAAGTAAATCAAATATACTAATAAGATAATCAACTTTTAATAAAATAATTCATTTTATATAATAGGCTGATGGACCTACTGTATTATATAATATATTGCAACGTATAGACGTGCAATATTCAAAATTTTCATTAATCATTTAATGTGTTTCAAAGGGCACACCTCAAAAAAGCAGTGATCGGACCGAACTTTTTTGGGTCGTGATTGAATCAATCTAATTGAAACGGATCGGATTGAACCGAATTTTATTAAAATAATATTATTTATAATAATTATAAAAGATGTAATGTAAGTTATATGATATAGTATAAGAACATTGTACTAATAAGCTATTAATAATATTTAAAATTAATATAGTATAGTTTATTTATTAATTTTTATAATGATTAATATACAAATATAAATAGATTATTATTGATTTAGTATCTATTATTTAATGATGATGATAGGTGTTATATTAATAAATTTTTACTTAAAACATTCTTACTTTTTTTTCTTTAACACTTTCCTTTTTATTTCCTTAATTTATGCCCTTTGATATATATTTTTTTCATTTTAATATTATTAAATTTTAAATACTTGTCTTTTTTATTTTAATTCTTATTTAACTTTATACATTTCATTTTCCCTTTTCTTTTAACCTTCCTTATATTTCTTTCTTTTTTCCTTTTCGAACTTTTCTATTTGTTGTCATTTCCTTTTATTTTTTAAAAAATTAAATTAAACTGGATTAAACCAATTTAGTTGACTGATTTAACTTAATTTTTTCGATTCAATGCCAAAATCGATTTTGACATGCAAATTGACTGGATCAACAATCGATTTATGATTACATCGGTCCGGTCCGATTTGATAACCTTGCAAAAAAGGCTTTCATGTTTCCATCTTCAAAGTTATATTTACAGAGCATTATTTAAATTTCCAAAATAACTTCAACTATCGTCAAATTCTATATATTTAAGTATTTGATAACATATATATTCCTATTAAAATTATATTACTTTTTGTCATTTGCCTTGTTGTTTATCACTCTCTTGATAATGAATCTCATAAGTTAGCAAGAACTTGGCTAGGCACCTTTTCATTAGGCTTTCTTTTATAGTGAGTATAATTCATTGGAAACTTTAACATACTTAAATATTGGATTTAATGAGGCGTGTGATCCCCATACGCCCTCCTGCCCACCGTCAAATTTAATCTGACGGTGGGCGATCGAGTTTTTTTTCCTCCGACGATGCTTCCTCCGACGGCGATCTCTTCGACGTCGCTCTCTCTGGCGACGATCTCTTCCTCCGACGGCGATCTCTCTGGCGATGATTTTTCCTCTCCACCGGCTCCCTCTCGTGATCCGGTCAGATCTGGCTGCCCCTCTCCCTCACCCTCGATCTCCCTCTCCCAACCCCTCGATGTGGCCGGCCGCCAAGCGACCTGGGCCTACCGCGGCCTGATTTGGTCGCCAGGCGACGGATCAAGCCTCGGGCGGGCGGATCATGCCGTGGGTGAGGTGAAGCGGCAAGGCACGGGTGGCGACGGTGAGGCGGCCTTCTCCGGTCGCGGGCGAGGAGAAGCAGCGAGGCGAGGCACGGGCGACGACGGCGATGAGGCGAGGGCGATCGAAGGGAAAGATCTGTGCCGGAGGAGAGGATCCAAATCGCGTCAGAGGGAAAGATCCGTCGCTGATCCGACCTCACATGCGAATTCGGGAACTTTGGGAGGTCGTGCCGGAGGGGATGCTGGCCGGCGCTCGCTGGATCGGAGGAAGGAGTTGCCGGCCGGTGAAGGGGAAGACGAGAGGGGAGAGAGGAGTGCCGGTCGCATATGAGAGAGGAGAGTTGGGAGACAACTGTCACAGAGGGGAGAGGGGGTGGGGCTTGGGGGAAGTTGTTTCCACCGTCCGATCTAATCGGGCGGTGGACGGAATGTGTATGAGGGTCATACGCCATACAAGGCGTATGACCCCCATTAAATCCTTAAATATTTCATGACACATATATATTAATATTCGACTTAACTAAATAACATGTTATACTTTTATGATGAACATGTTACCACCCTCTTTAATATACTATAATTGTCTCAAGATCAACATATATACACATATTAATGAATATGTATTTCGCATGAGTGGTCGAACATCCAAATCTGAGTGAACAAATAATTAGTCCTAAATTTATTACTTAGAGGATGTGTGACTAAGTTTGCAAGTAAATCAAATGACTTATAATTCATTTTATTAGCAAATAATGCACAAGTTATTATCATTATTTATTCAAATAGATAACTAGTTTTTATTCAAAGTCAACTTCAGCTAGTGTTTGTCAACACATATAAATAAGTTTTTTATTAACTAAGTCAAACGAGTCATTGATCATTTTTATATGAATACTACTAATTATACAATTTAACATGACTAGATATTTAATAACATATATGAAAATATTCAAATTAGTTATAATAATATGTACATATTTATGTTGTACATTTGATCCCATTTATCATTCCCTTCTTGTTCACTGCTCTGTCTTAAAAACCAATACGGCATAAAAAAATCTTTTAAGTTAGCATAATAACATATGAATTAATTGTTAGTCCATTTTTTGTGGGATATAATGTTTGCCCTAACCCGTAGGACCCTCCTACCTAGACGATCCGTCGCAAGATCCAAAATCAATGCCAGTAGATGAAGCGCGGTTCAGCCTCCCAGTTCACGCAATGAAGCGCTGAAGAACGCTAGTTCAGTGAAAAAAATCCACTCGTTCTCACGTCGATTAACTGTTTTTTGAATTTTGTGAACAAACTTTTCTCAGAATTTTTTCCATGCATCAACTTTTAGCCCTAGGACATCGCGCGAACCTTTGATAAGCATATCTCTTGGTTGCGAGCTGCCCTTCCTTGTGTATGAAGGTCGTGCCTCCATTCGTGACCTCATGAATTTTGTTAGGTGATGCGAAATTTTTTTATAGAGTAGAAAAGACAGTAAGTGTATCGGTCACACAAGTAGTAAAATAATAAAAAGATATCTATCTCATGAGGTCTTTTTTTCTCTTATTCTTGCTAGATGATAATTTTCAAAAGAAATGATTTCTAAAAAAATAACTTGAGAGAGAAATAAGAACATATTCAATTGAGAGAAGGTGTAAAAATATCATTTAGGAGAACAATTGATTTTATTAAGCATTCCTCCACTATTATTTGGAATGATCAAGAAAATCATATCTGATGAAAATAATTAAAATATAAATTAGGACTCTAACCATATGTTCTATTTGTTTTATCAATTAAATATTTGAAGAAAGTTTAACCAAATCTTTTTCCAAATTTTTATTGATAAAACATAATGTAAATCAATTCATCTCAAAGGCCTCTTAACTAAGTCTATGTCCACACCCCTCTAAATCTCATTGAGTAGATGGGGGAAAGATATGAGATGCTGAAATTGTTTAAATTCTCAAGAAAAATCACAATGTCCATATTCAGATAAAAGATAAAACTAATAGTGAAGTTTAACAAGAAAAAACTAACTAAGAAAACTACTCCATAATTGGAGAGTTAAACATCATAATAAAAAATATTAGAAAATAAAAAATGAGCAAGAAAATAGAACTCTAAAATTTCAAATGTACTCCAAGAAAAGTAGCACAAAACTCTCTTTTTGATTGAAAAGTGGATGTTTTTCCTTCAATATTCGATGCTTAGTGTGTTGGAAGGATAGGCTTTTTATAGTATAGTTTACCCAAAAGTCTAGGAATTAATACAGACAATGTCATTAATGACATGGGCCGTGTTGATTAATGCTTTGCCTACACGACCCTCGTCTCGGCGCAATGAATCTGACGATATAACTAACACGGACTGTGTCATTAATGACACGGGTCGCGTTGTCTTCTGGAATCGCGATGTCCATCAATTGAAGATCTTTACATCATTTACATCGGACACGACACGTGTTGTGGTGACACGATTCGTGTTGTCCAGTGCGTGCCAGCCCCATGCCTTAGTTGACGCGACTTGGCTAAACACATGCAGTGTCATTGGATGAGGGCCGTTTTCTCCTCATGACAAGCAAATATAGTGAACATCATATAATTAAAAGAAAACAAAATTTTCACTAGAAATATAAAAAAAAATTGATGCATGCTTTATTCAATTTTAACATTTTAAAGTGAAAATAATATGTAAAAATATGCATGCATCATTAGGGCATCCTCGTAAGAACTCCATTAGGGAATCCACAAACGAGCTTCGTTAGGACGTCATCATTGTACAAGGAGGTCGTTGTGGAGGTGAAACTCGCAAGCTGCCTAACCTCCTCATCGCTTTGCACAAAATAGGAGCCTTCTTTGCTGCCTTACGTCGCCGCCAAGCCTCCTTGTTGTAGAAGGTGGCTTCTATTCCGCATCTACAGCTTGTAAGATAGAAAAATTAGGTATGCATGCGCCTTGATCTATGTTGCATATATTAGCTAAAGCCTGTAAGAGATAAAAATTGGGATGCATGCACCTTGATCTATGTCGCATATATTAGCCTTTATGCTCGATTATAATGGTTTATGGAATGAATCTAAACTAAGTCTCAACTGTCGAGTATGTGATGTGATTTTCCTCATTACCAATATATGATTTATGTATGCATGTGCCTTGATCTATGTCACATATAACGATAATGATTTCCTTCCCTATTTATGTACATTTAATTCCATGTAATTACTTTGACATTAGTATCATCATCTCCTGAACCTTTTTTCTTTTTATCTGATCACATGCACATTGAACACACAATGGATTTTCATTTAGAAGTTTTTTTTGTCTCGTTTGATGTATAACATATGTATATTTCAATTGACATGATGTGCTTCCCCTCCTTGTCATTATATGATTTTTTTGTTTATATTAGGGAAAGGTTATTTTATAGAGATGGAACCGGATATTACAATTGATCTATTCATGTGTTGTCTAGTTGTTTTGTTCCTGCAACAACATGTGAGAATTTGCACCAACATGGCCAAGATACCTCACAACTAATCAACTCAAACAAGTGAGAATTTGACAAAGCTCAATATACATCTTGAGGCTTAGTTCTTGCAACATGTTTGTGCATGGGCTTTTGTCAAATGATGATGGCGTCCTAGTTCTTCGAAGTTGTCCTTCTAGTGACCATAAAAGGCCTCTAAAACAATAGCTAGCATCATGTGATCACATTCAACTTCCATGTTCAGAGTGAGGAGCCCCTTTTGTACATCATAGTGTTGCCTTAGCTTTTTATGCGCAATGACCAGATGCTCCAACTTTGTGCTAATCTCATGACTCATAAATAAAGGTGTCTAATTAATTCTCTCGCAAACAAGTACATTTTTTTGGCTTTCGGACTCAATAAACAAATCCAAACATGTGTAGATACTCACATTATTCATAAGAAGGAAATGAAACTTTAATTTAACATGGTTGATGCATTCTTTCAAAATAATGATATTACAATTGCCAATTCACAATACTTCAATTCACTTCTAGAACAGAAGTATCAAAATGCTCTTCTTTCGTAATAAACAAGTATCAAAGTAGAAATACAAAATTAGACGATAAGTAGCAAAACCTTGGAAATAACTCTCAAGAGTTCATAAGTTCACATATTATGCAAATAACTTCAAAGAGCATGGATCACAAACAACATTGATACAACACCCTACCTCATAGGCCATTCTACTTATCACATAAACACGATGGACATGGCTGTGACAACAACTATTACAATAAGAAGTTTACAAAATACATTGAGCCATAGCCATTTCCAACATAATTGATACAAGACACCATAAAAAACATAAGAAAGTTGCCACCATAACACAATGAAAAATATCTTACAAATATGTTTTTAGTTCCAATTTTACACTTACAGAGAAAAGCAAATGACATGATCATTTCCAACATAATTGATACAAGACATAAGTAGACTGTTAAATTTAGGTGGTGTCAACTTTCAATCTAGGGCATACCACTGGATGGCTTTCCTCACAACGAGATTTGTGGAAACCTAGATGACTTTCCTCGCGGTGAGATTTGCAGCAAAGGGCTTCGTTAGGGCAGTGGCACAAGAACAAGCAGAAGGTCGGAGGGCACGAAGGTTGTTGGCTGCGTAGTAGAGCAGGGGTGGAGTGAGCATTTGCAGGAAGAAAGAAATCGGATATCGTTCTAGGGCATACTAGTAGATGACTTTCCTCGTGGCTAATATCTCTGAAACCCTAGAAAATGCAGAGATCGTTCGATGTCCTCCCTCCAATAGGTGGTCATTTGATCTAGGGCATCCATGGGAGCAGAGGACGCTTGCCCTTAGGACGGAGCGAAAGTCAATCGGGGTCGTTCATTGTGTAGCAGAGCAGAGGTGGAGCGGGAGGCGCTCATTCGCGGTGTAGCAGAGCAGAAGTTCTCCTCGAGCATATCGAAGTGAAAAAGAGGGTGTTAAGGGTGGATTTTTTCGCTGAACCAACATTCTACCACGCTTCATCGCGCAAACCGCTCAATTCATCGCGCAAACTGGGGGCCAGATTGCGCTTCATCTATTGGTATCGATTTTGGATCCTGCGATGGATCGTCTAGGTAGGACAATCCTACTCCTGGAATGGGGTAGGACAAACATTATTTCCTTTCTTGCGACATATCCATTAAGTTGTTTTTATATCGAGTATAATTAATTGGGCATTTTAACGGAGTTATATGTTTGATAACATATATATTAGTATTAAACTTAATTAAAAACCATGTTTAGTTTTAAGTTGAACATGCTTAAATATTTTTTTTATTGATAATGATCCTAGGAGAAAATGATAATCTTAAAAGAAATATGTAAATATGAAAAAAAAGACTATTTTAGCCTAGTAGAATTAGAGGTGTAAGAAAAATGTATCAGATGCGAAAAAAACAAAATATTTAAAACTGAATAGACGAACACGATTTATATCGGTATTTTTAATAGATCAAAAGCGATGAGTTGAATTAGAGTCTCATTCGAAAAATCTATAGAACTCTATGAAATCTATTTTTTTTATTAATTTTTATTGATATAATTAATTAAGAAGTATTTATTATTATAATAACTTTTAATATAATTAATATATTTTTATTACATTATGAAACTCTAATTTATAGTTCTAGTATCTATTATATTTTATTATAAAATTAACTATGTTTCTATTAATTTTATTTTATTATATATATTTAAAAATATTATTTAATAAAATAGAGGTTCAAAAAATCATCTAAGAAAATTTAGTCCTTAGAGGATGATTTTTTTCTAAATAATTTTAGTTTTTTTAAGAATTAAAAAAATTACTCAAAAAATAACGAGTGATTTTTTTTATAAAGAACTAACTCGACACAAAAGTTTTAATTTTCTTTAAAAAATATAATATTTTAGGGAATAATATTTATCCCCCCACATAACCCCCATGCAGCGCCAACCGTCAGATTCACATCCGATGGTTGGCGCAGGTCTCACAAATTTGAATGAAATCTAATGTGGTCTGAGGGTCGGTTTGGTGAGTGGTTCGCGATTCAATGATCACGGCCAGGTTCGATCGCTTCCAAGGGGTATAAGATGGTGAAAACCTCGGATCAACGACCATTTTCTTCTCTCCTCTCTCTCCTCTTCGTTTATCCTCTCCGTGCCGCCTCCTCCTCTCTCCCTCTCCTCTCTGCGCAGAGGTCCGACGCCGACGAGCAACCGCCTCCTCTCCCTTTCTCTCCCCTCCTCTGGTCGATTTGCGCCAAGCGACGTCCCCCCGACCAAATCTGCGCCCATCTTCCCTGTGCACCGCCTCTCCTCTCGCCGGCGATGTCCCCCCAGACCAGATCTCCTCTCCTCTCGCTGGCGACGTCCCCGTGACCAGATCTGTGCCCCCCTTCCCTTTGCGCAGCCGCTCCCCTCCCAACAGATCTGCGCCCGCCGACCCGAGGGTCTGCCGACCTACCTGAAGACCCCTTCGACGTGCGCTTGCATCCGAGCTTTGCCGTCGACCTCAAGCACGCTGCGCCCCCACCGACCTCGATCGCGACTTCCGCAGATCTCTGGTGTCGTGGCGCCCGCCTGTAAGCTTCGCCGTCGACCTCGAGCACAATGCGACCCCCTCCGATCTCCGGTGTCGCCACGCCCGCCTTCGCCGCCGCCGAGCTCACGCACCGAGCGCCGCCGCCACCTCACCCCGTGAGCATGCCGAGCGCCGCCGCCACCTCATCCCATGAGCACGCCGAGCGCAGCCGCCACCTCACCCCGCGAGCACGCCGAGCGCCGCCGCCACCTCACCCCACGAGCACGCCGAGCGCAGCCGCCACCTCACCCCGCGAGCACGCCGAGCGCCGCCGCCACCTCACCCTGCAAGCACGCCGCGTCGCTGCCGAGTTCGACCGCCCTGCCGTTGACCCCACACGCCACAACCCCACCGTCACCGCCGCCATCGAGCTCGCCCGCCCCGCCGTCGCCGTGCTCGTGTACCACCACCACGGCCATCGAGCTCGCCCGCCCCGTCGCCATCGTGCTTGTGTACCGCCAACGCCGCCATCGAGCTCGCCCGCCCCGCCACCATCGAGGTCGCTTTCCCCGCCATTGCCAAGCTGCTATGAATCCATGTTGTTAATAAAATTAATCCATTCTGTAATAGTGTGATTAGTAACACTTTTGTAAATTCTTTATTTTTTTGTGTTAATCCATGCTAATTCACGTTAATTCTTCATTTTTTTTGTGTTAATTCATGTTGTAAAGTAGTTAAACATTTGTTAATCCATGCTTGGATTTGTTATGTAAATTTTTTCTTACTCGCCTTTGCTCGTATGCAATTGACTTTTGACTTTTGTATGCAATTGACAACGTCGCATTGAAGTTTTCTCGTCATCATTTGCACAATGCCTCAAAACCTCGAATAGCTCTCTACATTCTCGTCGTCGTTTGTACAATGCCTCTGAAATGTCGAATGGTTCTCTACATTGTCGTCGGACTACTTTCCTTTCTCACTTCGGGACATTCTTTCCTTTCTCACTTCGGGCACATATCGAGCTCCGCCAAATCCTCTCCATTTTGTTCGTTCATTTGAATCGTGTTGTCTTTCGTGATGTTTTCATATCACTTTATGGTCCATAAATCCATATATAGGTACACAATTCTAAGCATCTTATGAACTCAACGAGCTCAGTATGATTCTAGTAGTTTGATTATTTGATTATTCCTTTGCCTCTACTAAGAATTCTTAAGTGCATTTGCATGAAAGCCAAGTCAACTTCATTACATCAATAACAAAGTAACTTTAAATCATATGACAATAATCATCTAAATAAACAAAAAAATTACAAATGAACGAAGGACGCGTGGCGTTTGGCGGTGGAGCTCGGCGGGGACGCTTGGCATCGGAGCTCGACGGGGGCGCAACGACGGACAAGTGGGGCAGAAAAGTGGGACGAAGCTCGGCCGCGACACCCAGAGGCGAGCTCCAAGCATGAATTACAACATGGATTAACACGAAAAATTTAAAACACGAAGAATTAACGTGGATTAAGTGCGCGAGCTCGACGGCGGGCGAGTTCGGTGGCGGACGAGCTTGGCGGCGGCTGGGCGGATGAGCTCAACGGCAATGGGGCACATGAGCTCGGCGGCGTTGGCAGAGGGGCGGGCTCGTCAATGATCTTGCGCGGCGGTGTCACCGGTTGCTCGAATATTTGGTCGGCGGTGGTGCAGGGTCGCGAGAGGTCAGCGGTGGCGGGCGAGCGGATCTGGATGGACGAGGTTGCTGAGGCGCAGATATGGACGGATGAGGTCGTTGAGGTTCATATCTTGACGGACGAGGTTGCCGACAGGTTGATATGGACGGACACGGTCGCCGAGGTGCAAATTTCATCGGCGACGAGCGGATATGGACGGACGAGGTTGCCGAGGCGCAGATATGGACGGACGAGGTCGCCGACGGGCAGATATGGATGGACGTCAGAGAGTTCGCCGCACTGAGAGGAGGAAAGGGGAGAAGCTCGGAGGGGCAAAACTCGTCGATCGCAACCCGATCTCTAGTCTCCGGACGGACGAGGTCGCGAGAGGAGAGGGGCAGATGTCGGATCTCCGTCGTCGAGTCACCGCGAGAGGTGAGGTGAGAGAGAGAGGGTAAAAGAGGTGAGAGAGAGTAAAATGAGTTAAAATTTTAACCTAAGCGCTTTTCTATCTCAGACCGAACCGGACCGCATGCGATTTTTTTTCATTCGTCGAACCGCCTCCGACCGCACATATTTCTCCGGCTTAGCTATGCGCCCGTCCGATGCGCATCCGATGGGGCAGTGCCCCCATTTATGTTGGGGGGACACCCATTATATCCAATATTTTTTTATTGTAAAGCAGAAATAAACAGGAAAAATACTCATATTTATATTATTTTCAACAAAAAACAAAACGACTATTAAAATATCTCGTGATCTCCCACGAGTCTAAGATCTATGTGAACGGCGTAGATCTTCGCTGGCCACGAAACGGAACGGTCTGTATCGTCGGATCACACTGCCGGTTCCCAGGGTCACACACGTCAAGAACGCGGGGCGCTCTCTCTGAAGACCTCCTGTTGGAAGGACGAGAAAGGTCGAAGAATCGCCGGTTCCTCGTTCGATTCGTCCCCCGCGACCGCCGAATTCTTCCGCTCCTTCCTCCCAATTCGATCCACTTCCGCTCCCCTTTGTCGCCGATCGAGTTCAGGTTTCGTCGATCTGGTGATTGGAGGAGGCGAGATCTGTTCCTTCCGCTCTCGATCGGCACCCGTTTCGCGGCGCTTCTCTTCCGATCCGTTGGGCGGATATGGGTTCCAAGGACCAGAAGCCGTCGGGCGGTGGTTTCTTCTCGTCGATCACCTCCAGCGTCATGAGTTGGGGCAGCGCCGTCCAGAAATCGGTTAATGGGTGCGGATCTATCGGATCTTTCCTTTTTTTTTGTAATGAGTTATTGCCAAGTTTTTATTTTTATTTGAGTTTCTAAGCCTTTCTATGTTATTGGTGATGGCCTGCCATATTTGGGGTTTCGATCGTACCATGGACACTATGCTAATTCACTACGATGATCGCAAATTGATTACACAATTTGCAGATAGAGAGTGTAGGCTGTTTTTTTTTTTGTGCTTTCATAATCGATTTTTAGTGTGTGCGAGGTTTCAAAAATTTTGCACGAGCTGGATCTGCTATGCAATTTTTTTTATCTTGTTATATTTGCTTGAAAGTTATGCAGACCGAATCTTTCTGTGAGATGTAAATTCAACAACTTAAAGAATTGATATAAATACGTACTGTTATGGCTTATCTCGGGGTATGGAGATGGTGGTGGATTGGAAGGCTGAGAGCGTCATGCTCGTGACTGTTAAGTGTTAACACAATATTTTTTGATATAATCCTTTATCATGAGCAACCACTGAAATGCTCGTGGTCTCTCAACTTTTTTAGGTTGGATTTTATTTGTTGTGTATGCTTCTTTTTGTGTTGTGGTTTTTGTTACCCTAGTAGCTTAAAAATCTTCAGAACTGGTTCCACTGTTTTTTTAAATAATCAAAGATAAGACAAACGTACTGCAATACATAATGTATTACTTAAATGGCAATAGTAAGATAAGCATTGGTTGGCTCTTTGCTACTGATATGGAACACTGTGAAATGAAAGTTTGAATGTTTTTTTTTTGCTTCTTCCTTTAATTGACTAACGTCATATTTTCGGTATCACAATTCAAAACACTTTAGAGTGTTAAAAGATCGATTTTTTATGTGAAACAAAAACCATGTCTTTAGGGCACATTGTTGCTGTAATTATCTTAATGTGGGAAACTGTGCAAATTAGTTATTTATTCAACTTTCCATAACGTAATAATTATATATTGTATTATAGTCCTTAAAAATATACCATATTAAAAGTTCCGCAGTGCATTTTTGTGCTTTACAGCGCATAATTAATACATTTAAGCCATTTATATGCTTTTAAGATGATATGTGTTATTTAATTAATTTTTTTATCTATTTGCATTTTAATATCTATTGGTGTGTGCTCTTATTCTAAATTTTCATAAATTAATGTACCTTGTGTCTGTACACGTACCTATGCAACACAGCTTTGAAGCACACTGAAAGAATGCCTTAACATGGCCTTTTCTTCACATTCTGATTTACGAAACACATTAAAATAATAATTGATGAATGATGATGTAACTTTCAGGTTGCTGGGTTACGAAGGTCTAGAAGTGGTGAACCCAGAAGGAGGAACCGAAGATGCTGAGGAGGAAGCCCAAAGAGGAAGATGGAAGCAAGAGGTATCATCTTTTCGTTGTTTCCTTCCACATGTTGTGGGACTACTGTCATTGTCTTCTCTTTCTTATTCTAAATTTGACTTTTAGGATGCAAATTTTCTAACTAGCTCTCTGACTCTAATTAGATCTGGGTTTGGTTAATACTGTGGCCATCCTAAATTTCCTAAAAAAACAAGGGATTTGGGAACTTGCTTTGTGTAATTATGGTAAGTTTTTCAGTTGAATATGGTTCTTTCTGGATAATTAAAAAGTTTGAGTATAACCCTCCCCGAAATTATTTTGACTATATATCCAATATTGTACAATTTCTTCTTTACATAATTCTGATCTTAATTTTGAAGTTTCCTTAGAAAATAAAATAGTATGTCCAAACAACTATGTTTTGGATTTTTTAGGGGAAAATAGGACATCCTTTGCCCGTTCTCCCTGAAACATCCCCTGAGACCCTAACTTCATTTTCATTCTTACTCTGATGATCATGTTGAGGATCATTACCATTGTTGTTACATGCTTAATTTCAAGTTTCATCTGTCCATATTTATCTTTCTTATTACCAATTATCTCTTTTCCTTTGTCCATGCAATTTACTTTTGGTAAATGTGTTGTTCTATCTCTTTCCAGGATCGAGACAATTACTGGAAGATGATGCATAAGTATATTGGCGCTGATGTGACATCACTAGTGACTCTTCCAGTGATCATTTTCGAACCGATGACAATGCTCCAGAAGATGGCAGAGGTGTGTTTTATACTCATCATTTTTATGATTATGGCCATTTGTTATCAATTTCATATTTATGTGATTTTGGTTGCTGGCAGAAATAATGCCAGGAGATATTTCTATCAATATTGCAGTTCAGAAGCACAAGAAACTCTGTTTTAAGTACTCAAAATTTCAACTTCCCGAAATTATGATAAAAATCCATCATTCTTTGACAATCCATTAAAGACTTAGGGTCAGAATTCGATTAATTTTCTCTCTAAAAAAGAATTCAATTAACTTTTTTTACTGTTCAGGTAGTGGTATCATTAATGTATTAGAAGGGAAAAAACACTTTTATATTGGACAGATCTGTATTGTTTTGAAAGATAAAAAGGAAGAGGTAGAAACAAATGAAGAGGGAAAGCTGAGGGTGCATTTTATAGTATTTCATTTTAGGAGAACATGTTTATAAACGATCATATGTACGCTCACAAAAAGCAAACCAAAGCAAATGCTATTCCTGATGATAGCTTGTTTTAAATTCATTTGGGATAATATGTTGCTGCCTTTTCAACATTACTTGTCATATTGCTCTTTCTGTGCAATGTTTGGTTTGTTGTTCTCTCTTTTCCCAGGGTTCTCATATAATGAACTCTCAACTGGATATGTATGTCTGCCTGTATATATCCGGATTGATAGTTATCTTATTACTGGAACAGTTGATGGAGTACTGTTACTTGCTGGATTTAGCAGATGAATGTGAAGACCCTTACATGCGACTAGTCTATACTTGTAAGTGTATTCTTTCTGCTTCCTTTTAGCATGTACAGATCATTAGCCAATTCTGATCATGTTATATCTTATGCAGCTTCTTGGGCAATATCTGTTTACTATGCCTATCAGCGTACGTGGAAGCCTTTCAACCCCATTCTTGGGGAGACATATGAAGTGGCTAATCATGGTGGCATTACATTTATTTCTGAGCAAGTATGTGACTTCTGTTCCTGACAATGTTCCTGCATCAATTTTGCTATTCCTATTCCTTCTAAAAAAAAAAATTTTTTTTTGCTATTCCTATTTCCATTCCTGGACCCCAGCAATTGTTTTGAAGCTTATCATTTATAAAATTCAGTTTTAAGCCCTTTCTCAAAAAAAAAAAGGTTTTGAGCCATTGGATAGCTTCCGTTCTCATATATTGTCATGCACCTCTTTGTTTCAAGTCATCTTCTCATGTTATCTGGTTAATGTCTGCTTTTCTTGATTATTATTTTATAGCATGCGGCATATCGGTCCTAGAATGATATTTTATTTTATTTTTGCTATGCAACAACTCCCTTTTTATTTTTTTTAATCATTTCCTGTGATCATTTGTCATGTTCTTGTTTCTTTTTTTTCCCTGAAGAAAGATCATTGGAAGGTTCTCTCTGTGTTTTCAGGTGAGTCATCATCCTCCAATGAGTGCTGGGCATGCTGAGAACGAACATTTTACCTATGATATTACTTCAAAAGTGAAGACCAAGTTCTTGGGAAATTCTGTAGAAATCTATCCGCTTGGAAGGTTAAACTTATTCTACAGTTCCTACAATATGAAAATCTCTTGGAAGACAAGTGTTCCATTGTCATCCCAATATTTACTTCCTACTAGCTTACGAAAATATACTCTTTAAAGTAACTTATGAAAATATGGTCTATTGAGGGTTATTGATATCCAAGTACAAATACATTTCTCATTGAGGAAACTAAGAGAACATCCAGACATCACATGGGATGAACGGCTTATAGAATACTTCTTCTATTCAATGGTGCAGGACAAGGGTGACACTCAAGAAGGCAGGTGTGGTTTTGGATTTGGTCCCCCCTCCTACGAAGGTTCTTAACCTTATCTTTGGCCGGACATGGATTGATTCACCTGGGGAGATGGTCATGACAAACTTGACAACTGGAGACAAAGTTGTGCTTTACTTTCAGCCATGTGGTTGGTTTGGGTATGTTTATAATATCACATAATTTTTTTTTGTGTGATCGACTTTTGGTCTATTCAATGAACTCATATATGAATTGGAACACAACTGTTATCCGTCGGGGCCACTTGATAAGGTTTAGCACTATCAGAGTAAGGAAGTTCATAAAAAAATGAAGAAATTTAAAGTAAAACAGTAGATCAGTTTCCTCCGGGACCACTTGATTAATGCTAACACACAATCAGGAAAACATTGCCAATCAATTTCACTTGTGGTATATTTGCTCCTTTTATATGTATAATTGGTGATGGCAGCATGCTGGTCTTTTGCCAAGTTGCATTTTGACATATGCTGTTTAATGTGCCAGGGCTGGTCGATATGAAGTGGATGGATATGTATATGATTCTGCAGAAGAGCCAAAAATTTTGATGACTGGCAAGTGGAATGAATCCATGAGCTGCCAACCCTGTGATCAAGAAGGAGAGCCCCTCCCAGGAACTGAACTGAAAGAGGTATATTTACTCAGAGCTTCAATTTGCACTATCTTGAATCTATACCCTTCAAATCAATTCTAAAGAGCATCTTATAGGACTTGTATTCACTATAATCATTGGAGATATGATTCTTTTTTTTTTGAGGAAAATTGGAGATATGATTCTGTTCCTAGAAAATTATTCTATTTGTTAAATATTGCCAGATACCTTCGTAATGAAATAGCATTATCACATGTATTATTGTAATGATTGTTCTTATACTAAAAAAATATTGATATGGAGCAATCTTGCTTCGTGATACAAAATACTCGACATTGAGGAAGACAACAGGTCAAAGTAATTAGGAGATAGCGGTCAAGGTTTATAATGTAGCATAACTTTTCACTAATTTAAAAAGTGTTGGTAGTTAGGATCATTAGTTATTTTGGTTTTCTTTTTTTCTTAAACTTAGGTCAAATTGTTTGTTACATTACGTCTTCTAGTTGGAGTTAAATTCAGTTATAGAAATCTGTATTAGAGTTCCATTGATATGAAAAACTAGAGATGAATATTTCATGGTGTCATCAGTGGATCCTGTAGAACTTTTGGTGAATTTCAGAACAAGTATTTTACTTGTTAAGTTAAAGTATGCGATTTGTAAATCGACGTCGTCGATGAATTTTGAATTGTTTGTTGCCTTGCCCACCCCCATCTTATGCAACCCTCTTTCCGTTAGATTACATGATTTTCATGAAGCCTGCACTGTGTCTCTGACGGCACAAAAAAGAATGCCTATACACCTAAACCATCATCAGACTTGAATCTGTTACTTGGGCTTGTCACTTCAAATCAGTATTAATGAGGCTGATCGTCTGGACTGTTAAGGCCTTATTGACTGCATAATTTTTTCTCCCTTTCTTTTTAAGTTAAACATAGCTAGGTAACAACTGTATTGTATGGCTCTCAAAAAAAAAGAAAAACTGTATTGTATGCTACTTTGGTTATTCTGAGATGAATGTCATGCCTTTGATTAGATCTGGAGAGTTGCTGCCGCTCCTCAGAATGACAAATACCAATATACCCATTTTGCTCATAAACTGAACAGTTTCGAGACTGCACCAAAGAATTTGTTGCCATCAGATTCGCGGTTGCGTCCTGATAGATACGCACTGGAGAAAGGTGATATGTCCAAATCGGGGGCAGAAAAGAGCAGGTAACGCACATTTATTGTACATTCAATTTTCTGTTTGTACGGAAGCTAATGCAGTTCTGTTTGTCATATAAAAAGCTTTTATGTATTCCATATGCACGCCATTATTTCTTTGCAGTTTGTATGGTAAGAATCGTTCATTTTTTTCCTCTTTGTTTCAGTTTGGAGGAAAGACAGAGAGCAGAAAAAAGGACCAGAGAGGCGAAAGGTGACCAATTCACGCCCAAATGGTTTAATATGACAGGTGAAGTCGCTACAACACCCTGGGGAGAGTTGGAAGTATACGAGTACAATGGTAAATACTCGGACCATAGGATGAAGATTGATAACTCTGATTGCATCGAGGAGGTTGATGTCAAATCAATTGCATTTAACCCATGGCAGTATAGTGATGAATCGCTTGCATGATCTACGAGGCTATGTATTTTAGCTGCCTTTTCCATGCGCACGACGGAAGTAAAACCGAGTACAATTATTGTTTGCTGTGTGTTAGTTTTACTGTCAAATTTCATAGGACCATCAGTTCAATTGGGGAATGTACAAATTTCCAGAAATGTGGTCATTATTTTTTTTATGTTGTTCTGGTTGTATTAGCATTTTGTTTCTCTATATCGTAAAATATCATGACTGTGTGGAGGTGCATTTTCCTTTATACTGATAGCTGTTACCGGACTTTGTGATCTGTAATTGTTTGCCTTTTGGTTGGCCCCAGTTTGCTGGTAGACGGCAAACATTACGCATGCATTATTGTTTTGGTTATTTAATCCTACCATTAATTAAGCTCACAAGTTTGATTGCAGTTGATTGATATTGGTATCAAATATTTTTCTCGACCGACAAGTCGGTTTCCAGCTTATTGATAATAATATTTGATTAAGTGTGATGTTTACCAAGATACTATATAATATATTTCATATATATTGCATTGGCTATAAATGCAAAGTTATATGCGGTTGCGTTTGAATGAAACTTGGATGAGCAAAAACAATTATTAACTTCTTTGGTCATGTCTTATTTCATTATTATCTAGCAATTTAATTTGTTTTATTTACAAATAAGAAAACAAAACATTATGGTGGAGCCAACTATGGCTACGTTTGGAAAAAAAGTTAATCTAATGGATGAATTTTTGATAGGTTTTAAATTAAAATAATTATTGTAATTATAAAGTTTATTATAATTAAAAATAAAGTTATAAATGAATTTTTTTATGAAAAAAATTTGTTAAAAAAATAGTATTCAAATGTGAAACATCATTTTTAAAATTAATTATAATTAACGAAATATTAATTTTTATTAAAATAATAAGTAATAAATAATATTATATTAATAATTTATTATAAATAATATATATATTAAATAAATTATTTTATAAGGGCAAAGTGTGTGAGAGAAATTAAGAAAAGGAAAACTAAATACCCAAAAGAAAGTCACATAAAAAAATGGACCTGGTGCTATAAAAAAATGGTACTAAATACCCAAAGGTGAAATCGGAGTGTTGAAATCGAGATAACGTGCGACTCGGTTCAGCTCTCGATCCACCTCTTTTGGTGGAATCGGAGGTCCTGTTTGGCAAAACTGGAGCGCACTCCGATTCCCAACCAAACGCGACTTATGAGTGTGACACGTAGCTAGAACTTTATTTTTAAGAACAAAAAGTTCTTTCTTCGATCAAGAACTTTTCAAGTTCTTTTTTATTAGAAGCAAGAACTCTCTTTTTTTTACTTTTAATTATTTTTAATGTACATATTATTTAACTTATAAATTAAATTATTCAATTTTATTGATTATAAATTATTTAGTTCTAATAATTTAAATTTTTTATTAATTAGTTAAAATATTTTGCTTGGTATTGTATTATAATAAAATTATGAAAATTCATATTAATTAACTAAAAAATATTGTAATTACATTTATTGTATTATAATTTGAATTAAATCAAATTAATGTAAAATCTTATGTATAATATTATATTTAATATAATAGAATTTTATTAATTAAAATTTTCATTTATTTTTAGAAAAAACAATATTAATATATTAATCTTATGTAAATTATAATATTAATAACATACAAAAGATTTAATCAAAATTAATATTAATATATTGTGACACAACTTATTTTTTAACACAAATTTAAATAAATAATTACATATAATATTTTTTATGTGCCACTAATTCTTATTTTAAATAAATAAATATGTATAATATTTTTATTTACTATAATTATATACCTCATAAAATAATAAATTATATTCTTAGTTCTTAATTTTTATTTAAACACACATTAAAACTTATCTATCAAATCATCTTTTTAAATTTTATCATTATATTTTTTATTCAAAATACCAATCTACATTTTTTTATAGTGGAGGGCTAAGTGAATGATTTGAACAAAATAAAATGTGCGGGCTTTATGGGCGTTTATGCGGCCCCTTTTTAAATTCGGTAAAAAGTTTCCTTTATTTCTCGTTTAAAACGCGCGCCTATTTTTTTTTTTTTAAGTGCGCGCAGAGATCGCAGTAAACGGGAGATGACTGGCGAGGGGGAGAGAGCCAGTCGCCGGCGACGATAGGGTCAGGATACGGGCGAAGATTGATGTTCTGCCGGCGCAATTCCCGAAAAGCGGCGCGATGATCCGACGTCGACCAAGAAGAAATGCCATCCATATCTTCACGACGCTACCAACCACCACCACCACCGCATCCACCGATGGCGGTTCGTCCTTCGTCTCCCTTCTGCGATTCGTCTCTTCGAGCAAAGCTATCGGTCTTCGTAGGTGCCCACGATTGCCCAAGTGGGTACGTTCGGAACGACGGATGCATTAGGAATTTACAGATTGGATTTTCCCGACGAACCATAATCTTGAATCATTGGGAATTAATCTTTTCCTCTATCCAACAACCTAAATCTTTTCATTAGGCGCCTTGCTGTATTCGGGTTCGTGAAGTGTTACCGGTCACGAGGAATGCGTCTGGAATAGTAATTGATGTATGTTATATAACTTGGATTGGCTAATGCTAATGCAGTTAGGGGCGTCGAGTCTTTCTTACGAACGAACAAGCCGTTCAAAAAGAGGTACGCACTATTCACCCATGTATAGCCATTCCGATTATATTTAAAGGTTTCTTATATTTTGATAAGATTTAAATTTACTACACTTAGAGGCTTCTACTTTGGTGTAAATGACTAAATAAGCGTACTAACAATTCCTACAATATTAAAAGTTGATTATAGGATATTTAATACATCAATAAACACCATAGAGTCCCCATTTGATGAAAATTATCGTTGTGATGTAGAATAATGGGTTGGATAAAGTTTAGATAAAAGAAATGTTTATCCATTTTATTCAGTAAGTATAAGTAATCCATTTTTCCTATCATTAGAAAAGAGGACATACTCATAGCTCATGGCATGATTCATTGATGAAAAACCCCAAAACTATGATATTAGTCTTTTGCATTTTAATCATCAAACGAATGAAAAGATATCCTCAAAATTAAAATCAAAATCCATAACAATGATGCTTGCGATAACCCTATGAATTACAACAACAAAAATTCCAACTTTCATGAACAAATCAAAATGGGATGACTTGATTATGGCTGTTATCTTGTAAACAAAATAATTCACTTCAATGATATGGTGCAACGAACTTTCAAATATTTGAGGACATAATTAATCCCCATTCATTCTGTCAGTTACGTTTTTTTCATGGGCATCAACATATAAAAAAGGAGAAGTTATTTTGTACACCAAATATACTTATAAGGACATTTTATTATGTTAACATCATAATACTGATGCAAAATCCTTATCTTATCTTTTAGCAATGGCTAAGCACATTTGTGGGGATGAGCTAAATCCTTCACGCTCCAACCTTTGAACAGAATTAGTTAGAGTCTATTGGGCTTTTAGATACTAGGATTTACACACAAAAACATACTTCCAGTAGCTTTTGGATACCAGGGTTCACACTGAATTAGCTAAGATCCATCATTTGTGATTTAAATCATATTGGTTACCTTTTAGCTTGACTAGCTTCCATCTTTTACGTAAAATTTTATTCTCTGATCCATTGCTATACTCATCTTTACATTCTTTACAGGATTTAAGCTGATCATGTTAATCACAGCCCTAAGTTTTGTTAGGAGATATTCTAGTGCCAATAATTAAGACAACATGACATAGAATATTGAGCGGTTACAAATGTTATTAGGTACTTTGTGGTCATCGACAAAACTCCTAGTAAATTAACTTCCATATGAAATTTATCCTTCTCTCTTCTTGTCTTGTCATAAAGTTATGATAAAAAAATTATATTTACATTTCTATTTCTGCTTAAGAAGTATGTTAATGATCCAAAAAAAGTTGGTCAACATTTAAGATTATGTGTACTATTTTCTTTAAATTTAGTATGTCCCTTTCATGGTAAGCTGAAAAAGCAAATAAGAAAAGTTATGATATGGGTTTTTTTGTTATATTTAGATGTACCACTATTCCTTCTAAAAAAAATAGTTGTACCACTATTCTTCTTTTGATTAGTAGGAATGCAGTAGAAGAGCCTCTTGGCATCTCGATAAAACACAGCTTCAAGCAAATCTCATTCAGTCTAGGTGCTCAATGATTTCACATATCTAAGAGAGATAATAATTGGATCTTGGCCAGAATTCATGCACTGATTTGATCCAGCTCATTCTCTCTAGAATATTAAATGCTGTGTACTTCTTTTAAAGGTAACTCTTCAGCTGTTGTAATCGGGAAAAAAGTATATTCAGTTTTTTATTTAAGATGAAAAATAATCCCCAATGTGGTTGTGGCTGCGTGATTGAGGTTCTAATTTTGTCCTTAGCTCGTAGGTAACTGTTTGGCATGGATATTTTTAAGTTCATTGTGTCCTAAAAAAAGTTTAATCTTATCGCAACAAAAATCTCTTGGAACAGATCTTATTATTTATATCTTGTGATCACCGGAGAAATATATAATATCTAGCTGCAGGACCTCTTCACAAACAAAAGAAAGTTCCAGGACCTCTATTGAAACAAAGGCAGGTGAAACAATCAATCGATAGATATATGTATAAAAACTGCATGGGAAAAAAAAAAGCTAGAATTAGTCCTAACTGAAAAGTAGTATCCTTTTCAATCATCATGAATTTTAACCATCTCAACTCATATTAGTCCCAATCCCATATATAAATAACTTGAAGCATTTGGATGAATATTTCTTTTTACATTTGTATGTGTTGCTTCTGATAATTTCCATTTTGAGCTCCAGGTTGGGCAGCGATCAATAAGGATTACAAATATGTTTTTATGTGCAGGTTTAGCAATAGACTCCGCCTATGTTTTATAGCCGGTCCCAAGCCCGGATAAAGGAGGAGGGTTGTGTTAGGCCCCGACAGCCAACGTAAAACCCTGTCGAATCTCATGAACATGGATCAACGAAGTCGTATGATCCATGTAGCCGACCCCACCTAGTGGGATAAGGCTTTGTTGTTGTGCAGGTTTAGCAATATCTTGTTTTAGCACATTCTTAATAAAGTAGAAAAACTTGCACTGATAGTATGACATATGACAGTAGAAATATCCTCTTAATTTCCTTTGATATAGAAGAAGTTATAGTTGGATGTTTGTTTTAACCTAATAATTCATAAGTTACTTCTGCAGCTTGTATGTCTTTCTTCCCATGTGGATGACATCAGATTTCTTTGATGATTAATTCTGTGCAATTGAGGTTGCTACCCATTTAATTCCTTGATGACATCAGATTTCTTTGATGATTAATTCATAACTTACGTCATGATTGAACTATGTAAAATTTTCTGTTATTTTCTTTGTAAAGCGAGGATTGGAACTCAATAAACGATTTTAGAGAATTTTAAAGATCAATTGTTACAAACACAAACTGATCATTATATCCGTCTGAAAACAACATATCATTTTTTCATATTTACGCATCCTTATTGTTGGTGAAATTGTCTTATAAAACTTGGGCAGTGTGATCTGTGAAGCTCCTTTATGATTGAGTGGTCTGTGACTTAAAAATGGGTTTTTGGATGAGAAGTGGCACATAATTCGAAAAGGGATTTTCATGTTTCACTAGACTCTTCCCCACCTTTTTCAACCTTCACTTTACCCTTCTACATTGATGGCAGATGGATTAATGGAGGAGAATGAAGCCCCCAAAAACAACAAGAAAACAACTAAATATATCAAGGAATCCACCAAGACACACGTGGTCAAAAGATAAGAACTCAAAGTTCATAATTCAACAAAACATAACATGCCATCACTCCTTACATTCATCCATATTTATACTACTTCTAATTAAATAACATAATAAATGAAAAGACTCTTCAACTCTCAAGATGACCTTTCACTTCTCAAGATAATCTTTCACTTCCCAAGATGATCCTTCACTTCTCAAGGCGATCCTTTACTTTTCCAAGATGTCTTCTAAACTTCTTCAATATTCATTAAGTTGTATAATCTTTTGAAATCTCAACAATCATTTAATGTCTTTGTTTTTGAAAATCCAAAAGTCTCCATGCCACTTCATTTTAAATCATTTAGTTTCCATCATTCTCCCACGGTTGAGAAAGACTTGTCCTCAAGTCGAATTTCTTCAATCTCTTCCACATAAGGGGATAAATCTGCGACATTAAAAGTTGTTGAAACTCCATAACTTTCAGGCAAATCAATCTTGTATGCATTTTCTCCTATCTTTTTTTTAACTTGAAAAGGACCATTTGCTCGAGGATTGAGCTTTCCAAAACGCCCTGGGGGAAACCGTTCTTTTCGAAGATGAATCCATACTAGATCTCCTTCCTTGAAATTCATGGGTCTTCTATGCTTGTCAGCTTGCTCCTTATACTTCTCATCTTGTTGAACAATTTTCCTTCGAACACGTTCATGCAAAACTTGAATCTGTTTTACTCTTTCCTCAGCATCACTACTGAAAGAATTAGTTATTGGATGAGGGAGTAAGTCCAATGGACCAGAGGGATTAACTCCATAAACAATTTCGAATGGACTTTTGCCAATAGACTTTCTTTGAGATGGATTATAAGCAAACTCTGCTTAAGCTAGTTGTAGATCCCATTGTTGAATATTCTCTTTTATTAAAGATCTTAGTAGATTTCCCAAACTTCGATTGACAACTTCTGTTTGACCATCAATTTGAGGATGATGAGAGGAACTAAATTGAAGAGTAGTTCCGAGCTTCTTCCAAAGTGTGCGCCAAAAATGACTTACAAATTTTGTGTCACGATCAGAAGTGATAATCTTCGGAATACCATGAAGCTTTATAATTTCCTTAAAATAAAGATCAGCAACATGAATGCATCCAAGGTCTTGAGACATGGGACAAAGTGGGAGAATCTGTCGACAACCACCATAATTGAATCTTTGTTCCTTTGTGTTTTGGGCAATCCGACCACAAAATCAATACTCACGTCCTCCCATGGTGCTTTTGGAACAGGCAATGGTGTATACAATCCTGTATTTTGAGTATGACTTTTAGCTACATGACAAGTTCTGCATCTTGCCACATGTTTTGACACGTCTCGGCCCATATTAGGTCAGAAGAAATTTTCTCCAATAAGTGCAAGAGTTTTATCTCGTGCAAAATGACCTCCCTCCTTTGATAATTTCCTCTCGCAAAGAACATTGCGGGATGCAAAGACGGTTACTCTAAAAAAGAAATCCATCTTGAATAAAAAATTCTTTTGAAGAGCTGTTAGAGCACTCACCCCAAATTTTAGAGAAATATGGATCTTCGTTGTACAGCTCTTTGATTATCTCAAATCCTACAACCTTCACTTGCATAGAAGAGAGTAAGACATATCTTCTGCTTAAAGCATCAACGACACGATTTTGTTCCCCACTCTTATGCTTGATCATGAATGTGTAGGCATGAAGAAACTCAACCCATTTTGCTTGTCGGGTATTGAGCTTATGTTGACCATTGATATATTTCAATGCCTCATGATCAGAGAAAAGAATAAATTCTTTATAAATAAGATAGTGCCTCCAGTTTGTCAATGAGCGAATAATAGCATAAAATTTTCTCATAAATTGAATAATTCTTTCTTGATCCATTTAACTTTTCACTAAAGCAATTGGTTTACCTTCTTGAGAGAGGACAGCTCCAATTCCCACATTTGATGCATCACAGTAAATTTCAAAAAAGTTTCTCGAAATTTGGTAGTGCGAGAAATGATGCATTGGTAATCCTTTTCTTGATTAGCTCGAAACTTTTTTGCGCTGATTCAGTCCATTTAAATGCTCCACCCTTTAAGCATTCGGTGATAGGCGCCATGATAGTGCTGAAATTAATGATGAAACGTCGATAAAAGGATGCTAATCTATGAAAGCTTCGAATGTCTTGCAACGACTTTGGTGCAGGCCAATTTATTATTGTGTCAACTTTGCTTGGATCCATGCTAATTCTTTCTTGAGAAATAACATATCCTAAGAAAATGACACTGGTAATGAAGTGACATTTATTAAGATTCACGAATAGTCGTTCTCGAAGAATTTCAAAAACTGAACGAAGATGTTCAAAGTGCTCCTGCATACTTGAGTTAAATGTAAGAATATCATCAAAATATACCACTAAAAATTTTCCGACGAATGCCTTGAAAATATGGTTCATAAGTGCATAAATGTACTACGAGCATTAGAGAGACCAAATGGCATTACCAACCACTCATAGAGACCTTTTCCTGTTTTGAATGCAATTTTCCATTCATCCTCGGGACGCATGCGTACTTGATAATATCCACTCCTTAGATCAATCTTTGAAAAAATTGATGCACCATGAAGTTGTACTTGATGGTGATTTTATTCATTGCTCGGCTATCTATGCACATCCTCCACGAGCCATCTTTCTTTGGAACGAGGAGAGCAGGGACTGCACATGGGCTTAGGCTTTCACGAATCAAACCTTTTTGCAATAATTCATCAACTTGTCGTTGCAGTTCTTCATGCTCCTTTGGACTCATTCGATGAGCTGCCTTATTTGGAATGGAAGTACCTAGGATCAAATCAATATTATGTTGTATTCCCCGCATAAGTGGAAGTCCTGGAGGAATATCATTAGGGATCACATCTTGAAATTCATTAAGTTAAGGCTTTAGAGGAAAGGGATAACACTTTGATCTTCGGTTTCTTCCAATAGCACGAGTGCATATGTGTTTGAAGAATGGTCCATGGCTTGAAGAAATTGAGATCTTGATAGAAAAAAACTTCCCTCTTCATTTTTGTTTGGCCTCTAACTTTGAGGGAGCCAAAGTAACCTTCACACCATCTTAGTAAAAAAGTAGGCATTTTTGAAACCATCATAAATAACCTTTCAGTCATATAACCAAGGACGCCCAAGAAGTAAATGACAAGCATCCATAGGCACTACATCGCATAATATTTCATCTTTATAATGACGACCAATAGAAAATTGAATAAGGCAATGCTTATTAACATGAACGTCAGTACCTTTCTTAAGTCAGGAAAGCTTATAAGGCTCTGGATGCTTCTCCAATTTGAGCTGCAATTTTTTCACCATAGATTTTGAAACAATATTTTCACAGCTTCTACTATCAATAATGATAGTGCATACCTTTCCATGTGAAGTACATCGAGTATGAAAGATATTGCGACGAAGCCACTTTTCTTCTTCAACATGTGATGATTTTAAGAGGCGTTGAACCAGCAGAGCCTCTCCTTCATCGGCATAAGTAACCTCCTCTTGTTCAGTGGCATCCTCCTCATCAGGATATGTGTCAAATATGGGTTCATCTTCAACTTCTTCGATAAGAGAAATAACCCTCCGATTTGGACAATCGGAAGCGATATGACCAAATCCTCGACATTTAAAGCATTATTTAGAAGCATGATTTGAAACAGTGCGAGAATTACCTTCTTGTGTCTAGGGGTGAGCAAAAATATCCGAATAACCGAACCGACCGATTAACTGACCGGTCCATTATCCGTTTAACCGAACCGAATTATCCAATTTGATTTCGGTTCGGTTAACTGATAATGATTTTGTTAACCGAACACACAGTTCGGTTCGGTGAATTAACCGAAATTTCGGACAAAAACCGAAATTAACCGAAAAATAAAATAATATTTTTTATTACATATTTTTATAATAAATTTCATATATTATACATATTTCTTGATACATTTTTGCAATCTTTCATCAACTCATATCTATATATTTCGTTGTACATTTTCTTCTTGTCTTTTTAATGTTTGTTACATGGTCTATGTTTAAAAATAATTTTATTTCCATTCATTTGTTAAATGTTATGATTGATTTTTATTCAAATTTGATATCAAACTTTTAACTAGACACACACTATATTTTATTTATGTACTTTAAACCTAAAAAGAATAAAATTATTTATTTTAAAAAAATATTATTTTTCTTTGGATAATTCGGTGAATTAACCGAATCGAACCGAAATTTTTGGTGAATTAACCGAACCGAACCGAAAATTTTGGATCGGATAACGGATAAAATTTTTTAGCTCAATTCGGATAATTAACCGATCCAAACGGACGGTTAATTATCCAAACCGACCGATGCTCACCCCTACTTGTGTCGGAGCTTTCATAGAAGAAATCATTTTGTTAGAAGGCGAGGGGGACTTGGTGGTTGGAGTACTCCCTCGATTATAGCCTCCTTCCTTTTCAAAGAGTTTACGACCACCCTTCTCCTTAGATTGGCTTTTAACACGGGCCGCCAATTTGCATACATCATCAAAAGACCAATAAGGTTGAAGTTGAACAATATTTCTAACCTCAAATTGAAGACCATCGAGATATCGAGCGATGGTCTGCTCTTCTGGCTCCACAACATTACATTTCATCATGAAATGTTCAAAGTGAATTGTGTACTCCTCCACAGATAATTCTCCTTGTTTGAAGTTGTACAAACTAGAGAAAGAATCTTGTTTGTAACTTGGGGGAAGGAATTTCTTTTTTAGCTCTTTCTTCATCTTTTCCCATGTCACGATCTTGTGCTTTCCTTCACGCTCCCTTCGTCTCTTTAGATTCTCCCACCACCGAGGCATGTTTCTTCAATTTGATGACAATAAGCTTAACCTTCTTATCCTCCGGGATGCTTTTGTAGTCGAAAATTCATTCGACTGTAGCAAGCCAGTCGATGAACTTTTCTGGATGTAGTTGTCCTTCAAAGTCGGGGATGTCAACTTTGATGCCGTAGTCACCATGTTGACGTTGATTGGGACGAAAAGAACTCCTCCCACTAGATGAATCCTCATCATCTTCATGGCCGAATGGATTGAAATTCTCTTCAACATCAACTTGCGAATCATGACGTTGTTCGTCACAATTTGTAGCTTGATAACTTCAATCTGTTGTTGGAGTTGTTGCACTTACCTTCTCAACTCGTCCATCTCGATATCACGAAGATCACGCTCGTTGTTGCCCATATTGGCATTCGAACCACGTCGACGATGGTCAGTCATGAAAAGAACTGGAGTTCTGATACCAACTGATGGCGGATTGATTAATACAGGAGAATGAAGCCTTCAAAAATAACAAGAAAACAACTAAGTATATCAAGAAATCCACCAAAACACACGTAGTCAAAAGATAAAAACTCAAAGTTCATAATTCAACAAAACATAACATGCCATCACTCCTTACATTCATTCCTATTTATACTACTACTAATTAAATAACATAATAAATGAAAAAACTCTTCAACTCTCAAAATGACCTTTCACTTAAGATAATCTTTCACTTTTCAAAATGATCCTTCACTTCTCAAGGTGATTCTTTATTTTTTCAAGATGTTTTCTAAACTTCTTCAATGTTCATTAAGTTGTATAATCTTTTGAAATTTCAACAACCATTTAATGTCTTTTTGAAAATCCAAAAGTCTCCATGCCACTTCATTTTAAATAATTTAGTTTCCATCATACATGATTATTGATTGCATTCCCTTGTTGTCTTAGTATTTATGTGAAATATGCTATATATGATTAATAAAGACTGCTTCTCACCTATCTTTATTCCCCCCTTTTGTAACCCTTCCTACCCCGACTTTGTCAATCATGTTGTTTTACTTTGTCTTATGGTTGCAATATGTGGATATGTATGTTTGAGGCTGTTACGTTTATATTTCAATGGTTTTTTTAGAAAGATTCATAGTTTCAAAAATATTTTCCAAGTTTTTTCTAAGATATCTATCTTGCCTAAGCATTCAAGGAGCTAGACGCCTCTGATAGCCTAATCTCTTTTGTGGCAAGTCTTCTCACATATGTTTCTTTATCTGGAGTTTTTAGAGGGAAAAAAGTACATACTTTTAGGTACTGTTTTGAAGGTGTCCAAGACCCATAGACATTCAAGGTTCCTAATTCATGTATTTGGTGGGGATAAGGTGCAAATATAAATTAGCGTGGACAACCTAATGGCAAAGAAGACTACATCCAGGTAGAAGTCATTGCAGGCATGGCTCTACCTTGAGATGGTGGTGGGCGGTATGAAAGTATTTCTTCCATTGGCAGGGCAATTGAACTTTTCCTTTCAGGCAATTAGAGAAAAGGTAGTTCAAACTTCAAACAAATTAGGGTAAATATGTAAATGTACTTGGCAAAAGTAGTTCACAATTCTTCAGAGTGAAACACATCTTTTTATCTTTGGGTGAAAACGTCAATGTCAATTGCAAAATTAAATCGGAATTCTTCTGAGTGAAGCACACCATTTTGTCCATAGAATTTATTTATTATTATTTAATAATTGGGCGTGTACTTGAGAACACAAGTGCCGTCGACACGTGTGATCTAATCTTAGGGATAGCTGTCTTAGAGAATAATCTCATCGATCAGAAGTGACATAATTCTCTTTTTTCTGCTAAAGTACGATCGGCTATTATATATTGATGCCTCAAGAATCAATCTACGTCGGCTTCATTTTCTTCACTTTGCTCTATAGGAGATTAATCAAACATTTGGATTCTGGAACGCTACTGTGGCTTGTTTTGTAGACAATGGCTTTGTGCTAGTATAAAGCGTAGGTTCCTAGCTTTCTGGCAGTCGTTGATATGAAAGCTAAGTTCATTGTGTTTTGTTTACTGAGAAAAAAGTTAACAGCATTTTGCCATGCATTTCCCATCCGCTAATTGATATTTTCACCAGTGAGCTGATTGGCCTTCGCTAATTCTTGATAATGATATCGTATCTAAAAGTTTCAGGTCGGCTGTTAGCATTGTTGTAAGTGACAATGGAATAAGTACTGCCCAAGGTGTCTTCGCTTTTGGTGTGGCCCCATCTCAAAAAGGAGTTGCTCGTCGGCAGCCACATAACTGATTGGTAAGATCCTGAAACATGTGTTACTTTCTTGGGCGGTGTTAAGGTTCACTGATTTTGCGAAAGTGCAATCATGCGTGTAGAAACATCAGGCACTGTTATCATAACTTGATCAATTCATCGTGCAATAACGTAGACCACACAGATACACATTCCATGTTAATCTCCCCAGACAGAATAAGTACCCTGTGTTGCTAAGAGCATCCGTTGTCTTTCGTTGGAGATTATCTCATGACGAGATGTTCTTGTTTGTGTGGAACTTGAACCTGACGTTGTGGTGGCACAACCCGTAGAAACACGACACGTACTTCTCTTACATAAAGCATAGCTGCATTCAATTCATGTGCTTCGATTCTTTTCCTTAAGAATATGTTAACTACATGCCAAATGATGCTTTCATTCAATTTATAAGCCCCACATAGATCTCGTTTATAGTCGGTACAAATGGAAACACCACAGTGGACATTAAATGCACAGATTCTTTTTACTTGTCATGATTGCAAAATCAAGAACTAATATTTACTCGTGTAAGATAGCCCTCTTCTGCTTGATCGCCTCAAATTTAATATTTCTTTTTCATTGTTTTAGGGGAAATCGATGAGCATTTGTGTCCTGCATCTCATGTTTATCTTGATCTGGCTAACAATTTCTAGGTGATCATATGGTTGTACTAAACCCTGTCGGGGTTATATAATCATTATCGAGTTAAAATGAAACCATAAAGGATGTTGACATCTCTTTCATTCTTTCGTTGACCTTAAACACAAACAATAATATATAAACCCTATCCTGAGACTTATTTATTTAAATAACAATCATATAAAAAATGTGCCGGAACCTTTGATTGTGGTCGTGTGTATACAACTGATCGCGTTCGTCACTACTTACGTATTACTTGGCTCAAGAAGTATTATATAGTTTTCTTCTTATTTCGTTCCCGTTTCATTATGTTTTAATAGTGGGACAACTTGAGTCTTGACACTCGACAATGTTCTGCTTTTCCTCTCACATAGGCAAGTAACAAAATCTTCGGAAGACCCCTTTTTTACTTATAAGAGAATCAACTCAAAACACAAATTAAATAAGAGAATCCTTGTTATATTCTTCCTTTTTTAAAAGAAAAAAAATAGAAGCTATGCATTATTCAAAATTTGGATACCTAATCTGATATAAAACAAAAGCTTAAATGGATTGCATTCTATGAAGCTACGCACACACAATCGGGGTTTAGTTAATTTGTTAGGCCTCTTATATCTTGTAGAGTTTAAAGATTAACAAGTTGTTCTTTATAAAGATTATTTTTTGTGACATTAAAAGAAGAAGAAGAAGAAGAAGAAGAAGAAGAAGAAGAAGAAGAAGAAGAAGAAGAAGAAGAAGAAGAAGAAGAAGAAGAAGAAGAAGAAGAAGAAGAAGAAGAAGAAGAAGAAGAAGAAGAAGGCAATCATCTTAGGAGGAGATGGTTGGTGTGTCATTTCATGCACGGCTTATAGCTCGAGGGGTGGGATTTGAAGGAACCCTAATCTCGAAATAATGGACACGAAGGAGCCACCGGTCTGATAGGGCCATGCCCGATCTCCAATATTCTTCACTTTTTCTAAGGTAGTAAGCGGACAAAATAAGGGACAACTGAAAAGTTGAATACCGTGGATTCCGAACGTGGATCTTTTTCTTCTTTTTTTGTGCTGTTCGAATTGCATTCGTGGTCCTGACTTAAATATGTGTTTCCGAGTTATCATCATCAGTGATTACCCTTATAATATTATTCGCATATATATATGTATGGTGAGGGAGTTCTCTCTCTCTCTCTCTCTCTCTCTCTCTCTATCTACTTTGGCCTTTTTGGGGCGGAGTGGAGGTTCATAATTTTTATATATGCGAAGACAAGCTTGGAGTTCCAGTTGGGAGTTGAAGGCGACGACGACACTTCGACGGGGGGCGGCAGCAAAAGTTCTAAATTAAAATATACATCGATGGGCCCACGCACGTTTAACTGGATTCCGTGGGTCAATTACAATTACACCGCCCCTAATTCTTCCACAGGATTCACAAATATCGTGATCATACGAAAATTGACGCATTTCCGAGATTAACAAATTATGAGTTTGAATTTTATCATATGTACTTTTTTTTATTTTCAATTTTTACTTTCCTTGTATTAAGTTCATGAACATTTCTTTTTATGTATATATTTACATTGATCTTGTAATTAATCTTGCTTTTTTTTTGTTTTAATTTATTGGAAATTAAGACCTTGATCTATTAATAGGTCAACGTGTTCCATTTATTTACTTTATTATTATTTAACGGCCTCCAAGCTGTAGTTCTTATCAATTGTATCTTATTTTATTAATATAAATATTATAGTGGCAACGACCAGTGAAGTCGACGGTACTAGTAGCAAAGTGGCGTGAATCTGATGATCTACCAATGCCGCCTCGAATCGAATCATACTAGACGAACAAATAAGATTTTTTTTAAAAAAAATGAGAACATTAGCCATTGTAGAATTCGTTTTGATACTATTCATGTCCTCCTTTATTCACAAATGCTTTTCTTTTGCATATATTGATTGAAGAAAAATAATTATATATATGCATATTACTTAGCCAAAGTATGTAATGAGTGACAATACTCAAGATATAGCCGGTGCGTGTTCCAATACCCAGTACAAATGAAGCCAATCATATAGTACTACTTTGAAATGCCGCGTTGATTGGATTGTGGGAGTACTACATATGCATATCCATGTATATATCAGAAAATGTAGGTATAAGTCATCGTAAGTTTGTACACTACACTTATAATATACATACATACATGCATATATATATATATATATATAATATTACACTACGTAAGTAGATAATATATTTAGTTATATATGCATGGGCCGGTTATGCAGGAGGATCGCGGGGGCCATGTGTCGGCAAGATGAATTATGAAGGTGAAGGTGCAAGTTGATTGGTGGAAAGGATCTGGGGAGGGAGGGGGCTGCAAGGAGTCCAAGTTGAATGAGAGCTGCATGGATGCCGGAGGTGGAGGTGGAGGTGGAGGTGGATGTGTTGTTCCCAACTTGGAGATATGGGAGATCGAGATCGATCGATCCCCAATGGATATAGAATGTGTGAAGACTACCTCTACTTCCTTCTTTCTAGCGTGATTCATGCATCGAATCTCATCCCACAGCTCGGATCATATGCATGGTGCATGTATTTCGATTATCTGTACCTATCACTTCTTTTTTAAATAATTCTTTTCTTTCTCTATGCCTTGTTTATTTTATGATCATATACCATATATATATATATATATCCAGCTACGTTTTCTTTTCTCTTTTTTTCTTCAATGTAATAATGCATGCATCTACAAACAACTTGGAATGATTATAAGAGATTACCGAAATCATGCGTCCACAAAATGTTTCTACTGCAAAAAAAAAAAAAACTCAAGTTCTATATTTGTGCCCCATCACGGTGATATATAATTAAAAAAAATATAAGAAGGAAACACGAATTCTTGTACATGACCTATATACTTGTAGTATATAACTATATATATTTCTAGGCAGAAGCATTCATTCATTCATAAGTGCACCCAAGTTGACAGGGGGGGTGAGCCCCATCTTCACATGCGAGTCACACACACACAACACAACACACAATTGAATCAAAAGATTGGGCAAGAAGAAAACTGTGATCCAAAACAAAACACACAGGGTCACACAAATAATTGGAACACTTTATACCTAGCGAGCTAGTTGATATATTATAATACATACATACACATATGCATGTACACATAGCAGAGATCTATTTTTAGTGATCCTTAAATGGATTCTTTGGGTATATGAAACCGGATATTTAGATTCAGATTTTAGCCAGATAAAGAGCATCTAGCTACATGCGGTGGTGGATATTTATATATTCAACTTTTTTTGTAGTAATTTAACCCTTCCTTCTTTTTCTTTTTCTTCCTCTTGTTTTTATCTGAGTCTGCTATGTGTACTTTCCTATTCGTTAGATAGAAACAAATAAATGAGAGAGATCGATTTTAAAGAGAAAAATAAAAGTGTGATATTTTTTATTCATTATAATAGCATCGATCGCAATTTCATATTTCCCTTTATATTCGTGTACCTAAATTATGTCGGTTATGACAAGTCATTGTTAGTATACTATTCATGTAACTTATTATTACTGTGCCTATGGTAAGTAGTTTTTTTTTAATATCATTAGATTCAAATGAGAGAGAGAATAAAATTTTAACCCCTTTTGAAAATTAAATTAAGTTTTTAAAATATGAAAAAATCACGCTTTTAAATTATGGCTACTTAAAAAGTGGTACACAACACCAACAGAATATTTTTTTTAAGAAAAAAATATTATAATTAAGATATTTTTCCTAGTTGTAAATAGTATTTCGTAACTTTTCTTTTACTCATACTCATTCGTGTGTGTAGTTTAGTATAAAATGTATTAAATTGTCAATTTATTTTAATAAAGTTCAAATAGTAAATTAATTAGAATATATCTTGTGTTATAACGTAATAATAAGTTATTTTTAAATATGAAAATAAATCTTACAGCTTCATTTTAAACTTTTGAAATTTTATGTAATCACTTTATGTTTATAATTTATTTTAAAATATTATTACTTTAAACTAGGGCTCCATGCTCAAAGAAATTGGAATCTTCTAGGTTAATTTTTTCCCTCAGAAGATTTTAAAATTTAGAGATTCATTTTTTTACGAAAAAAATCATTCGACCCGAACCAATCATGTGGGAAACAATATATTAATTATTTTTTTTCTCTTTATATAGAAATATAAAGAGTATCAAATTAATTGTAGCAACTAAGTCTAGCTCATGATCAACATAATAACAACAAAGAAGAAGAAGAAGAGAAGAAAGAGAATGACAGAGACACCAATGGTGCAACACCCCCTATAAATTGAATCCACTTCCAGCTGCATCTTAATTGTACCAAGTCTCCTGCAAACTCCTCTTCGCTCTTAAACTCCTCCCGCAGCCTCCCCGAGGTCTCGATCAGCATCGACATGGCCGGCGTCTGGGTGTTCAAGAACGGCGTCATGAGGTCCAGGGACGGCCACCAGGCCGACGAAAGGTCCGGCGGCGGCGGCGGCAGCCAGGCCGGAAAGAGGAGCGTGCTGCTGCACGTAGCGTCGGGGCGGGTAGTGCAGTCGCACGAGGAGCTGGAGCGCCACCTGAGGGACCTCGGCTGGGTCCGGTACCACGCGGCCGGCGCCGGCCGTCAGTCCTCCGCCTCGTCGGAGCAGTTGATCCAGTACCACCGCTCCGACGGCTCCTCCGACCTCATCTCCCTGCCCCGGCGGTTCTCCGACGTGCGCTCCATCCACATGTACGACATTGCCGTCAAGAGCCGCTTCTCCTTCTTAGTCCGCGAAGAATAACTCATAATCATATAAATTACATGCGACTACGCATTTAATCTTAGCGATCTATTAATGTAAGCTTTATATTATATATATATATATATATATATATATATATGCATGTGGTGATGTGCCGTATAATTAATTGTAATAGAGGGTATTTAACTAGGTCCTCTATATATCTCCTCCTCCTCCTCCTCCTCCGTATGCATGTACTCGTTATATGTATGACATACGTAATTATGTTTTCTAAGTAATTAAGATCTCCTTGTCGTCTAGTTGTTAGTGTCCTTGTTCCCACTCCCAGTGATGTCTGCAAGATATGTGATATAAAAAAGAAAGACGGTAACATTTTGTGTGTTTGTTTATTGATGTGGCTGCTGGTCATCATGCCATCTCTGTTTCTCCCAAATGGTCCTCTCTCTCTGTCTCTCCCCCTGTGTGTGTGTGTGTGATATTTTGCAGGGGGTCCTCTGGTCACAAGTTGCAGCAGCGAGATATGGCACTTTCGATTCTGATGGTTAACTTAACAGCGAGATATTCCTACTCGATATTCGGATAGTAACAACAGATATGAATAGTTTTACAAAGTTTATGGAAATCCTTTTAGTTTGGATGCTTATTGCTTAAGGCATGACTAGGTGCAATCAATTTTTAGAGACATCATTTTATCAGAGTATATTCGTATCGTTCCAAGTTCGAACACCAGATTAATTAAATAGTTCAAAATACCAGTGAGTCTTATATATATATATATATATATATATATATATATATGAGTAAAATGAGTGTGCTGAGCGGCAGTTGCTCAGTACCATGCGAAACGTAATTATGAGCATCCGATTGGAATAGCAGTGGAGAGTAGAGCGTCCATCCAGATCGCATCGCACGGTCCGTGTTCATCTCGCGAGATCTTGCAGCTGCCTTTCGTCCTCCGCATTTTTTCCTCTGCCGCCCCTCTTTTTTCTTTCTCCTTTCTCTCTCCCCCCTTCTCTCGCTCTCTTTCTCACCCGTTGATCTCGCGAGTACACTTCTTCTCCAGCGACCGGCCGTAGATCTCTGTTCCCCGTCGAGACTTCGGTCTTCCCTCGTCGCAAATGTTCTCCCTCTCTCGTGTGCCCTAAATCTTTCTTGATGTCCGACGGGTTTAGGGTGTCGGCTCTACCTGCGTTCTCCAGCGAGCGTGGGATTAGGGTGCCCTAAATGCTTCGCTGCTTCTCTGTCATCCTGATGAAGGTGTATGACTGGCGTTGCCATCAGTTTCGTTCTGCTTCGGGTTCGAGGTGGCACTGGAGGAAGGCGAGTAGATGATAGCCACAACCCGTTTGATCATTCGTCTCAGTAAGTTGTTATGCTGTCATTTGTTCCCATGGACTAAATTGTTCAGTTGTATCCGATCAAAAACAAAGCATTGAGTTGTATCGTGCTATTGATAAAAAAATGTTTTTTGGAAGTTTGCAAAATGGATTTCTTATAGTCATCAATTATTAATTATACTTTACGTATGAAATTAATTTTCTGCACTCCATGGCTTGGCTTAGTTACTCCTGATAAAACACGTGCGGCTAATAAATCTAATGACCAAGTTCATTGACTCAGAATGATATGCTAAAAACGAATAACAGAGTTTAGGAGAGTTAAAATCTAATCATTTCAGTTACAACTTAATTTGATCTCAGCTCAAATTTATTGTCATCCAGACATCAAATTAATGATATGCCACTGAACCTCGATTAGAAAAAGGATGCAATTGTCATTCTATATAAATCCTAACTATAGCAATTTTATTTTTTTATTTACAATTTAATTGTAAAAGCATGCTCTTTCTTTGACACGCATACGAAGATTTGAAACAAGCTCCAAAAGTTTTATAACATAAAAACAAATGCTCCAAAGACGAAAGTATCAATCTTTGAAATAGGAAAGTTTTAGAAAAAAATGGTAGAAAGAAAATAAGAGGACGTCCATAATACATTATGATTTGTAATGACGTTTTTGACACAAACATTCATGTAAATCACAACACGGAGGATGTCATCTGCTGCTTCATGATCTTGAACTTTTATTTCATCATTCTCACTAAGATAAAGATCTTCCAGTGGTTTGTTCCTATTTAAAGTACCCATCTTCTGTCAAGGCATCATAGTTATCAGAATCACAGGAACAAACTTAAAACCTTCACATCGTCTTCTGAGGTCAAACTTGCATGCTTGGAAAAGAACTGCCCATCAATTTTCTACTTGTGAGGAAAACTGCAAATTACAAAATAAAATAGGTGTTATTATAGGTAATAGCACATAATCTTAAAATGTATGTTATTTCAACTTCTTGGACTTGGGTTTGATCCATCAATATCTAAACTTACAGAAGATCTATAACATTAAGATCCACAAAAGTACATATAATTGCATAACATGAATCTTATGTCATGCATTGATATGCCGAAAATTGAAGAGTGCACAATCAATTTTTATGGCCTAAAAAACCTGGCCTTTTATGATTCATGATCTAGATTTTACATGCAAAAGTTCCGTAAGATATCTAAAGGGAGAAACATGAAAGTAGTCAATTATTACGGGCAGAAGCAAACAAATTATAGATAAAATTATGATACCTCGAAATTACCTGACATGCTAAAATTTATGAGTGGAATCTAGTGTCACATTCTGTCTTAAGAAAATAAAAGTACCTGACATGCTAATACATTGTGATATAATATCACATCAGAATGGAAGCGAAAGACAGTATGTTAATGAAGATTATAATATTGCTTATAAGGACAAAATTAAGAGTTAAGATCAAGGATATGATCCTCGAGTAATCATGAATGATGAAGAATCTTTTTTATATTGCTAGAGGAACACTCCCTTCTTTAGTGTTTTTTCGATTGTAATCCTTTGGTTAGGAATAGAGCTAAGGTATGAATATATCCTTAATAAACAAAAGATTCAGACATTCAATAGAAAGATTCATCATTTGATTTTGCTCCTTTCTCGTAGATCAGTATCATCTTAAGTCCCTCTGCTTTGTACCAACCTTATTTCTCTTGTAATACAAGAAGAAACAACAAAGATCAGAATGAAAACATGCTAATCTTTGAATGAGCAAACCCGATCGACATACAACTATGACCAGATATAGAGATCTCGAATTCCTTACCCCGATCAGAAGACAACGAGAAGCAGATTGGGGCTGACGCGAGATCGGATTCGAAGGATGAACAACTCAAAAGACCTATTTTCCTCTGCCTGACACAAAGGTGTGCCCAACAATAGAACCGATCGCCACCCCTACGCGTGCTTCACACAGTTGCCCGGAACTGTCGGTCGCGGTATAAATGGGATGAAGGTCGCCGATTGCCACCCCTACGCATGCTTTGCATAGTTGATGGAACCGTTGGTCGCAAATCTATAGCTGGTGAAGAGAGATCGGAGCAGAAAGAGGGAAGCGAAGTCTCGGCAGGGAATAGAGATTTGCGTCCGGTCGCCAGAGAAGAGAGCTGGGATCAACAGGCGAGGAAGAGAGCAAGAGAAGGGGGGAGAGAGAAAGGAGAAAGAAAAAAGAGGGGCGATAGATGAAAAAATTCAGAGGGAGAAAGGCGGCTGCAAGATCTCGCGTTATGAACACGGACCGTGCGATGTGATCAGGATGGGCGCTCTACTCTCCACCGCTAGATCGCAATCGGACGCTCGTAATTACGTTTCGCACGGTGCTGAGCAACCGCCGGCACACTCATTTTATCCTATATATATATATATATATATATATGTATGTATGTATGTATGTATGTATGTCAAGGAGAGTCCAAATATCAAACGATCTATCTCTATGAAATGATTAATAAAAACGATACATCTTAAATTTTTTTTCTGGACATGATAGTTAAAAGAAACAAATGAGTGACGAGCTTAATTAGTGGGGTGTTCTCTGACACTCAAAAGAGATCTCCAAAATCATTGTTCCATAGTGAATATGAGATAAAGATTTAGCCTTTAAATGTGATTGTTAGTTTCTTAGTATAAAAAATGGCTCCCATATATATGTTGATAAAAAATAGGCAATTATTTGTATCTTCCTTTTTCTCTGTCATAATTGATTCTTAATTTCCTTGTCCAACTCAACTTATTTATTTCACCTAAACAAATCAAGGGGAACCACTTTTGTATAGCAAGATGACTTGCATAGTGCCTCTTTAAAGCTTAAAGAGGATAAAAAAAATTGGCAATCAATGAAACTGAACTACTCAAGATTCATTTGTTTTCCATTTTTTTATGCCAAGGTTGTTTTTTTTAAGAAAAAAGAAGAATCGAAGACAAAGAAGTATCTGTACAAAACAACAATTGAAAAACTACGTACACTACATTCTCAACATTCAGTATGCCTACATGACATGGGGTCTGCCTAAAGACAGCTGCTCTGCAAGTGACAGTAACACATCGTAGAATCAAACTACCAGCTATGGATAAATACTGATTTCCTTTCCCGGCATTCCAAGCTTTAATTATGTGTAAAGATCAGATGTGGACGGTCTTGGATATGCACTCTTTCCGTTTCCGGCTTCTTCCAGGATTCTCTTGCGTGAAGCCTGGCTGCTGTTGCCGAGGCTCTGGCTTTTCACCCTACCTTCGATGCGAGGAGGCGCCGGTCCGGTTGCTTCTGCTGTGTCTTGGACCTGTTCCAGTATAGACACCACTTGGCTCATGGATGGCCTGAGCCTTGCATCTGAGGACAGGCAATGGAGGGCAAGAGATCCGACTTTTTGCGCTCCTTCGAGCGAGTACTGGCCTTCCAGCCGGCTGTCCAGCACGCGAAATATCTTGCGCTTTTGCGAGAGGTATGGCCTTGACCATTCCACCAAATTGTGCTCTCCATGCGGACGGTTCTTGTCGAGTGCACGACGTCCAGATAACATTTCAAGAAGAACAACCCCAAAGCTATATACATCGCTTTTCGGAGTTAGATGACCTATGGAAGCATAAAAAAGTCATGTATCATTGACTGTATGATGTGACAAACCTAGCAACAGGAGAAAAAAAAATAATACAAGTACAATAGAACTGGATTCTTTATATCCGTGGATACATCAGCACATCAATGAGAATGTTTACTTTGAAAATTTTGTTTTATTTTTTTCTCAATCAAGTAAATCAAACTCAAGCTTTATGATGTGATGCAGTTTCAAAGAGAATTAAGTGATATTAATTGCATACTTCTTGCCAGATGAACAAGTCAGTGACACCATTTTGATGCCAACTGTTTCTTGCTGGAAACGCCTAACTTTTTTATTCATTCCTCTCACAAATGATTTGAGACAGATTTGAGAGGCATTTAATTTGCATTATTGTGCCAACATGCAATTTAGGTAATCATGACGTCTATTTTGAGGGAAGATATCATAAGAAACAACAGATGTAATGGATAAGGACTCTATACTTCACATCATTAAATTAACACTTCAGACACTATAAATGAATGCTGAACAACTACCATACTGAAGAAGTACCTGTTGCAAGGTATTCAGGAGCCGCATACCCATATGTCCCCATGACCCTAGTGGACACATGGCTCTTATCACCAGTAGGGCCATCTTTTGCCAAACCAAAATCAGAAAGCTTGGCATTGTAGTTCTGTACATTTATGGCAGAGATCTATCAAAAAAAAAACAAAATGCAAACATGTTCAAGGGCACAATTTAGATGCATTGAGGATCACATACTGTGTCAAGGAGAACATTTGACGCCTTGAAATCACGATATATGACTTTTGCTTCATCGCTATGAAGGTATGCCAGTCCCTTAGCAGCTCCAAGTGCGACCTTCATCCTTAGCTTCCAAGAGAGAGGTTGAAAGTAAGAACCCCCTGCATAACATTAGGTCCAATATCGGATACATGCTGGAGAACTAGAGGTAAATAATAATTTTAACAGATGCCGGCAGCACGTCCTTCATTAGAGTTTGTGTCAACCTTCTGAAGAACTTAACCACAAGCACATTCAATAAAAGGTGCATCTTACTTCTGAATAGATGATTCTCTAGGCTTCCTCGTGACATGAATTCGTAGACCAGTAAACGTTGATGATCCTCTAAGCAATATCCTATCAATTTCACGAGATTGGGATGGTACAATTGACCCAAGTAGTTGACTTCTGCCTGCAGATTTAGAAGAAAAAAAGAGGGGGGAATGCGACAAATTAGAATAATTAAATTGAATCTCTGGCATGGCACACTATGACATATGCACAATCAAATACTTTGAATACACAACTCTTCACCAGATACAAAAACAAGAAAGCAGGCAAGTGGAAGCTATGCAGATATAAACCCCAACAAACAGACAGGATCATTTAGGGGGGAAATGCAATAAGAGAAAAAGAGCTACACTCACCAGCCACTCCCTGTGACCCTGAAAACTTTCCTGGTTGAGCTTCTTCACAGCAACAACCATTCCGGATCCCGGCCTGGATGCTGTAAGAGAATGCTCGTCGATCCAGCCCTTAAACACAGAACCAAAACCTCCCTCTCCCAGAACACTGTCAGGGCGGAAGTTCCTGGTAGCGGCTTTAAGCTCGCTGAATGTGAAGCATTTCAGGTTTGGAGATTGCAAGATCTCAACCTCACTCCTAGCCATCGAAGGCCCAGAAACAGAAGAAGCCCGACTGCTGGAGCCAGTCAACCCGTTCCCATCTCTGCTAACATTCTTTGAGTTTGCTCCTGTACACATCAAATGATCACACACTTTTCTACTACCCCCAAAACAGTGAGAACAAAATTAGCTCAAAAGGAAGCCTTAAACAAGCAATTAGATGATATCACATTGAGATAACTGACAGGAATCAACTTTCATTGCCATAAAAAATGGTAATTTCATGAATGTAGTAAAGACACAGAACTGAATTAATTATGGAAATGGCAGTGACCCTACAGGTTTCAAATTGGATATACCCAATCAAACAACTCCATAAGGCGCACTAGGCAAGAAGCAATAGAGCATCATATTTTTCCCTAATCAAGCAAACGAGCTGCCCACTGTTGGCCAAAAAGTAAGACATCACTTCCACTACTTGGTACACAAAGCATTCTACTAACAGAAAAAAAAGTATGGAGTTCTCAGACACAAAAAGCTCAGACCAAAAAGCTTCCAGGAAAGATCTGGTTTCCATGATAGAACTAAGAGCAGCTAAGAAAGCAAGTAGTTGCAGCTGAACAACTTGCTCCAGAAATACCATCTCTATGCTTAATGGAACCAAAAAACAGCTCATAGTTCGAATATTTCAGATCAAGCAGAGAAAAAAGAACCAGCAGGAGTGTTCTACCAGAGGAAAAATTGCTATTAGATGGGCTCTCCGCCTTGATTCGCGCACTCAAGCAAGCCCCCATCACAAGTGCAGCCCCCTCGGCAGACGAACAAAGGCAGCAGCACTGACACCTAGAGTTCCACACCCATCCCCCGAGGCAAAAGCCAGAGCAAGATCCCACCTTTCCGCTATAGATCGATCCCAAACCCTCCTGAACTACCTCCTCAGTGACCAAAACCCAATCTTGTCGCCATAAAAAAAATAAACGAGTAGGAACGTCGGAATTGTCGGCCAGCGCAGTCTGCCGCGGCGGATCCGACGAGAGAAAAAGGGAGGGTCTTGGTAAAAAATTCTGGAGGAGAAAGAGATCGAGACAGGGAGGATGAGGGGAAGAAGAAAGGGAAGACAAGAGGGGAGGTGAGGGGCATTAATGGCGGGCCATGGAAGTTGTGTGAACCTTTCTATACCCCACCCCCAACCCCTTCTACAGTTTCACATTATATATGCATTGGATTTTTCTCATGACACTTGTTCGACAACTCCGGGGTCTGTTTCAGAGGAGAGAGAGAGAGAGAGAGAGAGAGAGAGAGAGAGAGAGAGACTGTGACGCAGTATGGACTCAAGGGCAGGCAGCATCGAGTGTAAGGTATGAGGAGAGTAAACCGTGGCATTTTGGGTCTTCCTTGGATGAATCACTGAGTACGATAGCTCCATGGATACGGAGATTACGATGACGATGGCCATCAACTGGAGCTGCGAAAGAAATGTGAACCTCATGAAGTGATACGGGCTGCACCAGAGGAGGAGGGTCGTCCTGCTTCGTCTCGTGACTTCAATCCAGACATCTTTAAAATGATTAGTGTTTCTTCCACGATCATAAATTGCGGCGACGACAATTTTAGAGAGCTTACTTAAAGAAGAAAACACAGAAGAACACAATTCTGTATAACATGAAGCATCTTTTATAGAAAATTATTTGTATCTGGACATGACATGAAAAGGTGGTCATGTACATTCTTGCCGTCTCCAATACGCCCAAAAGTTTGATCTACCAAGCAACAGATGTCTTTTTGCCAGGCGACATGAATAGAAATGGAAGATTTTTATGCAATTAGTCTTATCAAGGAGATTGTTCCCAAGTAATACAGTATGCAATTAGTCATATCGTCTTTTATTAGGGAATATTACAGAACTGCAACTAAGATCAATCAGAAACGGAGTAAAACAGCTTTCGGAGAAAAAAAAAACAAACTGAATCCTCAAAATAGCAAAATGGATTTGAAATATCAAATTTAGCAAGAGAGTTTGTTGTTTACGTCAAGGCACTTTAAATATAATTCATCTAATTTGTTATTTCATACACCTTTAAAGTGTCCTTGCTGCATGCAGCAACACATTGATAAACTTCCCAAAATCTCCCTCATCGTAGTAGATCAATCAGGCTATCATGTTTTCCAAATAGGAATCCAGTACCTTAGTTACAAGTAAAATTACACGAATGATTCCTCAACTTTGAGTCAATTTTTAACTGGTCTCCCAACTTCAATTTATAATCAGAACGTCCCTCGTCTTTTATTTTCTTGCACGATTAGTCCTCTTGACCGATGATAGTGAGTTTTTCGGTTGTCTTGCATACGTGACCGACACGTCAGCCATTTCTCTCTCATCCACGTCATTTAAATCATCAACGCCATTTAACGCTCCAAATCAAATAAATTACACGGATCGTCCCCCAACTTTTAATCGAATTCTAAATAGTCCCTCAACTTTGATATTATTACACGATTCATCCACTTGACCGATAAGAAACAGTCTCATAATTATCTTGCGACGTGGCATAATAAAATATGATAAAAAACTTTAATTAGTTGACATCACATAATAAAAAATATTATAAAAATTTCAAAACATAGACGAGCTAGCAGAGGAGGGATGTCGGCCCCCCTCTCCAAGCTCGCCCTTTGGCGAGCTGGCATAGGAGGCGCCGGCCCCCCTCTCCAAACACAAGGGGCGCTAACGTCCCTTCGCGAGCTCGTCGACGATCTTAAACGATTTAAAGTTGAGAGACTATAAAAAATAAAAATGATAGGACCGCCGACGAACTCTCGAGGGGGTGTATGCGCCCCTTGTACGAAGCTCGCCAGTGGGTGAGCTTGGAGAGGGGGGCCGGTGCCCCCTATGCCAGCTCGTCAAAGGACGAGCTTGGAGATCGACACCCCTCCTCTTCCAGCTCGTCCGCATCCTAAAAATTTTATAATATTTTTTTATTATGTGATGTCAGCTAGTTAAAATTTTGTATTATATTTTATTATGCCACGTCGCAAGATAATCAGGTGACTATTTCTTATCGGTCAAGTGGACGAATCGTGCAATAATATCAAAGTTGAGGGACTATTTAGAAATCGATTTAAAGTTGGGGGACGATCCGTGTAATTTACCTTGAAATGTTAAATGACGTGGATGATTTAAATGACATGGATGAGAGAGAAATGGCTGACGTGTCGACCACGTATGTAAGGCAACCGAGAAACCCACTATCACTAGTCAAGAGGATTAATCGTGCAAGAAAATAAAAGATGAGCGACGTTCTGATTATAAATTAAAGTTGAGGGATCAATTAAAAATCGACTCAAAGTTAGGAACCATTCGTATAATTTACCCAAGGAAGTGTGCTGTTTTTACAAAACGACAGGAAAACGAAGTGCATCAGTAGCTCAATGATAAATACCCACACATGCACTAACATTTCATTTCAGCATTTTTTTTTGTTTCAGTTACAAGTTCAGCAGAATTTGTTCTGCAGAGAATATTTATAGCAACAGTAAGTATTCTGTGCAGGAAGAACGTGGAGGAAGCACGCCAAATTCTCCATTAAACAACCAAATAAAAGCTTATCCAAGGAAAGAAAACTAGTAATAAATAACAGGAAAAAAAATAGAAGAGTAAGCATGACAACTGTCATAAGATCGATTTCTCTCTATTAATCTTTTTGAAGATGTCCAAATCCAACATGGACAGCAGATCCCAAGAGAGCCCACTGGTAATTTGATTAGGCAAAAAACAAGTCTATTCAAATCTTGTTGTACCATCAACATGTAATCAAAATGTAAAAGCAAATTAGCAGCAACAACAGTTGAACCCGAATGTCTGAAATCACCAGAATTCAACTTTCCAAAAATGCCTGAAATTATATATTCCCAAAGTTTAAAGAACCACAACGAGCAGAGGAACCGTGACCCATCAATAAATTTTGGCAAGGTGTTCTGGCAGAAAACATGACCTTTTCATATCTGTCTTCAGGGGGTCTATCGAGCAATACACATTGAAATCTTCATGCTTTAGAAACATGAAGAAATACAAACTCTGACTGAATTCTAAGTTGATGTACGAGTGAACAGTACCTCTAATATTTTATGTTTTTGGTCGGATTAGTCAGATTAATAACAATGATTAAATAATATCTGGGCTAAGATGAAGCAAGGACTTCCACCATAATAATGATGCCATTTGATGATCGTGGATCTTTGTGGCCCATTGTTGCCCCTCTCTTTTTCTTTTACTTTAGTGGTGCCGACTACTTATTCAATAGCAATTCTTTAAATTCACAATAGATGAAACTCCACATCTCACTTAATACAGAAGGAGCCGGTTAACACTTGATTCCAACCCCTGCCTCTCTTCTATTAGACCAATGCCATCTTAGTTTGACAGGATGGGAGGTGGGTCCCTATGCCACCACCACCTTTCTTCCCTCTTTGCATGAAAGAATGGCCACCTCTCCCCCATTACCGGTCATCATCAATCCATCCATCCATCCACGTTCCACACATGCGGTCTTCGACCAACTCCTTTCCACCTCCATTTTGCTGTTCTATTCTCCAACAACAATTCAAGTTAGGCATCTTACACATTCTTTCTGGAAACACAACTCACCAAATTATGTTGTATATCTATATATTCAACATGACACTACAAATGAACTGCAAACTGAATTCTCTGATAATTTAGAACTGCAAATGAGGCAATCTTTTTACACAGTTTTAAGGAAAAGAAAACCAAGAAACTTACAGAAGAATCAATTAACAATGAGAGCTTGGCGTGTTAGAAACATTAATAATTGCAATCCACAAGTAATTAACTCATTGTACTAAGAAAGAAAAAAAGGAAAAGCAACGAAAGAAATCAATCTTCTCCACATGCATGGAGAAGCAAATGCAGTCCTCTCATATCAGTGCGCCATGGCCACGGCGCCCGCGAAGGCGATGCTGCGCTGGGTCGGCATGGCGAGCATGGCAGTGTGATCCAAGAAGTCCCCGAGAGCCACGACGGCCTCCAGGATCCGCCTTAAGTCGTCGGCGCAGGGGAAGCCGCCGGCGCCCCCGAGCCGTCGCACGGCGTAGACGTAGAACGTGAGGCACCCCTTCCTGAACTTGAACCTGGACATCTCGCAGCCGGCGAGCCCCCGGATGAGCCTCCGGTTGACGTCCCCGAGGGGGATGGTGGCCGGCCAGAGGCCGTCGACGGCGGACTTCATGCCCTGGGACTCGAAGACGAAGAGGACGGCCTTGGACTTGTTGGTGCCCAGGCCGAGGGTGAGGGTGTGCCAGGCGCGGTGCGCCAGGATGGTGAAGTTGGTGGGGAGGTACGCGGTGGCAGAGGGGAACGGCGCGCTCTGGCACCGGCTGAGGTACGGCGGCGGCGGGATGTCGAGGAGGCGGAGCAGCTCCAGCGGGGAGGCCCGGCGGACGGTGAAGGACCTGACGACGAGCTGGCCGCCGAAGCGGAGGCCCTTCACGTCGGCGCTCGGCTTGAAGTGGGCGTCCGCGGCGGACCTGTGCTTCTTAGATCGGTCGTCGACGTGGTGTTTATATTTCTTCTTCTTGTTCGTGCCCGTCTTGTCATCTGCCATGTTAAGCTGCTCTTCTGCGTGCTGGGTCGCTGTTCGATCGTGATGACCCTTCTCCGTGGGCAATATAAAGTTAACTCCTTTTTTTCTGTAGAGAGGACAAAATATTTTAGCATGGCCATGTCATCTCTCTCTCTCTCTCTCTCTCTCTCTCTCTCTCTCTCTCTCTCTCTCTCTCTCTCTCTCTCTCTCTCTCTCTCTCTCTCTCTCTCTCTCTCTCTCTCCCCGCTTATATGTCTCTTAAACACTTGTTGCTTTATAATTCTTTGCTCATAAACCTCATAAATAAATACATGTACATATTCATTTGTTGTTATATATTCTTTTCAAAGTTCCTTAGTTTGATTTAAATATATTTTGAAAAAAAAAATTCTGTGTCAAAGTAGCCATGAGCGTGGATGGATCATGGAGAAACGAGTCACTCAAGAACCAATTATATATACAAAAAGTGGAGATTATATGTTACAATAAATCGCATTAAAATTTGTTACTCTCACCACCTCGAAATTTTTGACCTAGCTCTTCTTCTTTATAGAACTTTAAGTGTGCTTTCAATATTTTATTTTACAATTTAAGAAAAATTCACTGGACAGGATCATGAAGGAAGGAGGCTCACAAGTTATCCATTTATTAATCGTGGGACATCTCTCGCCCAGCACGCGAAACTCGCAGTATATTTATGTCATTTTTGTGGGTATTATCTGAAATAAAAAATCGGCTTTGCATCTCTATTACTATTAATATATATAACTTTCTTTCAAGATTGCACAATGTGGCTCACTAGCTTAAGTTTGAAAAAAAAACCTAAAACATGTTCTTGTGTGCACTCAAATAAGTTTCTTGCGTGCCTAAAACTAAGAGAATGCCACACCAAAGAATGCCTAAAACGTGACTTAACGTCTCCAAATTGGGTGACGCTAAATCGACACCAATGGCGTTGGGTCGATAAGAGGAGACGCTAACAATCTCTCGATAGTGTCACTTTAGTGTCGCATTAGCGCATATCAACACTAATTTAGGCTTTATGGCGACGCTAGTTCGTTACTATTATCACGTGTGAAAATAAAAAAACACACGATAGATGGTAGCGCCGTATCGGCATCTCGAGCTTGCGACGCTAAGTTAACGTCAAAGCTTTAGCAACGCTACGTCGACACTACCATAGGAGGCGATATTAGCGCCAATGGCGTCGACAGTTGCGATGCCAAATTAGCATTAGAGCTTTGGCGATGCTAAGTAAATGCTAGTTTGTACTATACTATACAATATAATGCTATACTATACTATACAATATTATATTATACTATGTTATACTATACAATATCATACTATATTATAGTATACAATACCATATACTATACTAAACTATATTATATTATGCATTATACTATATTATACACTATGCTATACTATATTATTCTATTATATAATATACAAAAATTAATATACCATGTTATACATACATTATACTCTAATTCCCAAATTTTAAAATTAGGAGAATAGTGTTTCCTCATTTTTCATGGGATTCAAATGATGATTGACAGATATTCGATCATCGAATCATCACGAAATTTGTACCTCCCGTAGAACACAACACAAATTTTTTCAATATTTTTTTGTGATTTTAGGAGGCCACACGAAAAAGTTAAAAACCTAGAAAAAAAGGCTTCCAACAGTCGCCAACGTGAGCCCGACAAGAATCCGTTGAAATGAAAAATTACGGACTCGTAGAGATCACTGCGAATTGTCCTCCCGCACTAGAATCACGACGATCGAAGGTAGGAAGAAATTCAATAAAATGGACAAAATTTTGGAATAGAAGCGGTCGGTTCTCTACCGTCCTCGCTTGGATTATCATGATAAAATAGGCATTTCGAAGGGCTCGGGAAGATGGGGCAACACAAACTTTTCATATTTTATGTCTTTTATGTTTCATCCAATTCTCAAAATACCCATTTTTCGTAATTAAAAAAATTTCTCAACTTTTGCCCCCTCCAAGAAATCTCAAAATGCGCATTCTAAAAAATCGGACCTTTCGAGATCGCTCGGAATGGTCTTGTTTAGTCGATATAGAGTTTTCAATTTTTTTCGAAAAATATTGATTTTCTTAAAATTTTTTATCCAAACTTAAAAAGAGTATTCACTGTGGCGGGACGCTATGTTAGAGTCAATACGGTGTCGATTTTGCGTGGCGGTGAACAGACGCCATGTCGATGCTAAGGCGACGCTATATTATTTATCCACGAAGTAGCATCGAGATAGCGACACATAGTTCTATACATATAGATTTATACTCTCTCTCTATATATGTGTGTGTGTGTGTGGGTGTGTGTATGTGTGTGTATATATGTATGTATGTATATATGAATATAGAGTTATAGTTTATATAGACTTATAGTTTATACATATACATATATACATACATATATACACATGATTATATATTGACTTATAGTTTATATAGACTTAACATACATGCATGCATACATACATACATACATACATATACATATATGTTTATTTAATTAGATATACATATTTATTTATGTTCATTCAATCAACTTATAGTAAAATTATAGCTTAGCATCCTTGTCTTAGTGTCGCTAATACGTGACACTATTTGACATATTTTAGAATTAATTATCTATTAGATTGGCGCCACGTTAGCGACACATTAGCGTCGCCAATTTATCGTCGTTAAATGGCGATCCGTGTGCTCGTCAAAGAATGAATCTTTACTGTCCTTTCATTTAATTCGATAGTTCCTGGCGTGCACCTGTGCACGGACGCCGCCTCTCCCCATTTTAACCACCTCTCCTCTTATTGTTGATGCATGCCCGATGTTGCCGCCACCGCCACCTCCTCCTCCTCAAATCCATATACATAATACATATGTTGCTGCCACCGCCGCCTCCTCCTCAAATCCATATACATACGTACATACATACATACATGCATACATACATACATGTTGATATAATTAGATATACATATTTATTTATGTACATTCAATCAACTTATAGTTAATACTTTAGCACCATTTTTGCGATACATCACTGCTGCATATGTGTAGCGACACATTGATTCACAATAGCAATCGGCATCGCTACTTCGTTTTAGTGCCACAATAGCGCCGCTTTGCTGTGATGCTAGTTTAGCGTCTCAATACGTCGACGCCAATGTCACACTAAATTCTAGCTTAACGTCGTCGTCTTGGTGTCGTTAATACGCGACACTGTTTGACATATTTTAGAATTAATTATCTATTAGAGCGGTGCCACGTTAGCGACGCATTAGCATCGCCAATTTGTCGTCATTAAGTGGTGATCCGTGTGCTCATCAAAGAATGAATCTGAATCGTCCTTTCGTTTAATCCAACGGTTCCTAGTGTGCACCTGTGCCCGGACGCCGTCTCTCCCCCCTTTTTAACCACCTCTCCTCTTATTGTTGCTGCCTGCCTGCCCGCCTCCTCCTCCTCCTCCTTCTACTCCGACACCGCCCGGACGTCGTCTCCTCCTCCTACTGTTGCGGCTGCCCAGACGTCGCCTCCACCACCTCCTCCTCCTACTGTTGTTGCTGCTCCGACGCCGCCCAGACGCCACCGCATCCTCCTACTGTTGTTGTTGCCTCGACATCGTAGCCGCCGGCGCCTCCTCCTACTATTGTTGCTGCCTCGACATCGTAGCCGCCGCCGCATCCTATTGTTGCTGCTGCCCCGACGTTGTCCGGACGCCTCCTCCTCCTCCTATTGCTTCTGCCTCGACGCTGCCCGAACATCGCCATCGCCGCCGCCTCCTCCTGCTATTGCTGCCCCGACACCGCCCGGACGACGACTGATTAGGGGACATCTCTTGTAGTGATGTGATGCAAATTCATTTGATGTAATGAAAATGTGAAATTTGACGTAATCATTTGATGTATTAAATGTGAAATGATCTTTCATATTTGATCCTCTTTATTGTATTCGATCTTCGTTGTATCCACCCGAGCATTTGTTCATTAGATGAATATATTGTATACATCGTCACGTTAGCATCACATTGGCGTGACCTGTTTTAGCAACACATTGCAAAGTTGCCCCCTCTTGATGGCAAGGTAATGATAACTTTAGCGACCTATTAGCGTCACCATATAATGTCAAATCGACATTGAGTTAGCGTCGATGGCTTCAACGACTCTTTAGCGTTGGCTTAGCGACCCACATGAGCCGTTCGCAATGACATTTTTTGCATCATCATATTGTCGCGATAGTGTCGAGGTGTGACGCTAATATCATCGTCGATTCTCTTGGCGCCATTGTGACGCTAATGATTACCGAATGCGGGCATCCCACTGTTGCGACACCATGTCAACGCTAATGTGTGGCTAACTCTTTTAGCCATGATTTAGTCTCTCTTTAACGACGCCATGCCTGTGTCGCTAATCGGAAGATTTCTTGTAGTGACAGAAAATGTGGGAAATGAAACAAATTAACAGCAAGACAATAGTAATATAACTATAGATTGCACAGGCACTAGCATTTAGTATTATACCGACATTTTTTGCTGTTTCCTTGAAAGGGAAATATAGATTCCATGGAGTTAAAAAGGCTGCAACAAACAGGATTAATATACAATAATAATCCATCTAACAAACTCAGCACTGTGTAAAAGCAGGTACAAAGCTAAAAGGGACATTCCAACAACAGCAGAGAAAAGGTGGCGGGAAGGAAAAAATAATAGCTGATAAAATAGGAAAAGAAAGCATGGGATATGTAGGCCCCCGAACCCAATTGATGTGCATCTGACCAATTCACAAAACAGTTGCATAACATCAAATTCTGAATACAAGTTATATGTTATTGATGTAAACTGGAACCCCAACCCCCATTGAAAGAGTCGGTGTTGGACTAATAAAGGATGCAAAATTATGGATTGTGTGATATAAAGAGGCTACAAAGACAGGTTTATTTTTTTGGCGAACTTACTTGAAGTGTTGTGGCACCCTGGTTTAGCTCTGCAAATCGCAAACCAATCTTCATCGAATTCTTCAAGAACTTCTCAGCACGTCATCGGACACATGTTTCTTCTTGTTTGTCAAGAAGCACACATCATCATATAATAATTCTAATGCTGAAAACATAAGTACAAATAGAACTTAATTTTTATTCTTGCTAATCAAATTGATGATCTTTAGTCTCCAAATAAGATTGCACAAAGAAAATGTAGCGGGCTGGCCTTTCAACTCATGACTCTTACATCAAATGACATTAAGGCAACAAGTGTTTCAGCACCCATCAAACTTACCTGTTCTAACATTCTCCTGAGTTTCAAGATTAAGTAGTGATTCAGTAATAGTGTTTTTTTTTCTGTAATCCATGCAACAAATTTTCGATGGACTAATTCTAAATCAGTTGACCTTAAGTTGTTAGACAAAAATCTCTCATAGATCTAATGGCCCAAACATACTGTTCCGAATAACACAATTCATATCTTTCCTTATTACTTTAATCAACAAACTATTTTTTTCTAAAAAAAGTTCTCTATTTCTTTTAAACTCAACAAATACTTAGTGTATTCAATAAAAAGACTACTACATTATATCTAAAGAAAATAAAATAAAACAATCTGAAAACAGAAATGCAGTCTAAATATCATAGATTTACTTGGCCTAAACTCCTTTCCTATAAACACTATACCAAGGGCAGAACTATAAAAATTACAATGAAGAGCTTTATAAGTTAACAAAATGTGTCTGAAATTTTACTTGAGAAAAAAAATTAAAAATGAAAGATATGAAGATAAATGGTACTTTTGAAGATTTTCACTCAAAATTTTCTAAACTTTACATAAGACGCATGAATAAAATAAAGCACAAAGTGCAAAATACAATAACCAAATGTGGGAATGCAGTACACTAAGCAAATATAAAAATGTATGAAAGACAACTCTCCCAAACTTAAACTAAGCATTGTCAATCAGGACTAGCCTAATTGGATAGATTTTGCATGCATACAAAAGAATCAAGAACTATCAAAAGAAGAAAATAAAAAGACTCAAGATCGGAGGTGGTGGTGGTGGTGGAAGACAAAAGCCATAGTTCCTCTGGATCACATGGTACTATGGTAGTCATGATGACGCTGAACCATCTGCTGAATTTGGTTGCCTTCCAAGAGGTTGAACCGTCAAACTGAAGGGTCTCCATGGGGTAGTCCAATGTAGGAAAATCCATTCAAGCCATTGAACTCACCCAATCTCAAGACATTTACTTAGCTATCCTGATTCCTGAACCATCAAGACATTACAAAACAACTCCAGACGTCCAGTGCACAATCCATGAATCTCAACAACAACAATAACAAAGCCTTATCCCACTAGATGGGGTCGGCTAGATGGATCATACGACGTCATTCCGCTCTATTAGTAACCAAACTTTTCGATATATTATTCACCAATAGATCTTGTTCTATTAGTTCGCCAAGTGTTCGTCTTGGCCTCCCTCTCACTCTTTTAATCGGACTCCAGACTATTTGATCTACTCTTCTTACTGGCGCATTTAATGGTCTTCTCTGAACATGACCAAACCATCTCAAACGATTCTCTTCCATTTTCTCACTAATAGGAGCCACTCCGACTCGTTCACGTATATGATCATTTCTAATCTTATCTAATCTTGTATGACCACACATCCATCTCAACATCCTCATTTCGGCTACCCCCACTTTACATTCATGTTGTCCCTTCATAGCCCAACATTCACTATCATATAACACTGCCGGTCTTATAGCAGTACGATAGAATTTTCCTTTAACTTTATTGGGTACTTTTCTATCAGAAAGAACTCCAGTGGCTTTCCTCCACTTACACCAACCAGCTTGAATTCTATGATTAACATCGTCATCCATCTCCCCATCTTGTTTTACAATTGATCCTAAATATTTAAACTTTGTCACTTGAGGGATTATATCCTCCACTAGCCTAACTTCCAAATCGTCTCTAAATTGTTTATTTGTGAAATTGCAATGTATATATTCTGTTTTATTCCTACTTAAACGAAAATCCTTTGACTCCAACGTATTTCTCCATATTTCCAATTTTGTATTAATATCTTCTCTTGAATCCGCTAAAAGTATTATATCATCCGCAAATAGCATGCACTTAGGTACCTCCTCTGTGATACTCTCGGTTATAACATCGATAACTAAGTTAAATAGATACGGGCTTAAAGCTGATCCTTGATGTAGGCCAATTCCTATAGAAAATTCATTTGTCTCACCTCCGGGTGTCCTAACCCTAGTCAATGCCCCATCGTACATATCTTGTATTACCTTAATGTAGGCAACACTCATCATCTTCTTTTACAAGGCTTTCCAAAGTACATCCCTTGGTACCCGATTATACGTCTTCTCTAAGTCAATGAAAGTCATATGTAAGTCTCTTCTCATATTTCGATACTTCTCCATCATCCCCCTTAGTAAATAAATCGCCTCTGTAGTGAATCTTCCTGGCATGAACCCAAATTGTCTCTCAGAAATACTAGTCTCCATTCTCAATCTATGCTCAATCACTTTTTCTTATAATTTCATTGTGTGACTCATAAGTTTAATCACTCTATAATTTGCACAATTCTGAATATCTCCTTTATTTTTGTAAATAGGAACTAATGTACTTAATCTTCAATCATCATGCATCTTTTTCGACCGTAAAATCTCATTAAATAGTTTACATAACCACAACACACCTTTGTCTCCTAAACATTTCAAAACTTCAATCGGTATACCATCCGGTCCAACGGCTTTACCATTCTTCATTTTCTTAAGAGCTTCGCTAACCTCCGAGACTCTAATTCTATGATAAAATGACCTATTAAGCTCACATTCGCTAATTGTCAAGTCCTCCAAATCACAACGGGAACCTTCACATCCATCATTAAATAGCTTATAGAAATACTCTTCCCATCTGTTCTTAATATCTCCCTCAGTAACTAAAACCTTGCCAACTTCATTTTTTATACATCTTACTTGATCCAAATCTCTCGACTCCTTTTCTTTATTCATTGCAATCTTGTAAATCCTTTGTTCACCAGCCTTTGTCCCTAACTCCTTATAAAACCCCTCGTATGCTTTAGCACGAGCATCACTAACTGCCTTCTTAGCCTCCCTTTTCGCCAAACGATACTTTTTCCAATTGTCAGAACTATTGTCCAAGTGTATATCGCCTTGAAACAATTCTTCTTATTACGCACCTTTTCTTGGACCTCCTCATTCCACCACCAAGTCTCCTTATCTCGTGATCCAAAACCTTTTGATTCTTCTAAAATGGCTTTAGCAACCATTTCAACATTTTTTGTCACATTCTCCCACATGATACTAGCATCTCCTTCTAACTCCCACACACTTTCCTCTAATAACTTACTTCTAAAAGTCTCTCGCTTCTCCCCCTTTAACTGCCACCACTTGATCTTTCGATCAAAAACTGATTGAGGTTTTGATTTTATACATTTCATTTGCATATCAAGAACTAACAATCTATGTTGTGTAGTCACCCCATACCTAGAAATTACTTTGCAATTAGTACAGCGTCTTTTATCAATATTTTTTGTCAAGAAAAAATCGATTTGATACCTATGAGTTCCACTTTTATATGTGATTAAATGTTCCTCTCTCTTCCTAAAATAAGTGTTGATAATCTTAAGGTCGTATGCTAAAGAAAAATCAATAATAGTTTGTCCTTCCTCATTCAACTCTCCAAAATCAAAACCACCATGAACCCTTGCATGTGGTTCTACCTCTTTACCAACATGTCCATTAAGATCTCCCCCAATATAAACTTTCTCGATTGTTGGTATACTTTCAATCAAACCCTCCATATAATTCATGAATCTCAAATAGACAAAAAAATCATTGTATGAAATGAATCATTATCCAAAGAAATTAGAGGCGCCGAAAGGATTTTCTTCTTTCAGATCAACTTTATAGAAGGATGCTAAAGTTCATGTGGAACGTTGCACAAGATGTCCTGGCAAAAATTTTGTAGATTACTAATGCAAGCTAACTTAAGTGAAATTTGAAGTGGATTTTCATTTCTATTTTTTAGAATGGATGTTTCATACTGAGGTGAGAAGAGAATTAACATGACATAATGAATAGAATACTACCCTCATGACCTAAATCCTTAATCGACTAATAGTGATATACTAACAAAGGAAACATATGTAGCAAACGGACGATTGCAAGTTCTCAAATCAAAGATGAGGTAGGAAAACATTAGATGACCATTCTTCGACAATGATGTCTATAATGGCAGCTTATGTTAGAGATTCATCACTTTTGACACAGTTTTAAAAATTACACTCAATCAGACACATGTCCACCTAAAGGAAACGAGAGCTTGAATGTTTTATGTTGCAATTTTAATCCATTTCAGTAATATCAACTTTGTTTCAATTATCTCGGAATGAGATAGACTCTTGCAAACACAACAGCTCCTAAAATCACGGCTTCATGTATCTATTATTATAAAGTTCAGCCTTGTAGTAATAATGCGTTCACATCATTGCCACCACTTGCCCATCAGAAAGTTCCATTGAATAGAAATTGCAAAAGATTATCAAATTGTGAGGAAAGTAGAGAAGAAAAAAAAGGGTGCAACAGACATTGGAAGGACATGCAATTACAAAGATCGCTTGACTCACAAATTAAACCAGTACTTCACTCCAAAATACCTTTAATAAATAACACAGTCCTGTGCATATTAAAGCTACTGATTTCCATTCAGATTAACCGTAACGCCCACAGTTAAAAAAAAAAGAAGAAAAAGATGAAGAGGAAACGACCAAGACCCCCTTTCCTCTACCTCTTCTTCATTTCACTTCCTCTTTTCCTCTCTGCACCAGCCGAATCTTTCCCTCTCCCCTCTTCACTATGCCAGGCGTTGAGGAAATGGAAGGACAGGGAAGATCAGGGGACAGCCGCACCTCTATAAAAATCTCCTCCCCCACTCTCGTTTCCAGTTTTTCCCCTCCTCTCTCTTACTCTCTCACTCCGCTCTTCTTTCTTCTCCTTTGGCGCGCACGGACAGGCACTCCAGCGGGATCTTCAGGCGTGGACGACGCGAGAGTCGACGTTGAACAACAGTGGTATGTGATCTGAGGACGAACCCGCGCGACAAACCGAAAAGAGCTTAGGCATTAAGGTATGATTTCGGAATCTATCTCATAGGTTATGTTCCAGACGATTATGCATGCTCTCAGACCGAACCTGTAGTAGAAATCACGACTAAGAAGCGAAGGAAACTTGCTATGTGACGTTTATGGAATTGCAAACCCTTTTCATTGATTCTATGCTCTGCTCGCGTGTTAAATTTTGTCATTTACGACCTATTAGGTGATGCATGCTCTAAGGACGTAAGTACGTGAAAACTTCTGATTTCATGTTTAGAAAAGGTGGTATACGTACTTATGAAATGTCTGATTCCGTTCCTGCGAACTCTGTGTATATAGATGAACGTATAGATTCCTATTCAAACTTGTTTATATGAATGCATGCTTAGATTGATCTCGTATGATTTAATTGACTAGATTTAGTTTAGTTGTTCACGTTAGGAATCGAAATATCGATGCATGATACTTGGAAATGTTAAGAAGTCAAAATATTCGAACTACGCAACTTACGCAACTTTCTGCGAACGAAGAACCCGGCCCGGGTTGCCCATAACCCGGCCCGGATCAAACCAACCCGGACCGAGTTCTTCCCAACTAGGCCCACCACCATGAACGCGAGCTTCAAGCTCCGCACATACTAGTCACCCAACCCGGGTTCAACGAGACCCGACTCATCGCGAGGAAGACGATCAGGCGAGACGATCATTTCGACCCGATCGTGCCTTAACTTGGCCCGGGTTCCCACTCGGAATTTCCGAGTTTGATTTCGTCAGAAGCTCGGCCCGAGTTTCACCTGTACACGGCCCGGATTCTGACCAACAGAATGATGATCTTACAATTGGCGAACCCTCCTTTACGTATTTGATATATGATATGTCCGTAAAGTTAATTATGCTCAACAGAATCATATTTACTCTTTTCTTATGATTAAACGAAACTGAAAGAATGTGATGCCAACTTGATTGTGATCTCTCATGAATGATGAACGATGATGATTCTTATGAACTACACGATCGATGATGAACCATTATGAACTTCTATGAAATGATAAACAAACATCCGCTCCCTCTTCGGACAACCGCTGAAAGGACATAAAGACGGACGACCGCTTGACTTTCGTCGTCCGATATGTGGATAGAAGGAATTCGACCTTAATCCAACCCTCTGATTTATTAAGCCTCTGTCCACCTGATTTCTTAAAGAATGGAATGAACTTAAGGAAGACTCGGAGCTTTGCTCCATACGGCCTTGATCGATCTTTGGATTGAAAGAGAGGTCCACGATGATTCGGAGCTATGCTTCATACGGTCTTGATCGATCTTCGGATCGAAAGATATGTCCATTATGATGGGGGAAAGTTAAGCCAGCCTTGAGCGAGGCACTTCCTCACGAGTTACCACTTGTCTTATCTAGATGGGAGTCTCATGGGTTATCATTTCTGCCTTGCGCGAGGTCATCCCAGCCCGATGGGGCTGGTCATGGCATTGATCACCCACTGGCTCATGATGGTCTAAATAGTTGCACCTTGAGTGCTGACGATGGTATTCTCTACAAGAATGAAGAGCTCTTCCAAAGAATGAAAGAAAGAAACAATGAAAGAATAAAAGAAAGAAACAATGAAAGAATGAAAGAACGAATGAAAGAAAGGAAATGAAAAAGGGCATGAACCATGTTATGATTTCTCTTTACTTTATGATCCACTTTTATATTTGATTATGAGATCTCTTCGTGCTTATTCTGATAGAACTAATCTATGATTTATACGAATTCACACTTTATTTTATGTTAACGATTGAGCTTGTTTCCCTATGTGATCCCCATATGTACATGACGATGACTCGTGACGTGTTGGTGTGTGCGAAAAGACTATGCTTTGGGTGGCACGTGCATATGACTATTGTCAAGTTTAGTATGAGTCGTATGTTCATACGTTATATTAGATGGTATATCTATTTGGATGGGTCTTATCAAGTCAATTTTTATGTTTAGTACGTATACTTATACCTTTGCTACTTGAGACCATGGGTTTCGCACAATGCTTCAGATCGAGACAGTTGACATATTTTATTTCTTTTGCTTTTGCATTTTCCTTTATCGTTGCTTATGTATCTGTGGGTCAACAAAAAGTTAAAGAAAGACCGAAAGAAAGAGGAAAATGATAGCGCAGGAGTGGAAATCGCATGACATGGTGGGGTCAAATTTTGGGGCGTTCCATTAACATATTCAAGCTATTCAACTAATGCAAAAAAGGGCTGATTCATGTACGTATACCCAAAGAATGCATAAGTTTCCGACAAAGCCAAGTGAACCTCGCCATCTAGGCATTGACACAAACACTGAACGGACAAAGAGATTGGTGAGGGAAGCAGCACACCTTCGGCAGATGTGGGGAGCTGGTCGACCATGGATGACATCCCACCGGGGGGCGTCCTGACTGTTCGTCCAGCATGCTGCTCTTGCCCGTGGCTCTTCGCTTCCTCCGGTGACCGGTGGAATCGATGCTATTCGGATTTCGGGAGTGAGCGCCTCAAGCAAGAGGGATAGGCCTCACGGAGATTAATAATTTCGGAATTAATTTTTATATGCAAACTATTTGGTTGGATTTATTTTTCTACTTATTTTCCACATATGTAGATTTGTTTTATTTATGTTTATTTTTATAGTAATCATTATGTGTCTCTTTCGCAATCAAATAATAATTGCAACAGAAATTTAATAAGACAGCTTTATATATAATTAAAAAATAGTCTTAAACGAAAAATTATATTAACGATGATAATAACTAGAACCAACTAAAGTGATCTACAAATTACCAGAAGAAATATGGTCATAAGAAAAAAAAATATCTTATTCTATGTTACAAAATTGGCCTAAAAAAAGGAAAGTACAGTAAAACATAAGCATATAATATTTAAGATTTTCTATTAATTATTTTCCATAAATCATTTTCAATTATTTGTCTAAAATAAAAAATATATAAATAAATACATTATGTTATGAATTTTGTGTTTTGCTGCTCGTAAAGAGAATATGAAAGAGGATTTCTGCCGCAGTTTAATTATTATTTTTATTTAGAGACATTGACACTTGTGAAATAATATTGTAATATAGTACATCATAAAAATGGTAATATTGCAAGATGATATTTTAAAAATTTTGAACTAAATTTTGGATTATATTAAAAAAATAATTTATAATTAACGAAAGTTGTTGCTGGCTCCTTTTTATTCTAATAGTAATAAAAAAATTCTCTTTTAACATAAATGCAAGGCCCAATTTTACTGTCGGCAAAATGGGGCAGGGCCCATTAATGCGAGGCAGCCCCAACCAGTTTATTTAAACCCGCTCCCTTTCGTCTACTTGGATTTCACTATGTGGCTGTGTGCGATTCTGTTCCTCTCATCTCTCTTGCGGATCATTTCTTACGAGGTAATCTAAATAGATTATTAATTATTTTATTTAACATTTTTAAAATTTATCACATTATTTTATTTAACTATGATTGATTATTAATAATTTTAATTACCATCTCATTACTAATCTAAATAGAAGGGAGGCGACTTTCTAAATTATCAACAGATTGAAATATATTTTGAGAAAAATATCAACTTAATTAATTTTATTTTATTAATAAATAAATATCATTCAACATCATCTTATTTATTATTTGAAATCTTTCACAAATAGCTCGCCTCATCTTTTTTTACATACATTCACTTTTTTATTTTTCTTTGTTTGTTTTATAGTAATATGTTATTAAAATTTGAAATAATTTTTTAAAACATTTTGATAATTTTCTCTCTATATGATTTGAGTATTATTTATAATATCAGTACTGTAATATAATACTATCGATAATTTAAATAGTGATAATTTATATAAATGATGAATCTAAATTATAAGTTAATTAAATAATTAATGCGTCAAACGACTCCTTAGATTTAATTGTACTCAGGAACAAAATTCATTCATTAGGGTATATTTAGATTGAGAATTTTGAAGAGCATACGAAGGAATGCGATTAGATAAATTTTATTTGGATAATTTTTTTATTAAAAGTGAATATGGAGGAATGAGATGAAATAATTAAGTCCAAACATCACATTTTTTATTTTACCAAATTAATTAAACGAGAATGAATAAGTAATTTTAGATCAAATTAAACAATTATTACCAAAGTAAACAACCTCTTCTCCCCTCTCTCTCTCTCTCTCACATTAGTTAATGATCTTTTTCCATTATATAAATATTACATTAATAAAATTAGTTTTTATTTCTGATTACTCTTCTATAATATATATCTCTCGTTTTTTAATTGTTAAAATAGAAGAATAAAAGCATTAAGGATTAGAATAAAAAATAAAAGAAAACAAAAGAAAAGAAAACAAAAGAAAATAAATAAAATGATAAAAAAAATAAATATTGATTATTCATGAGAGTAAAAATAAATAAAATTTTCATTCTTTAATTCATGATTATTTTTGGAGTCCGATTAAAAGAGGGAGAGGGAGGCCAAGGCGGACACTTGGAGAACTAATAGAGCAAGATCTATTGGTGAATAATATACCGAAAGGTTTGGTTACTAATAGAGCGGAATGGCGTCGTATGATTCATGTAGCCGACCCCACCTAGTGGGATAAGACTTTATTGTTGTTGTTGTAATTCATGACTTTTTTACAACTTAGTATTCAAATATAAACTAACAATAACAACGACCACTCATCTCATCTTTTTCTACGTCCCTCCATCTCTTGGCCGTCATTTCCTTGTTATTTTGGTTTCGCTTTGATGGAAGTCAGGAATGACTGGGTTTCTTGTGTTGCAGGTCGATGTTTCTGCAGGAGGATCGCGAGCAGAGATGGCGCCGGCGCCGGCGAACACCGGTCTCTTTGTTGGGCTCAACAAGAGGCACAGGAGCTGCCGCCTCGCCGGCCCTTCCAACAGGAAAGGCCGGGGCAACTTTTTGCATCACACTGTCTGCATTCGAACAGGTAATTGCTGTTAGTTTTACTTCAACGTCCAATTGTGTGATGATCTGGTGCTAAAGCTTAAAAAAAGAAACCAGTTTTATGTCTCAAATTAATCTACCGATGCCAAGGATGTGCCTTTTTCAAAAAGACAGAAAAAATTTGACTCGAAGCTTCTTTTTCAGAATATGGTGATATCACATGCGTTTACAATATTGCCTAGCATTCATCTCAGTATCTCTTGTGAATTGTGGCCATTTTCTGTGCTACTAATAATGTGATTTGTTCTACTGATTGTGGCAACTATGAGAGTTGAAATTACAAGCCCTTTAGATGCATGTATAATATCATTAACATTTCTATGTAGATTTATATATAGTTTTAAGTAAACTACGCTGTTCATCACGTGTCCAAGAATATCTGTAACCCAATAATTAATAATGAGTTTCATGTTTATTCTCATATAATGATTATCTACAAAGACGACCATATTTGGTTTTATAGTGAAAGTCCATTGGGAAACAGATCTCATCAGTCGAAACTGAATCAACATACATCGTCCCCAAAAGGGTAATCAATGTGGAATATTTTTTTTTTATCATTTTACATGATGTTTGTGGTGATTTTGTTCTTTTTAACCTTTTGAACTAACTTTTATGACTTTTTTTTAAAAGGAAAATCTTCATTAAAATGAAACGTTCGAAGACCGATACATGAGCTGGGCGAGATCATAAGAGGGATCTCCCTCCCACAAAAAATCTGAAGCAAGGTTCGTTCATTGCTTCACCAAAAAATCGGTTAGAACTTCTTGATGTCTAGTTATGTTATTTGATACAAGGTTCCTTCCTTTTTTTAATGACTTCTACTTGTTGCTATACATACTTCGCGTGGTGCTACGCGCATTGTCAATTTCTTCTTCATTTTCTTGGCCTTCTATTGTGATGTCTTATTTTCTTCTTTCATGTTGTTTAGGGGCTTAGTTTAGTTATATCAAATGACTTCTGCCTACGATGTTTCTTTTTTTTTCCCTTTTCTTTTCCATGTTCAGAAAATGAGCAAGAGAGTGCACTTTGTTTAAAAATTAATTGGGGAAGTAGCTGGATTAGTTTGCCCCTTATGAAAAGAGGATTACTGAGCTCTCCAAAGTTGGCAAAGATAAAATGACGAATTTGCCACTAACATTTTTCGAAGGAAATGAATCCTTCTCATTTATTGACGACAATTACAACGGATACGAAACTCCATCCGAATTACTGAAGGCCAAAACTAATGAGAAAATTCAAGAACAAGAAGAGAAGATCGCAAAGATATTGCAAAAAAATTAGAGGAGACACACGATTTATCCAGGTTCACTATTGAGATTAGGACTACATCCTACAAAAAAATTCAACTATATCTTTTGGTTTACAGCCGTCACGCAGATTACATATGAAAATAAGCCTCTCTCAAGCGGGACCGCCGTCGGGGGGAGCGGTGCCCCCCCGAACACCCCTTTTGACCGTATGCCAGCAGCACATATAATTGGATAATACTAAAATTTTCCTAAGCTTACATGGGCGAATCCGGTGTGAAAAACAAGGGATCCTCAAGTATTCACCAGCTCCAACAAAAATGGCCTTCATTATTACAGACGAAAAATTCCCGTCGATAAATTACCGACGGGTATAGCCTTCAAAATTACCAAAGAATTTACATCCGTCAATAATTTCGAAGGAAATACCCATCGATAATTATTATTTCATTTGCTAAAGGATAGTGCCTTCACAATTACCGAAGGATTCGAGATCCGTCGATAATTCCAAAGGACTTCCCGTCTGTAATTACCGAAAGAAAATGTCTTCGAAATTATCGAAAGATTTGCATTAATCTATAATTTCGAAGGCATTATCGTTCGATAATATATATAATAATAATATTATTAAATATTAATAATAGTATATGTATTGATATTAATTATATATATCCTTCTATATAATTACAATCATTAGTAATACTATGTTATATTATAAATATTTTATGAAAATGGAATAAAGAGATGTGTTATATTATAATATTTATATTATATATATTATAAATATTATAATTACATTAAATAATATACTATTTTATTTACCGAAAGATTGTGCCTTTGCAATTACCGAAGGATTTAGCATCCGTCGGTAATTTCGAAGGACATTACCAGTCGGTAATCGCGAAGGACATTACCCGTTAGTAATTACTGAGGATTTGCATCAATCGGTAATTTCGAAGGCATTATCCTTCGGTAATATATATAATAATATTATTATTAAATATTAATAATAGTACATGTATTAATATTAATTATATATATCCTTCTACATAATTACAGTCGTATTATTTATTAATGCATTAAGAAAAGAGCATATAAAAGATAGGCATGAATTATAAAAAGTTATAATAAATAATATTATTTTAATTACCGACGGATATTATATCCTTCGGTAATTTTCAAGGAGCTTTCCTTCGGTAATTAAAATGATAATTTATTATTAATGTTTATAATATAATACATATCTCTTCCATTTACTTAAAATATTCATAAATATAATATGATATTATTCATGTTTATATTCATATATATTAATTCATATAATATTATTATTGTTAGTATAAGGTTTTAATATGATATTATTTTAATTACCGACGAGTATGTTCCTTCGGAATTATCGACGGATTTTAAAGCATTCGATAATTTCGAAGGAGCTTTCCTTCAGTAATTAAAGATATTAATAATATATTATTATTTTATTTACCGAAGAATAGTGTCGGTGCAACTAGTGAAGGATTTAGAATCCGTCGATAATTTTGAAGAACATTATTCGTCAGTAATTATCGAAGGATAATGCCTTCGAAATTACCGAAGGATTTACATACGTCGGTAATTTCGAAGGAAATACCCGTCGGTAATTAAAATAGTATCATTTATTATCAATATATATATATATATAATTAGTATAATTTATTAACAATATAATATGATATTATTAATGTTTCTAATTATATATATTAATGTTTAATATATATTAATTAGATATATTAATGTCTAATTAGATATATTAATTATCAATATATATATGTTGATAATTAGATATATTGATATATACTAATGTTTAATATAATTAGATATATATTAATGTCTAATTAGATATATTAATTATCAATATATATATTACTATAATGTTTAATAAAAAATTTCTTATATAAATAATGATATATTATTACAGACGGATACTGTCATCAAATTTACCGCGGATGTCATATTCTTCTTTAAGTCCGAAAGATATATCCGTCGCTAATTCTAATATTATCTCGCCTACTTTTCCCTCTCCACTTTCTCCTTCCCGTGTCCACCTCTCTATATTTATTATTTCTCACCCTCCTCCTAATCCTTCTCCTCCTCTCTTCTTCTCCTCCCTCTCTTTCTCTCCTCTCTCTCCCCCCCAAGGCGGCGACTCCAGTGATGATTCCGTCCGCTCTCCTCCACTCCCTCTATGGATCCGATCGCCCTCGGGCGCGGATGCCGCCCTTGGGCGGCCGGATCCGACGCTCGGGTGGTCAGATCCGATGCTCGGGCGTGGATCATGCGCTCGGGCGGCCGGATCTGATGCTCGGGCGTGGATCCAGCGCTCAGCTCGGGCGGCCAGATCAGGCGCTCGCTCTCTCCTGCGCCGGATCGACTGCCGGTGCTAATCCGATAGCCGGGCGGCCTATTTTTTAAATTTTTTTAACTTTTCGATGGACGTATCCGTCGGTACTAGACGGGAGAACGCCGCCGAAGCCTTCGACGGGTATTGGTCCGTCGGAATTATCCACGGGTTCTCCTGTCGAAAATCGTGGAAACTTGCGAAGGAGTTGTCGGTTCTTCCTCTGGCCTCGGCCGGCACCGGCAGCTGGATTAGGACCTTCCGAAAGGCAAAAATCCATCGGAAGTTCCGAAGGATGACCGTTCCTTCGAAACTTCCGACGAAATTTAGCCTTATAAAATTTCAAAAGCCATTTTTCGTCAAAATTTGAGAAGGGATATTTGAGGACCGTCGAAAATAATTTGCGACGATAAAATTTCTAACTAACATTTATCCATCGAAAAATCCATTGCAAACATATATTTACGACGAATTTTGAAGGTTTTGCAACGGATCAATCCGTCGCAAAATCGCAATATTGTTGTAATGAAAAGAGAGTTAAAAATGGCCAAGAGAAAGTTGGGCACGCATAAGAGAATATAAAAACTTGTGTTGCGGGAGTCGAAGCAATTATCTATCTTCCTGTAATTTTGTTTTCGGGGCTGGCGGAGGTGCTGATAAGAAGAAATGATGGGTGAAGTTGTAACCGATTAGGGGAACTTAGTGGCATCTTAAATAACCCCACAAGAAAGTTACACATTTTTTATGGTCAATTTTCGACGAGTTAAATTTTTTTCACATTTTTCGACAAAATTTGCAACGAAAAGAAACATCTTCCCTCCATATCGCTAATACGGATGGATTACATTTTAATTTTTTTTTTGGACGGATAACTCTTGCCGGGAAGTTTAGAACGTGCCAATACTATTTGTTAAATTTTTTATTACTATGTGGCTATCTCATGTTATATTTTATGTAGAAATATTAATGAAAATTTTCTAAATGTCATGCTTTTTTTTCATAAAAATATATTTCATCTCGATCCGATTTGCATATAAATAAATATGTACACATCTTAAAATGTGAAAAGTATATGAAAATCTAAAATATTATATGCACCTTATTTCAAGTTATTGACTATGTTCTCATCATATTTGAGTTTGAGATATGCATAAATATGAATGTAAAATTTAATACATATACTTGCTTATAAAAAATCAGTGGATCTTTATTTTTTGCTTAGGTATTAGAAAGAGATTGAGGAATGACAATGTGGCATTTCCTATTTCCAACTTGTATTCTATATAAAAGGTGTAAATAATCTTTCGTATTTTAAATAATAATTTAATTTTAATAACTATGTAAAAAGTCATATTTCAAATAGTGTAGGTCCATCAAATTGTAAAAAGAATATAACAGCAAGATATTCGAAAATCATTCAATTAGATATGGGTGAAGTTGGAATATATAATATAAAAAAATTGATAGTTAAAATAAAAAATTAACTCATGTAGTCATTAATTATAAAGAAAGTTATTATTAGAATACACTTACTACAGGGATAGCAAGTTGAAAAAAAAACTTATAACGGATCATTTTTTGTCCAAATGGCTAGCAATGGATAATTGAAATAAAAGAGCCTTTAAAGCCCTAGAGAACGAAATATAAGATAATCATTTTTTAAAATTTTTTGTGATTAAATTTATGGAGTTTTTATTCTTTCTTTTACTTGAGTGAAATATTATAAAAGATATGGAGTTTTTATGCTAATTGCTAGCAATGGATTGTATTAAGTTTGTTTTTTTTTTCATTTTGTTTGCACTGCATTAATGCTTTATGTTTTTTTAAATCCGCTTATGCTTAGAGTGTTCACGAGTCGAGTTTGACTTGACCCGACCCCAGATCCGATCTGATCCGTTTGATTTTGATCAGTTCGGATCGGATCAATCCATTTTGGGAGGCTGAATCCGATTTAACTCGACCCGATTCGAGTTCATTTTTTTAAAATTTTTTTCTTACTTTCTTTATTATTTAATATACAAATATTATATGATATTTATTTAAAAAGCATAAAATAACTTATTCAACATTTAAATATTATTTTATACATTTATAATAATTTATTTATTTATTATACATAATATAAGCTGAAAACTAAAAAAAATGAGTCTTCGGGTCGGGTCGGGTCGAGTCAACTCGGGTAGAAAAATTGGGTCTTCAGGTCGGGTTGGGTTGACTCAAGTTGGGCCGACGTCAAGTTGTCCGACTCGACTCAAACTGATTTGGATCGGGTCGAATCATCAGATTCGCGGATCGATCCGACTGCCGAATATTCTTATTTGTGCTTATGAAAAAATATATTTTACGAATTCAATATAGGGGTATATTATAAATAAATTGGCACCTAAATTCAATATAGGGATATACTATAAATAAATTCAACGCACATCGTCAACGTAATGAAATATGAACATATGACTTGTTTTTTTGACCCTACTTTTACGCGGTTTATTGGAAAGAAGAATATTCCCATACGATCATATCAAGTGGCGGGGGGACAACAAGTCTCAAATGATGGGATTAATGTCCAAAGTTAAAGCTACTCTTCATTCCTTGCTGTATTATTATTATTATTATTATTATTATTATTATTATTATTATTATTATTATTATTATTATTATTATTATTATTATTATTATTATTATTATTATTATTATTATTATTATTCAAGAATAATGACATATTAATATGCGGTTAATCAATATTGTTATTATTTCCCTCCTGCGAACCTGACGGATTGTAAACATGCGATGACAGTCAAAATATGCCATTCAATTTGAGGTTTTCCAAGATGCAAAGTTTTTCGAACAAGGAGCACAGCGGGAGGACCGTATTTGGCATGAGAATTTTTTCTTTCCCTTCGTTGGAACTAATATTTTGGTGTGTGTGGTTGAATAAAAAAAAATATGATACGAGAATTTAAAGAGTTGTGATAGATAAGTTTAAGCAGGTGTTTGAATAAAAAAATAATAATTAATAATATAATTTATTATTTAACGAGATATAAAATTATAATAAATAAAAATATTACATGTATTTATTAAAATAATAATTATTATCATATAAAGAATATTGTGTGCAATTGTCATTTTAATTTTTATTAAAAATAAGCTATTATTAATATTATAATTTGGATTAAATCTGTTTTTTTATAATTTTATTATATTATAATACTAAGAAAATATTTTAACTAATTAATAACATATTTTTATAATTATTAGAACTAAATAATGTTTAATGAATAAAATTTAATAATTTAGTTTATAAGCTAAATAATAATAATATATTAAAAAATATATATATTAAAAAATTAAAATAAAATAGTAAAAAAATGAAAGTTCTTACTTTCGGAAAGGAATAAGAACTTTTCATTATAATTTTTTATTGAAAAATTTTGATGAGGTTCACCGGTAAAAAAATTTGAGTAAGTTTTCGTGACATAAGTCGTTTATCAGAATAATGGAGAACTTGGTCCAACCTCAGCCAATAAGAACCAATGTGACATAATTTAACGGTCTTATCCTCTTAGGTTATATTAATTATTAATTACTTGAGGGGGGGGGGGGGGGGGGGGGGGGGGGAGAGAGAGAGAGATCTATTTTTCATTGATATCTTAATTTCTGTGTGACGTAGGGAGCATAAAATAACATCTTAATAAGATGTTCAATTTTTTAAAAATATTTTTTAAAAAAAATGCGTATATTTCCAGAAATCTACATATTAATTTTAATTTCAAACTAAAAATTATATATTTATTATATACATTAGAATTAAGGGAAAAATATTGTGAACATTTCTTAACGATTATTTGTTAATTAGGCTACTTCCAGAGTTGTGGAATATATATATGATACATATAGTAGAACAAAACACGCTTCCGTGGTCGATGCCCAAAATATGATGTACTATTTGAGAATCGAAGCATAAAGAAAAGCAAATTAGATTCATCGTAATTATTATTTTAATAGTACGCTCAGTTAATTTATTTTTCATGACAATTACGTAGCATATCTTAGATATTCTGGAAATTTAAAAGTAATTAATCTAAAGTTCTGGTTACCATTCTAAAGAGATATTTTGTACAATGAAAATACCTAGCATTTGTTCAATTTAAGGGGTGTTTAATTTTCTCCTGACAACCCACGCCATGTTATTGTTTTTAATAATATGTAGAAAATCTAAATTACCTATTAATACAAATTTCCTATAAAAGATAATCAATATTATGTATAATAAAAGGGGTGTTCACTCAAGCTCCCAATATGACTTCTTATGTTCTTTGCATTATTTTTCAGCCTTGCATAAAAAAAATTATTAAATAATACTAAAATATCTATAATGATCAATATAATAAAAGGTTTATCACCGTTTATTTATTTATTAATATATAGTATTAATTTATTATTTCTATTGTATTATTAATATTATTATTTGCACGAATACAATATTTTACTGATTATAATAATTTTTTTAATATTACATATGTTCATAGTTAATAGTTAGGATTTGTTTGGTTAATTAAGAATTAAAGACTATTTGACTAAGCTTATAAATCGCTTATAAGTTAGTTTAAAAATATCTCAGTGTTTGGTTTAAAAATTCAACTGATAAGGAGTTATCAAATCTATTTGTAAGTAAAAAAATAAGTAGGGGAAGAGGTATTTATTTTTTTTAAAAAAATAAGTTTATCTCATAACTAACTAATTGTTATTAATATAAGTAGTTTTATTTAAACATGTAAATATTTCTTTTTAAAATAAATTTCAGCTAATAAAATACTTATCAGCACTTCAACTTATCAATTATTTTGCATCAGCTAAGTCAAACGGATCCTTAGATACGCTAGTCTATAATAACAAGCTTTTAAAAAAGATGAAAATAGAGTTAAGTTCAGAAAAACAATCTCCCAATTTTTTTTGTCAGCCTCCGATGTTCAGAAAACGGTGTCGACTAGGGATGGCAACCGCCGCTGTTCGGGGCGGGGGACACCACCCCGCCCCGACCCCGACGACCCACCCCCGACCCCGACCCCGCCCCGAATCCCCGGTACGGGGGAAATTTTAACCCCGCCCCGATCCCTGCGGGGCCCCGAATCCCCGCAGGGAATCCGATTCCTCGAACCAGAATGTGGATCTATGCACTGTGACTCACCTCTGCGCACTGTGCGCAGAGGTGACCTCTGCGCACTGTGCGCAGAGGTGACCTCGCGCACTTCACCTCTGCTCGCAGATCGTCTCTTCACGCAGCGGCGAGGTGAAATCGTCGCTGCGCGTGGCGGCGACTTCGCGCAGAGGCGAAGTCGCCGCTGCGCGCGACGGCGATTTCGCGCAGAGGCGAAGTCGCACAGAGGGGCGGCGACGGCGCGGCGACGGATGCAAATTTAAGATCTGAGATATGAGAGAAAAGGACCTCGCGCACTTCGCCTCTGCGCGCAGATGGCCTCTTCGCGCAGCGGCGAGGCGAAGTCGCCGCTGCGCGCGGCGGCGACTTCGCGCAGAGGGGCAGCGACGGCGACGACGGATGCAAATTTGAGATCGAGATATGAGAGAAAAGAGAGAGAAAAGGGACCTCGCGCACTTCGCCTCTGCGCCCAGATCACCTCTTCGCTCAGCGGCGAGGTGAAATCACCGCTGCGCGCGGCGGCGACTTCGCGCAGAGGCGAAGTCGCCGCTGCGCGCGACGACGATTTCGCGCAGAGGCGAAGTCGCACAGAGGGGCGGCGACGGCGAAAGGAGCGACGGCGACGACGCGGCGACGAATGCAAATTTAAGATATGAGATATGAGAGAAAAGGGACCTCGCGCACTTCGCCTCTGTGCGCAGATCGCCTCTTCGCGCAGCGGCGAGGCGAAGTCGCCGCTGCGCACAGCGACGACTTTGCGCAGAGAGGCGGCGACGGCGACGGCGCGATGGCGGATGCAGATTTGAGATCAAGATATGAGAGAAAAGAGAGAGAAAAGGGACCTCGCGCACTTCGCCTCTGCGCCCAGATCACCTCTTCGCTCAGCGGCGAGGCAAGCGGCGGCGACTTCGCACAGTGGCGAAGTCACCGCTGTGCGCGGAGGCGACTTCGCGCAGAGGGGCAACGATGGAGAAAGGAGCGACGGCGACGGCGCGGCGGCGGCGACTTCGCGCAGAGGGGCGGCGAAAGGAGCGACGGCGACGACACGGCGGCGGATGCAAGATCTGAGATATGAGAGAAAAGAGAGAGAAAGGGGAGAAAGAAAAGGGTTTATGGTTTAATGTTATATATATATGTAAAATAAATGGTTCAGATATAATCTAATAAAATATAATTATAATAATTATTAATTATAAATAATTTATCGGGGATTCGGGGCCCCGACGGGACGGAGGGCACTACCCCCGCCCCGATCCCCGAAAGAGGGGGCGGGGGCAATTTGGCCCCATCCCCGCCCCCGCGGGGAAAAAAATCCCCGAATGCGGGGCCCCGAATGGGGAATCCCCGCGGGGGTGGAGAATATTGCCACCCCTAGTGCCGTCAAACCTACGCGATACTAAAGAACGCACTATCTTAAAGGTCGATTCATCATCGAATCTAATTAATTCGATTAGATTCGTCTTATGTCATATACACAAGGTCAGACGACTCGAATTTAAGACCTTATTTAAATGAAAAAAAATCATTTATCATTCTACCCAATCCTTAGGTGAAATAATCTCCCATTTTGTTGTAATATATTTGTCTGCTCATATCATATGACCGATGCATATTCGGATTGGGAAGAAAAATAGTAGAGCCCATGATATTTAGAAACGTGACATGTGTAAATGTGAAAGTTTTGGATCCTGCAAATCTGGTGGCTGCGCAAACGTCGTCGACGGACTACTATTTACAGTACGCAATCCGACATGCACTAAGCGGCACGCCGTGCCGCGCAGCAGACTTGGAATCTGATTCCC